>CM077572.1:21130321-22330321 GCA_039657325.1 Stephania cephalantha | reverse complement strand
GATGCGAGTGCCGGTGGTAGTCAACCTTCTACTTTCGTGGATGATATACAGAAGCTGTCTGACTTGGTATCAGCTCAGGGGAAACAATTGACCAATTTCATCACTATAATAATAACTCATTTAGCTCCACCAACCCAGATATTGGTCCCTCTTGCTAATATTACTACGCCTAAGCTCCCAATGCCAGCGCTTCCTACTACGACAGTAGTGATACCCATAGTACAGATTTTTCCTATTATGACAGTACCGGTGGCTGAGACAGTGTAGACAGTACCATCTTCCACTCTAATATCTTGTAGTACATTAGTCGAGGTTTAGTTTGTGAAGGACTTTATCAGATTTAAGCCAACTTATTTTGATGGACATAAAGATTTTAAGAAGATTAAAAAGTAGGTGTTGTCTCAGGAGAAGCTTACCAAGATCCTGAAGATTGAGGATAGGTTTTATGCTAAGATTTTGTCGTACAAACATTAGAGAGAAGCCGACGTCTGGTGGTGTATGATGACATCTACTAATGGGGATTTTGAGGCTTGGGATGCATTTAAGAAGAGGTTTTTTTAGTAGTACCTCCCACCTTCAGTGATGAAAAAGTTGAGGATGGAATTTATGAACCTGAGACAAGGAGCCGATGAGTCGTTGACGAAGTACCGGGACGGATAAGATTATTTGAGGCAGTTTGTGGGCCATTTTTTATGAGATGACTTTGAGGATGTCTTTCGCTTTATAGATGGACTTAGGCATTACACCGGATACCATTTTGTTAGTTCAGGAGCCTGGACACTCAATGAGATAAATGAGCATGCCCTCTCCTAAGAGAAATATAATTCGACTAGGATTGTTGATGGCATAGCGCAAGGTCTAAAAGTGACATTAGATCTAAGTACTGATCTCAAAAGGAGGAGACAGGAAAGCAAGGGGCATAAAGGTTGGACTGAGGGATCTCAGAGTATAGGACCAGCGACACCTACTATCTCCATATGGCATAGTTTGTATGTACCTTCCTTGCTAGCTCTACCTAGGTTAACATTACTGACCCCTCAAATACAGCAGGTATCGAGTGGTAGAGGTTGAGATATGCTAATATAATGGGGTAGACCCATACCGCATTCACATAATGGAAGAGACCATCGACATGTTATAAATATTGTCAAGTTGGACATATTGTTCATCAGTGCCTGCAACCAACGAGCTATCAACATTCGACACCACTGCCACAGGCCAAAGAGATAACTCAAGTAGTGATTGTGCCGGACTCAGAGACGGTACACAACAGTACTGAAGGTAAGTTTGTTTGTTTATTTCTGCACATTGCATATATTATTTTGCTTTGTGCATGATATTAGTTTGAAACTATTTATTTACGGAAGAATTGATGCTTGGATGGTCGAGGGTGATCCAACTTCATTCGTAATTTATAAGTTAAGAATTTTAGAAATAGGGGTAGTGCTATCTGAATAAGAAACATCAAAAAAATCATTAGAAAGCTATGTTTTGCAAGGTTTGCTCTTGAGTACTATGACTAAAGTGCATTTATGGTAATGATATGTATGAGTTTGATATATGTCAACTTGCCTACTGAGATATGTAAACCCAGGTCGAAGTGGTCAATGGATCAACTTGTAGTATTCAAGAAAGGCGGGCTTTTGGCTAGTATCATTTGAAATTTTGGCTAAGGTAATTATAATGATAATGAAGGAATAATTAAAGTTGAGAAATTGGGATGTAGTAAATTTTGAGGATGAAATTCCTATTAGTTGGAAAGATCATAAGGTCCTAAATTTCTAAAAGTGGATTTGATGCGAAATTAAGGGTCACTGAATCGTGACATGGCTTGAGAGAGGGTACACGGTCCCAACACTCAGCTCGGAGATTAAGTAATATATTATTTTTTGTATGATGGATGCTTAGTGCATTGTAAGTGTGTAGAAATATTAAGTCACTTCTACTAGTTATATACATTGAAAAGTGAGCGGAAACGCTCCTTAAGATGCATGCCGATGTAGTATCGGGGTAGAGAGTGATGTGGTAATTCTTAGTTTTAGGTTAATGTGATTATGAATAGTTAACATGGCTATAATTGAATTGGTATTAATGTAACCTAAGTTAGAAAAATAAAACAATAGCAATTGATGTACCTCGAGATATGTGTGGATGACATTGCTATGCAAATTGAGTTCATTTGTGTGTTATCAAAGATGAATAAGTGGATGGATAATGGGTTGTAGGACCAAGCTTGGACTCATTATATTATCCTAGATATGTGGGTGTAAATATAGATGAAGGTTTCAATTAAACCTTATCAAAATATATAGGAGTTAGAGGGTTAAACTCATGCAAATCAAATGGTTTAATCAAAACGAGAGAGAAATGAAGCTAGAGTGCAATTTGGGAAGATGATAAGAAGAAATTGTTATGGAGTTCAGAGAAATGGAAATTTCTCTCCATTTTATTTCTCATTATTGCTTCATGTTTACAGTTGCTTGTATTGCTTGCTTATTGGATTCATAGTTCCATTGCTTGTGTGCTTTATCTTCTTAGAAAATTATTGTTAAGTCAGAACATGTGCTTAGTTTATGATGTGGTTTAGGGTGTATGCGGCACACGAGGTATGGGACCAAAAAATGTTGGTATTCTAACAAGTATGTGACACGGACCTACTATATAAGGTTGATGAAAAGATTAAGCGGTGACCAATTAGGGTAATATTGAAGTACTATATGTGCTGTTGACCTATTACATGAAGTCGATATGCCGTGTTTCATAACCAATAATGATAATACCTATATGCACTGTTGAATAAGTAATTACCCGAGGTCTATGTGATCAAAAGGGTAATATCTACGCTAATATGTTGGACATACGGTTGAATGGATTTAGTTCTTTGATCATATTTGTGTTGATATCACTTGATTTAGTTGTGATGTTGTGTACCAAGTCATGTTTTCTTCATTGTTGTATAGTGAATGTGTTACGACCCAAATTTCTAATCTCGTTTACTATCTGTAATCAGGATCACCGACCCGTGACGTGGGACCCATACCATGATAAGTGCATTAACTGAGGCGAGAGGGTCGAGGTATATGTTAGATTTGTTGAGGTGTATGCCTAGTGTTTTGTATATGTGTAGATTACTAAATCATTTCTACCTGTGTATAAGCGTCATGACGTAAGTGGGGACATGCCTCGAGTTGCGTGCCGATACGGGACCAAGATAGAGATTTATGTGGTAAGATTATATTGAGTATTAGTATGGTTTAAATAGTGGCTTTTATGTGGCTATGGTTGATTTGAAATTAATGTAGCCTAAGTTAGTGAATTAATTTAATAGCCATGTGATTTGCATCGAGACACGTACTAACACACCTAGAGGCAAATGGAGTAACTATTAGTGTCACTTAGGATTAGATAGTGGACGTTAGTGGGACATGTGCTTCAGCATATACCATTAGATATGTCTCTGGATACGTGTATGTAAATAAATGTGTGGCTATGGTTTAACCATATCCATTCACATATATATACGACAAATAACACATGCAAACCAAGTTTTCTTATTTCATAACTTAACAAGTAAGGAAAGCTTGTTGGAGTGTTTTGAGGAGGAAGAAAAGCAGTGAGTTTGGAAGCTTAAGTGTGTATGAGCTTGATTAAACTTGTGCACGTCAACGAGGTAACTTACTTACACTAGTTTATTTAGTTTCAATTTGATGAATTCATGGATATAATGATATACATGGATGTTTTTGTGTTTTTGATGATGTTTCGGGTTTTGGGAGTGTGTATGAAGATCCCAAAAGCATTGGTGAGGCCTATGTGTAGAGTAAACTCAGAATTCTATTTGTAGAATTCGGGTTTTTTTGCACATAGCGTGCTAGGTGAAATAGTTAGCGCACTAATCTTGGTTAGCGATTTAAAGACAGTAGTTAGCGCGCTAATGAGGTCATTAGCGCACTAATCCATTTTATTAGCGCTAATTGCCCTGACAACACAAAAATATGCAATTTTCCAAAACTTCCACAACACTATAATTGAGCCTAAAACCTTAAGTAAAGGCCTAAACACATCCAAAAATATGTTATAGGTCATAAGGAACCTAGAAAAGGGTTACGAGAGTATGAATATGATATTTGAGGTGTCGGGAGACCGGTAAAGCTAAGACTTTACATTGCTTGATGTGAGTATACTTGTTGATTGTTTATTTACGTTTCATTTCCTGTTTTAACTTGTCTATTATAGTCTATATTGACTCTGTCTAGCTTTAAATTCTCATGTCATGGAGTTGTTTGTTATTCCACACTTGGTGAGCTTGGTTTTCAATGATATTTCGATAACTTGAATTCTTTTGAATCCTTTCATGTGCTATATGTCATTTCTTGTTGTTTTACAGTAAATGTAGTATAAATAGTATGCTATTAAGGATTTGTGATTTTGTGAATGGCTTTATGGACTTGTACTCTTTGGCAAAAAATTTGCTTTGTAGCATAGCCAAATCCTTGGAATCCTTAATGAGTCGTTTTCTTGAAATTATAAAGTAATTATAAAATCTAGAGTCCATTGCACAATGAGTGGATCAACACAAAGAGTTAGAGTCTCAGGGGATGTTGGTAATCGCCACTAGGTTAAGGCACACGTAGTTAGAATCCTTGGGGTAGCTGATGATATATAGGGTTAGAGACCCTGATGCTACCGGGGTTAGAGTCCCTAGTGAGGTAGATTTTGTGAGACATGCCAATTAGTTAATGGTTAATGGCTTCACTGACGTAGGTCACAACCGACCGGATCTAGATCATAACTATTTAGCCTTGTGCCAGTTTCACTTGCTTAACTATGGTATTACTTAGAATGAGTGTGGTACTTGTCTTTCTTTATTAAACTTATGCTTTTATATACCATTTAGTTTGTTTTGGAAATGTAAATGAATTTTTCAACAGGGATTACTGTTACTTTTTGTACTCACTATCCTTTTTATGACGATAGGTGCAAAGCTGTTAACGAGCAGGCCGGGCAAGGAGAACATTGGCGACTACCTCTGAGCCAGCGACGTACTTGTTCATCTACATTTTGTAGGTTTTGGTACTTTATTTATTATATACTTATGTTTTTGATATGTTTGAGGTTGTATATTGGGATGAGTGTTTAGTTCATTGACTTATGATGACCATCACACTATTTATATTCGCCAGTTTGTTAATATGCACGTAATCATTGTTTTTTGGTTTCTACACCCTTAGGATTCATAATAATTGCTTTCGCCTAATATATTAAGCCTTCGGCTAAATTTTATAATTGTTAATAAGTTTTAATTTACTCTTATTTTCAAATGTAGAATGATATGTGTTGTACTTATTTTGAACATGAGTTGGAGTAGATTTGGACAAAAAGACTGAATAATACATGATTAAGTCCTATGGGGGCTAGAATTTAGGCTTAATTATGGGATTAGGCCGGGTAGTGCCCTAGATTTGGAAAAGGGCCGTCACAAAATGCATGTGTTGTTGGATGTATTCCTATTATGTTTAGTAATGTGGATAAATGTCTCTCAATGTTAATTTCTATATTACTGTATTCATCGTCTTTTTTATAATGGTGGGTGCAGATCCATTGAGTAGCAGATCGGGCAAGGAGATGATCGGCGATTACCACTTAGCCATTAGAGTGCGCTACTTTAGATTTTGTAGGTTTTTTTTGGATATTGTATTGTATGACTTACTTTACGTTGTTTACATACTTTCGGGTTGTATAATTTGGGTTGAGCAATAATTTCCCGACAAGACACATGTTGTACACTGTTATCGCCGCTATATATTGTTTATATACATGTGATCATTGTTTTTTGGTTTCCACGGTATGTGTTTTTATTAAGTCTTCCATTGTTAATGTGATAAAAAGATAATGACTTTTTTATTAAATTGAGATATTATGAATTATGAAATGCTTATTTTAAACACTGTTAAAAAGGAGAATAAGATGAAAATGCTGACTACTACGTTGTTAAGTCCTAAGTGATTGAGGTTAGGGCCTAATAATGAGATTAGGCCAAGCGATGGCTTAGTTTAAGGGAGGGGCAGTCACAGGGTCCCACCTCGGATAATTAAGCACCAAGTAAAATGCCAAAATACAGTTGCCTAATCAAATATATGAAATTATTGGATTTCACAATTCTTCACAACTAACTAAAACTTTCATCCTCGAAATCTAAAAATACACGTTGGCTGAACCGAAATAGAGATATGAGAAAATAACCCTTCATTTTCAAATCTTTTAACCCAAACCCGTGAAAAACATGTCCAAGGTGAAATCGTTAAGTAGACCAAATCACTTTCCTTGTAATCAATAACTCAGTGGTAAAGATCATAAACATTTGATCTATTCATTTCTAAACCCTTGGTTTACTGAAAGGTTATCTCTGTTACTTTGCCAATCCTAGCTTTTTGTAAATTACTGACGAGTTAAAGAGTAAACTTTATGGAATATTCAATAAACTTTATTTCACTAATCATTTAATGCCTTGAATCTTATTCAAGCGTCAATACATAGCGAGATCTAACATATCTTGCTTTTTAATAAAACCATTTTCATTCTTATCTGAATAATATTCCACAAACCGTTGATAATTCTTAACTTTACCACCAAACTCTAGTACATACATCCCAATTTCCTTTCTCATCATTCTTCATATTTTCCTTTGAATTCTCGACCGATCAATTCTTAGACTATCATCAATCTTAATATAAGTGATGTAAATAATATTTAAGCACAACATTAGATACTAAAATTGACATCATCTCACTTTTCATTCATTTACAACAAACTTCTTTTATTACTTATATAGAGATAGTTATCTTTCTGTTAAGTAGATATAAGCTTTTAAACAGAGTTATCAACATATTTCATGATTATACTCTCACAGTATAAATTTTAACTTGTATTTCATACAATTTTATAAATATGTTATTGTTTTACACCACTACTCAATACATACTTTGGCTATACTCAATTATAGTGGCATAATATTCAATTCATCAAACATATCAAATCAAATGCACTGTACTCTAATTAATATTTTCAACCAATATGAATAGTATTGACTAACTGAGCCCTAAGTTGTGCTTCTCTTTCCATTCTATTAGTAACTTCACCATCATACAAGTATCTTACGTCGAATCCTATTTAAAACAGATTAATGCTCAAATTTTACCACTAAATAATCACGTCAAGTAGCACTGCATTTGAACCAATATACAATATATTCTCTTAATTCTATTTTATACTATGTTTGAGTTGTTTGGTATCGTAAGTCTTATAGGGACTCGTTCAACTGAAAAATCCATTTTCATGCTTATGTGAGAATTTATTGACCATTTATTTGCCTTCCAATTGACATCAACGAAACTTCGTATACTCTTTTATTCCGACTATCATTAATTCATTTGATTATTCAAACACAAGGGAACGCGTTACATTAGTCTTCTACGTTATGAATGAATCATGATTATGAAACAGAGTTACTTAGACTTTTAGTCATGCACAACTACTCTAATGCCTTACTTTTATTAAAATAATCCATTCGTCTCACTTCCAGCAGTCACAAGTCATCTCTACGTCTCATTTTCTTTTATACTCAGAATCTATTTAGTTTCATTTCATCAATCTTAGTTATTCTAACATTGATCTCACTTTTTGCCTTTTTTAAACTTACCAAAACTTTCACTCAACACTTATTTATAACTTATAACTTCATAGTTTTGACTTAGGAAGTTAATTCATTTTTCCTCTTTTCAAAATTAAGTTTAAGACATTTCAAATTTTTAATGATTATTCAACCAATTAAGTCTTCCCTTAACTAATCTTTATTCAAAATAGAAAAATCTTGCTACTAAAATAGTTCTTCTATTTGTTATTGCCTTAAATTATTTACATAACTCTCAAATTTCCCAACTTTTCTTTTTTCTCAAAAAGAAATTCAGTACTTTATAAGATACTATGAAAGATGTCAATATTTTTCTAATCATCAATTCACTTTTTGAGTATATCACTTGTCCGTTATTGGATAATTAAAGAGATAAAAGAATTACAATTTCTAGTATTTTGATTAACTTAATGGTTAATCAAACTTTTAAAGGATGTTGTTTCAATCCTTTAAGTTTTATCAATGGAAATTCTCGCAATATAGAAGTTTAAACCGACTTCCTATACGTATCACTTACTGGTATTCAATTAATACGTCTATCTCTTCTTTAGTTTTATGTTGTAGTGATAGGCATCAAAATATAACTTTGTTAGAAGTGACTACTTGGTACTTTGAAACTTCATAACACAATCGCTTGTTTTAGTTTTTAATTGCTAATCCTTGCTAAATTTATAATGCTTCCCCAATCTCAACTTTTAACAAGTTGATATTATCACTACACATTTCATTTTTAAGTTAGAATTTTGTTGATCTTTGTTTCGAAACAACACCTAATCTGGTGTTAACAAAGATTACTTATAACTCGTGCATTTCCATTTGTTTTATCATTACTTTAATCGTCTCTTATAACAATTATACTTAACGTTGCTTATAATTAATGAACTTGAGTAAGAAACAATAAAAACATTTAGTACTATTTTTTCAAAGTTATTTGATTGTTTTCAAATGTGGTTTTATTCCACATTTCGCTTTCTTTCAGAAAGAAGATAATACTTTGCTTGAAAGTATTTTATTTTGATAGAAACTGACTTAGACCACTTGACTAATCATATCACAATCACATAGTGATTTTCCAAGTCGAGATTCAATTTGTCCGTTCAATTTCTATTTTCGAAACCACGTGTCTCCTTTTACTCTTTTATTGAGGCTATTTTCGAAAGCAACTCTCAATTGGTTATGTATCAAATAAGTATTTGGTAAAATAGGTCATACCAAATAACTAATTCAACCGGTACCAACCTCATTGTAAAATTTAGGATATTCATATCTTGTGCTTCCCACAAGTCTCATTTTTTTTTTCATATTTCACTAAAAAATTCTTGATCATTTGAGACTTAATAAAACTTTATGCTGATATTTTCCTGAACGTTTCCTAATTTTACTAGTTCGACACTTTTATTTTCAATGGAGTCCATGTTCAGTACTTACTTTCTTGAATCATTCATACCTCTTTCTTAACCAATCTTCTATTGATTTTATAACTGACTATTTCCCTTAGTTATATTAATATCGAATTACTAACAACACCTTGGTGAATTCAAACTTCACAAGTCCAATTCACTTCCAATTACGCTTAACTTCGTTTCATAAGTCTATTCTCTTTTTAATTGTCTGTTTGTAATCTCGCTCGTCATATCTCTCGAGTAAAGTATGGAACGAAAATTAGAATAAAATTCTTATCATATATCTACCGATAAGACATACTATACAAAAAACATATATTTCCCCAACTCACAGTCACTTTCCAACTAATCCCGCTCAATCACTCTTTGATTCCCAACCGAAGTTTGTCCTCAAGTGAGCCAAACCTACGCTCTAATACCAAGTTTGTCAGGACCCATTTTACTAAGTTCTTACTTAGCCTAATTATCCTAATTAGGCACCTAATCCATTCAATTAAATGAAGTCCTCAAATTACTTTTCATTTCATTCCTTAAAGTGCTCCCAAAACTAAAATTTATATTCTCAATAAAACTCAATTCATGTTTTACTTAATTAAAGGAAATTTAGGAAATCCTACAGATTATCCTCTTTTTTTGTAAAATTTTTGGCAATACCTCCCCTAAAAGTGGCATGTCAAAAAATCCACCTACTAGGAAAAAAACTAGGGAAAAGCCTAGAAGGACTCACAACTCCCTATAGTTCCTAATATATATCAAATTCAAACTTATAATGTAACTTTCAATCTTTGAAACTTCATTTACAACTAGACAAACACGAAATAACCTAAAATCAAACCATTAGGGTCTTAAAACACTTTCTAATCTATTTCATAATGACATCATTACCCAACTAAGGTGTTTCACGCCCTACACTCACACTGAAACTCAAAGCATATTAGAACAACTTACAACAAGGATTAAACTTTAAAACTTGAAAACAATTACCAAAGTTCTTCGAGTCTTATTTGTTCTTCCCTTGTCTTCAGATAGAACATAACATCATCAAAAACAACTGAAAGAAGCCAGGTAAGTGTCACGACACGAATTCATAATCCAAGTTTGATTCTTTAAATCAGGATTATAATGTAGGACCCGCAACGAGATACACGCACTGACCGAGGCGATATGACCAAGGTATATATTAGATTTGTTATGATGTATGCCTAGTGTATTTTATATTTGTAGGCTATTAAGTCACTCTTACTTGTATTTAGCTGTCGAAACGTGAGCAGAGAGGTGCCTTGAGATGCGCGCTGACATGGAACCGATGTAGAGAGTGATGTGGTAAGTTGATCTAAGCTCGGTGTAGCTTACATAGTTGTAATAATGTGGCTATAGTTGATTTTATATCAAATGAAACCTAAGTTAGCAAATTAAAACATTAGTCATTGATATTTCTCATGATACATGTTGACAATCAAGAGACCAATTGAGTTTTCAATTGGTGTTAGTTAGAGGAAGTTAGTGGAAAGTTAGTGGAATTGTGTTAATATGTACACCCTTAGATCAGTCTCATGATATGTATGTACATAGAGATCAATGGCTAATAATCAATCTTATCTATATGTATATAAGATTGAATTGATCAACTCATGCAACCATTTCATTCTCATTTCAAAAACTTAGGACTTAAGTAAGTTAGAGAAGAAGAATCAGAGGAGAACAACAAGAGTGGTGAAAGGTTGATTAATTTGGAGAAGGAGTTGATCAAACTAGGTGTTCATCAACTAGGTAATTCTACTTACACTATTCAATTAGTTTAATTTGATGAATTCATGATAGAAATGATAGGAAACTGTTATTATGTTGTTTGTAGGTGTCTTGGGTCTCTGGTAGGTTAGCAAAGATAGCCAAGGTGTTGGAAATGGCATTGTGTGGAGAAAACTCAAAATTTAAAGTGTAAAATTCTTGGTTTTTTCTGCACATAGCCCGCTAGATGTGCTAGCTAGCGTGCTACTTGCGTGTAGCGCACTAATGAGGTCATTAGCGCTTTAAACCAGATCACCCAATGCACTTGGTGCTTTAATAACATAAAACAACAATTTCCTAATTTCAACTTAAACATTCTAAACAATTATAATACCCTAATTAAAGGTCTAAACATACTCTAAAATGTATGAAATGATACTAGGAGCCTAGGGAAGAGTTTTGAGGGTTCGGATACATGTTTTGAGGTGTCGGGAGGCCAAATTAGCTAGGAAATTTTCTTGGATTGCAAGTAAACTGATTGAGATATTTATTTTCATTTCGTTCCTGTTTTGTTATCCATTTTCTGTTATTTTATTTGAATTGTCCTTTGTACTAAAAATGGCAAGACTTTTTGTTTCTTATAATTTTATGAGTTTGCTATCATGGCATAGGTTTTTGATTAAATGGTTTCATTGACCCTGAATCATGTGCTATTTCATTATTGATTGTGGAACTATCTAATAACATTCTATTAGGTAGGTGTATGAGGAAATTGTAATCCATTTTCATTTATGGATTAAATATGCAATTACGATTGTTGGATTCCTAAACCATGTCATTTATTGGGTTATGAAAGTAGTTCTTATATAGGATCATGATATAATAGAGATGAGCGCAACACACAGGGTCAATAGATTTTCGGGGATGTCGGGATCTCACCACTAGCTTGTGCAGCACACAAGGTATGGGACTCTGGGTTTTTGGCAAGTATACATTACATTTGAGGGGCACTTGTGAGTATTTATATATGGGAAGGGCATTTATAATGATGTGAAGGCATATTAAAAGAATTGATTATGCCCTAAATAGTGGAAAAAGTTTGATGTCATGCAACTCATGGCTGAACGACCCTAGATCATTACTACTTAACCAAGTGTTAGTTTCATTTACTTAATTGAAGTATCTTATAGCATGATTTCATTTCCGCATAGTTGTTGTTATTATTCTTTCAAACACTTGTTGTATAATTTGGAAATGTGAAAAAATGTCTCTCAGTGTTACTTTCTATTTTCTTATAGTCACCATCTTTTTTATGACAGTAAGTGCAGATCATAAAGTAGTTGATCAGGCAAGGAGAAGATCGACGACTACCTCTAAGCCAGTGGGGTGCTTTTACATTTGATTTTGTAGGTTTTTTTTTATTTTCTTGTATGATTTTTATATGTCTTTATATACTCTTGGGGATGTATATTATGAGTTAAGAGATAGTAACCCGATCAGATACATGTTAATATATAGTTATCACCATTTTTTATATATATTCATGTGATCTTTGTTCTTGGTTTTCCATGTACTTATGTTTATATTAGCGGTTTCTGCTAATTTGACAAGACTTTCACTTAATAACCTTTAAATTGTGTGAAATTTTAATTTACTCGACATTATATTAAGTTTAAGACAATTATGTAATGTTTATTAGATAAGTAGCTAATATGGTAAGTGTATTTGAAAGGCTGACTAATACGTTATTAAGTCTTACGTGGTGGAGGTTAAAGGATTAATTACGACATTCGGCCAATCGGTGCCTTAATTTGAGAATGGTCGTCACAGTTGGTATGAGAGCCTAGGTATATAGAGCCTTGACATTGGAGTATAGTTTATTATATATAGTGATACCAACATCACTGTTGGTATCAGAGTCTAACATTTCTAATAATCAACCTTTAAATTTTCGTAAAATGTAAATTTAGATGTGGAAACCAGATGGTCCTTACCTAGAAACCATTAGTTGGGAAGTGAGTGAAAGTGAGATGGGGATTTCTTATATGTAAATTTTAGTTTCTATTTGTGTGTATATATATGTTATCTACATAGTAGTGTTTCGCGTTAACTATCATCTTGCAAACACCGATGGCTTATTCACGTACAGTGGGGATGCAATTGCCAGTGGCAGCCTGCCTACGATTCCATCTGGTGAGGAATATCAGAGGCTATTTGGCCGAGTAGTTGCTCAGGGAAAATAGTTAGCTGATTTTATTACCATGATGACTGCACGTTTTGCTCCACCACAATCAGACCGGCCCCTACTACTACTCCCACATTATCAACACCAGTCGCTTTGGTAGTACAGACTGTATCGATAGTGACAACAACAACTATAGAGACAGTTTATTAATCATCTATCATTCCTATATTTTCTAGCTCGATAACAACGGTTCAATTAATGAAGGATTTCATTAGACTGAAGCCGGTTTACTTTAATTGTCAGTGAGATTTTGAGAAGATTAGGAAATGGGTACTATCTCAAGAGAAGCTGCATAGAATCGTGAGAATTAAAGGTAGACTTCGAATTGAGATTTCATCGTATACACATGGAGAGCTGTCGATGATTGGTGCCATGCAAACATAGCTTTTGATGGAGATTTTGAGTCGTGGGATGCCTTCAAGAGGTTGTTGAAGGAGTTCATGAACCCGAGATAAGGAGTTGATGAGTCGGTGATGAGTTACAGAGACAAATACGTCTATCTAGGGCAGTTTGCTAGGGATTTAGTTAGAGAAGATTCAAAGGATGTATATCAATTTTGAGATGGACTAATGCCATATAAAGGGTTTTATGTAGTCAGTTTAGGTGTTAGGACTTTGGGTGAGATTTAAAAGCATGCACTTTCTCACGAGACCTACTATTAAAGTAGAGTTGCCGATAAGACGCCATTAGGACTAGCATTGACACCTGATTAGAGTGCAGAGTTTGAGATAAGGAGACAGAAGAGCAAAGGATAGGGGAGATGGGAGAAAGGTTCTTAGGGATTAGGGACAGCTACCTTAATTATGTCTTATGTATCATCTCCTATGCCATTATATACTATAGTTGGTAGACCTCTTTTGTCACCACCAGTTTGACCTACGTTGTTGGCACCTAGTACTTTGCTAGCTCATCCAACGCCACCAGTACCACGTTAGTAGCAGCAGTGAAGTTGAAGCCAAGGTAGAGGTAGAGGTAGAGGCCAAAATGGTTCTCAATAGGGACATGCCTAGGATCAGGCACAGAGAAAACGTAGGCTAATTACTAGCTATAGGTGTGGCCAGGTTGGGCATATGATTAGAGTTTATCCATAGCTGCCAGCATGATTACCATTATTGAGTCACAAGGGAGTAGACATGGTAGCACAACAAGATGTCGACTCTACGTGAGGACTCATTCACGGTATGGTTTCAATTTGTGGTAAAGATTAATATATTTTGCTTGATTCAAGTTCTACAAAGTATCTTTCATTTCTGGTTGCATGATAGGCATCTTAGGGCCTGTTTGGTTGGTTAAAGATAAAAGTCATGTTTGCTTTGAGTATTAGTTAAGACTTGGTATTACCTAAGCACTCAAATTCATCCTTACCAAAAGACACCTCCCCCTGTTATTATGGAAGCCTACCTTAAGTGAACAGAAATCACAAATCTACCCTCATCTTGAACTCCCCTACCTTCTCCACCTTGGTGCATCACTGCATCGCTCCATCTTCCACATCTTCTCCTCTCCACCAAAATCTCTTTTTTCGCCCTAACTTTTCCTATCCGCCGGAATCTCCTTTTTATCTTCATTACCCATATTTTTCTCACACACCAATTGCGACACCTGCTTTTGTAATATCTCGTTCACTTCCACCAACATCAGCTTGTTCATCACCATCTGACTATTTTAAACCCTCCATCAACAGCTTATTCTCCTCCATCTACAGCTTCCTCTCTGCTTCTCCTTTGCCCTCCTTGCAAGATGAAGACACAACAACCATCATTCAAACTCAAATTTCAAAATGTCAACAAAAAAAATATCTCTATGTGCACTCTTTTAAACCCAAACCTCATGCTCCACTGCTAGAACAAAATCTTCAGTAACCTAAAATCTCAAATATCATTTTCTTCAAGAATCAATAGAAAGCAATAGATATCTCTATATGCATAGATCTTCTAAAGAAGTGAATGCATTTTCTATCCTTCGATTAATTTGATTCAGAAATACATCCCTCCCCATCAATCTAAAAGGGGTATAATTGTCCAATAGAATGTCTAATTTTAGGCAATGAAATGTTGGAATAAACAAAGGATTGGCTTATATATAACTTGTATTAGGTAAGAAAATGTGAAGTGTTTCACTACTTCTTGAACCAAACAGGCCATTAGGGTTGACACCGGTTAGAATTAGCATACATTTGATTTAGAGTACCGCAATCGGAGATAGAGTTTACCCTAATTGTTTTGTTGAGGGAAGTCCAGTCGAGATAGGCGGGGTAGAGTTGCATGCAACCTTTAGGGTGCTCGAGTACTTAGACATCGACACTTTATTAAGGATGGATTAGCTAGTAGTGGATCACGCTCATATCGACTATTTCACTAAGACAGTGTTATTTGAGATCCTAGGGTGTCTGCTATTTACATACAGTAGTAGTACACCAAGAGCTGAAGGCACTAGAGGTCAACTTGCGACTAGTAGAGAAAAAGAGAATCTAGTATCATTTTATACAATGGCAGAGAGTCAAGGACCCAAACTTGAGGCGATTCTGATTGTGTGTGAATTTCCAGACGTGTTTCCAAAGGACTAACTTGGTTTAGCACCACTGAATGAGATAGATTTTGTTGTTGACTTGGTACCAGGCACCAGACCTATTTATATACCACTATACCGTATGGCTCCGAGAGAATTGAAAGAGTTAAGGAGTCAGCTCCAAGATTTAGGTAAAATGGATTCATCATAAATTATGTCACCATGGGGAACGCTTGTTCTGTTTGTAAAGAAAAAGGATAGTACTTTGAGACTGTGTATCGACTAAAGACAATTGAACAAGGTCACAGTCAGGAGCAAATATCTACTGCCGAGGATTGACGATTAATTTGATCAGTAGAGAGGAGCACAATTTTTCTCCAAGATAGACCTTAGATCAGGGTATCATCTACTTAGGATCATGGATGATGATAAGTCCTGATCATGAGATATGGACATTATATCAAGTTCAGCTAGTATTCATCAGGCTAGGTAAATTTTATATTCCATTAACATATCTCAAATCCATGAATTCATGTATTTGATGTTCTGGTTTGTTGATTTATGTTGTAAATGGTGTCTTGGAACTCTAGAGGTGTGTATGAGGGATCCTAAGGCATCAGCATAGCCTATGTACTGATAAAACACAAAATTTAGATTACAAAATTCTGGTTTTACATGCACATAGCGTGCTAGGTATGAGATCTAATGGGCTAATACCGATTAGTGCGCTAGATAAGGCTAGATAGCGTGTTAAATTTAAAATTAGTGCGCTTAATCAAGAATTAGAGCGCTAATTGTTGTTATAGCACAAAAATTAGAAATTTTAAAAAATGGCTTGAACATTATAAATGATTCTAAAACACTAAGTAGAGGTCAAAACACAGTCAAAAACATCTAATGTGATCTCAAAAATGTAAGGAATTGTTTTGGAAGCTCAAACATGAGTTTCGAGGCGTCGCGAGGCCAAAATAGCATAGGAAATTGCGTGTGTATGTAAGTAAACTGAATGAGACATTTTTTTACATTTCATTCATATTGGATTATGCATTCTTAGTCATTTGGACTAAATTGCATTTGTACTCCATATGTCGTGACTTGTTTTCATTTCTCATTACATGAGGTTGTTTCATGGCATAGTTTGTTGATAAAATGATTTCATTAACTCCAATTCATGTGCTAGGTCATTATTGACTGTTATTACTAGTAGTCAATGAAATAGCATGCTATTAGGTAATCTTACATAGTGTTGTGAGTCTGTATCCTTTCTGCATTAGTTATGCAATTGTATTTGTTGGATTCCAATGCCGTGTTATTTTTGAATATGAAAGTTGTTCTTATATCTAGGGTCCTTTTATGATAGAAATTCGTTTGAAATACGGGGGTCACTGACTTTTCTAGGTGATAAGGATTTCTCCACTATCTTACGCAACATACGGGGTATGGGACTCGGGGTTGTTGGCAAGCATAACTTGAGTGACTTCATGAGTTGTATGACTCCGGTTGTTGGCAAGTATAAATCCCAGTGAATGACATTTAAGATAATTATAAAGGCGTATTGTACAGTGTAAGTACGACCTTCAAAAGAGACGTAAAGCACAGCTCCATCCATATATAGTGGAAAGGCTTATGTGATGAAGATTACGGCCAACCGACCTTAGATCATTACTACATAGCCTAGTGTCAGTTTCATTATATTTAACTAAAGTATATCTTTGCATGATAATCTTTCAACATAGTTGTTATTATTATTATGCTTTTTGATACTTGTTGCATAATTCGGAGTGTGAACAAATGTCTCTCAGTATTACTTTCTATTTTCAAGTACTCACCATCTAGTTTATGACGGTGGGTGCAGATCCATCGAGTAGCAAGCCAGGGAAAGAGAAGATCAGCGACTACCTCTGAGCCAGTGGGGTGGTGCTACACCAGACTTTGTAGTTTTTGTTTTGATGTATTACTTTCATATGAATATGATATTCTTTTGAGAGTTGTATATTATGGGATGAGTGATAGGTATCTTGACCAGATACATGTTGTTATATATCGCCATTTCATTATATATACGCATGTGATCTCTATTTCATGGTTTTTCCACAAACGTTAGGCTATATGTTATAAGTTTCCGCTAATTGAATTGTTTAGACTTCCATTGAATAACTTTTAAGTTAGAAAATCTTAATTAACTATGATTTATTAATTTACATAGGATAGGTATTTGTTTCTATCTATTTCAACAATGAATAATTGATAGGTAATAAGGTTTTGAAAAGGCTGACTAATTCCATGTTAGGCCTATATGGTGAGGTTAGGACTTAATAAAGGGATTAGGCCGTGCAGTGCCTTAATTTGAGAAGAGGTCTTCACAGTTGGTATCAAAGCCTATGTTTATAAAAACCTAGGTTACAGAACCTATGTTTATAGAGCTCGTGGTAGTGGAATATAGTCATTCCTTAAGAAGATACCAAAGCTATAGTGTGTAGCTAAAGGCCTAGCTTTTTCAACAATTGACAAATAAAAGATTTAAGGAAATTTGAAAAATAAAAATCTTAGTTATGGAAAACCCGAAGATCTTCTCCTAGATAACATTAGTTGGGAAGTGAGAGAAAGTAAGATGGGGATTTCTTAAATATACATGATAATTTTCTATTTGTATATATGCGTTATCTACATAGTAGCTGACTCGCATTCGCTATCAACTTGCAGATACCGATGGCGGATTGACGCGATAGCGGGGATGCAATTTTGAGTGCCACCCAGCCGTCTATACCATCAGTAGATCATTTTCAGAGGCTATCTGATCGAGTAGCTACTCGAGGTCAGCAGTTAGCAGAGTTCATTGCTATGATGACTGCACATTTCCCTCCACCAGCACAGACACCAGCCCCTACTACTATGACTACATCCACATTACTGACAGCGGTTCGAGTAGAGCAAACTTAACTAGTGATAGCAGTTCTAGTCATAGAGACAGTCTTTACACCGTCTTTTACCCTTCCATCTTTTAGCTCATCGCTGATGTTAAGTTGGTGAAGGATTTCATAAGATTGAAACCAGTTATTTTGATGGCCAGAGAAACTTTAAGACGATCGAGAAGTGGGTTTTGTCTCAAGAGAAGTTACATTGAGTCTTAAAGATTAAGGATAGACTCCAAGCTAAGATTTCGTCGTACACTATACAGCAAGAGTTTGAGTTACGGGATGCCTTGAAGAGGAACTTTTATCAGTAGTACTTCCCACCTACAGTGATGAAGAAGTTGAGGAAGAAGTTTATGAATCTGAGACATGGAGTTGAAAAGTCAATTATCAGCTACAGAGGCATAATAAGGCTATTTGAGGCAGTTCGCTGGAGACTTAGTGTGAGAGGGTTCTGATGATCTATATCATTTCAGAGATGGAGTGAGGACTAATATTGGAGTTTATGTAGTCAATTCAGATGCCAGGACATTAGGAGAGATTTATGAGTGTGGACACCGCTAGACCTATCTTACCACCGTAGAGGTGCTTGAAATTAGTTGTTATGTATCATCTCCTATGCTTTTGTAGAACATTGTTGGTAGACCTATCTTACCACCATTAGTTAAACCTGCATTGCCAGCACTACTACTACTACTACTACTACTACTAATTTTCCAGCTCCATCAGTACCACGTCAGCAGCATTAGGGTGGTAGAGACCGAGGTAGAGGTAGAGGTAGAGAGGACGAGATAGTTCCAGACAGGGGCAGAGATAGGCACGGGCCCAGGATTAGGTTCAAGGTCAGCGTAGACCATCACTTGTTAAAGGTGTGGTTAGGTGAGACACGTAATTTGAGATTGTCCATAGCTAGCAACCGTTATACCATCACAGAGTCAAGAGGGTGTACATATGATTGCACACATGGAGACTCATTGAGCGTATGGTTTCCATTTATTGTAGATAGTTTTATGTTTTGTTTGATTTAAGTTCTATAGTATCGATTATAGACAGTTGAATAGGGTCACAGTCAGAAACAAGTATCCCTTGCCACTAATTGATACTTTATTTGATCAGCTGGGAGGAGCACATTTTTTCTCCATTATAGACCTGCGATCAGGGTATCATCAGCTTAGGATCAGGGATGAAGATAGGTCCATGAAAACATTTACCACGAGGTATGGACACTATCAATTCACATCCATGCCATTTGGTTTGACTAATGCTCCTTCCATGTTTATGGATTTGTTGCACCGGGTGATGAGACCATTTCTTGACCACTTCGTGATTGTTTTCATTGATGATATATTGATATACTCGAGGACTCGAGAGGATCACTAGCAACACCTTATAGAGACGTTGCAGACATTGAGGGAGCATAGATTTTACGCCAAATTTAGTAAATGTGAACTTTAGTTGTCAGAGGTCAAATCTTTGGGACATGTTGTTGGAGCAGCAAGCATTGTCTAATGACTTGGAGTTTGCTGCGGTAGTATTTTATTTGAAATACCTCTTCACAAAGAAAGAGTTGAATATGAGACAACGCCAATGGTTATAATTTCTAAAAGACTACGACTTTTCTTTGGAATATCACCCTGGAAAAGCTAACATAGTTATGGATGCACTGAGTAGGATGCCAATTGGAGATGCCGAGGTTGTTAGATGTCATATGACGTTTGAGTTTGGATAACTCGAGGTAGTGGCAATGATGACTCAGTCAGATATTTCTATGGACACTCGAGTAATGATTTTTGCACAAATGAGGCTTCAAACATTATCTACTCAAATAGTGTTAAAGGGTCAGAGAGCTGACATGCTATACCCGAGATTTAGTGAGTTGGCCAAGAGTACGGATTGTACTAACTAGAATGAGATGATGGATCAATGTCTTAGATTTAGAGGGAAATTGTGGATACCAGAGTGGCAGAGTTAAGAAAGGAGATTCTTCAGGAATCACACAATTTCGATTAACTATTCATCCAGGAAGGACCAAGATGTACCATGACATGAAAAAACATTTTTGGTGTCTGTGATGAAAGTAGATGTATTGGAGTTTATCAGGAATTGTGGAATCTGCCAACAGGTGAAGGCAGAGCATCGTAGACTTGGAGGATTATTGCAGTCGCTTCCCTTTCCACGATGGAAGTGGGAAGATATTACCATGGATTTAGTTAGATGATTATCGAGGACTATCCGTCGACACAATTCTATCTGAGTGATTATGGACAGATTGAGGAAAATTACACATTTCATACCAGTTGCAGCTCATTATATAATTGACCGATTAAGTGTATTGTTCGAGAGAGAGATTATTAGGCTGCATGGGGTACCATTGATTATTACGTCAGATAGAGATGCTATGTATATGTATAGGATGTGTGGAGTATGTAGGAGCAGTATGGTATGCGCCAACAATTTAGCAGAACCTTTCACCCTCATTGATGGGCGGACTGAAAGGTTGATTCAGACTCTTGAGGATATGCTCAGGGCTTGTGGACTTGAGTTTGGCAAATCTTGGGAGGAGTACCTACCATTGTGTGAGTTTGCATACAACAATAGCTATCAGGTTAGCATTGAAATGGTGCCATTTGAGGCATTATATGGCATACCTTATCACTCATCATCTTGTTGGGCTGAGCTAGCGGACCAAGACATTATTGGGCCTGAAATTGTTATCTATCACAGAGAGAAGGTACGACAGATTCCCTTGAGGCTTAAGAGAGTTTAGGAGAGACAAAAGAAGTATGCAGACATGTATCATAGCGATCTCACATACAACGAGGGAGTTTTAATGTATCTAAAGGTTTATCCTAGTAAGGGTCTTCATAGATTTGGTTTGAAAGGAATGTTAGCATCGAGGTTCATCGGGCCTTTCAAGATCAAGAAACGAGTCGGAAAGGTTGTTTATGATTTGTATTTACCTCCACAGTTGTCGTGGATGCATTCAGTGTTTCATATTTTTATGCTTCGACTAGCCAAGTGGAAGGCACGCGAGAGACTGACGGTGGACTTAAGTTAGATTAACTTGAAGGAGGATATATCATATGAAGAGTAGCTAGTATATATCCTAGACAAGAGGTTAGAGCAGTTGAGATGCAATTTTATCTCGAAAGTGTTAGTCAAATGGCAGTTTCATGGAGATTCGAAACTCACTAAGGAACGGGAATACTATATAAGCCATAGATTTCCGTACCTCTTCGACCCAGGTATAGTTTTAGGTTAATTTTAATTTTGAGGATGGAATTTTCATTAGTTGGGAAGTAATATCACGACCCAAATAGCTAGTCTTAGTTTAATGTGTTAATCAGGATCATATGATTCGTGACGTGGGACTGCAGCGAGATTCGTGTCATTATTAAGGGTAGGTGGCCGAGGTAAATGTTATATTTGTGGTGATGTGTCCTTAGTGTATTATATATGTGTAGACTATTAAGTCATGCTTACGTGTTGATAGGTGTTGAGACGTGAGTATGGACTTTTCTCGATAAGCGTACCGACGCGGGACCAAGGTAGAAATTGATAAGGTAAGTTGGTACAAGCTTTATATGGTTTTATTAAGTGAGTAATATGGATTATGGTTGATTAGAATTGATACACCTAAGTTAGTAAGTTAAAACATAAGCCACCTGATATTTCTCTAGACACGAGTTGACATGCTTCAACACCAATTGAGTTATGGTTTAGTGTCACTTAACCATGAACTTATAGGACATGTAGGTGTAGGAGTCACTTGTTAAGTCTCGAGATACGCGATTTATTTTCATTTGTGCACGAACTGTCAAACTTAAACATAATAGTTGCTTGCACAAGATTATATGCCGGAGATATGGTCATTGCACGGTCGAGAGTGAGCTGACATACTCCGACTTATTTGTGTCGAGCAAAATGATAATGAGATACTAGAAGTAGTGTAGCCTAAATAAGCACACTCTAAACCTATTTCAAATTACACTATGCAAAATTTCCCTCGAGTACTATGACCAAAGTATCGTATGGAGTTATGATGGTGTATATGTAATTGTTGAGCGAAACTCGCCCACCGTGATATGATTGAACCCAGGTTTAAGTGACCACTGGATCCACCTGTGGTATTTGAAAAATATGGAATTTAGGGCTAGTATCATTTGATATTTTGACAAGGGTAATCATTGAGAAAATGAAAAAAAAAATTTCAAAAAGGTGAAAAATTAAGAGCCGACTGATAAGTAACTCTATATTTTAAAAATGAGACTTAGTTGTGATCTTAGGCGTAAAATTAAGTAAATTTCGAGGACGAGATTTCTATTAGTTGGGTAGATTGTAACGACCCAGAATTTACTAATAGTAAATTAGTCCCTAATCAAGGTTACTGACCCGAGATGTGGCCCGAGAGCAGGTACACGGTCTGAATACTCGGTGTAAGGAATGAGGAATGTGTTATATTTGAAGTGATGAATGCTTAGTGTGATGTATTTGTGTAGACCTATTAAGTCACTCCTAGTACATAGTTGTCAAGACGTGAGTGGACGCGCCTCGAGATTCATGCCGACGTGGGACTAGGGTAGAGAGTGAATGTGGTAAGTTTATTTTGGCTTAAAAGTACCTTCTATAGTATTATTAATGTGCCTAAGGTTAATATATATTAAATGTACCTAAATTTAGCAATTTAAATCAATAGCCATATGATAATCTTCGAGACACGCATTGACACATCTAAAGACCAATTAAGTTACAAATGGCGTCACTTAGCATGTGATAGTGGGTTAGTGGGACATGTGTGGAAGAGTATACCATTAGATAGGTATCGAGATATGTGAGTGCAAAAAGATGTGGTTATTAATTAATCATATGCAATCCATATATTACGCTAAAATCAATACATGCAAACCACTCATTTTCATTTGTAAGTTTAGGAAACTTAGGAGAAAAGTCTTGTTGGAGAAAAAAACACTTGCTGGAGGAAGAAGAAGAAGAAGAAAATCAGCAAGCCCTTGCTGGAGAATTTAGTTGGTTAGTGAAGGAGATCAAGCTAGGAGTTCATGAAGTAAGTAATTCATTTAAATTAGCTTAATCAATTTAATGAATTAATGAATTAAATGATATGTAGGGCTAGTCTAATGTTGGTAACGATGTCTTGGAAATATGAAAGTGTATATGGATGTGTTCAAGGCATTAGCATAGCCTTTTTGTAGAGGAAACTCAGAATTTTGCTACTAGAATTTTGGGTTTTACTGCATATAGCGCCCTAGGTAGGTCAGCTAATGCGCTAACTTTGATTAGCGCGCTAGAGAAACCTTAGTAGCGCTCTAATGAGGTCATTAGCATGCTAACTGCAATGACAACATAAAACAACAATTTTTTAAATTTCCCTAAACACTATAATCAAGCCTAATATCGTAAGTAAAGTTCCAAGCACACTCAAAAACCTATAATATGATATCGGCAACCTAGGGAACAGCTACGAAGATTCAAATACAAGTTTTGAAGTGTTGGGAGGCCGAAATAGCATAGGAAGTTGCTTGGATTGTAAGTAAACTTGTTGAGATATTGATTTACATTTCATTCTTATTTATATGTTCATTTCAAGTCATTTGGACTAACTTGCCTTTGTACTCCATATGTCATGACTTGTTGTTCATTCTCATTACACGAGATTACTTTCATGGTATAGTTTATTGATAAAATGATTTCATTGACTCCAATTCATTTGCTATTTCAATATTGATTGTTAATACATGTGGACAGTGAAATTCCATGCTATCAGGTAGGTATTCCATAGTGTTGTAAATCTATTTCCATTATGCATTAGTTATGCAATTGTTTTCTTGGATTCCAAAATCATGTTATTTCTTGTTATATGAAAGTAGTTCTTTTATCTAGGGCCATTTCATGATAAAGATCCAGCAGACATACGGGGGTCACTTAACTTTTTCAAGATGATCGGGATCTCACCACTATCTTGCGCCGCACATATGGTAATAGGACTCAGGGTGGTTGGCAAGCATAACTTGGATGAACATCACAAGTTATAAGACTCGGGGTTGTTAGCAAGCATACATCCCTGGTGACTGGAACTTGGGATAATGATAAAGGCGTATTGCTCAGTGTACGACCTTTACAAAGATGTAGAGCACAACTCCATCCTTTTATAGTGGAACAGGCATTGGGATAGACTCTCGTCCGACCGACCTAGATCATAACTACTTAGCCTAGTGTCAGTTTCATATTGATTAGCTAGAGTATCTTACAGCATGATTTCCTTTTAGGTTTAATTCATATTATTATGCTTTAAGATACTTGTTGGATATTTTTGAAATGTGAACAAATTTCTCTCTGTATAACTTTCTACATCACTATACTCATCGTCTAGTTTGTGACGGTGGGTGCAGATTTTTCAAGTAGCAGACCAGGGAAGGAGTAGATCAATGATTAGTGTTGAGTTGTTAGAAGAGAGCTTCGGCTACTTTTGTAGCTGATTATTTTCCGTACATATTATTTACGTCATTAGGTATAAAACTAGGTTGTAATATGGATTGAGAGAATAGACTTCCCTAATGTTTCAGTAATACTTTAAATGGTTTATATGATCGTCGGTTTACCTGGTTTCCATAGTAGGTATTTTATAAATGTTTCTATTAATTTATTAAGTCTTTCACTGATTTTTAAGATAATGATAGCAATCTCTTAATTAACTGTGATAATTTTTTAAATGAATGTTAAATAGTAGACGAGGTGAATTAGTAAAAAGGATGACTAATTCATTGTTAAGTTTTATATGGTATGATTTAGGGCTTAATAATAGATAAGGCCGGAAGGTACTCGATTTGGGGAACTGGGACGTCACACTAGTACTTCAACGGATGACTATCAAAGGCTATCTTGACCGTGTAGCAGCTCAGGGGCAGTAGTTAGCTGACTTTATCGCCTTTATGAGAGAGCAAATGGCGGCTGTCACACCAGCCCTTCCCGCCACTCATACTACTACTCCTAAGGTGATAAACCCAAACCACTATGACTGAGACTGCACCCATCAATACTACTTAAGGACCTCGAGCACCCACACCACGAGTGTTACGGGCATGTGTAGACCCCGTAGCACCACATCCACCAGAGTTATCGATAGCAAGTGTACAGGAGACAGACTATAGCTGGGGACACATCTATTCCTACACTTACGCCTTTTGAGGCAACAACATTGTCAAGGGATGCCAAGCTGGTGAAAGAGTTCGTCAGGCTTAAGCCTATTTTTTTGCCTGAGAGCTAGATCACGAGAAGATCGCGCGGTGGATTCTCTCAAAGGAGAAGTTACATTTATTATTGGGAGTTGAAGATATGTTATAGCCCATTCTCTTTTACTACACCCTAGAGAAGGGTGCAGATGTTTGGTAGAAGACCACAGTGGCAAGTAGAGGCAGTTTTACGTCATAGGATGATTTCAAGAAAGAGATAGATATGGCTACCTTTGACGGTTTGCTAGAGACTTAGTTCCAGATGATGCAGATAATGCTTTGTATTTTGTGATGGTTTGAGACGAGATATAACACGATCAGTTGTGAGCACAGGAGCTAGATCTCTTCAAAATATGTATGAGGGCGCTCTATCCTATAAGACGTATGGGTTGGGTAGAGAAGAGGATGGACGTGTTGAGTTACCGAAGTAGGGAAATGGTTATGAGCAGATAAGACAAATGGGAAGAGAAAGGGGAGAGCTGAGAAACGATTTTAGAGAGGTGGAGCACAGGGTTCTTACGTATGACTAGTAGCACATGCACCACCACCAGCCCCCATACATGTTAGAGATGCGGTCAGGTGGGACTCATGTCTCAAGAGTGCACACAACGAGTGACAGCTTATCCATAATAGCGCAGCGTGGGAGCCCACATGGTAGCATAGCTAGATCTCGGGTTGACACGAGATCTTATTGAAAGTACGGTTTTCATTTCTGGTAGAGATGTTTATGTGTTGTTTAATTCTAGTTCTATTATTTCATTCATTATTGGTCGCATGGTAAACATCCTTGGGTTGTCTCTGTTAGGCTTAGCATACATTTGATTTATTAAGTACCGCAGCTGGGGATCGGATTTACCCTAATAGTTTTATTGAGGGATGTCCGGTCGAGATAGGTGGGGTAGATTTATCTGTCGAATTTAGAGTCCTCAAGTTTTTAGAGTTCGACATGATTTTAGGGATGGATTGGTTATTAGCATACCAAGATCATATCAATCTGTTTCAATAAGACAGTGATATTTGAGATCTCAGGGCATCCGATCTTCATCTATAGAGGCGGTTCAGCGAATACAGTAAGTACGAGAGAGTGACCTGCGACTAGTAAGGAGATGGAGGCATTGATTTCACTATACACTATAATAGAGAGTCGAGGACCTAGCTTGAGGATATATTGGTCGTTAGAGAGTTTCCAAATGTGTTTTTAGAGCATTTAGCGGGACTACAGCTGCCTCAAGAGGTTAATTTTATTATTGAGTTGGTACCGGACACGACATCGAATTCCATACCACCATACCGCATAGCACCACGAGAGTTTAAGGAGTTGAAGACTCAACTTCGGGACTTGGGACAAAAAGGATTCATCACACCTTCTATGTCTCCATAGGGAGCACTCATTTTTTTGTGAAGAATAAGGATGGTACTTTGAGACTTTGTATCGACTACAGACAGTTGATTAAAGTCACAATCAGGAATAAGTATCAATTGCCAAGGATTTATGATTTACTTGATTAGCTGAGAGGAGCATTATTTTTCTTTAAGATAGACCTGCGGTCAGGGTATCATCAGCTTAGGATCAGGGATGAGGATAGGTCCAAGACAATTTTTAGCATGAGATATTTACATTTTAAATTTACGGTCACGCAATTTGGGCCGACCAGTGCTTCCGCAGTGTTTATGGAATTGATGCACCGAGTATTCAGATCGTTTCTTGACCGTTTCATGATAGTCTTCATCGATGACATACTGATATATTCGAGGACCAAAGAGGATCACGAGTAGCACCTTAGAGAAACATTGCAGACTTTAAGGGAGCACAAAATTTATGCCAAGTTCGGCAAATGTGAATTTTAGCTTTCAGAGGTCAAGTTTCTATGGAATGTTGTCGGAGCAGATTTGGGATAACAGTGGATCGTGCCAAGATTCAAGCTATTATGGATTGGCTAGCACCGACTTCAGGGACTGAGATTGGTAGTTTCTGGGTTTTGTAGGGTAATATCACCGGTTGTGAAGGGTTTCTCAAAGATCGCTCCACCGATTACTAGGTAGAACCAAAAAGATGTTAAATTTGAGTGTTCTGAGGAATGTGAGGAGGCGTTCGCTCAGTTGAAGAGGTTTTTGACTACTGTGCCACTGTTAGTGTTACAAGAGGCTAGATAAGGATTTTTTGTATACATTGATGCTTCTCATATAGGTCTAGGTTGCGTGTTGTTACAGGGCAGTGATACAGTAGCTTATGCCTCCAAACAATTGAAGGTACATGAGAAAAATTATTCGACACACGATTTGGACTTGGCAGCATTAGGGTTTGCACTGAAGATATGGATACATTATCTGTATAGAGAGAAATTCACATTTTTTATTGATCATAAGAGTCTGAAGTATATTTTCACACAAAATGAGCTAAATATTAGACAACGCAGGTGGTTGGATTTTCTAAAGGATTACGACTTTTTTGTGGAGTATCATCCACAAAAAGCCAACATAGTCGCAAATGTGCTGAGTATGATACATGTTATAGATATTGAGGTTCATACTGGTATTCAGGTTGAGATTTGCGCACAGATTATAGTACAAACCATGTCTACATAAAGAGTGTAAAAAAGTCAGAGGACCGATAGGTTATACCCGAGGTTTAGTGAGTTAACGCAGGGTACAAACTGTGTTTACTTGACAAATATGGCTGATCAATGTTTCAGATTCAGAGCTAGAATGTGGATATCGTGAATGCTAGAGCTGAGAGATGAGATTCTTCAGGAGTCACGCAGTTCCGATCCACCATTCATCCTAGCAGGACCAAAATGTACCAGGACATGAAAAGGCTTTTCGGTGGCCTAGGATGAAGGTGGATGTATCTAAGTTCATCAAGAACTGTCAGATTTGTCAAAAAGTAAAGGCCGAACATCGCAAACCGACAAGATTGCAACAACCTCTTCCCATTCCACGATGGAAGTTGGAGGACATCTCTGTGGATTTTGTGAGGGGATTACTGAGGACCGCTTAGAGAAATGATTCCATCTAGGTTACCGTTGACAGACTTATGAAGTCTGCTCATTTTCTACCAGTAGTCGCACATTACACATTTGATCAACTGAGTATATTGTTTGAGCGTGAGATTATCAGGCTGCATGGAGTACCATTGACTATTACTTCTTATCGTGATGCTATGTAAACATCTAGGATGTAGCGGAGTATGGAGGAGCAGTATGGTACGCTCTTACAGTTCAGCATGACTTTTCATCCTCAGACTGACGGGCAGACTGAGATATTGATTTAGGTTCTCGAAGATATGTTACGAGCTTGTGTTTTGGAGTTTGGCGGATCGTGGGAGGAGTACCTACCGTTGTGTGAGTTTGCTTACAACAACAGTTATCAGGCTAGTATTGAAACGACTCCTTTTGACGTTTTATATGGCAGATTATGTCGCTCGCCTTCATTTTGTGCTGAACTAGAGCACCGAGAGATTGTAGGGCCTGAGATTATTAATGATCACACGGGGAAGGTCAAATTGATCCGTTAGAGACTGAAGGGAGCCCAGGATAGACTGCAAAAGTATACAGACAGATATTGTGGTGATCTCACATACACTGAGGGAGCCTTTGTATATTTAAATGTGTCCTCTCAGAAAGGTCTTTTGAGATTCGGAATGAAAGGTAATCTTGCACCAAGGTTCATCGGGCCTTTCATTATTAAGAATCGGGTCGTGAAATTTGCATATGAGCTTGAGTTGCCTCCTTAGATGTAAGGGACTCATAAAGTCTTTCATATTTCCATGCTTCAATTAGCTAAGTCGAGAGCAGGTGATCGACCGACTATGGATTTGAGTCATATAGACTTGAATGATGATATTACGTATGAGGAGTAGCTTATTCAGACAGTGGATCGAAGGGTAAATCAGTTGAGGAACAAGTCTATCCCGAAAGTTCTTATTAAAAGGCAGTTCTATGATGATACGAGAACTCACTAAGGAAAAGGAAGACTATATGATGGATAGATTTTTGTACCTCGTCGAGCTAGGTATGAACCTAACCTAAATTTTAAATTCGAGGATGAAATTTCCATTAGTTGGGAAGAATTGTCACGGCCCGAATTTCTAATCTCGTTTATTGTCTGTAATCAGGATCATCGACTCGTGACGTGGGACCCATACCGTGATATGTACATTGGTCGAGGGGAGAGAGCCGAGGTATATGTTAGATTTTTGTGGTGTATGCATAGTGTTTTGCATATGTGTAGATTAATAAATCATTTCTACCCTTGTATAGGCGTCGAATCATGAGTGGGGATATGCCTCGAGTTACTTGCCAACATGGGACCGGGGTAGAGATTTATGTGGTAAGATTATATCGAGCATTAGTATGGTTTAGATAGTGGCTTTATATGTGGTCATGGTTGATTTGGAATTAATGTAGCCTAAGTTAGTGAATTAATTTAATAGCCATGTGATTTGCATTGAGACACGTACGAACACACCTAGAGACAAATGGAGTAACTATTAGTGTCACTTAAGATTAGTTAGTGGAGGTTAATGGAACATGTGTCTTAGCATATACCATTAGATATGTCTCAGGATACGTGTGTGTAAATAGATCTGTGGCTATGGTTTAACCATATCCATTCGCATATATATACTATAAATCAATACATCCAAACCAAGTTTTCTTATTTCATAAACTTAACAAGTAAGGAAAGCTTTCTAGAGTGTTTGAGGAAGAAGAAAAATAGTGGGTTTGGAGAATTATGCGTGTAGGAGCACATCAACTAGGTAACTTACTTACACTAGTTTATTTAGTTTCAATTTGATGAATTCATGGATTTAAAGATATACATGGTTGTTTTATGGTGTTGATGTTGTTTTGTGCTTTTGGGAGTGCTTATGAAGATACTAAAAGCATTGGTGAGGCCTATGTGTAGAGTAAACTCAGAATTCTGTTTGCAAATTTCTTGGTTTTCCTGGACATAGCACTAGGTGAAATAGTTAGCGCGCTAATCCACTTTATTAGCGCGCTAATTGCCCTGACAACACAAAAATCTGCAATTTTCCAAAACTTCCAAAACACTATAACTGAGCCTAAAACCATTAGTAGGGGCCTAAACACATCCAAAAACATGTTGTAGGTCATAAGGAACCTAAGAAAGGGTTACGGGAGTACGAATACAAAGTTTGAGGTGTCGGGAGGAGGTAAAGCTAGGAATTTACATTGTTTGACGTGAGTATACCCGTTGAATATTTATTTACATTTCATTTCCAATTTTAACTAGTTTATTATAGTCTCTATTAACTATGTCTAGCTTTGTACTCTCATATCATGGACTTGTTTGTCATTCCTCACTTGTTGATCTTAATTTCCATGGTATTTTGTTTATGAGTCATTTTCTTGGAATTATAAAGTAGTTATAGAATCTAGAGTCCATTGCACTAAAGTTGAGCAGCAATGGGGTTAGAGTCCCTGGAGATGTCTGCACTCGCCACTATGATGAGGCACACGGTGTTAGAGTCCTTGGGGTTGCCCATATACGGGCTTAGAGTCCCTGGTGTGGATTAGATTGTGCGACAACACGCACGTCCTTCACTGACGTAGGTCATAGCGGATTGGATCTAGATCATGACTATTTAGCCTTGTGTCAGTTTCACTTGTTTTAACTGTTGTATTTCTTAGCATGAGTATGGTATTTTCCTTTCTTTATTTAACTTATGCTTTTATATACCATTTAGTTTGATTTGGAAATGTAAACAAATTTGTCAACAAGGATTAGTGTTACTTTTTGTACTAACCACTATTTTAATGAAGATGGGTGCAGAGCCATCGACGAGCAAGCGGGAAAAGAGAAGATTGGTGACTACCTCTGAGCCACTGGCATACCTGTGCATTGACATTTTGTAGGTTTTGGAATTATGTGTATTATATAGTTATGTTTTTATATGTTTTGGGGTTTCGTATTGGGATGAGTGTCTAACTCCCTAACTTATGATAACCATCACATTGTTTATGTTCGCCACTTTGTTAAATATGCATGTGATCATGGTTTCCTGGTTTCCACACCCTTAAGATTTCTAATAATTGCTTTCGCACAATATATTAAGTCTTCAACTAATTTTTATAATTGCTAATAAGTTTTAAATAACTCTAATTTTCTAATGTAAAATGATATGTGTTTTACTTATTCTGAACACAAGTTAGAGTAGATTTGGATAGAAATGCTGACTAATACGTGATTAAGTCCTGTGGGGTTGGGAATTGGGTTTAATTACGGGATTATGCCGGGCGGTGCCCTCGATTTGGCAAGGGGCCGTCACACCGTTCTCAAATATAGTTGTCTGTAAGTAAATCCTACAGGAGATTGACTCCTATTATAATTCGGTATGTGGGGAGGCTATAGGAGCCACTTTGAAAGTGATCCAACGTTTCTCGAACCCCTATAATTTATTTAAAATATATTTGTCTGTAAGTAAATACTACAGTGGTCTTTACTATTTATGGAGTATATTTTTGTATCTGCATTTATGTTTAGTCTGCATTGCATCTTGCACCACTCTTGGTCATGCATATATGGCATCCAAAGAGAGTTTCCCCTACTTTGCTCGTAAGAATGTGATGTTATTCACTTTAGACTAGATGTATTGTAGGCATCTAAGGCCGTTAACGTCGACTCCGAGGTAGCATGCATTGAACTCATATGATTGTTCTAGGTTCATCTTGAGTGGGCTCACTTGTTATGAGCTTAGAACAGGAAGTGAGGGATCCATGTTGTTATATAAATTTGTTGTTATTTGTAAGTGCACTTACATGTCTCCATGTATTCGGACTAACATTTGATGTAGTACTAAACAACGTTGAAGTTTACTTACCTGACATCTTCAAGTTTTTTTTGATGATTTTAGGTTCTCTGGGACGACAAGGAAGAACGAACAGGAATCGAAAACTTTTGGTAATTATTTTTAAGTTTTTAGTTTAGTTTTCTAGTTGTAATCACTTTAAATATATATATACTAGTGGGTGGGCACATGGCTTTGTATTGGTAAGACCAAACAACTAAACCAATTCAATTAAAAGTAACTACCCAAATCAATCACTAACCTTTTTTCTCTCTTTTATAAAAGTCTATCCCTTCTTCTCTTTCTCTAATCATGGGATAATAGTTATCGCTATTAAATATCCACTTTTAAGTTAGTTAAGTCAAATTTACCTAAATACCCCTACTTTATTTTTTCAAAGATTTGTTCATCAATTGAAAAATTAACATTTATGGGCAATTTTGTTAATAAGTCTATTTATGGGCAATTTTGTTGTTATTTGAAACTGCGATTACATGCCTCCATGCATTCGAACTAACGTTTGCAGGAGTACAGAACAATGTAGAAGTTTGTTTATCTGACTTTTTTGAGTTGTTTTTGATGGCGTAAGGTTCTTTGGGAAGACAAGGAAGAACAGGAAGGACTTGGAAACATTTGGTGATTACTTTCAAGTTTTTAGTTTAATTTTCTTGTTGTAATCACTTGTATAATTATGTATATATCATTTAGGGCTTTGGGGTGAGCATAGGGCGTGAAACGCCAACGAAAGGCTATGAGAGTCTCCTAAGTTAGTTTAAAGCAAGTTGAGTTGTTTATATTTCGGTTTTGATTTAATTTTAGATTATAAGGTTGTATTGAGATATCAAAGACTTTAAGTTAGTTTAAATGCTTTGAAATTGATATATATTGTGAACTGCGGGGAGTTGTGAGTCCTTCTAGGCATCTCCCCAATTATGTTGTCTATTAGGTGAAAGGTTTCCGGCAAGACATTTTTATGAGAAGTGCTGCCGAAATTTTTATAAAAAGAGGATATGATTTCCTAATTTTCTCCAATTAAACAAATTATGAATTGAGTTTCACTGAGGATAAAAATTAGTTTTGATACATTATAACGATTAAAATGAAATGTATTTTGAGGTGCAAAATAAGGTAATTAGGCTAAGTCATTACCTAGTGAGACGATTCTTGACACCAAGGTTGACAAATAGCCTTGAAACTCCATAAAAAGATTCACTAAAAAAGTCTTTTTTATTGTCCAAAATTGATACTCAGCCTCACATAAGAACAAGACTGCAAAACTTAATATTAATGCACTGATCTTGTGAATTTAATCAAATCATTGTAAAATAGTCCCAAACCACATACAAAAGATTCTAATTATTCCATCGATTCTACCTAAAAATTATTATTTTTAAAAAAACTACAATAACTAACCTTTACAAAAACTCAGCCTTGCCTAGCACTCGGTGTACTACCCTGGGGAGATTTAGGGTAGTCATGAGTTACCCAGGGACAGGTCCTGGGCATACCCCAGGCCTTCCCTGGGTTTGGCAAGGCAGTGCCCTGCTTTACAAGGCACGACCGTACTAAACAGGTCAAGGGGAGCCCTGCCATTACGAGGCCCTGCTTTTAAGGACGTAATGGGCAGTGCTTGTCCCTGGCCATACTAGACGATGAACAGTAGTAACAACCGTTGTTCATCATTTCATTATTTTTATTTTTTTTCAATTAATTCCGTAGACACGAAATCAATTCTCAACCCTCGAATTAAATTCATTATCAACAAAATCTCAACCTCCTCATTCTAAATAACAAACTTCAACACACATACACATACATGATGCAACACACATATGAATTCATCCCAAAGCTCAATCCCAACCTACACCTCTTAAATTTATCAATGGAGCCAAAAGAAATTACTTACCACAACCAGTTGATCAATTCAAATGTTCTTCCCTATCCATTGGTTCATTGTTCAGTGAGGATACCGTGAGTTTTAGAGATGAGAGAGATATGAGAGAATAATGAGAGGGAAGATAGCACATAAAGAGAGGAGTCGAGAGAGACGTGGGAGTAATGAGTCGATGGAAGAAGTAGGCAACGAGTTGAAGAAAATTAGTTAAGCAGCTTGATCGAAATTGGGAAAACCAAAACCCCTAGTTCATATTAACATTTTCAACTTAAGATATTTTGGATCAAATGACCTTATTCCCCCTCCCATTTTATCCTTCTTATTCAACTCCTACTACCCTTTTTGGTCTATTCACACTTTTCTTTTACTTTTTCATATTTATCTCTTATATTTTAAGAATAAAATAAACCTTGCCAATTAAGTCAAAAATTGAGAAAATACCAAAGGACTCTGAAACATTTGTACATTGCATCTCAGCACTAATTTTAGTCAATTTCTTGATAAAATAGTGTTTATTATGCACATTAAGTGCACAACACACAAAATAATTTAGACTTCTTGCTCAACAAATTACTTATTGGTTTTTTAACTAACAACTTCCCTATATTATATTTGTATTGAACTACACATGATACTTTCTCTTATGAGTTTAGAATTCTCAAATCTATTGCATATCAAGTCACGCTTAGTTTGTTTCATAAGTCTATTCCCTATTTTATTATATATTCATAATCTAACTCGTCACACCTTATGAGTTAAGTATCGAACATACAAGTATAATAAACTTCTTATCACATATATAACGATAATATAATAATATATAACAAACATATCATAAAAACATAATATCCCCAATGCATAATCATTTCCAAACTAATCGCGCTCATTCACTCTTTCGTTCTCAACAAAAGTTTATCCTCAAATGAGCCAAGCCTAGGCTTTAATACCAACTCTGCCAAGACCCATCTCATTATGTCTTGACTTAGCCTAATTTTCTTAATTAGGCACCTAAACAATACAACTAACTATTGTTGGGATTTAGGGTTTGAAAACATAAAGGAATTTTTAATTTTATTTTTAAAACCCTAATAGGATCAAACAAAATCCATTAATATGTTTATTATAATTGAAACCATACCTAGAATGTCGACCTTTAAGAGTTTTACACGAATGTCTTCTATCAGCAATCCACACCCGAACGATGACCACGAGTTGGAATGCTAGCTTTGAGAGACTTAGATAACGCGTTTCTTTTCTCCCTAATGTCTAGAAAACTCATAGAAAGCCAAAAACAAAAAAACTAATTCTTTTTTTTTTTTTCAGCGTCTTTTGTATTTCTACAACGCTTTTACTTAAACAATTATTTATACAACCATTGTATTTTAGGTTTTTCCAGTGAATGACATCTATGCCCCGCTTAAATAAGCAATAATATTGTAAAATGTAAATGCTTCTCCAATATAAATTTTATCTCATAAAAATCGTTAATCTGGAACTCTTGAAATCATGCAAAGTTGTTCTTTGTGTGTGACCAAATAGGTTCATGCAACATTGCTTGTGAACTTAAACCCATTTAGGTACACAAGTTGTAAGTGGTCTCTAGCAAGGCATTAGGATTGCCTATGTTGCATGAAGATAAAAATCAATACAACCTAATCAATAAGGTATATCAATCGTACGTTATCCTTTAATTAAACATAAGGCACGGAAGTGTCATCCTTAATGTTTAATTGTACTAGTCTTGATCTCAAGTTAAGCTGTAAACATCCAAGTAACATTGATCTTATCAATTCACTTCGACTTGGCCATTTATCAGTGTATCATATCAAGGGATCCATCGATATCTCTCTTTATACTATTGTGAAAAATCATATCTTGATTACACACCTTCACCCTTTATTCAAATAATATCCAATCACAACTTTTATAATTTTCTGGTTAAAGATAACATTTGATTGCGTGAAACCACTATGCTCCTAATATTGAAGTATATGATAATCTCAAGTCAAATGATTAAATGATATACCTATCATGAGTAACACCTATGACTTAATCCGTATGGTGTTGTCATAATGGGTCGACTTAGTACATTGTTCCCTAACAAGTACTCATAATCCTGATTTATATCCCAATACACATTATCGTCATATGACCATCAATGAAGACTCACACTAGTCGTAATTCATTATAGTTCCCATATAATGACTGACTAGGGACATTTAGATATTTCAGTAAACATTCATGAATCTTAATATAATGTAAACATGCAAACCAATTAAATAAACATCAAATGAATCATCTATCTTATTAACCAAAATAATAATAGAAACAATGTTTGACCTAGGGCATATGCCCCAACATCTCCCTCTTGCACTAGTACCAATCATTCGTGTATCTAATACCTATTTACCTAACATCACCATCATGTTTCGCTAGTGGAAGATCCTTCGTCAATGGATCTGCAACATTGTCTTTTATAGGAACTCTGCAAATCTTTATATCTTCGGTCTCAATGATTTCTCAGATGAGATGAAAACGTCTGAGTGTATGTTTGGATATGTGGTGCGATATAGGTTCCTTTGTCTGTGTTATCACCCTGTTGTTGTCGTAATACAAGCAAATGGGGTTAGTAATACTTAGAACCACACCAAGTTAAAAGACGAACCTCATGACCAAAACTGCCTTCTTAGCTGCATTGGAAGCTTCAATGTACTCAGCTTCTATTGTAGAATTTCCCACAGTTTCTTGCAATGAACTTTTCCTCCAAATTATGCCCCCATTCAAAGTAAACACATATTCAGATACCAATTTAAATTCATATATATTAATTTGAAAACTTGCATCTATCTAACCATTTACAACAAGCTCATTTCCAAACCTTCATAAACTAACAACACTTCCTTAGCCTTTCTCAAGCACTTAAAAATGTTCTTTACTTATATCTAGTGACTCTCACAAGGATCTGACTAATATTTGTTTTTTGTTCTTAAAGTTATGATACATCGGGTCGAGTGCATAACTTAGTGTACATGATAGATCCAATGGCTAATGCATATTGAATTTTATGCATAAGGTCTTGCTCATCATTTGTCTTAGGACATTGAGTCTTGGCGAAACTCATGCCGTGAGACATAGATATCAATCCTCTTTTAGAGTCTTGCAAATTGAACCTATTTGGTACCTTTTCTATATAAGCGCTCTTACTTAGACCAATTATCCATTTAGATCTATCCATGTAGATCTTTATCCTTAAGAGATAGGCTGCATCTCATAAGTCCTTCATTGCAAAACACTTCCCAAACCAAGACTAGACATTTGGCAAGTTTGGGATGTCGTGTCCAATGAGCAATATATTATCAACATACCATACCAAAAAAGCAACTACACTCCCACTGACCTTCTTATATAAACAAGGCTCATCTTCATTCTTAATTAAACTAAATTCCATAATTGTTTCATCAGAACAAAGATTCCAACTCAAAGAAGCTTGTTTTAATCCATAAATGGATCTTTCAAGCTTACACACTTTCCTAGAATTTTGAGAATAAATAAACCCTTATGAATTATCATATACACATCCTCCAGTAGCTTCCCATTAAGAAAAGATGCTTTGACATTCATTTGCCATATCTCGTAGTAATAATATACAGCTATGGTAATTAGAATTCTAATGGACTTAATTATGGCTAAAGGAGAAAAAGTTTCATTGTAATCAATACCTTGAGTTTGTTTGAAACCTTTTACTACTAGTCGTGCTTTATAAGCGTGCACTTAGTCCTTGATGTCAGTTTTCTTCTTGAAATCCTATTTACATCCAATGGTCTTACTATTTTCAATATAATCAACCAAGTTCCAAACTTGGATATCATACATAGATTGCATTTGAGAATTCAAGGCATTCTGCTATTTATCTAATTCGTAGCCAAACATAGCCTCTAGATAACTAGTGGGCTCATTTTGATCCATAAGCAATACCTTAATATTATCAATAATGAGAAACCCATATCTCTTAGGCTCATGTCTTATTCTACTAGACCTGTTGTGGTCCTTGTGATACTTGTAGAGGCTCAAGTAGTTTAGAACTTTGTTAATCTCCCTCTAGCGGTTCACTGTTCATTTCTGGTTCTTGAACTTTTTCAAGACTTACTTTAATCCCATTGGTATCTTTTGAAATAAATTGCTTTTCCATAGAGGAACCATATCAATCAACAAACATTTTTTTCTCAGCGGGATAGTAAAAGCAGTATCCTTTAGTTTCTTTAGGATAACTTACAAATTTACATTAATTTTTCCGAAACTTGACATTTAATGTAAGCCTCATAACGTCAAATCTTTAGGAAAGACAAGCTAGGTATCTTCCTATACCATATCTCATATAATGTTATATCAACTGCTTTAGAAGGAACTCAATTTAATGTGAACATAGCAATTTCTATTTATAGCCCTAAAAAGATATATAAAGATATGCATGACTCATCATAGATCCAACCATATCTAATAAAGTCTGATTTCTCTTGTTAGAGTCGCCATTCTATTATGTTGTTGCGGTGGAGTCAGCTGTGAGATAATCCCATTGTTTTAAAGATGATCATCAAATTTTTGGCTCAAATATTCAACACCTAGATCTAATAAAAGTGTTTTAATAGTTTTACTAAGTTGATTTTGTACTTCATTCTTAAATGTACATAACATTTTAAATTACTTAGCTTTATGCTTCATGCAATATATATAACCATATTTGCTGAAATCATAAGTAAAAGTAATGAAGTAGTAATAACCTCCTCTAGCCATAGTATTTATAAGATCGCATACATCAGTATGTATTAGACCCAATAAATCACTATGCCTTTCACTGCGTCGAGTAAAGGGACTCTTAGTCATCTCGCCTAACAAACAAGGCTCGCATGTTTCATATGATTCAAAATCAAATCAATTTACATATCCATCCTTATGGAGCTTATTATTGCATTTTTTATTTATGTGACCAAAACGGCTATGCCAAAGGTAGGTATAATTCAAATCATTGACTTGAATTTCTTTGTATTTATGTTCAAAATCGGAATATATGTTGACCTTTTCATGTTAATAATATAAAGACCATCACAAAAATCAACATTTGACGACCCCTTCTCAAATTAGGGCACCGCCCAGTATAATCCCGTAATTAAGCCCTAATCTCACCATATAGGACATAACAAGGAACTGGTAAGTTTTTCTAAAACCCTATTACTTACCAATTATAATTATATATATATATTTTTTAAATGATTATAAACCTATACATATCATATGTCCATTCATAAATCATAGTTAATAAAAAATTTTACTTATTTAAAATTTAATTCAGAGGAAGTCTGAACTAACTATCGGAAGCTTATAACATAATGCCTAACAATTGTGGAAAAACAAGGGAATAAAGGTCACATTGATATATATACATATAAGTAAATGGAGATATATAACATCATGTGTCTGGTCAAGGTACTACTCACTCAACCCATAATATATAACCCCAAAAGTATACCATATACTTAAAAAAATAATACATGAAAATCAAACCAACAAAATCTGGTGTAGCAGTGCTCCACTGGCTCAAAGGTAGTCGCCGATCTTCTTTTTGCTCGGTCTACTACTCGATTGATCTGCACCCACCATCACAAACAAGATAGTGAGTAGAGGAAAGTAAAAAGTAATACTAAGAGACATTTGTTAACATTTCCAATTATGCAACAAGTATCAAAAAGCATGATAATAGCAACTATGCTGAAAAGAGAACATGTAAAGAGTTCTTCAGCAAAACAACATGAAACTGACACATAGCTAAGTAGTAATGATAAAGGGTCGGTCGCCCGTGATCCTCATCATACCATCATTTTCCACTATATGAGGATGGAACTAAGCTCTACATCAATGTGAAGGTCTTAGCAATGCTCTTGCCTTTATAACCTTTTCGCTGGTGCCTGTCACCTTCGATATATACTTGCCAACAACCCTAGGTCCCATACCCCTTGTGCTATGGAAGTTATGCTTGCCAATAACCCCGATACTCATTTCCCGTATGCTACGCAAAATAGTGGAGAGATCCCGATTACCCAGGAAGTTTACTGACCACCGTATATCCGACGAACCTCTATAATATATTGACCCTAAATACAAGAACCACTCTCATATTTCAAGAAACAACATGGTTTGACAATCCAATAAAGCAATTGCATATCTAAATGCACAAAGGAAATAGATTACAATACTATGTAACACCTACCTAATAGCATGTTATTTCGCTAATCACATGTATTAACAATCAATAATGACATTGCAAATGAATTGGAGTCAATGAAATTATTTTATCAACAAACTATACCATGAAAGCAACCTCATGTAATGAGAATGAACAACAAGTCATGGCATATGGAGTAGAAAGGCAATTTAGTCCAAATAACTGGAAATGAACAGATGAATAGGAATGAAATGTAAATAAATATCTCAATCAATTTACTTACAATCCATGCAATTTCCTATGCTACTCCGACCTCCCAACACCTCGAAACTCATATTTGAATCCCCGAAATACTTCCCTAGGTTCCTGACATTATATCATATGTTTTTGAGTGTGTTTGGACATTTACTTAGTATATTAGACTTAATTATAGTGTTTAAGGACCTCTTTAGACTTGCTGATTTTTTTATGCTGTCATAGCATGTAGCACGCTAATGATCATATGTAGCGCAAAAATGACCGACGTAGCGCTACCTATCCTACGTAGCACGCTATGTGTTGCAAAACCCAAAATTTTGCAAATAGAATTCGGAGTTTTCTCCACACATAAGCTATGCTAATGCCTTGAACACCTCCATACACACATCCCAAGTTCCAAGACATCATTACCAACACAAAACAACAACACATATCATCAAATACATGAATTCATTGAATTGAGCTACGTTTATGGTGTAGAAAAGTTACCTAACTTGAAGTACACTAGCTTAGCTTGAGTTCTTCTTCACCAAATCACTAAATTTGTTGTTCTTCTTCCTCCTTCAGCTACTCTCTTCACTCTAGCAAGCTTTGCTTCTTACTTAAGAATTCAAAATGAAAGAGTTGAGTTGCTTGTGTTGACCAAAAGCTTTATAATCATGAATTGGATATGGTTGATTAATAGCCTTTGATCCTATTATGAAAACGTATCTCGAGACTTATCTAATGGTTCACTTACTAACACATGCCCCACAAAATCATGTCAAGTGACACCAATGAGTGACTTAATTTGTGTTGAGATGTGGCAACACGTGTCTCGAGAAATGTCAAGTGGCTATAATTTTAACTTACTAACTTAAGTGTATTAATACATAACCAACCATAGCCCCATTTATATCACTTATAAAAGCACTATAAAGCTTATACCAACTAACCACATTGCTCTTTAACTCGGTCCCACGCTGGTATGCATATGAAGGCGCATCTCCGCTCATGCCTCGACACCTATACGAAAGTAGAAATGGCTTAGTAGTTTACACATAAAATACACTAGGCATACACCATAATAAATATAACATTTACCTCGGCCACCTATCCTCAGTTACGACACGTAACTCCCTGTGGGTACCACGTCACGGGTCGTTTAATCCTAATTAAGAGAGTAAACTAGGATTAGAAATTTGAGCAGTGATAATTCTTCCCAACTAATCAAGATTTCATCCTCGAAATTAAACTTAACCTAAAGGTATACCTGACTCGAACACGTACGAAAACCCATCCTGCATATAGTCTTTCCATTCCCAAGTGAGTTCCGAGTCTCTATAGAATTGGCACTTGACTAACACTTTCGGTATAGACTTGCCTCTTAACTGTTGTACCCTTCCGTCTGGGCTCTGTACGGGCTGCTCCTCATTTGATATTTCCTCGCTAAGATCAATCTAACTCAAGTCAACTATCAGTCACTCGCCAGCTTTTGACTTGGCTAGTCGAAGCACAGAAACATGAAACACCGGATGAATCCCCAACATCTATGAAGGTAAATCCAGCTCATTAGCAACCTTTTCGACCCATTTCTTGATCTTGAAAGGCCCGATGAATCTCGGTGCAACTTTCCATTCATATCAAATTTTTGAAATCCTTTACGATGAGAAACATTTATAAACACCAAGGCTCCCTCGTCATACGTGAGATCGCTGCGATATGTGTATGCATACTTCCTTTACCTTTCCAAGGCTACTATAAGCCTATGGTGAATCTGTCGTACCTTCTCAGTGTGATCGATAAAAACTTCGGGCCCTACAATATCCCGGTCCTCTAGCTCAGCCCAACAAGATGGTGAGCGATACGGTCTGCCATATAATGCCTCAAATGGCGCCATCTTAATGCTAGCTTAATAATTATTGTTGTATGCAAACTCACACAACGGTAGGTACTACACCCATAATCTGCCAAACTCAAGTACACAAGCCCTGAGCATATCCTCGAGTGTCTGAATCAACCTCTCAGTCTGCCCATCAGTCTGAGGGTTAAAAGTTGTGCTAAATTGTAAGCGCGTGCCATACCACTCTTGAATATTTCGCCAGATCCTGAACGTATACATAGAATCTCTATCTAACATAATAGTCAATGGTACTCTATGCAGCCTAATAATCTCTCTCTCAAACAATACACTGAACTGGTCAAATGTGTAATGAGTTGCAACTGGTATGAAATGGGCATATTTCGTCAAACTGTCCACAATCACCCAGATGGCATCATGTCGACAGACAGTCCTAGGTAATCCTTTAACAAAATCCATGGCTATGTTTTCCCACTTCCATCGTGGAATAGGAAGCGGCTGTAACAATCCTCTAAGTCTACGATGCTCTGCCTTCACCTATTGGCAAATCCTACAGTTCCTAATAAACTCCAATACGACCGCTTTCATCCCAAGCCACCAAAAATGTCTCTTCATGTCATGGTATATTTTGGTCCTACCTAGATGAATAGTGAATCGGGAACGGTGTGAATCCTAAAAAATCTCATCTTTCAACTCTGCCACTACCGGTATCCACAATCTGCCTTTGAATCTCAAATAATGGTCTATTATTTTTGTCTAGTCAGTACACTAAATACTCTGGGCCAACTCATTGAATCTCGAGTATAAGCTATCGGCTCTTTGTCCCTCCAATACACTCTAATTAGACATTGTATGAAGCATCATTTTTGCATAAATCATCACCCGAGCATCAATAGGAATATTTGACTGTGTCATCATTGTCCTGCCTCAAGTAATCGATACTCATGTGTCATATGGCATCTAACAACTTCAGTATCTCCAACCAGCCTCCTACTTAGTGTATCGAAACTATATTTGCTTTTCTTGGGTGATACTTCACAGAAAAGTAGTAGTTCTTCAGAAATTCCAGCCATCGAAGTTTTCTCATTTTGGGCTCTTTCTGTGTGAAGAGGTATTTCAAACTCTTAAGATCAGTATAGAGTGTGAACTTCTCACCATACAGATGATGTCTCCATAACTTCAAAAAAAACACTACTGCCGCCAACTTTAAGTCATGAGTGAGAAATCTTTAGCTGTCTAGATGCATAAGCTACCGTGCCTCTATCTTGCATCAACACACAACCTAGACCTGTTTGAGAAGCATCTGTATATACCAGGAATCCCTATCCAACCTCTGGCAATATTAACACTAGTGCGATAGTCAAAAATCTCTTTAGCTAACCAAATGCCTCCTCGCATACCTCAGACCAATCAAACTTGACGTCTTTTTTGGTTAATCTGGTCATCGGTGTAGCGATCTTTGAGAAATCCTTCACAAACCTGTGATAATATTTTGCTAACCCCAAAAACTCCTGACCTCCATAACTTACGTCGACACAGGCTAATCTATAATAGCCTGAATCTTAGCTGGATCGACAGTAATACCTGCTACTCCAACGACATGTTCCAAAAAGTTGACTTCTAACATCCAAAGTTCACACTTACTGAACTTAGCGTAGAGTTGATGCTCCCTCAAAGTGTGCAACGTCTATTTACTCGATGCATCAAATCCATTAACATAGCAGGAGTATTAGTCAAACTAAACGGCATAACTGTAAATTGATAGTGTCCAAAACTCGTACGGAATGCCGTCTTGGACCAATCCTCAGCTGTGATCCTAAGCTGATGATACCCTGATCGCAGGTCTATCCTTGAGAAATACTTGTGCTCCTCTCAGCTGATCAAATAAGTCATCAATCTGTGGTAAGGGATACTTGTTTCTGATTGTGACCTTATTGAACTGTCTATAATCGATACACAGTCTAAAAGTGTCATCCTTCTTCTTCACAAACAGGACCGGTGCTCCCCATGGTGACATAGAAGTTGTGAGGAATCCCTTTTCTCCCAAATCATGCAACTGACTCCTAAACTCCTCCAACTCTCTTAGAGCCATGCGCTATGGTGGTGTAGATATAGGTTTAGTGTCTAGTACCAACTCAATGATAAAATATATCTCTATCGTTGGTGGTAAACCAGGTTAGTCTTCCGAAAACACGTCCGGAAACTAGCACATAATCAAAATTTCCTCAAGTCTGGGTCATTGACTCTCTACTATGATGTATAATGACACCAGAGTCTTCATCTCTCCACTAGTCGCAAGTTAATCTCTAATGCCATCGGCTCTCGGTGTACTACCACTATACCTGAACATCGGACGCCCTAGGATCTCAAATATCACGGCCTTACTGAACAATCGATATGAGCGTGATACGCTGATAACCAATCTATCCCTAACAATACATCAAAATCTAAAAACTCGAGAGCCTTGAAGTCTGCAGGTAACTCTACCCTGCCTATCTCTACTGGGCATCCCTCAACAAGACAATTAGGGTAGACTCTATCCCCGGTTGCAGTACTTTAAATCAAATGTACGCTAACTCTAACCGGTGTCAACCGTAAGATGCCTATCATGCGACCAGAAATGAAATATACTGTAGAAGTCGAATCAAACAAAACATATGATTATATACCACGAATGGATACCATACCCTTAATGAGTCTTCGTATGGCATCTGCATCGGGCTGTGCTAATATGTGTATACCCTCTCAACTCTGGGGTGGAAACACAGCTACTAGCTATTGATAATCTCTAATCTTGTGGCCAACCTGACCATACCTATAACATGTGATAGGTCTACGCTAACCCTGAACCTGATCCTAGGCCTGTGCATATCTGTACCCTTGTCGAGAACTATCTCGACCTCTACCTCTACCTCTGCCTCGGCTCCTACCACCCTGCTGCTCCTGACGTGCTGGTGGTGCTGGTAGAGGGGGAAAAATATTTGTAGCTAGTACTGCAGGTCTAAATGATGGTCTCAAGGGAGGTCTACCAATAGTAGTTTGCAATGGAATAAGGGATGGTACAAAGGGTACAACTACTGTAGATGTCCCTGAGCCCTGGGTAACTCTATCCCATCTCTGCGGTCCCTTACCCCTCTATTCCCTCCTCTCAAACTCCGCAACCTAGTTAGGTGTCAATGCTGGTACTAACAGTGTACCATCAGCAACTCTGCCCAAATAATAGGTCTCGTAAGAGAGTGCACGATCATAAATCTCACCCAAAGTCTTGGAACCTGAACTGACCACATAAAATCCAATATCTGGTCTCAGTCCATCTCTAAAATGCTACACATCATTTGAATCCTCTCTCACTGGATCTCCAGCAAACTGCCTCTAGATAGCCATATCTATCTGAGGTTCATGAATTCCTTTCTCAACCTTTTGATCACTATAGGCGGGAAGTACAAGTGGTAAAAATTCATCTTGAAGGCATCTCATGACTTAAGTTCTTCGTCAGAAGCTATCGTCGCACGCCACCATACATCGGCATCTCTTTGTAGAGTGTACAACGAAATCTCAGTTCGGATTCTATCCTCAATTCATAAGAATCTATGTAACTTCTCCTGAGACAGTACCCACTTCTCGATCTTCTCAAAGTCTCGGTGATCATCAAAGTAGACTGGTTTCAGTCTGATTAAATCATACACCAGCTGAGCCTCTGTTATCGCGCTAGAACATGGAGGTGTGAAAGATGGTATAAAAATTATCTCTACGACTAGAGGTGTCACTTTCGGTATAGTTTATACTACCGACACTGATGTCGATATCGTGGGAGTAGTCGTAGTAGTAGGGACTGGTGTCTCTTTTGGTGGAGCAAAACGTAATCTCGTCATGCAATGAACTCCATCTATTGTTGTCCTTGAGCAACTACTCGATCAGATAACTTCTAAATATCTTCAGCAGATGGTATAAAAGGCTGGCTGCCACTCGTGCATGCATCCCAATATCGCGTAAATCGCCATCAGCATCTACATGTTAATAGCGAACTCGAATCAGCTACTATGTAGATAACGCATATATACATATGCAAAACTAACATATATATACATATAAGACATCGCCATCTCACTTTCACTTACTTCCCAACTAATAGTTTTTAGACAATGATCATCTGGTTTTCCATAACTAAGATTTATGTTTTATTGTTTAAATTTTTTATTTGTTACTCACTGGAAATGTTAAGCATTTTACTACACATTGTAGCTTTGGTATCACTTTGTTGAATACTATCGTCCACAATCCTAAGATCTATAAACTTAGACTTTCCTAAGCTTTATAAATTTGAATACGATACCACATGTGACTATGGTATCTCAACTTTGGAAAATTCCATAAACTATCCATAATATTCTAGAACTTAGGCTTTTATACCAACTGTGACGACCCATTCTCAATTTAAGGAACCGCCCGACCTAATCCCGTTATTAACTCCTAATCTCACCATATAGGACCTAACAAGGAATTAGTCAGCCTTTCTAAAACCCTATTACTGACCAATTATCATTATATATATATATATATTTTTTTAAATGATTATAAACCTATACCTATCCTATGTCCATTCATAAATCAGAGTTAATTAAAAATTTGACTTATTTATAATTTTATTCAGCAGAAGTCTGAACTAACTAGCGGAAGCTTATAACATAATGCCTAAAATTTATGGAAAAAAAGAGAATAAAGGTCACATGCATATATATAATGAAACGGTGATATAACATCATGTGTCTGGTCAAGGTACTACTCACTCAGCTCATAATATATAACCCCAAAACTATACCATATACATATAAAAATAATACATCAAAAATCGAAGCTACAAAATCTGGTGTAGCAGTGCTCCACTGGCTCAGAGGTAGTCGCCGATCTTTTTTTTGATCGATCTGCTACTCGATGGATCTACACCCACCGTCACAAACTAGATGGTGAGTACAGGAAAATAGAAAGTAATACTGAAAGACATTTGTTCACATTCCCAATTATGCAAAAAGTATCGAAAAGCATGATAATAGCAGCTATGCTAGAAAGAGAACATGCAAAGAGATACTTCGGCTCAACAACATGAAATCGACACATGGCTAAGTAGTAATGATTAAGGGTCGGTCAGCTGTGATCTTCATCACATCAGCCTTTTCCACTACATGAGGATGGAGCAGAGCTCTACATCAATGTGAAGGTCTTAGCTATGCGCTTTCTTTTATAAGCTTTCGCTGGTGCCAGTCACCTGCGATATATACTTGCCAATAACCCCGAGTCACATACCCCATGTGCTGCGCAAGTTATGCTGGGAAAAAACCCCGATACTCATTTCCCATGTGCTGCATAAAATAATGGAGAGATCTGATGTATGTCTGACGGACCTCTGTAATGTAACTACCCTATATACAAGAAGCACTTTCATATTTCAAGAAACAACAAGGTTTGAGAATCCAATAAAGCAATTGCATATCTAATGCACAAAAGAAATGGATTACAATATTATGTAACACCTACCTAATAGCATGCTATTTCACTTACCACATGTATTAACAATCAATAATGACATAGCACACGAATTGGAGTCAATGAAATCATTTTATCAACAAACTATATCATGAAAGCAACCTCATGTAATGAAAATGAACAACTAGTCCTGGCATATGGAGTACAAAGGCAATTCAGTCCAAATAACTGGAAATGAACATATGAATAGGAATAAAATATAAGTAAATATCTCAATAAGTTTACTTACAATCCACGCAATTTCCTATGCTACTCCAGCCTCCGAACACCTCGAAACTCGTATTTGAATCCTCAAAATACTTCCCTAGGTTCCTGACATCATATCATAAGTTTTTGAGTGTGTTTGGACCTTTACTTAGCATATTAGACTCACTTATAGTATTTAAACACCTCTTGAGACTTGTTCATTTTTTTATGCTGTCACAGCATGTATCGCGCTAATGATTCTATGTAGCACGCTATTGACAGACATAGGGCGCTATCTATCCTACATAGCACGCTATGTGTTGAAAAACCCAAATAGATTTCTAATTCTTCTCCACACATAGGGTATGCTAAAGCCTTGAACACCTCCATACACATTTCCCAAGTTCCAAGACCTCATCACCAACATAAAAAACTACACATATCATCAAATACATGAATTCATTGAATTGAGCTATGTTTATGGTGTAGAAAAGTTACCTAACTTGATGTACACTAGCTTAGCTTGAGTTCTTCTTCACCAAATTACTAAATTTGTTGTTCTTCTTCCTCCTCCAGCTACTCTCTTCACTCCAGCAAACTTTGTTTCTCACTTCAGAATTCAAAATGAAGGAGTTGAGTTGCTTGTGCTGACCAAAAGCTTTATTATCATGAATTGGATATAGTTGATTGATAGCCCTTGATCCTAATGTGCACACGTATCTCGAGAATTATCTAATGGTTCCCCTAATAACACATGTCCCAGTAACTCATGCAAAGTGACACTAATGAGTGACTCAATTTGTGTTGAGATGTGCGAACACGTGTCTCAAGATATGTCAAGTGGCTATTGTTTTAACATACTAACTTAAGTGTATTAATACATAACCAACCATAGCCCTATTTATATCACATATAAAAACACTATAAAGCTTATACCAACTAACCACATTGCTCTCTGACTCGATCCCACGCTGGTATGCATATCAAGGCGCGTCACCGCTCATGCCTCGACACCAATACATAAGTAGAAATGACATAGTAGTCTACACATATGCAATACATTAGGCATACACCATAACAAATATAACATTTATCTCGACCACCTAGACTTGGTTACGACACGTATCTCGCTGCGGGTCCCATGTCACCGGTCATTTGATCTTGATTGAGAAATTAAACTAGGATTAGAAATTTGGGCAATGACACAACATTTGTATAAACTATGCCTTTATGAGAGATGGAACATTTAGTTTTTCCAATAGTGACATTAAAAACATTCAAATCTAAACATGAAACTGAAATGTTGTTTCTGCTTAAGGCAGGGACATAATAAAATTATTTAACTATAAGACAAGCCCACCAAAAAAAGTAAATCATAACATCCCACAGCTAAGGCAACAACTCTTGCTCCATTTCCCACGCGTAAGATGATCTCCCTTTTCTCCAATTTTCTACTTCTTGTGAGCCTCTGCACATTAATATAAATGTGATGTCACGGCCCGAATTTCTAATCTCATTTACTATTCATAATCAGGATCACCGACCCGTGTCGTAGGACCCATACCGTGATATGTGCATTGACTGAGGCGAGAGGGCCCAATGTATATGTTAGATTTGTTGTCATGTATGTCTAGTGTATTTTATATGTGTAGACTATTAAGTCACTCCTACTCATGTATTAACGTCAAGATGTGAGTGGAGACGTACCTCGAGTTTCGTGCACACGTTGGACCGAGGTAGGGGTTTATGGGGTAAGTTTAATTTGAGGTAAATATAATTTTATAGCAACTTTCATGTGGCTATGGTTGGTATACAATTAATGTGCCTAACTTAGTGTATTTAATTAACTAGTCACATGATGTGCATCAAGACACGTGTTGGCAAATATAGAGGCAAAATGAGTTAACTATTTGTGTCACTTAGGATTAGTTAGTGGAGGTTAGTGGGACATGTGTTTTAGCATATGCCATTAAATAGGTCTCAAGATACGTGTGTGTAAATAGATGTGTGGCTATGGTTTAACCATATCCATTCACATATAGATACTACGAATCAATACATTAAAGCTAAGTTTTCTCATTTCATTAACTTAACAAGTAAGGAAAGCTTGCTGAACTGTTTGAGGAGGAAGAAAAATAGTTGGTTTGGAGGATTAGGTGTGTAGGAGCTTGATCAAGCTAGTGCACATCAACTAGGTAACTTACTTACGCTAGTCTATTTAGTTTCAATTTGATGAATTCATGGATTTAATGATATACACGGTTGTTTTTGTGTTGTTCATGATGTTTTGGGGTTTTATGAGTGTGTATGGAGATCCCAAAGCATTGGTGAGGCCTATGTGTAGAGTAAACTCAAAATTCAAGGTTTTGCTACACATAGTGCTCTAGGTGAAACAGTTAGCGCACTAATCCACTTTATTAGTGCGCTAATTACCATGAAAGCATGAAAATCTGCAATTTTCCAAAATTTTCAAAACACTATAACTGATCCTAAAACCTTAAGTAAAGTCTTAAACACATCTAAAAACATGTTATAGGTCATAAGGAACCTAGGAATGGTTACGAGAGTATGAATACGAGATTTGAGGTGTCGGGAGACCAGTAAAGCTAGGACTTTACATTGCTTGAAGTGAGTATATCTTTTGATTGTTTATTTACATTTCATTTCCATTTTTAACTTATGTATTATAGTCTATATTGACTATGTCTAGCTTTGTACTCTCATATCATGGACTTGTTTGTTATTCCTTACTTAATGAGATTGGTTTCCATGATATTTTGATAACTTGAATTCTTTTGAATCCATTCATGTCCTATATGTTATTTCTTGCAGGTTTATAGTAATGTAGTATAAATAGCATGCTATTAACAATTTGTGAGTTTATGAATGGCTTTATGGACTTGTACTCTTTGGAAAAACTTGTGCTTTGTAGGATAGAGGAATCCTTAGATTCCTTAACGAGTCATTTTCATGAAATTATAAAATAGTTAAAGAATCTAGAGTCCATTGCACTATGAGTATATCAACACACGGGGTTCGAGTCCCTGGGGATGTTGGCACTTGCCACTAGGATTAGGCACACGAGGTTAAAGTCTTTAGGGTTGCTGATTATATACGGGGTTAGAGTCCCTGATGATACCGGGGGTCCTTGATGCCACTGGGGTTAGAGTCCCTAGTGAGGTAGATTGTGTGAGACATGTACATTCCTTAATGGTTAATGGCTTCACTGGCATAGGTCACAGATGACCGGATCTAGATCATAACTATTTAGCCTTGTGTCAGTTTCACTTGTTTAACTGTCGTATTTCCTAGCATGAGTGTGGTACATGTGTTTTTTTTATTTAACTTATGCTTTTATGTACCTTTTATTTTGATTTGAAATGTAAACGAATTTGTCCACGGGGATTATTGTTACTTTTTGTACTCACCGTACTTTTTATGACGGTGGGTGCAGAGCCGTTGTCAAGTAGGCCGGGCGAGGAGAAGATTAGTGACCACCTCTGAGCCAGTGGCGTACCTATGCATCGACATTTTGTAGTTTTGGTATTCAATGTATTATATACTTATGTTTTTCACATGTTTTCAGGTTGTATATTAGGATGAGTGTTTAGCTCCCTAACTTATGATAACCATCAAATTGTTTATATTCGCCACTTGTTATATATGCATGTGATCGTGGTTTCCTTGTTTCCACTACCTTTGGATTTATAATAATTGCTTCCACCTAATATATTAAGTGTTCCACTAAATTTTATAATTGCTAATAAGTTTTAACTAACTCTGGTTTTCATATGTGGAATGCTATGTGTTTTACTTATTCTGAACATGAGTTGGAGTCGATTTGGACAGAAGGATGACTAATACGTGATTAAGTCCTATGGAGTTACGATTTGGCATAAATTACGGGATTAGGCCGGGCGATGCCCTAGATTAGGGAAGGGGTCGTCACATTCACAGCCTATACTTACACCTAGGACCCTAAAACAATATATAAAACATGATTACCACGGGACAATTAAACTTTCAACTAGTAAGTGTTCACATAAGGCCTTACATTATCAAAAAGAACTTAAAGATCTTAGGTAAGTAAACTCCTACAGTGCACTATCCTCCTGCAAATGTTATTTCAAACACAAGGAGATATGATTAAATTTCAGAATAACAACAAATTTATATAATAACGTGAATACTTCCTTTTCAATTCAAAGCTCACTAATAGGTTGACCACCTCAAAAGTGAATCTCAAATTGTACTATGAGTGCAATTCATGTTACCTCGAAGTCGACATTACCCACCTTAGAAGCTTGCAGTTCATCTATTCTATAGTGGAGCGCATCACACTTTTACAACGGAAGCCACTATAAGGTTTACTTAGATTCAAACCAACTCTAAGTTGGTTGTGAAGCTTGACATAGCGTTCCCCGTGTTTTACATGTCATTCATATGACCTACAAAACATATTAAACATAGAATTCACATTTTAAAGTTACAACTCTATTTTTATACTTCAAATTCCATTTTCAAATTACAATGGAGTTTAACTACTATGAAGAACTCCATTAATTCTTTTATATGTTTTAATTGACTTTCAAACATCTTTTCCATGTCTTTAACCTCAAAATTGGTTCTAAACTATTATTGGACTCCAAAACAAATAAAATCTTATTTATGAACTATGATTTGGTCTTAATCACCTATTTAACTTTACAATGAACAACCTCCTTATTTCAACATTCCTAAATTGTGCTTTAAACTTAATTTACAATTCATAGGTTGTCTATTTCAAAGCATAATTAGAAACCTTGAATGAGTGTCAATTTTAACTTATAAAACCATCCACCTCCATTTAACAAGTGAACTCTATTCAGAGGTTGTTGTTCAATTTTCTATTTCATCTTATTATATATGAAAAATTACTCAATTTCCTCTCCGAGTGCAATGGCATCGGCCGAGCTGAGGCTCGGCCTAGCTATTCTCTCAATACTTCACTTTAATCATCCCTAGGACTTGCAAAGGAATGTGCTTTCATGCCTTATGCATGTCTGCCATGTTCCCTACCCCAATTAACCTTCACAATAACAATGGCAACCACAACACAAACAGTTATACACTCTCGCCATCAATTTCTTATGTACCCCTCTTAGTCTATCACCATATTTCGTTGTCAGCATTTGAATTTAAATTCCCCCACCATAGCAACTATACATAAATACGCACAATTTTACACTATCAACTTGCCCCCTTGCTGTTAAGTTTCATCTTCATTAAGAACATAGCCAACTCTATAAACCGAACCCTTATTTAACACTAACAATGATGCCAACAATAACAGACACATCCTCACACATGCCACATCAGTCACAACATTATTCTTCAATTTTTCTTTTGTCTCTCAAGCGCCGCCTTGGCGTTGCTCGATATCACCATGCGAGCCATGCATTGGCTTCCCATAGATGGTCCTGGCTAGGCCCAAGCCCTCCTTTGTTGATCAAACTGCTTTGTTTATGGTCGTTCCATGAACATAGCATGTAACTACTTGCCTTGACCATAAGGCATGGAGTTTTGCCTTCAAGAGTTGGTGTCTGCTCTAAACCCCTTGTATGGCCTAGTTAGGGAGCACACTGATAACACAATAATTAGATAGTGTTTTATAGCACATTTTATGCTAATTTTGGATGTAAAAGGCTAAGTTACACTAGGTTTTCTATTATTTTTATGATTTTAGGTTATATTTAGATTATGTGAAGAAAAGAAAGAAAAAAACAAGAAAATGAAGAATTTAGTCGAGTAGAGAAAGTGGATAGCGAATCGACATTAAATCAAGAAAAAATAGGAGTCACCACTAGCGAAACCAAAACGATTAAAACTCCATGAGGAATCGCCTGACAAATTAGTGAAGGATAGAGGCACATTTCCATTAAATTTTCAAGCGAATCAACTGGATAGTGGATTTGGTGACAATTTGCTAGAGTTTGTTTCAGAAATTTTGAATTACAACAAGGAATTTCAGTTCAGTTGTGATGTATTACTTGGATTACTATATATGAACCATATACTTTTAAAATAGGAGAACCAAGATAGTTTTAATAAGTTTTTGATCACTTTTAATTGGTTTTAGGTTTTTCTCAATTGTTTTCATTGCTTTTGGAGAAGATTTGAAGATTCAAGTATTCAACAAAGACGTATTTGTTTATGTCATTTAATTACTTATTTGTGGTGTTTATTATGAACATGAGTGAGCAGTTTATTAATATAAACAAAGTTCGAATATGAACTTAATCCCTTTTGTTGTGTAGTCTTAATGAAAAGTGAGTTTTGCTTAATTCTTTAAACTAATCGTATTCTTTGATTCGCTGATTTAATAGATTGTTATTTGTGGATTACAACCATAAACTTGGTATTGCATGCATAGTGAACAATGTGTATTGTGATATTTTGTTTCTATATCTAATTTAAACTAGTAACCAAGATTATTTAAATAGATCTTTTATAGTTTAGTTGTCTTAGGTGAATTAAGATCTAAGTTTAATATTGAAGTGACTTTCAGAAGATATTAGGCTTAGTAGTTTGAAGTTTTAACGAAATTTAATATTTTTTATTATCTCATTAATTTCTTTGAGCTTTTGACGGATTAATTCAATAAAATTAGGATGTGGTTATTCCATTGATATAAGGAAAACTAGTGGTTTGCTAAAGACTATCTACTTACTTGTGATTTAAGTTTAATTGTATGAAAATACTTTTTAATAAATGAAAGTATGGTTATGACTATGATTTAAGTAATGTGTTTGGACAAAAAGTGGATTAAGGTTTCATTTTTCTGGATATTTGTTTAAAAGTTTATTTTATATTGGATTGAATTGGATTGAATAGATTTGACTTGAATTTAGTTTTAGTGAGTTTAATTTGTGTTAGTTAAGTTAGATTATTTAGTTTAATTGATTAATTATAGTTTGATTTATTAATTTTAATTCTCGTTCTACTTAGATTAGCTAAATTAAAGTACAATAATAAAAACTATTGGAAAACCCTTTTTCTTAAGTAATTTCTAAAATCCTTATGGAGACGATCCCACTTATTAATACTTTTGAATAATTAGGATGTAAGAGAAACTTATTGTACTTGCTCGACACGTGTCAATTTTTGGCGCCCTTGCCAACGATTTTAAAATAGTTAATTAAGAATATTTTACGTTGTATGTGATGTAATATGGCAGACGTCGAGCAAGAACTTACCTTAGGCAAGCCAATAAAGATATCACATATTACTAACCTATGTGTATTACTTTTCCCGTGTATTTTTCAAATTTTGAATTAAAATTTGAATTTATCAATTCTTTACCACACTTTCGAGGCGAAGGTGATGAAGATCCTTAACAATTTATTAGGAAATATGCACATAAAGAAAGTGTGATGAAACCCAAGAACATATAAATAAAATAAGTCAAGCCAATAGGTGTGACGACCCTTTCTCAAATTAGGGCACCGCCCAGCCTAATCCCGTTATTAAGCCCTAATCTCACCATATAGGACCTAACAAGGGACTAGTCAGCCTATCACAAAACTATTTACCTACTTATTATTTATTATTTGTTTTGGATATAAACCTATAATTATCCTATGTCAATTCATAAATTAGAATTAATTAAAATTTTGTTTACTTAAGAGTTTATACAGCAAAAGTCTTAACAATCAAGCGAAATCTTGTAACATGAGTCCTAACAATTGTGGAAAAATCAGGGAATAAAATCACATGCATATATATGATGAAACGGCGATATATAATATCATGTGTTTGGTCAAGGTACTACTCACTCAACCCATGATATACAACCACAAAATTATATCATATACATATAAAAGTAATACATCAAAATATCAAAACATACAAAATTGGGTGTAGCAGTGCTCCACTGGATCAGAGATAGTCGCCCATCTTCTCTTTGCACGGTCTGCTACACGATGGATTTGCACCCACCAACACAACTAGACAGTGAGTGCATGATAATAGAAAGTAATACTCAAAGACATTTGTTCACATTCCCAATTATGCAACAACTATAGAAAAGCATGATAATAGCAACTATGCTCAAAAGAGAACATGCGAAGAGATACTTCAGCTAAACCACATGAAACTGACACATGGCTAAGTAGTAATGATCTAAGGTCGGTCGGTCGTGATCTTCATCGCATTAGCCTTTTCCACTATATGAGGATGGAGCTGAGCTCTACATCAATGTGAAGGTCTAAGCAGTGCTCTTGCCTTTATAACCTTTTGCTGGTGCCAGTCACCTCCAATATATACTTTCCAACATCCCCGATACTCATTTCTTACGTGTTGCGCAAGATAGTAGAGAGATCCCGATCCCCTCGAAAGTCTAGTGCCCCGTGTGTCCGACGGACCTCTATAATGTAATGACCCCTAGGTACAAGAACCACTTTCATATTTCAAGAAATATCATGGTTTGAGAATTCAACAAAGCAATTGTATATCAAATACACAAAGGAAATAGATTACAATATTATGTAACACCTACCTAATAGAATGCTATTTCACTGACCACATGTATTAACAATCAACAATCAACAATCACATTGCACATGATGTGGAGTCAATGAAATCATTTAATAGACAAATTATACCCATTTGGATAATTTCATGCCTAAAATCGTGCTGCAATATAAGACTAAAATTTCAGTGTTGTCTAGTCTTAAAGGGCTATTTTAGGTTAATGTTCCTAAACCCATTGGACCTGACTTAAACTCAAACTTATTTGGATTAGTTTGATATCAGGAAACTAGGGAAGTGTTCCAGGGATTCAAATATGAGTTTCAAGGTGTTGGGAGACTGGAGTAGCTTAAGAAATTGTTTATTATAAGTAGACTGATTGAGATATTTATTTCCAGTCATTTGGACTAATTTACCTTTGTATTCAATATGCCATGGCATGTCATTCTTTCTCATTACATGAGGTTGCTTTCATGGTATTATTTGTCGATCAAATGATTCCAAATCATGTGCAATGTCATTGTTGATTGTTAATACATGTGGTCGGTGAAATAGCATGCTATTAGATAGGTGTTACATAGTATTGTAATCTATTTCCTTTGTGCATTAGATATGCAGTTGTTTTATTGAATTATGAAATCATGTTATTTCTTGAAATATGAAAGTGGTTCTTGTTTCTAGGTGCTAAAATGCAGTAGAAGATTTTTTAAACTAAAATTGTTAAAGGCATAACTCCCTACCTAGTTATCCAAATGAGCTGATGTTTTAGTATCTTTTTATTTGGTATAGTTGCGGCTTTGTGACAAAAATCACATTTTTTGCAAGTATATACTGGGAGAAATAGATTTTCAAAGTCTGCTGGTCAGGTTAGATTTCAATTAGAGCTATGTTTAGTAGAAATATGATATTTCTTTTGTTTTAAATTGGAATTTTGAAAACTAAACCTTTTTGGAAAGGTAAGATAGAGACCATCAATCTTTGTATTGGTAGAAGATTTTGATATTTGGATAATTTTATGCCTAAAATCACGCTGCAATATAAGACTAAAATTTCAGTATTATCTAGTCTTAAAGGGATGTTTTGGTTTAATGATCCTAAACCCATTGGACCAAACTTAAACCCGACTTATTTTGATTAGTATGATATTAGGAAACTAAAGAAGTGTTTGGGGGATTCAAAAATGAGTTTCGAGATGTTAGGAGACCGAAGTAGCTTAGGAAATTGCGTGGATTGTAAGTAAATTGATTGAGATATTTATTTACATTTCATTCCTATTTAAATGTTCATTTCCAGTCATTTAGACTGATTTACTTTTGTATAAAATATGCCATGACTTGTGGTTCTTTCTCATTAAATGAGGTTGCTTTCGTGGTATAATTTGTCGATCAAATGATTTCATTGACTCCTAATCATGAACAATGTCATTGTTGATTGATAACACATGAGGTCAGTGAAATAGCATGCTATTAGGTAGGTGTTACATAGTATTGTAATTTATTTTCTTTGTGCATTAGATATGCAGTTGCTTTATTTAATTCTGAAACCATGTTAATTCTTGAAATATGAAAGTGGTTCTTGTTTCTATGGTCTTTACATTATAGAGGTTTGTCGAACATACAGGGTTCACTAGACTTACAGGGTGATCGGGATCTCTCTACTATTTTGCACAGCATACGGGAAATAATTCCGGGGTTGTTGGCAAGTATATATCGTAGGTAAATTGCGCCAGCAAAAGGCTATAAAGGCAAGAGCATTGCTCAAACCTTCACATTGATGTAGAGCTCGGCTTCATCCTCATATAGTGGAAAAGGCTGATGTGATGTAGATCACGGCTAACCTACCCTAGATTATTACTTCTTAGCCATGTGTCAATTTCATGTGGCTTAGCTGAAGTATCTCTATGCATGTTCTCTTTTCAGCATAGTTGCTATTATCATGTTTTTTTATACATGTTGCATAATTGGGAATGTGAACAAACGTCTCTCAGTATTACTTTCAATTTTCTGGTACTCACCGTCTAGTTTTGATGGTGGGTGCAGAACCATCGAGTAGTAGACTGGGCAAAGAGAAGATCGACGATTACCTCTGAGCCAATGGAGCACTGCTACACTTGATTTTGTTTGTTCTGATTTTTTATGTATTACTTTTATATGTATATGATATACTTTTGGGGTTGTATACTATGGGTTGAGTGAGTACTACCTTGACTAGACACATGATATTATTTATCGCCATTTAATCATATATATGCATGTGATCTTTATTCCCTGAATAAACTTTGAAGTAAACAAAATTTTAATTAATTTTGATTTATGAATTGACATAGGATAAGTATAGGTTTATATTCAAAACAAATAATAAATAATAAGTAGGTAAATGGTTTTGTGATAGGCTAACTAGTCCCTTATTAGGTCCTATATGGTGAAATTAGGGCTTAATAACGGGATTAGGCCTGGTGGTGCCCTAATTTGAGAAGGGATCCTCACAGATAGTATCAGAGCCTATTTTTTAAAGCTTAGGAGAGCCTAAGTTCAAGAATATTATGGATAGTTTATGGAATTGTCTAAAGTTGGGATATCATAGTCATATGTGGTATCATATTCTATGTTTATAGGGCTTAGATTGTGGAATATAGTTATTCTACAATATGATACCAAAGCTACAATTTGTAGCAAAAGGATTAACATTTCTAGTAAATAACAAATAAAAATTTAAACAATAAAACATAAATCTTAGATGTGGAAAACCAGATGATATTTGCTTACAAACCATTAGTTTAGAAGTGAGTGAAAGAGAGATGAGGATGTCTTATATTTATATATGTTAATTTTCTATATATGTATATGCACTATCTACGTAGCTGCTGGTGTCGTGAACGTTGTGAACTTGCAGAGCATGATGGCAGATCGATGCAAGATCGAAGATTGAAGCAGCTCTAATGGTGCACACTTTTCCAATAGTATAGGCATCTGAGCCTCTATCGTTTCCCCACGCCCACATCTTCCAGCAAATCAGTCAAGGTCCAACTTGTTAAGGAATTTGATTGCAACAACACCAATGGTGCACACTCTTCCAGTAGTAGAGACATCTGAGACTCTACCGTTTCCCCACGCCCACATCAGTCAAGGTCCAACTTGTCAAGGACTTCATAGGATAATGAAGGTTAAGGAAAAGTAAAGAAAGAGGTCGAGAAAGTATCCCAATAAGGGCAGAGACAGGTAAAGGCCCAAGATTAGGTTCAGGGACAACATAGACTAATCACTTGTTTTAGGTGTAGTCGGTGGGCCCGTGATTCGAGAGTTTCCACAGCTAGTACCCGTGATTCCATCACAAAGTTGAGAGGGTGTTCATATGGTTGCACAGCCTGATGCAGATGCCATATGGAGACTCATTAAGGGTATAGTTTCCATTTATGGTAGAGAGTCATATGTTTTGTTTGATTCAGGTTTTACAGTATCTTTCATTTATGGTTGTATGATATGCATCTTATGGTTGACACCGATTAGAGTTAGCGTACATTTGATTTTGAGTACTGTAGCCGAGGATAGTGGTACCCTAATTTTCTTATAGAGGGATGTCTAGTAGAGATAGACGGGGTAAAGTTACATGCGGACTTCAGAGTGCTCGAGTTCTTTGATTTTGACGTGTTGCTAGAGATGGATTGGCTAGCATCGTATCAAGCTCATATCGACTTTTTCAGTAAGACAATGATATTTGAGATCCCACAGTGTCTAATGTTCACATATAGTCTTAATATTTTGGGACCCAGATTAGAAGAGATTCTAGTTGTATGCGAGTTTCCATACGTATTTCAGGAGGACTTACCTAGTTTACCACCACCAACAGAGATATATTAATTATTGAGTTAGTACCAGGTAATAGACCTATATTTATACTAATGTACTGCATGGCTCCAAGAGAGTTGGAGGAGTTAAGGAGTCAGTTGCAGGATTTGGGAGAGAAGGGATTCATCACACCTTTTATGTCACCATGGAGAGCACCAGTATTGTTTGTGAAGAAGAAGGATGGTACTTTGAGACTATGTATCGATTATAGATAGTTGAACTAGGTCACAGTCAAAAACAAGTATCCCTTACCACGGATTGATGACTTATTTGATCGATTGAGAGCAGCATAGTATTTCTCCAAGATAGACCTGTGATCAGGGTATTATCTGCTTTGGATCAGGGATGTGGATAGCTCCAAGACGGCATTCAGTACAAGATATGGACACTATCAATTTACAGTTATGTCGTTTGGTTTGACTAATGCTCCTGCCATGTTTATGGATTTGATGCATCGAGTGATAAGGCCATTTCTTGACCTTTTGTGATAGTTTTCATTGATTATATATTGATATATTTGAGGACTCAAGAAGATCACGAGCAACACCTTAAAGAGACGTTAGAGACCTTGAGGGAGCATCGACTCTATGCCAACTTCACCAGGTTTGAATTTTGGCTGTCTGAAGTCAAGTTTTTGGGTCATGTTGGAGAAGCAAGTATTGCTGTAGATCCAGCTAAGATTCAGGCTATTATGGATTGGCCTGCACCGATGTCAGTTACGAAATTAAGGAGTTTTCTGGGATTAGCAAGATATTACTACAGTTCATGAAAGATTTCTCGAAGATCACTACGCCGATGACTAGATTGACCCAAAAAGACGTTATGTTTGATTGGTCTGAGAAATGCGAGGAGGCATTTGCTCAGCTAAAGAGATTGTCGACTACCGAACCAATGATGATATTGCTAGAGGCTGAGCAGGGATTCCTGGTATATACAGATGCTTCTCATACAAGTCTAGGTTATGTGTTGATGCAGGATAGAGGAACAGTAGCCTATGCATCTCGACAGGTGAAGATAAATGATAAAAACTATCCCACTCATAACTTAGAGTTGGCGGTGGTAGTGTTCACTTTCAAGATATGGAGACATTATCTGTATGGAAAGGGGTTCACAATCTATACTGATCATAAGAGTTTGAAATACCTCTTCACACAGAAAAAACTTAACATGAGATAACGTTGGTGGTTTGAATTTCTAAAGGACAACGATTTTTCTCTGGAATATTACCCAGGAAAAGCTAATGTAGTAGCTGATGCACTGAGTAGGATGCCAATTGGAAATGCCGAAGTTGTTAGATGCCATATGACACATGAGTATGGATTACTCGAGGCAGCGACAATGATGACTAGTTAGATATTCCTACCGATACTCAGATGACGATTTATGCATAAATGAGGCTTCATAAAGTTTCTACTTAGAGAGTATTAGAGGAACATAGAGCCAAAATCTTATACCCGAGATTCAGTGAGTTGGCCCAGAGTTTGAGTGTAATGACTGGATAGAGACGATGGACCATTGTTTAAGAGTCAGAGGCAAATTGTGGAGACTGGCAGTGGCAGAGCTAAGAGATGAGATTCTTTAGGATTAACATCGTTCTCGATTCATTGTTCATCCAAGAAGGACCAAAATGTACCATGACATGAAGAGACATTTTTGGTGTCTTGGGATGAAAGCCGACGTAGCTATAGCTGCTTCCCATTCCACGATGGAAGTGGGAAGACATAGCAATGGATTTTCTTAGATGATTGTCGTGGAGTGTCCATCGACACAATTCCATCTGGGTGATTGTGGACAGATTGACAAAATCTGCACATTTCATACCAGTTGCAGCTCATTACACATTTGACTAATTGAGTGTATTATTCAAAAGAGAGATTATTAGGATGTATTAGGTACCATTGATTATTACGTCAGACAGAAATGTTATGTATACATCCAGGATATGGCGAAGTATGCATGACTGTATGGTATGCGCCCACAATTTAGCACAGCTTTACACCCTCAGATACTGATTGGCAAACTGAGAGGTTGTTTCGGACTCTCGAGGATATGCTCAGGGCTTGTGTACTTGTGTTTGGCGAATCATGGGAGGAGTACTTACCATTGCGTGAGTTTGCAAACAACAACAATTATCAGGCTAACATTGAGATGATACCATTTGAGGCTTTATATGATAGACCGTGTCGCTCACCATCTTGTTGGGCTAAACCGGAGGACCGGGACATTATAGGGCCTGAAATTATTGTTGATCACACCGAGAAGGTCCGAAAAATTTGCCAAAGGCTTAAAGGAGCCCAGGAGAGGCAGAAGAAGAATGCAGACACATATCGCTTCAATCTCACGTATGGCAAAGGGAGCCTTAATGAATCTAAAGGTTTCTCCTCGGAAGGTTTCAAAGATTTGGTCTAAAGGCAAGTTAGCACCGAGATTCATCAGGCCTTTTAAGATCAAACGACGGGTCGACAAGGTTGCCTATGAGATAGATTTACCTCTACAGATGTCAGGTGTTCATCTAGTGTTTCATATATCCATGCTTCGATTAGCCAATTCAAATGCAGGCGAGAGACCGATAGTTGACTTGAGTCAGATTGATCTGATCGAGGACATATCTTATAAGGAGCAGCTTGTACAGATCCTAGACTGGAGGATATAAAAGTCAAGAGGCTAGTATATCCCGAAGATGTTAGTCAAGTGGCACTTTCATAGAAACTCGGAACTCACTTGGGAATGGGAAGACTATATGCGAGATACGTTTTCGTACCTTTTCAAGTCAGGTATAACTTTAACTCAAGTTTAATTTAGAGGAAGAAATTTCCATTAGTTGGGAAGAATTTTCATGGCCCAAGTTTCTAATTTGTGTTTAACTTCTTAATTAGGATCAAGTGACCAGTGTCGTAGGACCCGTAATGAGAAATATGTCATAAACGAAGCGAGATGGCTGAGGTATATGTTATATTTTTTTGTGGTGTATGCCTAGTGTATTGTATATGTGTAGACTACTAAGTCATTTCTACTTACGTAAAGGTGTCAATACATGTGTGGGAATGCGCCTTCAGTTGAATGTCGGCGTGGGATCGAGGTAGAGAGTGATATGCTAAGTTGGCGTAGGATTATATATAGCTTTTATAATGATATATACATGGCTATGGTTGATTATATAATTAATGAAGCTAGGTTAGTAAGTTAAAACAATAGCCACTTGATTTTCATCGAGACACATATTGACTTATCTCAACATCAATGGAGTTACATATTGGTGTCACATAGCATGAGTTAGTGGGACATGTATTAATAGGTTTATCACTAGATGAAGCCTCGAGACACGTGTGTACAATGAGATCAATGGTTATTAATCAACCACATCCATTTACTATATAAAACTAGTAATCAACTCATACAACCAAGTCAACTTCATTTCATTTGCTTAATTGAGAAGGAAACTTGTTGAGGAGAAGGAGAAGGGTTGGAGGAAGAAGAAGACCAGCAACCAAAGTGGGTTTGGTGAAGGAGATATCAAGATAAGCTAGGTGTTCATCAAACTAGGTACATATTTACCTATTTAATTGAAACCCATTCTGGTTTTTTGTCAAATTCATAGGCTAGATTATTAAGATTTTGCAATTGGTTTATATATTTGGATTCCTCATCTCAAGTTGATAATCTAGTTATATTAAAGTTCTTAATTTGGTTTTGAAATTACAATGATATAGATTTTTGAAGTTGTAAGTAAAAAAATTGAATTTTTGCATGTTGTATTAGGGATTAGTCTGTGTAATTTGGTCATACCTTGCTCGTTTTATGTACAAATCGACTCAAACCAGTGGCATTTGAAATCTTACTCAAATGGGAACAACTTTTCTTAAATGGAAATGTTGTAATTCAAATGATTTCATGTCCAAAAGTGCTCTTCCAAAAGGTTTCCTTCTTCTTTATGAGATCAAGCTTAAGATTGGCTATTCTACCTCCCTCAAAACTCCATAATCACATGGTTTGAAATGTTAAATGTCTTTATAGATCAATACATCCCAGCATGCAATATTCATTTGGATAGAAAACAAATCAGTAGTGGTAAGATGGAAACTAAAAAGACTTGTGGTGAGTTTTGGAATAGATACCAAAGATTGATAACATTATGTCCACAACATGGATTTAAATAAAAAACTTTATTAGAACAATTTTATGAAAGATTAAACCATTTAGAACAAAGATTCATAGATACGGAATGTGGAAATTCTTTTTCGACATAACCCCAACATAAGCAGAAGATGGCATTACAAAAATGGTTAAGCAATCTAAGCAATATGGTAAAAAAAAAATTCATGAAAAAATAATTTTATGAATTTAATAGAAAAACAATTTAGACATCTGATAATAAATTTGATTAGTTAAAAGCATAGATGAGCAAATATTAAAAGATATATCAGTTCAAACTAGATGTTCTACTTTTTGCGATGAGAATAATCATCTAGATAATGAATGTTTGTCGATGCAACAAAATGAAATTAAAGAAGCTAACACAATGATGAATGATTACGATACTCCTATCCAACCTAACTATATCTCTAGTAATGATACTAATTATCTATGACCAAACATAGTTAATAGTATGAACAAAGAGATTTGTGAAAGACATAGACCACCTGCATTAACTGATAGAACCATTGATTAGAAAATTTGTATAAAACAAACGATCAAATAAACTTCAAGCTTTTCCAAATGATATAATTGAACTTAAATACCAATTAAGTCAAATGGCCAAGCAAATGAGTCCATTGGCTAACCAAGGAAGATTTTCATCTCAACCTTACCCTAGTTCATATGCAAAAGTGATAACAATGAGAAGTGGTAAATGAATGGAAGAACCAAAAACTTCCTAAACAACTAGTTCCTCAAAAAGACATAAAAGCTGAATTGGTAAAGGAAATTCAAATAAAAAATATTAAATTTTCCAAAGAAGACAATTACGAATTTTCTAAGAATAAACTAAATATAATAACACCACCATTGCCCTATCTGTCACGGCCCAAGTTTCTAATTTGATTCTAACTCCTTAATTAGGATCAAGCGTTCCGTGACATGGGACCCGCAATTAGATATGTGTCATAACCGAGGCTAGATGGCTGAGGTATATGTTATATTTTTTGTGGTGTATGCCTAGTGTATTATAAATGTATAGAAAACTAAGTCATTTCTACTTACGTATAGGTTTCGATACATGTGTGGGAATGCGCCTCGAGTTGAGTGTCGGCGTGGGATCGAGATAGAGAGTGATATGGTAAGTAGGCGTAGGATTATATATAGTTTTTATAGTGATTTATACATGGCTATGGTTGATTATACACTTAAAGAAGCTAAGTTAGTAAGCTAAAACAATAGCCACTTGATTTTCATCGAGACACGTATTGACTCATCTCAACATCAATGGAGTTATATATTGGTGTCACATAGCATGAGTTAGTGGGACATGTGTTAATAGGTGTATCACTAGATGAGCCTCGAGACATGTGCGTACAATAAGATCAATGGTTATTAATCAACTACATTCACTTACTATATAAAGCTATTAATCAACTCATACAACCAAATCAAATTCATTTCATTTGCTTAATTGAGAAAGAAACTTGCTGGAGAGAAGGAGAAGGGTTGGAGGAAGAAGTAGACCAGCAACCAAAGTGGGTTTGGTGCAGGAGAGATCAAGTTAAGCTAGGTGTTCATCAAACTAGGTACATATGTCACTATTTACTTGAAACCCGTTCTGGGTTTTAGTCGAGTTCAGAGGGTAGATGATTAAGATTTTGCAATTGGTTTATATATTTGGATTCCTCATTTCAAGCTGATAATCCAGCTATATTGAAGTTCATAATTTGGTTTTGAAATCATAAAGATATGAATTTTTGAATATGTACGACCAAAACTGAATTTATGCTTGTTGTATTAAGGATAAGTCTATGTAATTTCATCATAACTTGCTCATTTTATATCCAAATCCACTCAAACTGGTGGCATTTGAAAGTATACTCAAAGGGAAACAACTTTTATTAACAAGAGATGCTGTAAATAAAATGGTTTCATATCCAAAAGTGCTCTACAAATAGGTGTTGAAATGCAGTAGAAGGTTTTTAAAACTAAATTTTTTAAAGGCATCATTCCCTACCTACTTATTCAAATGAGCTGATCTTTTAGTATATTGTTATTGGGTATGGTTGCTACCTTATATTAAAAAAATATATTTTTTGGAAGTATATATTGAAAGAAATTGATTTTCTAATCCGCTGGTCGGGTTAGATTTCAGTTAGAGCTATGTTTAGTAGAAATATGATATTTCTTTCGTTTTAAATCAAAATTTTGAAAACTAAACCTTTTTGGAAAGCTAAGATAGTGACCAAAAATATTTGTCAATGGAATATTTTGATATTTTGAAAATTTCATACCTAAAATTGCACTGCAATATAAGACTAAAATATCATTATTGTTTAGTCTTATAGGGCTGTTTTGGGTTAAAGTTCCTAAACCCATTGGACCTAACTTAAACCCAACTTATTGGATTAGTTTTATATCAGGAAACTAGGAAAGTGTTACGGGGATTCAAATCCGAGTTTCGAGGTGTTGGGAATAGCTTAGGAAATTGGGTGGATTGTAAGTAAACTTATCAAGATATTTACTTACATTTCATTCCTATTTACATATTTATTTCCAGTCATTTGGACTTATTTACCTTTGTATTCAATATGCCATGACTAAACCCAACTTATTTGGATTAGTTTTATATTAGGAAACTAAGAAAGTGTTACGGGGATTCAAATATGAGTTTCGAGGTGTTGGGAGACTGGAGTAGCTTAGGAAGTTGCGTGGATTGTAATTAAACTGATCAAAATATTTATTTACATTTCATTCCTATTTACATGTTTATTTCCAGTCATTTGGACTGATTTACCTTTGTATTCAATATGTCATGACTTTTTGTTCTTTCACATTACATGAGGTTGCTTACATGGTATAATTTTTTGATCAAATGATTTCATTAACTCCAAATACTGTGCAATGTCATTGTTGATTGTTAATACATGTGGTCAGTGAAATAGCATGCTATTAGGTAGGTGTTACATAGTATTGTAATCTATTTCCTTTGTGCATTAGATATGCAGTTGCTTTATTGAATTCTGAAACCATGTTATTATATGATAGAGGTCTATCGGACATACGGGGTTCACTACACTTCCAGGGTGATCGGGATTTCTCCACTATTTTGCACAGCACACAGGAAAGGAGTCCCGGGGTTGTTTGTCAATATATATTGCAGGTGATTGGTACCAGCAAAAGGCTATAAAGGCATGATTACTGCTCATACCTTTATATTGATGTAAAGCTCGGCTCCATCCTCATATAGTGGAAAAGGATGATGTTATGAAGATCACAACTGACCGACCCTAGATCATTACTTCTTAGCCATGTGTCAGTTTCTCATTGTTTAGCTAAAGTATATTTTTGCATGTTCTCTTTTTACCATAGTTGTTGTTATCATGCTTTTTGATACTAGTCGCATAATTGGGAATGTGAGCAAATGTCTCTCAATATTATTTTCTATTTTCCTGTACTCACCGTCTAGTTATGACGGTGGGTGCACATCTATCGAGTAGCAGACAGGAAAAAGAGAAGATCGGCAACTACATTTGTGCTAGTGGAGCACTGCTACACCCAATTTTGTAGGTTTTGATTTTTGATGTATTACTTTTATATGTATATGATATACTTTTGGGGTTGTATATTATGGGTTGAGTGAGTAGTACATTGACCAGACACATGATATTATATATCACCGTTTCATCATGTATATGCATGTGATCTTTAGTCCCTGATTTTTCCATAATTGTTAGGACTCATGTTATAAGCTTCCACTAGATTGTTAAGACTTCAGCTGAATAAAGTTTTAAGTAAACAAAATTTTAATTAAATATAATTTATGAATTGACATAGGATAAGTATAGGTTTATATTCAAAACAAATAATAAATAATAAGTAGGTACATGGTTTTGTGATAGGCTCCTTGTTAAGTCCTATATGGTGTGATTAGAGCTTAATAACGGGATTAGGCCGGGCGGTGCCCTAATTTGAGAAGGGTTTGTCACACTATCATTTCTAAAACAATAAGAATATTAAGAAAATGCAAGGAGAAAAAAAGTTCCAGAAACGTGAAGGAAAATGGTAGTAAACACACATTAATTCGAAGTTATACAAAGTGTACCAAAATTTCAAAAATTTATAAAAAACTTATCCACCAATAAAATTAAGCCTAATGAAAAGCAAATTTTAGCAGAACATGTTTCAGCACCAATACAAAAGAAATCACCCCCTAAATGTTTTGATCCTGGATATGCTTTTTATTTCATGTACCATAGAAAATATAGAGACTTCCAAAGCATTGTGTGATCTAGGTGCCTTAATTAACATCGTGCCTTTCTCAATCTATTTGCAAATGACAAATGTATTTTCATAAGAAACTCGTATAGTAGTACAGTTAGCAGATAGATCTATTATTCAACTTATAGAAGTATTAGAAGATGTATTAATAAGGGTCAACGTTTTAGCTTCCCAACAGATCTTAATGTCATAGACGTGAAAAAAGGCCAATTATTTAATAAAACCTTTCTTATTCTACGACGTGCGTTCCTAAAAACATTAAAATCCAAAATAGATGTTTTGTAGTGGGACTCTAACATGGAAGTAGATGATGAAATAGTGAAATTTAACATTTATGGTGCGATGAAGTATTCTTTTGATGTGTAATCCATATGCACCGTAGATATGTTGCACCCTTTAATAGACAAATATCTTAGAACCAATAAATAAGACAAGCTTATAACAGTGATAGAAGATTTAAATGAGGAAAATGTAATAGCCCATAATTTACTAAAAGTAAATTAATCCCAAATCAGGGTTATTGACCCGTGCCGTGGTCGAGAGTAGGTACACCATTTGAATACTCAGTGTGAAGACCTAGTAGTATAATATTATTGAGTGGTGGATACCTAGTGTGATGTATATGTGTAGACTACTGAGTCACTCCTACTGATATATAAATGTCGAGACATGAGCGGGGCTGCGCCTCGATATGCATGCCAACGTGGGACCGGGGTAGAGAGTGATGTGGTTGGTAAGTTAAATTAAGTTAGGGTAACTCAAATAGTACAATCAATGTAGCTTTTTAGTTGATTAATTTGGCTATATAGTTTGATTTACATTAATGTAACCAAAGTTACCAAGTTAAAACATTAGTCATTAATATTTCTCGAGATACGTGTTGACACATCAAGAGACCAATTGAGTTGCAATTGGTGTTAGTTAGGTGGAGTTAGTGGAGAATTAGTGGAATTGTGGCAAGTTGGAGCCCATTAGATTAGTCTCGAGATACGTGTGCACATAAAGATCAATGGCTGATAAACAAACTTATCTTAGTATATAAGGTTGAATGGATCAACTCATGCAAATCAAACAATTTAGTTTTCAAAGTTTAGGAGAGAAGAAAAGTAGTTGGAGAATTTGGAGAAGGAGATCAACAAGGTATTAAAGGAGATTTTAGTGTTTACGAGGTGTTGATCAAGCATAATGATGGTGTTCATCAACTAGGTAATTCTATTTACACTAGTAACTTAGTTAATTTGATGAATCTATGAAATAAATGATGTATGGTTGACCTTATGGATGTGATAAGTTTTTTTGGGTCTCTGGTAGGTTAGAAAAGGGATCCCAAGGTGTTGGAGTGGTCTATATGTAGAGAGAACTCAGAATTCAAAGTGCAGAATTCTAGGTTTTCCTGCGTAGCGCGCAATCTGTGAGAAGCATGCAAGACATTCCACCTAAAGCACTTTGTGCTCTATCATCACAAAATATGAAGTGTCCTTACTAGAACTTATACACCTTAAACAAGCTTAACACCCTAACTGAGGGTCGAAACACATTGTAAAACATGTCTAATAGTACCAAGAACCTAGGGAAGAGTCTCGAAGGTTCAGGTACTTGTTTCAAGGTGTTGGAGGACAGATTAGCAAAGGGGCTTGGCATGGTTTGTAAGTAAACTAATTGAGATATTTATTTATATTTCTTTCTATTATGATTCTTGTTTCAAGTCATTTGGACTTATGTGCTATTGTGCTTTAGATACCATGACTTCATTGTCCTCTCTCATTTCATGAGTTTGTTATCATGGCATTGGTTGTTGTTTAAAAGGTATTCATTGAATCTAAATCAGGTGCTATGTCATTTTTTATTGTGTCGAGAGTTAATAGAAAAGCATGCTATTAAGTGGATGCATTATGGTGTATTAAACTATATTCCTTTATGATCGTTTGGGCCATTCTATTTTGGACTTACTTATTGTGTCATTTCTTGAGTTTTGAAAGTAGTTCTTGTATCTAGGACCATTTTAGACAAAGACTACGACACACAAGGTCACTAGATATTCAGGGATGTCGAGATCTCATCACTAGTTTGAGCGGCATCATAGGGTATAGGACCTGAGGTTGTCGGCAAGTATTTATGTATATCAAAAGGGCATTGTAATGATGTGAAGCCATCTAAAAAATAATGATTACATCCTACATAGTGGAATAGAGTTGATGTGATGTAATTTCATAGTTAATTGGCCCTAGATCATTATTGCTTACCCAAGTGTTAGTTTCATATTGTTTAAGTGAAGTATCTTATAGCATGATTTCTTGTATTATCTTTCTTTGCTATTATTATGCTTTAGATACTTGTTGTATATTTGAAAATGTGAATAAATGTCTCTTAGTGTTACTTTTTACATTACTATACTCACCGCTCTTTTTATGACGGTGGGTGCATATACCATGAGTAGTAGACCAGGGAAGGAAAGTATCGACGAATATTTCTGAGCCGTCGAAAAATAGTTCTTGCTAATTTTATAGGCGATCAGTTTGTGTATCTATTACTTACGTCTTTTGTATAACTTTGAATCGTATATGAGGTTGAGAGACTAGACTTCCCTACTAATTCATGTATTACTTTTAGATGGCATTATATGATCGTTTGTTTACTTGATTTCTACAGTTGGTGTCTTATAAAATGCTTATGCAAATTTTATCAAGTCTTCCGCTGATAAATAAGGTAATGATAACAATATCATGATTAACTCTAATGATAGTGAAATGATTAGTAACTATGTTGTGTGTGTGTAATTAGGGGAATAAAATGAAAAGGCTGACTAATATGTTGTAAAGTTCTACGTGGCATGGGTTAGTGCTTAATGACGGGATTAGGTCGGGCGATACCCGGTATGGGGAATGGGGCCATCATAAATAATTATATAGATAAAGAAACATGAGAGAAAATTATTGCCTATAATCATATAATGAACTCCCTAGACTTTCTTACTATATAGATCAACTGGTAACTCGTTCGAAACTTTTACCATCTATAGTTAAAGCTCCTGAATTAGATTTGAAGATTTTTCCAAATCATTTAAATTATGCATACTTAGAGAATATCAATGATTTACCAGGCACAATATCTTATAATTTATCAAATCTAGAAGAAGAAAAATTAATAAATGTTCTCAATGAATTCAAGAAAGCAATAGGATTGACAATATCTAATATAAAAGAAATAAGTTCAGCCACATGTATGCATAGGATTAATCTTGAAAAAAGACACAAAGCCTTCTAGAAAAGCTTAACGCAAACTAAATCCACTGATGATGGATGTAGTAAAGAACAAAATATTAAAATTATTAGATGCAAGAATGACATTACTAATAGTATATAGTAATTGGGTTAGCCCAGTGCAAGTAGTTCCTAAAAAGATAGGAATTATAGTAATAACAAATGAACAAGGAGAATTAGTAACGACTAGAATTCAAAATGGCTAGAGGATGTGTATAGATTATAGGAAGCTAAATGTTGCAATTAGAAAAGTTCGTTACCTAGTCGCGTTTATAGATCAAATGTTAGAAAGACTATGTGACGCCCAAGTCCCCGAATTCAAGAATAAATTAATATTTAGGATAATTAAATAATTAAATATGACATTTTGTGTCGGTATGCCTATTTCTTTGTATTATATACAATTAAGTTGACCTAGGCATGGAATTAGCCTAAGTTAACTAGTTAAATTAGATAACTAGTTGAACAAGTAAGAATAAAGGCAATGGCAATAACACATAAATAAGGGGCATTCCTGTAAAAACATAAAAAAATGGACTCATTCAGAATAAAAGATTGTCCTAGAACTAAAGAAGGCATGATGATATAAAGGGCAAGGATTTGGCCACTAAACTCTAAATCTAAAGAGGGCCTTATACATATACAAGCTATAAGAGTTGTAGCCACTTTGTTCCAAAATTAACAAACAAGAGAGGAAGTTAGGGTTAGTGGTAGAAGTGAAGGAGAATCACCCAAGGTTATTAAGAACCCTAACCCAACTTGTTTAACTTGAAAAAAATTATGACGACCCCATCTCAAATAAGGGCACCACCCGGCCTAATCCTATTATGAAGACCTAATCTCACCATATAGGACCTAACAAGGGACTAGTCAGCCTATCTAAAACCACTTTTAACTACTTGTTATTAATTATTTATTATGAATATAAACCTATACTTATCCTATGTCACTTCATAAATCATAGTTAATTAAAATTTTGTTTACTTAAAAGTTTATTCAGCGAAAGTCTGAACAATCTAGCGGAAGCTTATAACATGAGTCCTAACAGTTGTGGAAAAACTAACGAATAAAAATCACATGCATATATATGATGAAATGGTGATATATAATATCAAGTGTTTTGTCAAGGTACTACTCACTCAACCCATAATATACTACCCCAATAGTATATTATATACATATAAAAGTAATACATCAAAAATCAAACCTAAAAAAATCGGGCGTAGCAGCATTCCACTGGCTTAGAGGTAATCGTCGATCTTCTATTTCTAAGGTCTGCTACTCGATGGATCTGCACCCACCGTCACAAACTAGACGGTGGATACAAGAAAATAGAAACTAATAATGAGAGACATTTGTTCACATTCTCAATTATGCAACAAGTATCTACAAGCATGATAATAACAACTAAGCTGTAAAGAGAACGTGGAAATAGATACTTCAACTAAACAACATGAAACTGACATACGGCTAAGTAGTAATGATCTAGGGCTGGTCGATCATGATCTTCATCACATCAGCCTTTCCACTATATGAGGATGAAACCGAGCTCTACATAAATCTGAAGGTCTGAGCATTGCTCTTGCCTTTATAACCTTTCGCTAGTTCCAGTCACCTGCGATATAATCTTGAACTGGATATGGTTGATTGATACTAATGTGCACACGTATCTCGAGAACTATCTAATGGTACACTTATTCACACATGCTCCACTAACTCATGCCAAATGACACCAATAAGTAACTCAATTGGTGTTGAGATATGTCAATACGTGCCTCGATAAATATAAAATGGCTATTGTTTTAACTTACTAACTTACGTGTATTTGATACTTAATTAACCATAGCCCCACCTATATTAATTATAAAAGCAATATCAATCTTACACCAACTCACTATATTGCTCTCTATCTCAGTCTCATGCTAGCATGCAACTCGAGGCGCGTTCCCACACACGTCTCGACACTTTTTCACAAGTAGGAATGACTTAGTAGTCTACACATATACGATACACTAGGCATTCATTATTACAAATATAACATTTACCTCGGTTATCTAGCCTCGGTTGCAACATAAATATCAAAGCGGGTCCCTGTTACGGGTCATTCGATCCTGATTAAAAGATTAATGTCAAATTAGAGATTTGGGCCGTGATAAAAATGGTTAAGAAACATGAACATTCGATGGTTTAGAGGTGGTGTGGTTTTCTTTTGGATTATGTTTTCATTTCAGGATCACACCAATCCCCCTTGTCATTGATTTTTGGAAGGAAATCATGTTGCTTGAGTTTTTTTTATGGTATTGTAGCAATTTCGGATTTGGTAAAGTTTTACAACAAAACTTTTGGTTCTTGACTTGTTTTTATACAATCTCATTTGAAAAGGTTATTAATGGTTATTGGTTAATGGAACACTAGATATTGGATTGTTTTTTATGTATCTGAAGTTCCAAAGGGGTCGACATTAGGTCGGAAGCCAAGAAGAGGGAGACCAAAATATTCTTGGTTCTCCTAGACGTTGACGTCGTCCCGATGTTGTGCATACACATATGCAAAGTGTCAATGAGATAGAAAATTAGAGTTGGCAATGGTGGTGGCACTATCACGGTGCCGTATAGGTAAACCCAAGATGCCACCACTGCGTCAACCAAACAATGACGGCGTCGTGGGATAACCCAAGTACCATCGTCAGTGCGTCAGTCACACTGATTTTTACCGTTTCGACTGAGTTCATAAAAGTAGCGTAACTTCTTCCTTTTAACTCCATTTTCAACATTATTTATACTGTTGGAAAGCTAAAAGAGAGTATTAGAATAAAAGATCAACCAAACTTTGTCTCCAAGTAGTTTGCTAATTCAAAATTGGGTTTTAAGGTGTAGAGATCAAAGGTAATCTCACATTTCAATTTCAACCTTTCAAGATCTAATAGGGGCTTTCTTGACGTCGTGATTTTTCCAGTTAAACCCAATGATAACGAGATTTTTGAGCTGAAAAGGATATGAATAATTCATCTTAATGAAACAAAGTCTAATGACTGATGTCAAACCTAAACTATGTAGACTTTCATGGAGGACACATTAAACTTCTCGAGGATTTAGGAAATTAGATAGGAAAGCAGTGCTAGAGATAAGTGGGAGTTATGCTCAAAATAGTAGGACATTAGCAAAATTATGAACCTAAAAATTCCAGATTCATCATCAAAATTGGGGAGGATTTTTAGACATGAAAACATTCAAATATCAATATATTTTAGTAGGCATAGTTTATTCCCCTTTGCGTTAGCTTTAAATTATCACTAGAATGGATCCATATCAAGTTCAACATGATCACATGATAACCACGTGATGCAAAGTATCAGTGACTCCAGCTCCTCAAGCATAATATAATGTTCTATAACCACGGTATAGTAAACACTATAAGGAGACTCGAATCACCTTTATCTTCCCTACCCGTGTAAGCATGTACAATAAATAATGTAATATCAAGGATCAATGCGTTTTATACGAAATTATAATCATACAATGTAAAGGTTAATATGGTATTTACTTAACCTTACAAATGTGATATCACAACTCCCTTGCGCTCTGAGTCGGTAAATTAGTCCACATGGGAATCCAATAGCGGTCTTTAAATTCATTTAGATGTTTGGTAAGATTTCAAAACCATTCCACAAGTTTTTCCATTTAGATGTTTTATCTTCAATAATGCCATGTTATTAGTTATGCTAGAATTCATGATAGAGAATGGTTGATATCTTGTTGGAATCAAGTTGGGTATAACTTGTTCTTTTCACTTTATCTTGTCCCTTGAGCTCTCTCTTTATGAATGCCAATGGAAATGATGTGCTTGGAATGAATAATTGTAATGGTACCTCAGACTAGAGAGACGGAGGCCACCAGTCCTCTCATTTTGCTACTCTTAGACACCAATATATTGAGGGCGGATCATATATGGTATTGTTGAAGCCAATTGGTTATTTAGACACCAACTTGTTGAGGTTGGATCATATATGGTATTGTTGAAGCTATTTTGTTGTCATATCACACACTTTGTATCTAGTTTCCACTTCGTTGACTTTATGGCATTCATGTTATCATTGTTATCTTGTTGACTATCTTGTTCTGGCATTGTTTGGTTGTATCTTGCATCATATAGGATGCTTGCTTATATTATCATTTTCATGCCCATACTGATAGTATGAATTGGTGAATAACCTTGTTCATGCTAGTTATAACACATTAGATATTACTTGGATGATTGAGGGTAAAGCAGACTTCTATTTTACAGAGCCCAATGAAATATTGCTCACCCTACTATTTTCCCCCTCCAGGTACCTCAGATGCTACTCAGGATAGAGGAAAGAGCAATGTCATAGCTTTGAACCTTTTTTTTTCATTTGCAAGGTCGTTCTATTCATAAGTAAATGATTGTGAGACATTATGTAATAAACCGGGGATTTTATGAGGGGTATACTGTGACGACCCCTTCTTAAATAAGGGCACCGCCCGGCCTAATCCCGTTATTAAGCCCTAGTCTCACCATATAGGACCTAACAAGGAATTAGTCAGCCTTTTCAACAACCTTATTACTTACCAATTATTTAGTTTTCAAATTGATATAAACATATACCTATCCTATGTAATTCATAAATCAAAGTTAATTAAAATTTACTAACTTAAAAGTTACACAGCGTAAATCTTAACTAATTAACTATCGAAGCTTATAAACATGTAGCCTAACCTTTGTGGAAAAACCAGGAAATAAAGATCACATACATATATAATGCAATGGTGATATATAACATTATATGTCTAGTCAAGGTACCTATCACTCAGCCCATAATATATAACCCCCAAAAGAATATCATATACATATAAAACCAATACATTAAAAGCAAAACTTACAATATCTAGTGTAGCAATGCTCCACTGGTTGAGAGTAGTCGCCGATCTTCTCTTTGCCTGGTCTGCTACTCAATGGATCTGCAACCACCGTCACAAACTAGACATTGAGTACTTGAAAATAGAAAGTAATACTAAGAGACATTTGTTCACATTCCCAATTATGCAACAAGTATCAAAAAACATAATAATAATAATAATAGAAACTATGCTGAAATAATATCATGCAAAGAGATACTTTTGTTAAACAAAATGAAACTAACACTATGCTAAGTAGTAATGATCTAGGGTCGGTCTGCCGAGATCTTCATCACATCAGCCTTTCCACAATACAAGGATGGAGCTGTGGTCTACATCTCTGTGAAGGTCATACTTACATGGTACAATACGCCTTTATAATTATCCCAAATGTCAGTCACCGGGATGTATACTAGCCAACAACACCGAGTCTTACAACTCATGAAGTCACCCAAGTTATGTTTGCCAACAACCCCGAGTCTTATACCTTGTGTGCTACTCAAGATAGTGGAGAAATCCATATCACCCTGGAAAGTCTAGTGACCCCCGTATGTAAGCTAGATTTCTATCATAAATTGACCCTAGATACAAGAACCACTTTTATATTCAAGAACAACACCATATTGGAATCTAACAAATACAATTTCATAACTAATGCATAAAGGATATAGATTCACGATACTATGTAAAAACTACCTAATAGCATGCTATTGCACTGACCACCATTAATAACAATCAAAATGACATAACACATGATTTGGAGTCAATGAAATCATATAATCATCCAACTATGCCATGAAACAACCTCACGTAATGAGGATGAACGACAAGTCATGGCACATGGAGTATAAAGGCAATTCAGTCTGAATGACTAGAAATAAACATATGAATAGGAATGAAATGTAAAGAAATCTCTCAATCTGTTTACTTAGATACCACGTAATTTCCTATGCTACTCCGGCCTCCCAACCTCTCAAAACTCGTATTTGAATCTCTGAAATACTTCTTTAATTTCCTAACTTCATATCTTATGTTTATGAGTGTGTTTTGACCCCTTACTTAATATATTAGACTCTTGTGTAATGTTTAAGGACTTCTTGAGACTTGCAGATTCTTATGCTACCATAGCATGTAGCGCGCTAATAACCTTGTGTAGCATGCTAATGACCAACATAACGCGTTACCTATCGTGCATAGCGCGCTATATGTTACAGAACCCAGAATTCAAAAATCAGAATTCCAAGTTTTCACAACAAATAGGCTATTTTGATGCCTTGAGAACCCTCATACACACCTCTAGAGTTTCAAGACACCATTCACAACATCAAATTGCAACCCGTAGCATCTAATACATGAATTCATGGAATTGAGCTATGTTAATGGAATCAAGAAGTTACCTAGCTTGATGAGTACTAGCTGAACTTGGCTTTCCTTCACCAATTCCACTAGTTTTGCTGTGGTCTTTTTCCTCCTCCAGTTCTTCACTCCAGCAGCCTTGCATTAAGATGAAGAAATGGAAATGAAAGAGTGTGAGGTGCTTGAGTTGATCACAAGTTTATATTGTTAAATTAGATATGGTTGAATGATAGCCCTTGATAATATAATGCACACGTATCTCGAGACATAACTAGTGGACCTCCTACTCACACATTGTCACGAACCAAATAGCTAATCCTAGTTTAATATGTTAATCAGGATCAAATGACCTATAATGTGGGACCCGCAACGAGATACATGTCATTACTGAGGCTAAGTGACCGAGGTAAATATTATATTTATGGTGATGTGTGCCTATTGTATTATATATGTGTAGACTACTAACTCACGCTTGCATGTTGATATGTGTCGATATGTGAATAGGGACTCGCCTTGATATGCGTGTTGGCTTAGGATCGAGGGAGAGAGTGATAAGGTAAGTTGGTGTAAGCTTTATTTGGTTTTATAAGTGAATTAAATGGGCTATGGTTGATTTGGTATTAAAATACAAAAGTTAGTAAGTTAAAACATAAGCCACTTGATATGTCTCGAGACATGAGTTGACATGCTTCAACATTACTTGAGTTATTGTTTAGTGTCACTTAAGCATGAACTAGTGGGACATGTGTTGGTAAGAGGTCCACTAGTTAGGTCTCGAGATATGTATGCACAAATGATCAAGGGCTATCATTCAACCAAATCCAATTCATAAGTATATAAGCTTGATCAACTCAAGCACCTCACACTCTCACAAATCAGTTTCTTCATCGTGAAGAAAGGCTGAGAAGTGAAGAGCTGCTAGAGGAGGAAGAAAACCGTAAGGAACCAGTGGAATTGGTGAAGGAGAGTCCAAGTTAGCTAGTACTCATCAAGCTAGCTAACTTCTTGACTCCAGTAACATAGCTCAATTCCATGAATTCATGTATTTGATGCTATGGGTTGCTATTTTATGTTGTGAATGGTGTCTTGGAACTCTAGAGATGTGTATGATGGTTCCCAAAGCATCAATATTGCCTATGTGTTGAGAAAACTTGGAATTCTGATTGCAGAATTCTTGGTTCTGCAACACATAGCGCGCTATGCACAATAGGTAGCGCGCTACATGCTATGGCAACATAAAAATTTGCAATTCTCAAGAAGTCCTTAAAAATTACACAATTGTCTAATATGCTAAGTAAGCGTCCAAACACACTCAAAAACATATGATATGATGTCGAGAACTTAGGGAAGTATTTTGGAGATTCAAATATGAGTTTCGATGCGTTGGGAGGCTAAAGTAGCATAGGAAATTATGTGGTATGTAAGTAAACTGATTGAGAGATTTCTTTATATTTCATTCCTATTCATATGTTCATTTCCAATCATTTGGATTGAATTTCCTTTGTACTTCATGTTCCATGACTTGTTGTTCATTCTCATTACATGAGGATTTTCATGGCATAGTTTGTTGATATTATGATTTCATTGACTCCAATTCATGTGCTATGTCATTATTGACTGTTATTACTGGTGGTCAGTGAAATAGCATGCTATTAGGTAGTTTTTACATAGTGTTGTGAAATTATATTTTTGTGCATTAGTTATGCAATTGTATTTGTTGGATTCCAATATCGTGTTGTTCTTTGAATATGAAAGTGATTCTTGTATCAAGGGTCATTTTATGATAGAAATCCGTCTGACATATAGGGGTCACTAGACTTTTCAGGGTGATCAGGATTTCTTCACTACCTTGCGCAACACTTGGGGTATGGGACTTCGGGTTGTTGGCAAGCATATCTTGGGTGACATCACGAGTTGTAAGACTCGGGGTTGTTGGCAAGTATACATTGTAGTGACTGACATTTGGGATAATTATAACGGCGTATTGTATCATGTAAGTATGACCTTCACAAAGATGTAGAGCACAGCTCTATCCTTAAATAGTGGAAAGGCTGATGTGATGAAGATCACAGCTGACCGACCCTAGATCATTACTACTTAGCCTAGTGTCAGTTTCATTTTGTTTAACTAAACTATCTCTTTGCATGATATTCTTTCAGCATCGTTGCTATTATTATTATTATGCTTCTTGATAATTGTTGCATAATTGGGAATGTGAACAAATGTCTCTCAGTATTACTTTCTATTTTCAAGTACTCACCATCTAGTTTGTGACGGTGGATGCAGATCTTTCGAGTAGCAGGATAGCCAAAGAGAAGATCGATGACTACCTTTAAGCCACTTGAGCACTGCTACACCAGATATTGTAGGTTTTACATTTGATGTATTACTTTTATATGTATATGATATTCTTTCGGGAGTTGCATATTATAGGCTGAGTGATAGGTACCTTGACAAGACACATGAGGTTATATATCGCCGTTTCATTATATATATGCATGTGATCTTTATTTCCTGGTCTTTCCATAAAGGTTAGTTCACATGTTTATAAGCAATTCACATATGTCACGACCCAAATCTCTAATTTGACTTTAACCTTGTAATCAGGATCAAATGACCGGTGACGTAAGACCTGCTTCGATCTATGTGTCGCGGCCGAGGCGAGATGGGCGAGGTAAATGTTAAATTTTTAATGATGTATGACTAGTGTATTGTATATGTGTAGACTACTAGGTTTGGAGACGTGTGTGGGAACGCGCCTCGAGTTGCGTGCCGACATGGGACCAAGGTAGAGAGCAATATGATGATTTGGGGTAAGCTTTATATTGCTTTTATAAGTGTGATAAATGGGGATATGGTTGATTCAGTATCAAATACACATGAGTTAGTAAGTTAAAATGATAGCTCTTGATATTTCTCGAGACACGTATTGACTCATCTCAACACCAATTGAGTCACTTATTTGTGTCATTTGCCATGAGTTAGTGGGACATACGTTAATAGGTATACCATTAGATTGGTCTCGAGATACATGTGCACATTAGGATAATGATTATGAATCAACCATATCCAATTCATATATATAAGCTTTTGGTCAACTCAAGCAACTCAACTCATTCATTTCATTTGCTTAAGAGAGAAGCAAAGTTGCGTTGGAGAAGGAGAGTTACTAGAGAAGAAGAAGGTTAGTAAAAACTTGGTGATTTAGTGAGGAGAGATCAAGTTTAGCTAGTTTTCATCATGTTAGGTAACTCCTCTACACCATAGAGTTAGCTTAATCTAATGAATTCATGAATTTGATTTTGTGGGTTGTTGTTTTATGTTGTGGTTGATGTCATGGAACTCAAGTAGTGTGTATGGAGATTCCTTGGGCATTAACATGGCCTATGTGTAGAGAAAACTCGGAATTCTGATTGCAAAATTTTGGGTTTTACTGCACATAGCGCGCTAGGTGGATCAGCTAGCGTGCTAACTTCGATTAGCGTGCTAGATCAGGATTGGTAGCGCGCTAATGGGTCATTAGCTCGCTAATCCCAAATATTAGCGCGCTAGGTCTATGACAACATAAAAACTGTAATTTTCAAAAATTCCTTAAATATTATAAAAGAGTCTAATACCCTAAGTAAAGGTCCAAACACACTCAAAAATCTATGACTAATACGTAGTTAAGTCTTGTTGGATTAGGATTTGGGCTTAATTATGGGATTAGGCCAAGCGGTGCCCTGGATTAGAGAAGGGGCTATCACAGTTGGTATCAGAGCCTTGTTCTCAATAAGTGAATCATAAACTTAAATAAAGCACAAACCTTAGATGTGGAAACCAGATGATGCATTAGTACATGTTATTTTCTATATGTACATGTTATTTTCTATATGTATATCTATACGTCATCTACGTAGTTGTTGGTGTTGTGAACGTCGTCAACTTATAGAGCATAATGGTAGATTGACGTAAGATCAGAGATTGCAATAGCTCGAGTGGTGCATGCTCTAGCAGTCATGACCTCATCAATATTAGAGACATCAAAGACTGTATTATCCCCCACGCCCACATACTCCATCACATCAGTCGAGGTCAAGCTTGGGAAAAACTTTGTCAAACTGAAGCCAATCTATTATTGGTGGAGATGAATCTTGAGAAGGTTGAGATAGGTGGGGTAGAGTTACCGTGACTTTGAGTCCTCGAGTTTTTAAAGTTTCACACGATTTTAGGGATGGACTAGTTATCAGCGTACCAGGCTCATATCGATTGTTTCAATAAGATAGTGATATTTGGGATCCCAGGGCGTCCGATTTTCACTTATAGAGGCAGTGTTGGGAGGACAGTTAGTATGAGAGGTCGACCTGCAACTAGTGAGGAGATGCAAGCATTAATTTCACTATACATAGTACCAAAGTGTCAAGGACCTAGACTTGAGGATATACTACTTATTAGAAATTTTTCTGGTGTGTTTCTAGAGGATTTACCTGGGTTGTCACCGCCACAAGATGTTAATTTTATTATTAAGTTGATATCGGGCACCAAACTGATTTCCATACCACCATACCGTGTGGCACCATGAGAGTTAGAGGAGTTGAAGACTCAGCTTCAGGATTTAGGACAGAAGGGATTTATCACACCTTCCATGTCCCCATGGAGAGCACCCATCCTTTTTTTGACGAAGAAGGATGACACTTTGAGACTTTCTAATGATTACGGATAGTTGAACAAAGTCACAATCAGGAACAAATATCCACTACAGAGGATTGATGATTTATTCAATTAGTTGACAGGAGCACAGTTTTTCTCCTAGATAGACCTGCAATCAGGGTATCATCAGCTTAGGATCAGGGATGAGGATAGGTCCAAGACAGCTTTTAGCACGAGATATCGACATTTTCAGTTCATGGTCATGCCATTTGGGCTATGTAATGCCCCTACCGTATTTATGGATTTGATGCATCGGATTTTCAGACCGTTTCTTGACCATTTCGTGATAGTCTTCAACAATGACATACTGATATATTCGAGGACTATAAAGGATCACGAGCAGCACCTCAAAGAGTCATTGCAGACTTTGAGGGAGCATAAACTTTATGCCAAGTTTAGCAAATGTGAATTTTGGCTTTCAAAGGTCAAGTTTCTTTCGCAAGTTGTCGGAGCAGCAGGGATAGCAGTGGATCTGGCCAAGATTCAGGCAATTATGGATTGGCCTGCACTGACTTCAGTGACTGAGATCAGGAGTTTTCGGGTTTAGCAGGGTATTATCACCGGTTTGTGAAGGATTTCTCAAATATCGCTTCACCGATAACTAGGTTAACCCTGAAAGATGTTAGATTTGAGTGGTCTACGGAAAGCGAGGAGGCATTCGCTCAGTTGAAGAGGTTGTTGACTATTATGCCAGTGTTAGTGTTGCCAAAGGTTGGACATGGAATCTTGGTGTACACAGATGCTTCTCATATGGGTCTGGGATCCGTGTTGATACAGGCTAGTGGTACCGTAGCTTATGTTTCCAGACTGTTGAAGGTACATGAGAAGAATTACCTGACACATGATCTGGAGTTGGTAGTAGTAGTATTTGCATTGAAGGTGTGGAGAAATTATCTGTATGGAGAGAAATTCACACTCTTTACTGATCACAAAAGTTTTTGAAGGATTACGACTTTTTTTGGAGTATCACCCAAGAAAAGCAAACGTAGTCACTGATGCGCTGAGTAGGATGCCAGTTAGAGATGTTGGGATTTGCGCACAGATGAGAGTACAGACCGTGTCTACGCAGAGAGTGCCAGAGGGTCAAAGAACCGACAAGTTTTACTCGAGGTTTAGTGAGTTGGCGCAGAGTACAAATTATTTTGACTAAAGGAGACGGCAGATCAGTGTTTGAGATTTCGAGATAGAATGTGGATACCATCAGTGCCAGAGCTAAGATAGGAGATTCTTCAGGAGTCGCATCATTCATGATTCACCGTTCATCCAAGTAGGACCAAAATGTACCACAACAAGAAGAGGCATTTTTGTTGGCCTAGGATGAAGGTGGATGTGTTTAAGTTCATCAAGGAACTGTGGGATTTGTCAGCAAGTGAAGGCTGAACATCGCAGACCTATAGGATCCTTACTGCCTCTTCCCATTCCACGATGGAAGTGGGAGGACATCTCTATGGATTTTGTGAGGGGATTACCGAGGACCGCCAGGTGACATGATTCCATCTAGGTTATCGTCGACAGACTTACGAAGTCTTCTCATTTTCTATCAGTGGTCGCACATTATACATTTGATCAGTTGAGTATGTTGTTCGAGTGAGATATTATTAGGCCGCACGGAGTACCATTGACTATTATGTTTGATCGTGATACTAAGTATACGTTCATAATGTGGTGGAGTATGCAGGAGCAGTATGGTACGCCCCTACAGTTTAGCACGGTTCTTCATCGTCAGACTGACGAGTAGACATATAGATTGATTCAGGTTCTCAAGAATATGTTGCACGCTTGTGTTTTGGAGTTTGGCAAATCGTGGGAGGAGTACATGTCATTGTGTGAGTTTGCTTACAACAACCGTTATCTAGGCTAGTATTGATATGGCGCTTTTTGATGCTTTGTAAGGTAGACCGTGTCGCTCTCCATCGTGTTGGGCTGAGCCAAAAGACCAAGAGATTGTGGGCCTGAAATTGTTGTTGACCATACGAAGAAGGTTAAACTGATCCGTCAAAGACTCAAAGGAGCCCAGGATAGACAAAAGAAGTGTACATATAGATATCATGGTGATCTCACGTACATCGAGGGAGTCTTTGTATATTTAAGGGTTTCATCTCGGAGGTTTTAAGTGAAAGGTACGCTTGCACCCAGATTCATCGTGTCTTTCTTGATTAAGAAACGGGTTGGAAAAGTTGCATACGAGCTTGAGTTGCCTCCACAGTTCATCCAGTCTTTCATATCTCCATGCTTCGATTAACTGAATCGAGAACAGGTGATCGATCGACTGTAGATTTGAGTCAGATAGACCTGACTGATGATATAACGTATGAGGAACAGCCTATTCAAATCGTGGAGTGAAGGGTACAACAATTGAGGGAACAAGTCTATCCTAAAGGTTCTCGTCAAATGCCAGTTCCACTATAATACGGAACTCACTTGGGAGCAAGAAGACTATATGATGGATAGATTCCCATACCTCTTCGAGTTAGGTATTAGCATAACCTAAATTTTAATTTTGAGGACGAAGTTTCCATTAGTTAGGAAGAATTTTCACGGCCCTAATTTCTAATCTCATTTATTATTGGTAATCAGGATCATCGACCGTGACGTGGGACCCACACCGTGATATGTCTAATAACCGAGGTGAGAGGGCCGAGGTATATATTAGATTTGTTGTGGTGTATGCCTAGTTTATTGTATATGTGTAGACTATTAAGTCACTCCTCTACTCATGTATAAGTTTCAAGATGTGAGTAGAGACGTACCTCGAGTTGCGAGTCGACGTGGGACGAGGTATGGATTCATGGGTAAGCTAAATTTGAGTTAAGTGTAATTCTATAGTAGCTTTAATGTGGCTATGGTTATTATATAATTAATGTGCTTAAGTTAATAGATTTATTTAAATGGCCACATGATGCGCATCGAAACACGTATTGGCATATATAGAGACAAAAATGAGTTACAATTGTTGTCACTTAGGATTAGTTAGTGGAGAGGTAGTGGGACATGTGTTTCAACATATACCATTAGTTATGCCTTGGGATACGTGTGTGAAAATGGATGTGTGGCTATGGTTTAACCATATCTATTCACATATATATATGTTGAGTCCAAACTTAAAAGCTAAGCTTTCTCATTTTATCAACTTAACAAGCAAGAAAACTTGCTGAAGTGATCAAGGAGGTGGAGAAAGTTGGAGAAGTTCATAAATTTAGTGAAGAAGATCAAGTTACGTGGTGTGTTCAACAAATAGTAACTTGCATACACTAGTTTATTTAGTTCAACTTGATGACTTCATGAATTTTATGTTGTTGGTTGTTACTTTGTGTTGTAGTTGATGTTAGGGAACTATAATAGTGTGTATGAGGGTTCCCTATGCATTAACATAGCCTATGTATAGAGAAAACTCAAAATTCTATTTGCAAGATTCTGGGTTTTACTGCACATAGCGCGCTAAGTTAGAAATTAGCGCGCTAATTTTAGAATTAGCATGGTAATTTCCATGACAGCACAAAAAAAATCAGCAATTTTCTAAAATTTCCAAAACACTATAACAAAGTCTAAAACCTTAAGTAATGGATTAAACACATCCAAAAACATGTTATATGATATCAAAACCTAGGAAAAGGGTACGGGAGAGCGAATACAAGATTTGGAGTATCGGGAGGCTAGTAAAGCTAGGACTTTACTTTGTTGTTGTGAGTATACCCATTAATTGTTTATTTACAGTTTATTTCCCATTTATACTTGTTTGTTATAGTGTATATTGACTATGTCCAGCTTTGTATTCTCATATCATGGACTTATTAGTTATTCCTCACTTATTAAGTTTAGTTTCCATGATATTTCGATAAATTGAATTCTTTTGAATCCATTCATGTGCTATGTAATTTCTTGATGTTTATAGTAAATGTAGTATAAATAGCATGCTATTAGGAGTTGAGAAATAATGATTGGTTTTATGGATTTGCATTCTTTGGTAACTTTATGCTTTATAGCAAAGTCAATTCTTGGACTCCTTTATGAGTCATATTTTTGGAATTATAATGTAGTTATAGAATCTAGAGTCCATTGCACTAGAGCTGAGCAACACACGGGGTTATAGTCCCTGGGGATGTCGGCACTCGCCACTATGATGAGGCACACGAGGTTAAAGACCCTGGCGTTGCTCATATACAGGGTTAGAGTCCCCGATGATTCCGGGGTTGGAGTCCTTGATGCCACTAGGGTTAGAGTCCCTGGTGAGGATTAGACTGTGCGACACCATGAACGTCCTATAGTGGTTAAGGCTTCACTGACGTAGGTCACGGCCAACCAGATCTAGATCATAACTATTTAGCATTGTGTCAGCTTCACTTGTTTAACTGTGGTATTTCTTAGCAAGAATGTGGTACTTATCTTTTTGTTTAACTTAAGCTTTTAAATACCTTTTAGTTTGATTTGGAAATGTGAATAAATTGGTCGATTGGGATTACTGCTACTTTTTGTAATCACCGTCCTTTTTATGACGGTGGGTGCAGTGCCGTCGATGAGCAGGTCGGGCAAGTAGAAGATTGACGACTACCTCTGAGCTAGCGGCATACTTGTGCTTCGACATTTTGTAGGTTTTGGTATTCCATGTGTTATGTACTTATGTTTTTAATATGTTTTGGGGTTGTATATCGAGATGAGTGTTTAGCTACATGACTTATGATGACCATCACACTATTTATATTCGCCACTTTATTATGTTCCCAAGGCATTTGGGTAGCCTATGTGTGGAGAAAACTTGGAATTCTTTATTCTAGAATTCTGGGTTTTCTTGCACACAACGCGATAGGTAGGACAGTTAGTGCGGTAACTTCTGGTAGCGCACTAGAGATAGTGCTTAGCGCGCTAATCAAATCACTTAGCATGCTAATTTCCATGACAGCATAAAAATCAGCAATTTTCCAAAATTTTCAAAACACTATAACTAAGCCTAAAACCCTAAATAAAGGTCTAAAAAATCCAAAAAGTTGTTATGTGATATCAGGAACCTAGGAATGGGTTACGGGGGTTCAGTATAAGATTTAATGTGTCAAGAGGTCGGTAAAGCTAGGACTTTGCATTGTTTGATGTGAGTATACCCGTTGATTGTTTATTTACATTTCATTTCTAGTTTTAACTTGTTTGTTGTAGTCTATATTGACTATGTCTAGCTTTGTACTCTCATATCATGGACTTATTTTTATTCCTCACTTGTTAAGCTTGGTTTCTATTATATTTTGATAAATTTAGTTCTTTTGAATCCATCCATGTGCTATATGTCATTTCTTGCTATTTTGCGGTAAATATAGTACAAATAGCATGCTATTAAGGATTTGTGAGATGTGAATGACTTTATGGACTTGTATTCTTTTGAGAATTTTGTGCTTTGTAGCATAACAAATTCTTGGAATCTTTAATAAGTCATTTTCTTGGATTTATAAAGTAGTTATAGAATCTAGATTCCATTGCACTATAAGTCGATCGACACAAGGTGTTAGAGTCGCAGGGGAGGTAGGCACTCGCCACTATAATGAGGCACATGAGGTTAGAGTCCCTAAAGTTGGCCATATACGTGGTTAAAGTCCCTTATGATATCGGGGTTAGAGTCCCTGATGACAATGGGTTTAGAGTCCCTAGTGATATTAGACTGTGCGATACCATGCATGTCCATTAGTGGTTAAAGTTTCATTGACGTAGGTTACAGCCGACCGAACCTAGATCTTAACTACTTAGCCTTGTGTCGGTTTCACTTGTTTAACTGTGGTATTTCTTTGCATAATTGTGGTACTAGTCATTTTTTATTGAACTTATGCTTTTAAATACCATTTAAATTATTTTGAAAATGTGAATGAATTTGTTAACGGGGATTACGGTTGCTTTTTGTACTCACCGTCCTTTTTATGATGGTGCGTGTAGAGCCGTCGACGAGCAGGCCGGGCAAGGAGAAGATTGGTAACTACCTCTGAGCGGCGTACCGCTACATCGACATTTTTAGGTTTTGACATTTTATGTTTTATACGGTTTTATTTTGATACACTTTGAGGTTGTATATTGGGTTGAGCATTAAGTTCCATTATTTATGATGACATCACACTATTTATATTCGCCACTTTGTTATATATACAAGTGATCGTTGTTTTCCTGGTTTCCACACATTTATGATATTTAATAATTAGTTCCGCATAATTTGTTAAGACTTTCACTAAATTTTACAAGTTTTAATAAGTTTTTAGTTACTCTGAACTTCAATTGTAAAGTGACATGTGTTTTATTTATCCTAAACACAAGTAGTTGAAGAAATTTATATAGAAAGGCTTACTAATATGTAATTAAGTCATGTGTGGCTAGGGTTTGGGCTTAGTTCCGGGATTAGGCCAGCGGTGCCCTAAATTTGAGAAGGGACCGTCACATGGAGGAAGTTAGACTGAATCCTTAAATGAAGTCTAACAACATGATTGTTGATCTTCACTTTACGTGCCTACAGAAGAAGTCTTCAGCAATATCAGTTTCAGGATCTTTATTTGTTGCTACTACGGCTACTTCAACTCTTGCTACTATCAGGGTTGTTGTTGATGCTCCTGTTCATACCCCTGTTACAAAGCCAATACTAAAGTCTAGACCGATAATAAAATGAAAGATTGCAAAGGTTTCTCAATCAGAGAAATTGATGATGAGGACACCAGTCCTATTCAAGTGCAATCTTTAATGAAGATATTATAAGAGGGGAAGATTTTTGTCCTACTGCTACAGACAAATAGGACTGGAACCAGCTTCAACACAAGGTGCAAGTTCCACTACTCCACTTCCTAATTACATAGAGGAAGTTACTTCCTCTATTGAAATTCATGCTGATGAAATCGAAGTTGATCAAGGTGACTTTACCGGTTTAAACTTTGTTCTAAATTCTATTACTCTTATTGATGTTGCTGGGATAAGTATTCTTGAGTTCATTATAATGAATTATGAAACAAATGGTGAAGATGTTGTAACACCACGTGAGGTTCCTTATGAGAAAGTTACTAAATAGGTTGAGTCTCTAGCAACATCTAAGATTCCTCCTGCTGAGGACTTTATTGTTGCTAACCTTTAGGGTATTTGGCTGCCTTCGATTATTGCGACTATGGAACATACTGTTAAGGCTCGTGTGAATAATTCTTTGCAACCAGAGCCAAGTATGTCAGTCCATCCTCTTACTTACCTTGAGCAAGAGGATTTGAATGTCACTCAAGCCATTCCTTCAACTTCAGCCTAGCCAATAACTTTGGTTGATGTTACTGATACTGCACAATTGCAAATTGCCCCTGCGAGTTCTGATAATGCCACTGTTGTACTGCGACTTATAAACCTGCTACTGCTACTATGACATAGAAAGAAGTTCCTTAAGACAAATCTGCTACTATTGAGGAATAACCTTTGTAACAACCAAGTTCTTCGATGGTGATGAGACAACATCCGCCGTTGTTCGATTACTTCTTTGATCACATTTCATATCTGACAACATATAGAGATGACGTTGCTTCACAAATCCGACCACTGCAAGAAGAGCTAGACATTGTTAATGTTGAGTGATGTCACATCGTACAGCACTAATAATAGTCCCGATTTACCGACTACTTAGATATGTAGTGAGGCATGTACGGTGCTTAACCACAAATATTGTGGTTAACTCTAGGTTATCAAATGGGGTTTTAAAAAGAAAACTAATCTAAACTAATAACTAATTAATAACTAAGAAAGTAAATGTAAGGATAAATAAACATAAATAATACTAAACTAGCAAATTAAATAATAATTCCAGATCAAGGAAACACATAAACCTCTATAAGTATGATTTAGTCATCTATTTGAAAAGGTTATTTTTCATCAAGTCTTATAGATAGGCTTATAGTGACATATGCCACCTTGTTCTCCTCATGTCAGTGGAGGGAACATGTGACACAACCACATACTAACTGACCCGCAAAACCACCGGATATGATGTATGTTTTCAACATACTAGTAGCATTAGCGCTCTATGAGAACACCTATCATAAGTGATAACTAGTGTCGAATTGTCCACCCGTCACGTGTGAAAATTACAATACACTGCTACCCATCTCATATCCCAATTGCACAGGGGCACACCGTTTGCCAACAAACAAGGCTCGCTCGCCACCTAACGTGATCCCCTTACCGAGAGGTGGTAGGATCACTGGTAATGAAAATCTGACCTAACTAGTGTGCACATGCATTTACACATCATATAAGTAGAAATATATAGACTTTAAAATAGAATCAATAAAACAATACAAGACAATGATGAAAAACATGGAAATTAAGAATTGAATCTCATAAATAACTTACAGGTCTCCTTGATCCGAATAAATGTTTAGCCAAGTAAGGATATGAAAGTACCCATTACAAACAACTAATTAATCTATAAAAATACAAAAGAATAAAGAGGAGAGAAGAAAATGGAATGGGGAGAATAGAATAGAATGGAATGGTATGAATCACCGAGTTAGGAGATGAGAGTTTTAGAGTGTTTTTAGTCTTGGAATATAGAGAGAACATCCCACAAAATCACAAATTTAATTCTTAAGAATCGAATTTGTTATTAATTGGTTGCATCTTGGGGTTATCAAGATAACACGTGCGCCGAGGAGAGTTACATGGCCAAAATCACTACTTGATGGACTTGGCTCATAGTTCAAGGCCAATCCAAGGGAAACTAAATACATGGGAAACGTGGGAAGAGAGAGAAGATCGAATTAAGTGGGTGTAGAGGCTGACTCGTGCACCGAGGCAAATCAACAGCTTTTGAAAGAGCTAGATGGCCTAACAAGCGGTTCGATGACGATCCAAGGGGAACTCATTTGGAGGCGTGATGAAGGGACTCGTGCAAGTCTTTGGGAGGTGATGCGGCATGGATCTCGAGGCAAAGTGGAATTAAGAGAAGAGAGAAAACGAATGAGGCGGTAGACAAGGTGGTGCAGATCTCGAGGCACCTCTGGACTGCTCTAGTTCACCGTGTGCTCCATGCGTGTCACCAGCTACGTCAATTCGACAATCCATCTTTCCTGATATTGTACATAATGCGTGTCTCAAGAAAAATCCAAGAGATGTTGTAGCACACTGCATTAAAACTTATACTTAGCCTATTTTTTCAATAATTAATTAACTAATGTGCCACGAAACTTTTTTCGGACCACCAAACACTCAATATGAACCAATGTGGGCCCTACTTAACTCTATCAAAGTGAGTGCGAGCACACTTTTCATTGTGAAACACCAAATACACACCAAAAGATCCCAATTTTATTTTTTCATCAAATTGCCTTTTTTGGTCCGGAAAACAAAAATAAAGGATTAGCGTGACACTTGTCAAGCGTGAATAATAGTTTCCCGTATTTTCCTATTATTTGTAGTAGTGGTAAATGGGACATCGTCTCCAAGGGAATTTTGCAAAGTTCAAATAAAAGTATTTTTTCTTGTTTTTCTCAATTTAGTTAATCTAATCAAACGGGAATTAAAATACTAAATAACTAAAATCTATAACTACTTACTTAACTAACCAAATTAAATAACTTAATTCAAATAATTTAACACAAACTAAACTAAACAATATTCGAATTCAATATAATATAAATATCTTAACAAACATATAAACAAATCCCTACTAAATAACGTAATATACTTGGATTTCTTTCAAACACTAGAACATAACGTCATTTCATAATATAGTTATAATCATAACATATGGAATCTTGGAATCATTAAATCGTAATTCATAATAGCTTGATAGCCTTTAGCCAGACACCGATTTTCCTAAATTCAATGCAAAAACCACATTCTTATCGTTGTAAATTTACCCATTAGATAAAACATAACACCATGAAGATACGATAGCATTAACACTCAATGAAAATCATGTCTAATCTAAGCCAATAAAAATCATAATATGCTAATTAATAAGCAACTTAGAACACAATCGCCTAGAAAATCCACCCTAGAAAAGCCCTATAAAATAATCGTAGTTATTACTTTTATAATTGTTGTCAATAATAATAGACATAGATTCAGAATCAAAATACTATAATACACAATTGCAACTATGCATGCAATATTAATTTTTATAAATTGTAATATGCAAAAACAACTTGTTAAATCTATGATTGACATGTATGAATAGATTTAAAGCATTAAGTAAGTGATTCCTTAATTATAACTACATAGCAATCCTAAGTATATACATGTCTGGGGTTTATTTAGATTGATAAACTACTCACTCATGTTGGAAATAAAACAATGCAAATATATAATTAAAAGACATAATGAATAAATAAATACCTTTTAAGTAAATCAAAGCTCTAATATTGCTTCACATATGACTCAATAAAACTAACTTATAAAGGCGAAACGTTAAAAAGAAAAGTAATGGAGAGAGTTATTTTGAAGCACTCTGGTCTTATTTATAGTCCCCTAATATCCTAGATAAACTCAAATTCTTCATATTAATCTAAAAAACCCATAATCGACCTCAGCAATTTGTCAGCGATTTCTAAGTTGTACACAAATCGTTGAGTCAATCACTAGATTTGGTTCTCTGTGCTCCACCAACTTAGCTGGTGATTTCTAGTATATTCTTCAATTCACTGAGGATTCCCTGGTACCTTTTTGCTACTTATTTGGGTAGCAATTCCTAGTGTAAAGGTAAATCGTTGGCTAATTGCTAGACTTTTTCTCAAGTTGATTATTTTGCTCTTCTTCCTCTTTTTCTTCTGTGTCTTCATTTTCCTATTTAAAACTGGAAATCACTAAAAAACAGAATACCTAGTGTAATATCATCTTTTATATCTAAAATCAATCTAAATTACATTATAAAACATGTCCAGTTATAGACCGGTCAAATATCCTCAAACTAAGCACTTTGCTATCCCAAGCAAATGAATACTTTAAATCATATTCTTTTTTTCATTCTTTATAAATTGACTTCAATCTAATTCATCTTAACTTTAAATAATAGTGATTCTAATTAGAAGTGGTTTTTAAATGGAAACATATTACCCACAAGTAAATGAAAGTTATGATAGAATAGAATGATTTAGACAAAATGAAACATCTCCTAATGATAACTCAACCACCCAATGCAACACACTTTAGAACTTAAGTTCATTACTATGGCCAGTACACAATATAAGTTTTCTTAATCTCCATTAGCAAGCATCAAGCTTATGATGATTAGTATAGAATCTCAAAACACATAAACCACTAGATTAATTTTAATTTTAAAAAAAATAGCACCACAATAACGATCAATAGGAATTTTGCCAAGATACTCAATGAATATATCATTTAAAACATGTTAGATTAAGAAATGCTTCATTCAACTCTAGTTTCAAGCACTCGAGCTAAATCTTTTTCTTTGAAGAGTTTAAGAACATCCATCTTTTTTCATCTCTCATTCTTTTCTACTTCATCATAATTATTTATTTATCATATATTTCTTTTCTTTTGCTTTTGAGTCACTGCTCAATTTCTTGTGGACATTCTCACGTTTTTCACACTATAGATTCCTTGTTCTATTTCCTATAGAATCTATAGAACTCTATATATATATTTTTGTAAACTTTTGTTAACACTATTCAATACCCACTAAAGTTGAAGAAAGCATTCTTTCTAACTTATACAATTTCATTGGTTTATAATTCATTTCTTCTTTCGATTGTGGCATAATAACTTTATATATATACTATAAAATATTTAATCAATAGCTTTTATATCACAAGATTCTTAGAAATCTTTCTTGTGCATCTTGTACTATTGTTTCGATCTTCTACCCATTCTCATAACTAACACAAGGAATTCAATTCGGAGTATACATCAAGTAGTAAAGTTAATCAAAAAGGGTATACAAATTGATTTCTTCTATCATATATATAGAATTCATTTGGGTAATAAATATATAACTTCCATTCAAAAAAATTTCATTATAGTCATTTAAGTTATCATTCTTTTCCTAACTAAAAATAAAGTGAAATCTTGAATTCGAAAGAAATTTGAAAATTTTCGACAACTTACTTGAATATCATAGAATTCATTTGAATAATAAATATATCACTTCCATTCAAAAAAATTTCATTATATTCATTTAAGTTATCATTCTTTTCCTAACTAAAAATAAAGTGAAATGAAATTCATACTTACTTGAATTCGAAAGAAATTTGAAAATTTTTGACAACTTACTTGAATATCATATTTTTTTGAATTTTGCATCAATTCTTGACTTATCTTCTACTTTTAAATCTTTTCCTTATTTTTTTTGCTATCATTGGCATACTTCACCTAAAATACCCCCAAACTCATTTTAAACTTTGTCCTTAAGGTTTAAAAATGAAATTGGGTTTCCAACAAAACAAATATATCATGTGAAATATAAAGGAATTTATATAATCATAAATTAGACAATCAATATAAGAATAAACTTAATATAGAATTATCATCAGACAGAGTGCATACAAAGTAGAATAAACATCAATATTGTATAACAAATGTATCAAATTACCAATCACTGAGCACATAGTATAACACCACCACAAACACATAGTATCACCACTAATCATAAAGTATATCTCTATTACTGGAGTTACATAGAAGACCTCAGACACTATCTCTCAGAGGCAAAATAAGATAAATATAATAAAGGAATCAATGTTTTCATCCTGAATTCGCATCTTCATCGTCCTCCACTGGATCAATCCTTTAGAGAAAGTAACTTGTAGTGTAGAGGTGGTAGTCCTGACCTAGCTAGTGTTGGAACATTGAGGTGACTACTAAGTGGTAGCCTCATCTGTGTAAATGGTACATGTACTTCCGCGCCTCCTTGACGTCTATGTCTTCTAGACATTATTCGCTCCATCCTATGGATACTCCTTGCTAAGGCCTTCCGATTCTTGAATACCAGTCCTTGGTTTCTCAGAGTTGTCGTTTGATTACACAAAATTGTACCCATGAAGGCCAACTCCGACTCTTCCATGTATAGTTCATCATAATCCCTAGCAAGCTACTCCACATTCAGATCATGTCTAGCTTCCAAGTATTTTCTTCAAAATTCTTCTCGTATCATCTCTGATTTTCCTTCTCTGCTCTGTCTCTTTTTTTGCTATCTTAACCTTCTCTCTTTCATCCTCAGTGTCTTCATAACCATCTACAATGGATCGCCTCTAAACCTCTCCTAATTGTCTCAGTGGGGTAGTGGTATTTAATGGCGTATTCAAGCTTTGGGTTATCATCATTTTATTTTTAGTGAAATTCCAGTAAACCAAAATACTGATTTATTCTTGCAGTAGAATAATCTACTATCTTTCCTTGATTTTGTGACTCGGCCTTACTCTCACTTCCATAGGCATTTCCATAAAACTCTCTCACCAAGATATTATATCCCTTCTCACTAGGAATATCCTCTAGGTCTAAGTTATTATAATCCTTAGCAAACAATCCTCATTTCCTGACCTCAATGATATCTAGAATCCTATGCCTATATTTCAATTCGTTCTTCACATTAAATCATATCTTTGTGATCAACTTCCTTTCATTCATTAAGTCATTTTTAAATTTCTCATAGGCCTTCTCATTGACAAAGTTCTCATTCTTAAGTACATAATTTTTCGCCCCCGTTGGTATCTCTTGTTCAATCTCATCTACTTCCTCCTCCTCTTCTACATAATCATCCTTAGTATTAAAGCTTAATGATGAAGATGGAGTAAGTTCTCGTTGTGGTCTAATCGTAGGTGTGTTAAAAAAGTTTGACTTAGGTTGGATTTGAGAAACTTTGGATTTAGTCTTTGTTTTCTCAACTAACTTCTATTTTCCTTTCTCATCTCTTGAACCTCTACCGTTTCTACCTCTGGCAATTTGGATAATTTTATGTTAAAAAATGAACTCGTAAAATTATTTAAAACCAAAATTGTCAAAAAAATGCTCAGTGAAATTCAACTTATCAGTCTAAAAGGAGAAATTCCTCGAAAAAGTCATTTACAAATTGAGAGTTTCAAATTTATATGAAATTTATCGATAAAACATAATTGAGAAAAGCAATCGTTAAGTAATTCAAATCATGCGATATGCATACATAAAAACCCCCAATCTCATTTGAAACTTGGTCTCAAATTAGTTTGCTTTTAAAATCTGATCCATTTGCCATATATGAAAAATAGTTCAAAAATTTGATAGCAATAAAAAATTATCACACTACTCCTATACAAGTATTGTAGTAGAAAACATTCAATATCAAAACCATTTTAGAGTAAGAATTCGGAAATTTAGTTTCTAACCTAATAACAATCCAAAATTGATGAAAAACCAAAAATTTAATCTATAAAAGGTTAGGGTTTTCATTGATTACCTTTTTGAAAGTGATTCGTTCAGGATTGGAATGTTAAGACTCCTCTAGAACACTTATCCAAGCCCCAATTCAAATTCTCCTTGCTCAAGCCCTAGGTGGCTCTACACTCTCAAAACTCTCCAAATTTTCTGGATTGAATATGTGGAAATTGAGGTGGGAATCACTTAAATGCACTAGAATCAAGCTTTGGAAGGTTGAATCTAGTGAAAATTGGTCTCTTTATCGAAAATTTGCAATGGTTTGTGAATGTGAAATAATTAAATGTGATAATTTAAGGTTTCTAGATATAAGATCAAATCGATGAAAAATTGCTGACTTAATATTTCACAAAAAATTATGCATACTACTGTCGATTTTCTCAGCGGATTCCAGTACAAATTGGAATCGCTAGGAAATCACTAGCCTATTTTCACTGCTTTTCCAATTTAATTGATTTTCCCATATGTTTATCACATATATATCCAATAAAAAATGTAGAATTATTTAAATTTATCATAATTTACCTATGATATGTACTAAATGATAATATCTTTACTATAAATGGCTAATTGACATAAAACTAATGCATAAAACTAATATTAAATGGAAATGAATTGGCTCGATCAACCCCCCCTCTTACATGAAATTATTCCATAATTAAATTCCTAAAATATCTCCATTATAAGAGTCAAAAGTTGAGATAATATAAAAAATAACTAACTAATCCTAATACTAAAAATGAAAGTAAAGATAGATTATGGGCTACCTCCCATAAAGCACTTTTATTTATTATCGTTGGCTCAACTAAACCATATAGTTCTAAACTGGTTCTATAAACTTAAGTATAGGATTATCCACTTTAGTGCCATTCAAGAAAGTGATTGTTCGACCATGCACCCTAAAAGTGATTGTCTTCTTCACAGTACCCATGACATCTTGCGAAGTGGTTAAGAAAGTTCGTCCTAAGATTAATGGAGGATCTTCATTGATGAAGTGTGGCATAACAAAAAACTCTGTGGGAATAATGCACTTGTCAATTTAAACTGGTACATTAGTAACCACTTCTATTAGTTTTGCTGAATAACCATTCGATATAGTAACTTTTTTCCGAAGTAAGTACATCTAATTCCAGTTGAGTATGAAGAAAGAAGTGAATTGGCATGTAGTTTTCTTTACAACTTGTATGACAAATAGCTTTACAATACCAAGCCCATTTGACTTTTTCTTCTTCTTCCACTTCTATATATCTCCCGGATTATCGAGCTTGACAATTGCGAGATTCATCTTTTTCTTCTTCTTATTCTTTGTAGATTTAAACTCCTCCATTTTAGGACTGTTCTCAACATTGTTTGGTTGCTTAACCCTCCATTCTCGAGTTATTGTCTTCTAAATTGAAGTGTCTTCAACTTGCTTATTCTTGGTCATATCATAATCATCTTCCATTGTTATTACATTAATAACATACACTTTATTTCATGACGATTTAATTCTAAAGATTCATTATCATTAATTTGTTCATTATTAAATTCATCTAAATTTTCATAGACATCTTCATCATTGAAATGGAAAGTGACAATCTTGTTTTAAAATTCCATAGACATTGTTCCTTCAAAGATATCTAACTTTTTTAACTGTTTTAAGAAACGGTCTTCCTAAAAGTACAGGTGGAGACTTAGATGATACTGAGTCTCCCATTTTCATGACATAGAAGTTAGCTGGAAATACTAATTCATTTACTTTTACTAAGAAATCTTCTAGTAAATCATAAGGTTTAATAGCTATGTTGTCAGCTAAGGTAAGATTAATAGATGTATTAGTCAACGAACCTATTTTCAATGACTCATATAGTTTAAGCGACAAAACATTTATTGATGCTCCAAGGTCACACATAGCAAAATCTATAAAAGAAGTCCCTATTGTAATAGGAATTCTAAACATTCCTAGATCAGAACATTTCTCAGGTATTTTCTTTTTAATTAAAACATACACCATTTGTCCTTAATTTTCTTTAGATTGTTATAAAAATTTATCCTTTGATTTAGAGAATTCTTTCAAAACTTCATCATAATTAGAAAATTGCATAATTCATTCCATCAGTGTTTTATGGATTTCTATTTTACTAAACGCTTCAAGAATATCTTCATTGTTATCTTCCTCCCTCGCATCAGCTAATCGTTATGGAACGGTAGAATATGAACACATATCTTCATTCAAATTATCTGAAATCTTATCATTTTATCCTTATCAATTATATCAAACTTTTGTATAGATTTTTCATATGCTTCAACTCTAGCTAAATACCATGGGTATAGCTTCCAGGAAAAGGTATATATTTCAATTGTTCAACTATTTATTTTCTAGTAGGAATGACATTAGCCATCATATCTTCTTCTTCTTCTTTAATTTTTTTATGTGCTTTTTTTATTACTTTGCGTAAGTGTCTTTCTAGTTATAGATTTATCTTTCTTATCATTGAATAAAGCATTAACTTGTGCTTGTTTAGTAGGAGCAGCAGTAGCTTAAGTAGATGCTTTAGCTTGGTTACTCTACTGAGTACTTAACCTATTTATTTGAAAATTTATTTGACTTAGCTGGTTTTTCAGTTCATTAATAGTAGTATCAGTCTTAATCTGATTTTGAGAAATCTGTGTAAAGTTTTGATGACTTTGGTTCATAAATTTATGCGAGATTTACTCTAAATTTGGATTCATAGGTTGAGTATTTTGTTGAGGTTGATAATTAGGTGCAGATTGCATCTGAGCTCTTGGTCTATAAGTATTATAATTTTGATTTTGAGGATCATAAATAAGATTTGGATTTGGTCTTCTAGGATAATAAATATTATTATTATATTGATTTCTTTAGGATCAGAAAATTAGTTCATCATTGCATTAACCTCTTTAGGATTTTCTTCATGTAGAGTACAACACACATCCGTACGATGTGTAACCTCATTACAGAATCCACAAGCTTTAACTTGATTAGATCTATCATTAATTAACAGCTTAACCATCTTAGATAATTCATCAATTTTATCATCAGCCACGTTATCTCTTCTATTATTGACTTCATAGAGTTTCTTTCCTGAGGATTCTACCTTTTCACTATATTGCTTAGATTGTTTTACCATTTTACTAATTGCTTCTTTTGCTAAAGTATGTGTTCTTTCAAATAAAGATCCACCACGTAATGTGTCTAATAACCTTTGATCATAGTGATTGAGTCCCTCATAAAAATATTTTAATAAAGCTCTTTGAGTGTATCCATGTTGTTGACAGGAAGAAATTAATCTTTGGAATCTATCTCAAAATTCATTAAAGTTTTCATTATCTTTCCTCTTTGCAACTATGATTTGCTTTCTATAGGAACTAGTTTTTCTAGCAGTCATACATCTGAATGGGAAAGCTTCTAACATTTGATTCCATATAGTTATTGAATCTTGTGGGGAATAGAACAACTCATGTTGTGCTTGATATTTTAATGCAAAAGGAAAAGCTTTAAGTTTGACTTGTTCTAGGGTACCTTCTTTTGGTTTCATCCCATTTAACTTTATGTTGATACTGGTTTATGAATTTCTATAGGTTTTCATTGTTTTTACCAGAGAAGTTAGGTAAGGTGCTAATAAATCCAAATCTAAGTTCAAATTCAGGAAATCCATCAGGGTATGCTATGCACAAAGGCTCATATGTTGTAACATTTTGATTTGCTTGTCTAAAACTAAGTTCTCTATTATTGTTCTTATTATTGATAAGTCTATTATCATTATTATTATTAATGACATTGTCAATAATATAATTATTGTTATCCTTCATTCTATTAGCTAAATTTTCCCTAAGTTGTTGTTGTTGTCTTAAACTTTGATTAAACTTAAATCTATTTTAGGATCAAACGATTGTAAAAATCCTATAGAGTTAACACAACGAAGTGTGTAAACCATACAACGTCTAAAATCCAAAAAAGTTATTTAAAATTTCTTGGCAACAATGCCAAAAATTGGCACGTGTCGAGCGTGCACAATAGTTTTCCGTATTTTCCTATTATTTGTGATTGTTGTAAATAGAATATCGTCTCCATAGGGATTTTGCAAACTTCAAAGGAAAATGTTTTTTTATTGTTTTTCTTAATTTAGTAAATCTAATTAAACGGGAATTAAAATACCAAATAACTAAGATCTATAACTAATAACTTAATTAACCAAATTAATTAATTTAATTCAAACAATTCAATGCAAACTAAATTAAACAATATTAAAATTCAATATAATATAAATATCTTAACAAACATCTAAACAAACCCCCAATAAATAATGTAATGTACTTGGATTGCTTTCAAACACTAGAACATAACATCATTTCATAATAAAATTAAAATCATAACACATGGAAATTTGGAATCATTAAATCATAATTCATAATAAGTTGATAGCCTTTAGCAAGCCAACAATTTTTCTAAATTCAATGTAAAAGTCAGATTCTTAGCATTGTAAATATACCTATTGGATAAAACACAACACCATAAAGATATGGTAGCATTAACATTCAATGAAAATTATGTCTAATCTAAGCCAATAAAATCAGAATATGATAATTAATAAACAACTTAGAACACAATCACCTAGAACATCCACTCGTGAAAAGCCCTATAGATTAATCCTAATTACTACTTCTATAATTGTTGTCAATAATTATAGACATAGATTCAGAATCAAAATACTACTATACACATTTGCAACTATGCATGCAACATTAATCATCATTAGATGTAATACATAAAACAACTTGTTAAATATGTGATTGACGTGTATGAATATATTTAAAGTATTAAGTATGTGATTCCTTAATTATAACTACATAGCAATCCAAAGTATATATGTCTAGGGTTGGTTAGATTGATAAACTACTCACTCATGCTGGAAATAAACAATGCAAATATATAACTAGAAGACACAATGAATAAATAAATACCTCTTAAATAAATCAAAGCTCATATATTGCTTCACATATAGACTCAATAAAACTAACTTATAAAGGCAAAAGGTTGGAAAGAAGAGTAGTGGAGAAAGTTCTTTCGAAGCTTTCTAGTCTTATTTATTGTCTCCCTAAGTATACATATCCTAGATAAACTTAAGTTCTTCATATTAATCTAAAAAACACGTTACCAACCTCAGTGATTTGTCAGCGATTCCTAAGTTGTACACAAATTGTTGTGTCAATCACCGAATTTGGTTCTCTGTACTCCACCAATTTAGCTGGCGATTTCAAGTATATTCTTCAATTCGCTAAGGATTTGCTGGTACTTTTATGCTGCTAATTTGGGTGGCAATTCCTAATGTAAATGTAAATCATTGATTAATCCCTGGAATTCTTCTCTAGTTGACCGTTTTGCTATTCTTCCTCTTTTTCTTCCATTTCTTTATTTTCCTATTTAAAATTAGAAATCACAAAAACAAAAGAATACCTACTATAATATCATCATTTATATCTAAAATCAATGTAAATAACACTATAAAACATGTCTACCTATTGACTTGTCAGAGTGCTATAAATTGGAGACTTAACTTTTGAAATCACACTAAATGCACACTAAAATATAGTACAATTGCACACTCATCACTGAGCTTCAACAATTAAGGTGGCTAATTAACACTCACCTATAATCTCTTTGGCATGTTTCGTCAAAAAGGGGGAGTGAGTAAGCAAAGGTTAAGTTTGTTTTGGTAGTTTGTGATTGTAAGTACATAAACTTTTATGTTCTTAACATCGTATTTCACGGATGTACTTATTGGCTGATGACTATAACTTTTTGGGGTTTTACTTTTGTGTGTTGTTACTTTAATCCATCAGTAATAGTACATTTTATGAAGTTCCACAAAAATTAGGTTATCTTGTTATTTACTGCTTTTGACAAATTTACGCCAAAAAGAGGAGATTGTTAGACCCTTGTTTATTGTATTTTGATCGATCTATCCTTGTTGGTTGTATTTTTTAAAAATAGAAGTTAAGTTAGTTAGGTAAATGTTGCAATGAATATGGAAGCCTGACTTAGTAAAATGTCCGAGAGTAGATACAACTTAAAGACAGCTTACAATTCAAATTCTAGTAAGGATCACAGTGTCAAAGTCAGAGTCAAAGACAAATACATAATTGAATTCGAAGCAGGAATAAAATGCGAGTAGGATACCACAACAGAGCAACTATCAGTATTAGTTTACAACAGTAAAGAAGTTTGATACTGCAAGTAGAGAACTTCAAGATGGATTACAACTACAAATCCAAGAGAAATGTGCATAAAGAACTGAAGAACTTTATGGAGACAACGAGTCAAGATTCTTGAAGGAATAGAAGACTCAGTTGTTAAACGTTAGATGATTCCAACAAAAATAACAATTGGTGACCGAGGAGGAGTTTCGAGTTATGTAGTATTTAGGATTGAATTCCTAGATATAGTAGATATTTTGAGTCTATAAATACTCAAGGTCGCCATTTTGTAGATTATCGTTCATGACTTGAGTTTTTTGAGAATGAGAGATCATTATAATGGTTATACATATTATCAATTTGGTTAATTGATTGTTTACGCTGAGCTTACACAAAAGAAGACATTCAGGTCCTACTGCGATATTGATTCATGTTTAGTATTGATGTGTGTTTATTAGTTCATCATTGATTCGTTAATCTCCTTAGTTCCTCTGGTTTCCAAAACTTCAACAGAATGTCTTGGTTTAATTTTTGCATGTTGAGGCTTACTAGATCATCGCCCGACTTATTAGGTTATCTTGAAGGGTTTGATGATGGTTTAATCCAAGTGGTCCAGGCCCACCGGGGTTGAGGTCGTCACACTCAAGTACCTTTATAATCAAAATAAGAAAAATACCAAAAGTAAACACCCACAAGTACGTCCCCAATAGCTTGTAAGTCTATGATAGTCCCCCAAAATTCCCTAGTCTCTACTCGTAGAAGGATCTAAACTCGGTCATCCAACAAAGATGATGACGAGCCCATTAAGTAAAATCCTAGGAGAAGTCCACATAATATTCAGTAGGAAATCAAGTAAAAACTATAAAGCATGCAAGTATTACATCTAGCAGTAGAAAGCTATACTTGCATGAATGTAGTTCATTAATAAAATAAGAGCATCAGATAAATAATCAACAGATATTCAAGTCACAGAGAATCCGAAATGTAAAAGACAACATAAATCAAACAACAAGTGAACCCGCGTAAAGCCTCAGTATAATAGCGTCTCTAGAATCCGACTGATCATCAATAGTTTCCTGGTGGTCTACTGTCATGGCCCAAATTTCTAAAATCATTTATTATTGGTAATAAGGATCACCGACCCGTGACGTAGGACCTACACCATGATATATCTATTGACCGAGGCGAGAGGGCCGAGGTATATGTTAGATTTGTTATGGTGTATGTCTAGTGTATTGTATATGTGTAGACTGTTAAGTCACCCCTACTCGTGTATAGGTGTCGAGATGTGAATGGAGACATACCTCGAGTTGCGTGTCAACGTGGGATCGAGGTATAAATTTTTGGGGTAAGCTTAATTTGAGTTAAATGTAATTCTATAGTAGCTTTAATGTGGTTATATTTGATATGGAATTAATGAGCCTAAGTTAGTTGAGTTAATTAAATAGCCACATGATGCGAATCGAGAGACCCATTGACAAATCTAGAGACTAAATGAGTTAGCTTTTAGTGTCAATTAAGATTGGTTAGTGGAGAGGTAGTGAGACAAGTGTTTCAACATATACCATTAGTTATGCCTCAAGATACGTATGTGAAAATGGATGTGTGGCTATGGTTTAACCATATCCATTCACATATATATATGTTGAATCAAAACTTAAAAGCTAAGTTTTCTCATTTTATCAACTAAACAAGCAATAGAACTTGATGGAGTGATCAAGAAGACAAGAAGAAAGCTTGTTGCAGCATCAATGAGGAAGAAGAAGTTGGAGAAATTAGAAGCTTTGGTGAGGAAGATCAAGTTAGGTGTCATAAATATCAACTAGGTAATTACATACACTAGTTCATTTAGTTCAACTTGATGAATTCATGAATTTGATGTTGTTAGTTGTTGTTTTGTGTTGTGGTTGATGTAGAGGAACTCTAGTAATTTGTATGAGGGTTCCTTATGCATTAACATAGCCTATGTGTAAAGAAAACTCGGGATTCTAATTGCAAAATTCTGGGTTTTACTACACATAGCGCACTAGGTTTAACTTCTAGCATGCTAATCATAAGACGGGGTAGCGTGCTAAGTTAGAAATTTGCGCGCTAATTTTAGAATTAGCGTGCTAATTTCCATGACAGCACAAAAAATAGCAATTTTCTAAAATTCCCAAAACATTAAAACAAAGTCTAAAACCTTAAGTAAAGGTCTAAACACATCCAAAAACATGTTATATGATATCAGAAACTTAGGAAAAGGGTACAGGAGAGTGAATATAAGATTTGGAGTATTGGGAGGCCAGTAAAGCTAGAAATTTACTTTGTTGTTGTGAGTATACCTGTTGATTGTTTATTTGGAGTTCATTTCCAATTTATACTTGTTTGTTATAGTCTATATTGACTATGTCCAACTTCGTATTCTAATATCATGGACTTTTTGGTTATTCCTCACTTGTTGAATTTAGTTTCCATAATATTTCGATAAATTGAATTCTTTTGAATCTATTCATGTAATATGTCATTTCTTGTTGTTTATAGTGAATGTAGTGTAAATAGCATGCTATTAGGAGTTGAGAAATTATGATTGGTTTTATGGATTTGCATTCTTTGATAATTTTGTGCTTTATAGCATAGCCAATTCTTAAACTCCTTTATGAGTCATATTCTCACAATTATAAAGTAGTTATAGAATCTAGAGTCCATTGCACTAGAGCTGATCGACACACAGGGTTAAAGTCCCTGGGGATGTCGGCACTCACCACTATGATGAGGCACACAGGGTTATAGTCCCTGGTGTTGCTCATATAGGGGGTTAGAGTCCCTGATGATTCTGGGGTTAGAGTCCTTGATGCCACTGGGGTTAGAGTCCCTGGTGAGGATTAGACTGTGCGACACCACGCATGTCCTATAGTGGTTAAGGCTTCACAGACGTAGGTCACGGCCGACCGGATCTAGATCATAACTATTTAGCCTTGTGTCAGTTTCATTTGTTTAATTGTAGCATTTCTTAGCATGAATGTGGTACTTGTCTATCCTGTTTAACTTATGCTTTTAAATACCAATTAGTTTGATTTGGAAATGTGAATAAATTGGTCAATAGGGATTACTGTTACTTTTATACTCATCGTCCTTTTTATGACAGTGGGTGTAGTGCTGTTGACGAGCAGGCTGGGAAAGGAGAAGAATGGCGACTACCTCTGAGCTAGCGGCATACCTGTGTTTCGACATTTTGTAGGTTTTGGTATTCCATGTATTATGTACTTACGTTTTTAATATGTTTAGGATTGTATATCAGGATGAGTGTTTAACTACATGACTTATGATGACCATCACAATGTTTATATTCATCACTTTGAAATATATGCATGTAATCATGGTTTCCTGGTTTCCACACATTTAGGATTTATTATAATTGCTTCCGCATAATATGTTAAGTCTTCCGCTATAACTAATAAACTATATAAAGTTTAAAATTACTCTGAAATCTAATAATATGATGATAAGTGTGTTACTTATTCTAAACATGAGAATGGAGGAGATTTTGATGGAAAGGCTGACTAATACATAGTTAAGTCCTGTGGGATTAGGATTTAGGCTTAATTACGGGATTAGGCCGAGCAGTGCCCTGGGTTAGAGAAGGGGGTCGTCACAGTTGGTATCAGAGCCATGTTCTCAATAAGTAAGACACAAAACGTGAATAAAAACCTGAACCTTAGATGTGGAAACCAGATGATCCTTGTCTATAAATTATTAGTTGGGAATTGAGTAAAAGTTAGGTGGGGATGTCTTATATGTAATTGTTATTTTCTATATGTATATATATACGTTATTTACATTGTTGTTAGTGTCCCAAACGTCGTCAACTTATAAAACACAATAGTAGATTGAATCAAGATCCGAGATTGCAACAACTCAAGTGGTGCACGCTCTTCCAGTCATGACCACATCAGTATTAGAGACATCATAGACTTTACTATCCCCCACGCCCACATACTCCAGCACATCAGTCAAGGTCAAGCTTGGGTAAAACTTTATCAAACTGAAGCCAATGTATTATTGGCGAAGTGATTAATCTTGATAAGGTCGAGATAAGTGGGTTAAAGTTACCTGCTGACTTTAGAGTCCTCGAGTTTTTAGAGTTCGACTATTTCATATCGACTATTTCAGTATGATATTGATATTTGAGATCCCAGGGCGTCCGATTTTCACTTATAAAGGCAATACAGTGAGGACAGTTGGTATGAGAGGTCGACCTGCGACTAGTGAGGAGATGCAAGCATTGATTTCACTATACACAGTACTAGAGAGTCAGGGACCAAGACTTGAGGATGTACCAGTTGTTAGAAAGTTTATAGATGTGTTTTCAGAGGATTTACCTGGGTTACCGCCACCGCGAGAGGTTGATTTTATTATTGAGTTGGTACCATGCACCAAACTGATTTCCATACCACCATACCATATGACACTACGAGAGTTAAAGGAGTTGAAGACTCAACTTCAGGATTTGGGACAGAAGGGATTTATCACACCTTTTATGTCGCTATGGGGAGCACCCGTCCTTTTTGTGAAGAAAAAGGATGGCACTTTGAGACTTTGTATCGACTACAAACAGTTGAAAAAAGTCACAATCAGGAACAAATATCCACTGCCGTGGATTGATGATTTATTTGATCAGCTGAGTGGAGCACAGTTTTTCTCCAAGATAGACCTACGATCGGGGTATCATCGGCTTAGGATCTGGGATGAGTATCGATCCAAGACAGCTTTTAGCATGAGATGTTGACATTTTCAGTTCACGGTCATGCCATTTGGGCTGACCAATGCTCCAGCTCAATTTATGGATTTGATGCATCGAGTTTTCAGACCGTTTCTTTACCATTTCGTGATAGTCTTCATCGATGACATACTAATATATTCGAGGACTAGAGGGGATCACGAGCAACACCTCCGAGAGACATTGCAGACTTTGAAGGAGCATAAAATTTATACCAAGTTTAGTAAATGTGAATTTTGGCTTTCAGAGGTCAAGTTTTTTAGGCATGTTGTCAAAGTAGTATGGATAGCAGTGGATTCAGCAAAGATTCAGGCAATTATGGATTGGCCCGCATCGACTTCAGTGACTGAGATCAGGAGTTTTCTAGGTTAGGCAGGGTATTATCGCCGGTTTGTGAAGGATTTCTCAAAGATCGCTTCACTGATTACTAGGTAGACCCAGAAAGATGATAGATCTGAGTGGTCTGAGGAATGCGAGGAGGCATTCACTCAGTTGAAGACGTTTTTGTCTACTGCGCCAGTATTAGTGTTGTCAGAGGCTGGACAGGGATTCTTAGTGTGCACAGATGCTTCTCATATAGGTCTGGGATATGTGTTGATATAGAGTAGTGGTACCGTATCTTATGCTTCCAGACAGTTAAAGGTACATGAGAAGAATTACCCAACACATGATATGGAGTTAGCATTAGTAGTGTTTGCACTGAAGGTGTGGAGACATTATCTGTATGGAGAGAAATTCACACTCTTTACTGATTACAAGAGTTTGAAGTATTTCTGCATACAGAAGGAGCTGAATATGAGATTGCGTAGGTGGTTGGAGTTTTTGAAGGATTACGACTTTTCTGTGGAGTATCACCCAAGCAAAGCTAACATAGTCGCAGATGCGCTTAGTAGGATACCAGCAAGAGATGTTGGGATTTGCGCACAAATGAGAGTACAGATCGTGTCCACATGGAGAGTGTCAGAGTGTCAAAGGACAGACAGGTTGTACTCAAGGTTTAGTGAGTTGGCGCAGAGTATGGATTATGTTGACTGGATGGAGACGGCTGATCATTGTCTGATATTTCGAGACAGACTATGGATATCGTCAATGCCAGAGCTGATAGAGGAGATTCTTCAGGAGTCGCACTGTTCCCAATTCACCATTCATTTAGGAAGGAACAAAATGTACCACAACATGAAGAGGCATTTTTCGTGGCCTGGGATGAAGGCGGATGTGTTTAAGTTCATCAGGAACTGTGGGATTTATCAGCTAGTGAAGGCTGAACATCGCAGACCTGGAAGATAGTTACAGCCTTTTCCTATTCCACGATTGAAGTGGGAGGACATCTCTATGAATTTTGTGAGGGTATAGTCGAGGACCGCCAGGAGACATGATTCCATCTAGGTTATTATCGATAGACTTACGAAGTCTGCTCATTTTCTATTAATGGTCGCGCATTATATGTTGGATCAGTTGAGTATATTGTTTGAGCGGGATATTATTAGGCTGCACGGAGTACCATTGACTATTACATCTGATCGTGATGTTATGTATACGTCCAAGATGTGGCGAAGTATGCAGGAGCATTATGGTACGCGCCTACAGTTTAGCACGGCTTTTCATCATCAAACAGACGGGCAGATTGAGAGATTGATTCAAGTTCTCGAGGATATGTTGCGGGCTTGTGTTTTGGTGTTTGGCGGATCGTGGGAGGAGTACCTGCCATTATGTGAGTTTTCTTACAATAATAGTTATCAAGCTAGTATTGAGATGGTGCCTTTTGAGGCTTTGTATGGTAGACCGTGTCACTCGCTATCGTGTTGGGCTGAGCTAGAGGATTGGGAGATTTTGGGGCCTGAAATTGTGGTTGACCACATGTAGATGGTCAAGCTGATCCGCCAAAGGCTCAAAGGAGCAAATGATAGACAAAAGAAGTATGCAGACAGATATCACGGTGATCTCAAGTACACCGAGGGAGCCTTTGTATATTTAAAGGTTTCGCCTCGGTAGGTCTTCAGAGGTTTGGAGTGAAAGGTAAGCTTGCACCCAGATTCATCAGGCCTTTCATGATTAAGAAATGGGTCAGGAAAGTTGCATACGAGCTTGAGTTACCTCCAGAGATGTCAGGGATTCATCCAGTTTTCATATCTCCATGCTTCGATTAGCTGAATCGAAAGCAGGTGATCGACTGACTGTGGACTTGAGTCAGATAAACTTGAGTGATGAGATTACGTATGAGGAGCAGCCTATTCAGATCGTGGACGGAAGGGTATAACTAGGGCTGGCAAAAATCCGGGAACGGACATAAACGGGACTGGACACCCATTTTTATAATGAATAAATTTGGTGCCCAGACCCGGTCCCGTTTTTGAAACGGGCAAATTTTTTTTGCCCAGTCCCGTATGTTTTACAAACATACGGCTCCCGTTCCCGTTCCCGTTTTGTGGGCAGAGCTGTGGCGGACTGGCGAGGGGTGACGGCAAACGCCGGCGAGTGTCGCCGACGCCCGACTGGTCGTGCGCGAGACACCGAGAGCTGGACTCGCTGGAGGGAGAGGCCGCATGAGCGGTGCGCATGGTGGTGAGATCGGCGAGCGCGAGACGGCGAAAAGAGAGGCCGAGAAAGAGAGGCGGTGTTGAGGGAGGCGAGAGGCGGTGTGCGAGAGGCGCGGTGTTGAGGGCGGTGTGTTGACGGAGGCGAGAGGCGGTGTTTGGGGAGGCGAGAGAGAGTGAGACGCGAGAGAGAGAGAGAGTGAGACGCGCGAGAGGGGAGGCAGAGAGCGCGAGAGGGGAGGCGAGAGAGAGTGAGACGCGGAGAGGCAGAGCGAGAGACGGTGAGGCGTGAAACCGTGAAAGAGTGAGAGATCGGCGCGTGAGAGCGTGAGAGCGTGAGACGGTGAGAGATCGGCCCGCGGCCGCAGCGCGTGAGAGTGAGAGAGATTGAGAGATGGTGAGTACGAGGAGAACCTGGAGATGGAGAAGTAGGTTTTTAGAAATTTCACGGTGAAATTACAAATATACCCTTCAAATTAATCACAAACGGTACCCGTTTTTTTTAAATTTTTGCCTGAGACCGGTCCCATATTTTTAAACGGACAAAAAACTTTGCCCAGACCCGTATGTTTGTCAAAAAAAAATTGCCCGGTCCCGTTTAAAACGGGACCGGGCACATTTTGCCAGCCCTAGGTATAACAGTTGAGGAACAAGTCTATCTCAAAGGTTCTCGTCAAGTGGCAGTTCTACGATGATACGAAACTCGCTTGGGGTGGGAAGAATATATGATGGATAGATTTTCGTACTTCTTCAAGTCAGGTATTAACCTAACCTAAATTTTAATTTCGAGGATGAAATTTCCATTAGTTGGGAAGAATTGTCACGGCCCAAATTTCTATCTCATTTGTAATTGGTAATGTGGATCACCGACCCGTGACGTAGGACCCACACCGTGATATGTCTATTGACCGAGGCGAGAGGGCCGAGGTATATGTTTGATTTGTTGTGGTGTATACCTAGTATATTTTATATGTGTAGACTACTAAGTCACTCCTACTCATGCATAGGTGTCCAGATGTAAGTGGAAACATACCTCGAGTTGCGTGTCGACGTGGGACTGAGGTAGAGATTTATGGGGTAAACTTAATTTGAGTTAAATATAATTCTATAGTAGCTTTAATGTGGTTAGATTTGATATGGAATTAATGAGCCTAAGTTAGTGGAATTAATTAAATAGCCACATGATGTGCATCGAGACACGCATTGACAAATCTAGAGACTAAATGAGTTAGCTTTTAGTGTCAATTAAGATTGGTTAGTGGAGAAGTAGTTGAACATGTAATTCAACATATACCATTAGTTATGCCTCGGGATACGTGTGTGAAAATGGATGTGTGGCTATTGTTTAACCATATCCATGCACATATATATATGTCGAATCAAAACTTAAAAGCTAAGTTTTCTCATTTTATCAACTAACCAAGCAAGAGAACTTGCTGGAGTGATCAAGAAGACAAGAAGAAAGCTTGCTGGAGTATCAAGGAGGAAGAAGAAGTTGGAGAAATTAGAAGCTTTGGTGAGGAAGATCAAGTTAGGTGTTACAAATATCAACTAGGTAATTACATACACTAGTTCATTTAGTTCAACTTGATGAATTCATGAATTTGATGTTGTTAGTTGTTGTATTGTGTTGTGGTTGATGTTGGGGAACTCTAGTAATGTGTATGAGGGTTCCTTATGCATTAACATAGCCTATGTTTAGAGAAAACTCGAAATTTTGGTTGCAGAATTATGGGTTTTATTGCACATAGCATGCTAGGTTTAACATCTAGCATGCTAATATTTATTAGCGCGCTAGATAAGACAGGGTAGCGTGTTAAGTTAGAAATTTGCGAGCTAATTTTAGAATTAGCATGCTAATTTCCATGACATCACAAAAAATTGCAATTTTCTAAAATTTCCAAAACATTAAAACAAAGTCTAAAACCTTAAGAAAAGGTCTAAACACATCCAAAAACATGTTATATGATATCAGAAACTTAGGAAAAGGGTACAAGAGAGTGAATATAAGATTTGGAGTATTGGGAGGCCTAGTAAAGCTAGAAATTTACTTTGTTGTTGTGAGTATACCTGTTGATTGTTTATTTACATTTCATTTCCAATTTATACATGTTTGTTATAGTCTATATTGACTATGTCCAACTTCGTATTCTCATATCATGGACTTTTTGGTTATTCCTTACTTGATGAGTTTAGTTTCCATGATATTTTGATAAATTGAATTCTTTTGAATCTATTCATGTAATATGTCATTTCTTGTTGTTTATAGTGGATGCAATGTAAATAGCATGCTATTAGGAGTTGAGAAATTACGATTGGTTTTATGGATTTGCATTCTTTGATAACATTGTGCTTTATAGCCTAGCCAATTCTTAAACTCCTTTATGAGTCATATTCTTAGAATTATAAAGTATTTATAGAATCTAGAGTCCATTGCACTTGAGCAGATCGACATACGGGGTTAGAGTCCTTGAGGATCGGCACTCGCCACTATGATGAGGCATACGGGGTTAGAGTCCCTGGGGTTGCTCATATAGGGGGTTAGAGTCCCTGATGATTCCGGGGTTAGAGTCATTGATGCCACTGGGGTTAGAGTCCCTAGTAAGGATTAGACTATGCGACACCACATACGTCCTATAATGAAAAGGCTTCACTTACGCAGGTCACGGCCGACTGGATCTAGATCATAACTATTTAGCCTCGTGTCAGTTTCATTTGTTTAATTGTAACATTTCTTTGCATGAATGTGGTACTTGTCTATCTTGTTTAAGTTATGCTTTTAAATACCATTTAGTTTGATTTGGAAATGTGAATAAATTAGTCAACAAGGATTACTGTTACTTTTTGTACTCACCGTCCTTTTTATGACGGTGGGTGCAGTGTCGTCGACGAGCAGGCCGGGCAAGGAGAAGATTGGCGACTACCTCTAAGCTAGCGGCATACTTGTGCTTCGACATTTTGTAGGTTTTGGTATTCCATGTATTATGTACTTATGTTTTTAATATGTTTTGGGATTGTATTTCGGGATAAGTGTTTAGCTACATGAATTATGATGACCATCACACTATTTATATTCACCACTTTGTTATATTTGCATGTGATCATGGTTTCTGGTTTCCACACGTTTAGGATTTATTATAATTGCTTCCACATAATATGTTAAGTCTTCAGTTATAACTAATAAACTATATTAAGTTTTAAATTACTCTGAAATCTAATAATATGATGATAGGTGTGTTACTTATTGTGAACATGAGAATGGAAGAGATTTGGATAGAAAGGCTGACTAATACGTAGTTAAGTCCTATGCGATTAGGATTTGGGCTTAATTACGGGATTAGGCCGGGCGGTGCCTTGGATTAGAGAAGGGGCTGTCACATCCACATAGACCCACGCCCACCGTCCTGTACACCGAAGTAACAATTCGTCTTCATTTTATACTATTCCATAGAATAACCTCGGTGAACCATTCAACCGGTTAAATCAAACCATTCCATATCATACCATAGCAAACCTTGGTGAACCACTCAACCGGTTATTCAACATGAACAACAACAGTAAATCATAATAACACCACAAAGTAAAAAATGTCGGCAACCAAAAAAACCAATATTAAAAGTGAACTGAATTTTGTAAAGCATTTTCGTGGGCTTTGCGCACGTGATCACACATATGACACCACTCCAATGCCTCACACGCCTCGTATTGGACACCAAACTATGATATCTAGGTCCCCGATGTCAATAAAAGTTTTGTTAGGTGTGTTTGAGTCAACAAGTTAGGGCCTAAAACTTTTAATCAATCTCAGCCCCAAAACTTACAATCGAACTATCCCTTTTTACAACACTTGATTTCTGACCCATTTCTAATATAGATGATTATTTATTTTTGAAAACTAATATTTCACGTGGTTGTGTTCTCTCTTAGCTTTCAAGCGATAGGTAGAATGTTAAAATTCGACTTCAAACAAGGGAGATATGGTAATGTTATCACAATGACTCAAAACGGTTTTATATTCCGACCAGCAACTTTGAGAATTCATTTCTCCTAAACCATGGCTTTAAAAATCATGGTATTTTTATTGAAGCCTACATACATAACCTAGAATGTCATACTAAAAGATGAGCTCAATCCAATGAGAAATGAGGGAGTCATGCTTCAAACATCAAGACATTATCAAAACTCTGTACCCAGAAATTTCAGATTCATCACCAAAGTTGCAGAGGATTTTTAGACATGAATACATTCTAATTTCAAAATCTTTCATTTTGCAAAAGTTGTTCCCCTTTGAGTTACTTTTCAAATGCCACCAAAATGAGTCCATTTCGATTAAAATATATAAAACGTGCCATAATAAAATGTACCATAAATCATTTCAAACATACTATATAAGTTGCCTAATAATTATCTATATATATATATATAAATAATTTCAAACATACTATATAACGATGCCCAATAATTATCTATGGATATAAACATGTGGCGTTTTCCATAAATATATTGTGATACCATTTAGGGGCATTAATAAAATGTACCATAAATATAAAACATGCCTAATAATTATCTATATGATATAGGGGCGTTAATAAAATGTACCATAAATATATAAAAAATAAATTTTGCAAACCTATATGTAGAAATCATTTCAAACCTACCATAAATATATAGTATACACAACACGTGCCATGAATATAGGGGGTGTCTAATAAATATCTATATATATAGAAAGTTACAAAATTCAAACATGCCATGAAAGGTTGTCCAATACATATCTATATATAAAGATAATTATCATCTCAAACCTACCACGCAAATAAAACATACCTTCCATATAACACGTACCATGATTATATATAGATATATATTAATTAATAGATATATAAAACATACCATATTTGGTTTGTAACAAAAAAAAAATGAAATGATTTGGTTTCCTACCATTCAATTAAAATCACACTCCAACTTTCCCTACCATTCAATTATCAAAAGAAATGATTGAGATCCCTTTAATTACAGTTACTAAAAAATGGAACACCATATATCACGTTCCCACCACTTTTGCTCAAACGTTCCCACCTTGAACATAAATATTTTCTTTCCTATTTTTTAGGAAAATATTTTCTTTCCTAATATCACACCCCTTAAAAGATGGCAACTTACACGAAAATTTCTGACATGAATCCTTCGAATGAAAATATAGAAATACGAGTAAGACTATGTCAACTTTGGACGTCAACAAATATGAATAGTTGAGATCTTATTAGTCAGGATTTGATACTCTTTGCCGAAGATGTAAGTACTTTTTTTTTACTCAAGTTTTTATTTTTACTATACTCTTTGATGAATATTATAGATTTTATTAGTCTATATTTCATAATATTCAAATATATATATTAAAGGAAGACTTTGGGGTGCCACGTGGCTTCCTCTCATTTTTCCTCCCCGCCACGTAATCAACTAATATGCCCCGTCATCAATTCAAGTCATCTATATCTATATATATTAAAGGAAGACCTTGGGGTGCCACGTGGCTTCCTCGCATTCTTCCTCCCCGGCACATCATCAACTTATATGCCCCCTTCTATTGCGGTATGTGCCCTAGGCCAATTCTGTAAACGTTGTTTAACTATTATAAGTAGATGGATGTTTTTTTATAATAGTATTCATGGATAATTATTGTATTATTTTAAATGTCCCTAGTCAGTTATTATTGTGAGAATAATAATAAATTAAGACTAGTATGAGTCTTGATTGATAATCATGTAATGATTATGCGTATACGGATACGGATTAAGATAATGAGTATCTATTGGGAACAGATGTTGGATCGACCCGCTATGAGAACACTACATTTTCAATGTCATAAGTGATTCTCATGAGATTTATATCATTTAGTCCTTTGACTTGATATCACCAAAGACTCCAACATTAGGAGCATAATGATTTAATTCAATCAAACGTTTTCTTTAACTGGATGATTATAAAGATTAAGATTGGTCATTGTTCGACTAATGTGTGGATGTTATGTGATCAAGATGGAATTTGTCCCTCTCTTTTAGAGAGAGATATCTATTAGGCCCCAAGATATGTTACACTGATAAATGGCCATGTCTAGTGAATTGATAGGATCAATGTCACTTGACTGTTTCAGTCTACACGGAGATTGAGACTAGTAGATTGAACTATAAGGGTGACATTCCATGTCTTATGTTCAATCGAAAGATATCGCGTGACAAAGGGATATCGTATACATTATCTATTAGGTTGTATCGATTCATCGATCTTCATGCTACTTAGGTAGTCATAATGTCTTGCTAGAAACCGCTTATGACTTGTATACCAAATGGTTTTGGTTCACTACTAACTTTGTATGAACCTAACCGCACACAAAGAACGGATTTGCGCGATTTAATATTGTCTCGGGTTAATAAATTTTATTTGATAAAATTCATTTTGAAGATTCTCATTAAATGTCCTAGTTTGACTAGGGTTCAAGATTCTCATACATTTGTAGTGTGACTAGAAATTTTGTCTCTTAGTAAATCCAATTTTGAATAGGACTCTAAATAGAATTATAGTATGACTTTAATTCTTATTTGAGTTTTAGATAAATTACAACTCTTATTGGATTAGCAATTGCAGATTCTCTTTGACTCTATCCTTTTTAGAGTTGGACTTTATCTAGGACTCTATTTGGAGTGTGACTAGGAGATAGAGTTCTTTTACAACTCGACCTAGTGTACTATAAATAAGATATTAGGTTCACGGTTGTTGATGGGAATTCCTGAGAGAGATTATTTTTAGAGAATTCTTATGAGAATTTTTGTCTTAGGATTTTTTGGGGCTAGCACTCCAGATCGTGATTGTCCGTTCGTGTGTGGCTTTCTAATAGAGGACGTTCGTCTCTGGCAGCGTCTTGAAGGAATTAATCAACACCAAACAAGGCAGACATGGAGTTGTTCTTGTTAAGGTATGATTCTCTCTTGATACATCAATTTAATGGAATAAATAGGATCTTCGTTCGGGGATGTTCGAAAAGTTCTCAAAAACTTTCGCTGCGCATGATCCCCAAAACCCAACAGTGGTATCAGAGCCAAGGTTGCTTGAATTTCATTAAATTCGATATCAAGATCTAACTTTCACATTGAGATAAGTTTGAAAATCTTCATACACGTGGTTTTTTTTAATTTTATTTTCCTAAGCCATGCTATCCACTCTATGTCATAGTAAGTGATTTACTATGGGTCTTGATTGTCTGATATGATTACATGAGATCTCATTGGAATAATAATAAATTAATTTTTGCTAATCTATGCGTTTCATGTGGCAAGATACTTTAGTTGGATTATAAATTCGATCCCTAGTTAGTCAACTAGTTGAAGTGCCTTAACCATCCTAGCAAGCAAATCAATTTGTAATAGGATTACAGATCAAAATTAAAGTACAAATCGGATTGTCATAGTATTAAAATAAAATAAAAGGACTTTTGATGAGAGTAGGATTCGATCCTATTACATCAGACCTCCTATTGAAGAGCTTTAACCACCCCTACTAGCAAGCCAAGCTTGTATTATTTGTAATAGGATTACAAAATAAAAGGAGAGATTTTTAGACTTATATTATCCCTAGACCTCAAACACGTTGGAGTGCCTTAGCCATCTAGGCTATCCATTCTAAGTTGTAATAGGATTACAACTTTGTTTCTATTAATTGAGTTATATATATTAATTGATAATTACCAATTAATTGGATGGGGTTATTGTTCATCAATTGGATTGAATTAATTTAATTAGAAGGTGTTTTAATTGAATTAATATCGATTTAATTAGTGGGACTATTATTAATATTAATTAGAATATTTAATTAAAAGGGGTTTTAATTAAATAGAGTCCGATAAAAATTATATGGAGATATATTTAATTAATGAGATTAATGAAAATATAATCTTTGAGGCATTTGGGAAATTTTTAAAGTATTTAATTTCATTGATTTGTTTTATGATGCCTTGTCGATATATGAAGATGTTTATTCTTGTTTTATTTTAATGATCTTTATTCTATGCATATTGGGTATTTATATGATATTCCATAATTAAATAGATGCTAGAATTAGTAATTGTAAAACACTACATGGATCATAAAACTTGATAAAAAAATCTCTCGATTAGAATTTTAAGTTAATGCCACCCTTTTTTAAACACTTGTCAAGGCCTCGATCACATTAATATGGGTATGCCTTCATAGGGTGTATTGTGTTATCTTGGTGAGGCAAGCTTGGTAATGGTTACCTGGATGTTTTAAATTGGTTTGACTTAATAAAGCTATCAAAACAGTTTGGGGCTTTAGGCATAGATGACATAACATGTTTTGACATATGATGTCTAGTTCTCGTAAAGAACCTAAGAGTTGCATATGATGCAATTGGTAATGGTTACCTACCTAAATAACTTGATTTTGAGTGTCATGCCTTAGCTGTCTCAAAATTAAGTGAAATATGTTTCTTAGACCATTAAATTAATATTTACGAGGGTTATTGATTTAGTGAGAGTTTAATTACTCACTAATAAATTAATTTGCATAATCTTCTAAGTGTAGATGTTAAACTCCTAGTAACACTAATTCATAGCAACTACGATCAATCCTTGAGAAGGATAAAATAATTTCTTAGACTAATTTCCCTGTTTTGATTTGAAAATTGGTAAATGTTATCAACCATATAAAAAAGGATGTATGTCTTAGATTAATGGTTCCTTTTAAACTACCATCTATTAGTACAAGGCTTATATGTCATGTTAGCAAATATATAAAACCGGATTTTAGGAAAAATTTGGGACCGTAGAAACTAATGACATGACAGTGATACTGAAGGAAATGTTCCAACAGTAAGTCACATGGGAAAGGTATAAGATTACAAAATTCCTAGATTCTTGTAAAATGGTTGAGAACCTTTTAATACGTCTTTATGTTTGGAACATGAAAGGAATATATTAATTATCTCAAAAGACTTGAATCTTCATGTGCCAAAAGTTGGCAGTAGATTTGATCTATAATTCATCAAAATAATTTTGAGCTATATAATATGAATGACATGGATAAATTTATTTACAGTTATATATGATGTTTAAAACTGTAAGACAAAATATCAAAAACAAAAGGCCTTAGATATGTATTTGATGGTTCATAACAGAAAGGAACTAAATATATAAATGATAAAGGGAAGGTAAAGGCTACCAAAGATGTTTATGTGTCAGACACATAAATCTTAGTTGTGTGCCTAAACTTTTGCCTAGTTCTAAAGAAAAGCCTTAAAGGACAAATTTTGTTATTAAAAGAATGAAATTGTTCTTTTTATAATGAATTACAAATCCTATCAGGAAGACACAATTTTGAATTGTTACAAACATTTCAAAATGAGTATAAAAATAAATCAATTGGAAAACTATTCATATTCTTTGATGAGATCAAAGTGGATAATATTTGAGCCAAGAGTTTAAATGACCATCTTTGAATTTGTCGGATTGTCATGCAATTGACTCCACTAGGAACGTCATTTGAGAAATGATGTTTTAAGAGGAGAAATTGAACTATATAGGATATAATTCGATTTATGATATGTCACACAGACCTTCTTAAGATGTCCTATTAAGGTTATACTTGAGAAACCAAAGCACTCGCACTAAACCTTATTTTCATTAAAGTAGTTGATAAAACTCCATATATGATATGGAATAAAAAGACCTAGTTTTTTTTTTTTTGAGATTTGAGGCGGCGAGACTTGTGTAAGAAGTTAAGTCACATAAAGTTTGATGCCTAAATCTTTTGTGTCTAATTGAGGTTGAACACTATGATACTATTATATACAATTGAGAACAAATTGTTTGTTGCTCAAAAATGATGTATTTCTAAGTAAAGTTCTTATTTTAAAGACACTATATGGAATAAAGTAAATCTCGAAATGTTCAAATACCATAAATGAGGACTGAACCACTTTAGGAAGATCAATAAAGTTTTGAACTAGTTGAGTATACACAAGTAACATATATCTCTTGAAAATCTAGAATAATAAGAAATTGGCAAAAGAAATTTAGAATTTCTTATTATTGATAGTTGTGTGTATTTTTGATACTGGATCAGAATGAATCACTACTTATCAAGAGACATGTCTCGTCTAGATTGAACGAATAAACTAAGTGTTATTAACTCTAAATTTTAATTCATATATGTTAACCAAGTTTGGAACTTGAATTATTTACTTGAATATGGTATTACCATTGGATGTAAATGAGTTAAAGTGATATGAAAAAGAAAATATGCATACTTAAAAGCACGGCTTATCGAAAATTCCAATCTAAATCAAGGTGTTGATTATGATAAGATTTTCACTGGTAGCTAAGCTCAAGTTCTAGAATTCTATTGTCATTACTTCATAATTTGACTATAAGATATGACAAACGGATGTTAAAAATAGCATTGCCCTACGCTCCTTAAAGATGTATACGATGCAACTTAAGGGTTTTGATTATTTTGAGAATTTGAGAAAGGTATGCAAGCTTAAAGGATCCATTTATGGATTATAGTAAACTTATTAGAGTCGGGAACTTTGTTTTGATGAAATAATTAATGAATTTCATTCATTGAATCGAAGATAAACCTTGTTTATACATAAAGGTTAGTGGGAGCGCAATTATCATTCTAAATTTGTATGTTAATGATATATTATTCATTGGAAACGATGTCTTAACCCTGCAGAATGTCAAATCTTGGTTAAGGAAAGTTTCTTAATGAGATTCTTAGCTAATTAGGCCTATATCCTTGTAATATAGATTTATGGAGATAAATCAAAGAGGCTAATTGCTTTAAATAATAGTGCTTATATAGACAAATAACTGAAAAGGTTTCAGTGTACGAGATTCTTAAAAGAATTCGTACTTATGTCTTATGACATAAGTCTCTGCAAGACTCAACGTCTTAAGACAAATGATGAGCGGGACAATGTGAATAAAATTTCATACTCATAAGCTATGAGAATCATCACATATGTTATACTTTACACTTAACTTGATATGTCAAATGCTTTGGGCAAAACATACATACATCTCATAGATTCCAATGAAGGTTACTGGATATTTATTAATATCTTTCTTAAGTACTTCAGAAGCACTTGACTGATGTTATTAGATTTGCAGAGGTTTGAAATATATGAGTCTTGTAAATGGTTACACGATGCAAACTTTCAAATTAATATAAAAGATTAATAATCGCAATATGGATATGTGTTAACTTCGTAGGAATGAGTTGGAAATATTTTAAACTCACTTGAACAAGTCCTATAACATAAACCAAATTTTTAGCAGCATTTGATGCAGCCAAAGAAAACGTTTAGATCGTAAGGTTCATGATTGAATAAGGTGTGGTTCCAAGTGTTGGAAATAATGTTGGCTTTTATTGTATAACCAATGGACAAATTTAGGTTATGGAACCTAAATCACACTATAGATTTAAACAATCATTTGAGCGTTTTTGTCTTATAAAATAGAGAACGTGAAGATTTACAGAACATCAATAACAAACAATGCAGCAGATACCTAAATAAACCTCTTCCACTAAGAACGCATTAAGGTTACTCAGTATTGGATAAGTGTAGGATTGGACCTAGTGCAAGTGGGAAATGTTGGGGTATGTGCCCTAGGCCAATTCTGTAAACGTTGTTTAACTATTATAAGTAGATGGATGTTTTTTTATAATAGTATCCATGGATAATTATTGTATTATTCTAAATGTACCTAGTTAGTTATTATTATGGGAACAATAATAAATTAAGACTAGTATGAGTCTGGATTGATAATCATGTGATGATTATGCGTATACGGATACAGATTAAGATAATGAGTATTTGTTGGGAATAGGTGTTGGACCGACCCGCTATGAGAACACTACATGGTCAATGTCATAAGTGATTCTCATGAGAGTTATATAATTTAGTTTTTTGACTTGAGATCACCAGACACTCCAACATTAGGAGCACAATGATTTGATACAATCAAACGTTGTCTTTAACCGGATGATTATAAAGATTGTGATTGGTCATTGTTCGACTAATGTGTGGATGTTGTGTGATCAAGATGGAATTTGTCCCTCACTTTTAAAGAGATATATCTATTGGGCCCTTTGATATGTTAGACTAATAAATGGCCATATCTAGTGAATTGATTGGATCAATGTCACTTGACAATTTCAGTCTACTCGGAGATCGAGACTAGTAGATTGAACTATAAGGGTTACATTCAATGTCTTATGTTCAATCAAAAGATATCGTGTTACAAAGGGATATGATATACACTATCTATTAGGTTGTATTGATTTATTGATCTTCATGCTATTTGGGTAGTCATAATGTCTTGCTAGAGACCGCTTATCACTTGTATACCAAATGGTTTTTGTTCACTGCCCACGTTGTATGAACCTATTAGGTCTCACACAAAGAACGAATTTGCGCGATTTAATATTGTCTGGGTTAATGAATTTTATTTGACAAAATTCATTTTGAAGATTCTCATTGAATGTCCTAGTTTGACTAGGATTCAAGATTCTCATACATTTTTAGTGTGACTAGAAATTTTGTCTCTTACTAAATCATATTTTGAATAGGACTCTAATTGAAATTATAGTATGACTTTAATTCTTATTTGTGTTTTAGATAAATTACAACTCTTATTGGATTAGTAATTGCAAATTCTCTATGACTCTATCCTTTTTAGAGTGGGACTTTATCTATGACTCTATTTGGAGTGTGACTAGGAGATGGAGTTCTTTTACAACTCGACCTAGTGTACTATAAATAAGACATTACGATCACAGTTGTTGAAAGGAATTCTCGAGAGAGATTCTTCCTAGAGAGTTCTTGTGAGAATTTTTGTAATAGGGTTTTTTGGGGCTAGCACTTCGGATCGTGATCGTCCATTCGTGTGTGGCTTTCTGATAGAGGACGTTCGTCCCTAGCAGCGTCTTGAAGGAATTGATCAACACCAAACAAAGCAGACATGGATTTGTTCTTGTTAAGGTATAATTCTCTCTTGATACATCAATTTAATGGAATAAATAGAATCTTCGTTCAGGAATGTTCGAAAAGTTTTAAAAACTTCCGCTGTGCATGATTCCTGAAACCAAACACCTTCATCTATTTAACTCAAATCTATATATATAAATATTAAAGGAAGACCTTGGGGTGACACGTAGCTTCCTCTCATTCTTCCTCCCCGCCACGTCATCAACTTAAATGCCCCATCATCAATCCAACTCAAATCTATATATATTAAAGGAAGACCTTGGGGTGCCACGTGGCTTCTTCTCATTACTCCTCTCCGCCACGTCATCATTTTATATGCCTTGTCATCAATCCAACTTATCTATATATATTAAAGGAAGAACTTAGGGTGCCACGTGGCTTCTTATCATTCTTCCTCTCCAACACGTCATCAACTTATATACCCCATCATCAATCCAACTCAAATGGGAATAAAGAAAGACCATGGGGTGTACATGTGGCGTTTTCCATTGTTCTCGACGTGCCATCTCATCAACTCAATTCAAACCTACCATTTATAGGTGTAATAATTATCTATATATATAAAATGCCTCAGAAATATATAGTAATAATAAATCACGATTTGGTTTCCAACCATATAAGGGCATTGATAAAACGTACCATAAATATATAAAACGTGCCATAATAAAATGTACCATAAATCATTTCAAACATACTATATAGGTTTCCGAATAATTATCTATATATATAAATCATTTCAAACATACTATATAGCGGTGCCCAAAAATTATCTATAGATATAATCATGTGGCGTTTTCCATAAATATATTGTGATACCATATAGGGGCGTTAATAAAATGTACCATAAATATAAAACGTGACCGATAATTATCTATATGATACAGGGGCGTTAATAAAATGTACCATAAATATATAAAACGTAAATTTTGCAAACCTATATGTAGAAATCATTTTAAACTTACCATAAATATATAAAATATATAACACGTTCCATGAATATAGGGGGTGTCCAATAAACATCTATATATAGAATGTTACAAAATCCAAACCTGCCATGTAGGGGTGTCCAATACTTATCTTTATATATAGATAATTATCATCTCAAACCTACCATACATATAAAACATACCTTCCATATAACACTTACCATGATTATATATAGATATATATATTATTTATATTAACTAATATGTATATAAAACGTACCATGATTTAGTTTGTAACCAAAAAAAAAAAAAAAAAAAAAAAAAAAAACGAAACGATTTGATTTCCTACCATTCAATTAAAATCACACCCCAACTTTCCCTATTATTCAATTATCAAAAGAAATGATTGAGATCCCTTTAATTACAGTTACTAAAAAATGGAACACTATAAATTTCGTTCCCACCACTTTTGCCAAACATTCCACCTTGAACACAAATATTTTATTTCCCATTTGTTAGGCAAGTATTTTCTTTCCTAATATCACACCCCTTACAAGATGGCAACTTACACGAAAATCTCTGACCTGAATCCTTTGAATGAAAATATTGAAATACGAGTAAGACTATGTCGACTTTGGGAGTCAACAAACATGAATAGTGGAGATCTTATTAATCTGGATTTGATACTATTTGACGAAGACGTAAGTACTTTTTTTTACTCGAGTTTTTATTGTTATTTTACTCTTTGATGAATATTGGAGATTTTATTAGTCTGGATTTCATAATATTCAAATCTATAAATATTAAAGGAAGATCTAGGGGTTCCACATGGCTTCCTCTCATTCTTCCTCCACACCATGTCATCAACTTATATGCCCCGTCATCAATCCAACTCATCTTTATCTATATTTATATATATATATATATATATATTAAAGGAAGACCTCGGGGTGCCACGTGGCTTCTTTGCATTCTTCCTTCCCACCTAGTCATCAATTATATGCCCCGTCATCAATCCAACTCAAATCTATATATCTAAATCTTAATATATACATATATTAAAGGAAGACCTTGGAGTGCCACGTGGATTCCTCTCATTCTTCCTCCCCGCCACATCAACTTATATGCCCCGTCATCATCAATCCATATATATATATATATATATATATATATATATTAAAAGAAGACATTGGGACGCCACATAGCTTCCTTTCATTCTTCCTCCCCGCCATGTCATCAACTTATATGCCTCATCATCAATCCAACTCAAATGTGTACATGTGGCGTCTTCCATTCTTCTCGACGTGCCGCGTCATCAATTCAATTCAAACCTACCATATAGGGGTGTAATAATTATCTATATATATAAAACGCCCCATAAATATATAGTAATAATAAATCACGATTTTATTTCCTACCATATAGGGGCGTTGATAAAATGTACCATAAATATAAAAAACGTGCCATAATAAAATGTACCATAAATCATTTCAAACATACTATATAGGTTGCCCAATAATTATTCATATATATAAATCATTTCAAACATACTATGTAGCGGTGCCCAATAATTATCTATAAATATAAACATGTGGCGTTTTCCATAAATATATTGTGATACCATATAGGGGCGTTAATAAAATGTACCATAAATATATAAAACGTAAATTTTGCAAACCTATATGTAGAAATAATTTCAAACCTACCATAAATACATAGTATGTACAAAACGAGCCATGAATATAGGGGATGTTTTAAAAATATCTATATATATATATATATATAGAATGTTACAAAATTCAAACCTGCCATGTAGGGGTGTCCATTACATATCTATATATATAATTATCATCTCAAACATACCATGCATATAAAACATTCCTTCCATATAACACGTACCATGATTATATATATATATTATATTATTAATTAATAGATATATAAAACGTATTATGATTTGGTTTGTAACCAAAAAAAAAAACGAAACGATTTGGTTTCCTACCATTCAATTAAAGTCACACCCCAACTTTCTCTACTATTCAATTATCAAAAGAAATGATTGAAATCCCTTTAATTACAGTTACTAAAAAATGAAACACTATAAATTACGTTCCCACCACTTTTGCTCAAACATTCCCACCTTGAACACAAAAATATTCTTTCATATTTCTTAGGCAAATATTTTCTTTCCTAATATTACACCCCTTACAACATGGCAACTTACACGAAAACTTCATACTTAAATCCTTTGAATGAAAATATTGAAATACGAGTAAGACTATGTCAACATTGGGAGTCAACAAACATGAATAGTGGAGATCTTATTAGTTTGGATTTGATACTATTTGACAAAGACGTAAGTACTTTTTTTACACGAGTTTTTATTGTTACTATACTCTTTGATGAATATTGGAGATTTTATTAGTCTGGATTTCATAATATTCAAATCTATATATATATATATATTAAAGGTAGACCTAGGGGTGCCACATGGCTTCCTCTCATTCTTCCTCCCCGCCATATCATCAACTTATATGCCCCATCATCAATCTAACTCATCTATATCTATATCTATATATATATATTAAAGGAAGACCTCGAGGTGCCACGTGGCTTCCTCGCATTCTTTTTCCCGCCACGTCATCAATTATATGGCCCGTCATCAATCCAACTCAAATCGATATATATATATATATATTAAAGGAAGACATTGGGGTGCCACGTGGCTTCCTCTCATTCTTCCTCCCTGCCACATAGTCAACTTATATGCCCCGTCATCAATCCAACTCAAATCTATATATATATATATATATATATATATATATATATATATATATATATATATATATATATATATATATTAAAAGTAGACCTAGGGATGCCACGTGGCTTCCTCTCATTCCTCCTCCCCGCCACGTCATCAACTTATATGCCCCGTCATTAATACAACTCAAATGGGATTAAAGGAAGACCTTGGGGTGTACATGTGGCGTTTTCCATTCTTCTCGATGTGCCACGTCATCAATTCAATTCAAATCTACCATGTAGGAGTGTAATAATTATCTATATATATAAAACGCCCCATAAATATATAGTAATAATAAATCGCGATTTTATTTCCTACCATATAGGGGCGTTAATAAAATGTACCATAAATAAATAAAACGTGTCATAGTAAAATGTACCATAAATCATTTCAAACATACTATATAGGTTGCCCAATAATTATATATATATATATATATATATATATATATAAATCATTTCAAACATACTATATAGCCTTGACCAATAATTATCAATAGATATAAACATGTGGCGTTTTCCATAAATATATTGTGATACCATATAGGGGCGTTAATAATATGTACCATAAATATAAAATGTACCCGATAATTATCTATATGATATAGGGGCATAAATAAAATGTACCATAAATATATAAAACGTAAATTTTGCAAACCTATTTGTAGAAATCATATCAAACCTACCATAAATATATAGTATATGAAAAATGTGCTATGAATATAGGGGGTGTCCAAAAAATATCTATATATATATATATATAGAATGTTACAAAATTCAAACCTACCATGTAGGGGTGTCCATTACAAATCTGTATATATATATATTTATCATCTCAAACCTACCATGCATATAAAACATACCTTCCATATAACATGTACCATGATTATATATATATATAAATATATATATATATATATTATTATTAATTAATAGATATATAAAACGTACCATGATTTGGTTTCTAAAAAAAAAAAAAAAAAAAAAAAAAACGATTCGGTTTCCTACCATTCAATTGAAATCACATCCGAACTTTCTCTACCATTCAATTATCAAAAGAAATGATTGAGATCCCTTTAATTACAGTTACTAAAAAATGGAACACTATAAATCACGTTCCCACCACTTTTGCTCAAACATTCTCAACTTGAACACAAATATATTCTTTCATATTTCTTAGGCAAATATTTTCTTTCCTAATATCACACCCCTTACAAGATGGCAACTTACACGAGAATTTCTAACCTAAAACCTTTGAATGAAAATATTGAAATACGAGTAAGACTATGTCGACTTTGGGACTCAACAAACATGAATAGTGGAGATCTTATTAGTCTGGATTTAATACTCTTTGACAAAGATTTAAGTACTTTTTTTACTCGAGTTTTTATTGTTACTATACTCTTTGATAAATATTGGAGATTTTATTAGTCTAGATTTCATAATATTGAAATCTATATATATATATATTAAAGGAAGACAATGGGGTGCTACGTGGCTTCCTCTCACTCTTCCTTTCCACCACATCATCAATTTATATGCCCCGTCATCAATCCAACTCATCTATATCTATATATACATATATTAAAGGAATACCTTGGGGTGCCACATGGATTCCTCGCATTCTTTCTCCCCGCCACGTCATCAACTTATATGCCCTGTCATCAATCCAACTCAAATATATATATATATATATATTAAAGGAAGACCTTGGGGTGCTACATGGCTTCCTCTCATTCTTCCTCCCCACCACATCATCAACTTATATGCCCCGTCATCAATCCAACTCAAATATATATATATATATATTAAACGAAGACCTTGGGGTGCCACGTGGCTTCCTCTCATTCTTCATCCCCGCCACGTCATCAACTTATATGTCCCGTCATCAATCAAACTCAAATCTATAAATATATTAAAGGAAGACCTAGGGGTGCCACATGGCTTCCACTCATTCTTCCTCCCCGCCACGTCATCCATTTATATGCCCCGTCATCAATCCAACTCAACTATATCTATATATATTAAAGGAAGACCTTGGGGTGCCACGTTGCTTCCGCGCATTCTGCCTCCCCGTCACGTCATCAACTTCTATGCCTCGTCATCAATCCAACTCAAATCAATATATATATTAAAGGAAGACCTCGGGGTGCCACGTGGGTTCCTCTCATTCTTCCTCCCCCCCACATCATCAACTTATATGCACCGTCATCAATCCAACTCAAATCTATATTTATTAAAGGAAGACCTTGGGGTGCCACATGGCTTCCTCTCATTTTTCTTCCCCGCCACGTCATTAACTCATATGCCCCTTCATCAATCCAACTCAAATCTATATATATGAAAGGAAGTCCTTGGGGTGCAATGTGGCTTCCTCTCATTATTCCTCCCTGCCACGTCATCAACTTATATACCCCGTCATCAATTCAACTCAAAAGGGAATAAAGGAAGACCTTGGTGTGTACATGTGGCATTTTCCATTTTTCTCGACGTGCTACGTCATCAACTCAATTCAAACCTACCATGTAGGTGTGTAATAATTATCTATATATATAAAACGCCCCATAAATATAAAGAAAAAATAAATCACAATTTTATTTCCTACCATAAATGGGCGTTAATAAAATATACCATAAATATATAAAACGTTCCAAAATAAAATGTAACATAAATCATTTCAATCATACTATATAAGTTGCCAATAATTATCTATGTATATAACTCATTTCAAACATACTATATAGTGGTGCCCAATAATTATGAGCGCCGCTACGTGCACCTCAATTGTTTATGAGGGCACCCCAAAATGCATGTAAATTTGTACACTTTTGAGGTGCCCTCATAAACAATTGGGGTGCACATAGCACCGCTCATAATTATCTATAAATATAAACATGTGGCGTTTTCCATATATTTTGATACCATATTGGGGCGTTAATAAAATGTACCATAATTATATAAAACGTAAATTTTGCAAACCTATATGTAGAAATCATTTCAAACCTACCATAAATATATAGTATATATAAAACGTGCCATGAATATAGGGGGTGTCCAACAAATATCTATATATATAGAATGTTACAAAATCCAAACCTGCCATGAAGGGTTGTCCAATACATAAGTATATATATAGATAATTATCATCTCAAACCTACCACGCAAATAAAACATACCTTCCATATAACACGTACCATGATTATATATAGATATATATATATATATATTAATAGATATATAAAATGTACCATGATTTGGTTTGTAACTGAAAAAAAAAAAAACGAAATGATTTGGTTTCCTTCTATTCAATTAAAATCACACCACAAATTTCCCTACCATTCATTTATCAAAAGAAATGATTGAGATCCCTTTAATTACAGTTACTAATAAATGGAACATTATAAATCACGTTCCCACCACTTTTGCTCAAACATTCCCATCTTGAACACAAATGTTTTCTTTCCTATTTCTTAGGCAAATATTTTATTTTCTAATATCACACCCCTTACAATGGCAACTTACACGAAAATCTCTTGTCTGAATCTTTCGAACAAAAATATTGAAATACGAGTAAGACTATATCGACTTTGGGAGTCAACAAATATGAATAGTGGAGATCTTATTAGTTTCGATTTGATATTGTGACGACTCCTTCTGAAATTAGGGCACCGCCCGGCCTAATGCCATTATTAATCTCTAGTTTCACCATATAGGACCTAACAAAGAATTAGTCAGCCTTTTCAACAACCTTATTTCTTACCAATTATTTAGTTTTCAAATAGATATAAACATATAAATATCCTATGTAAATTCATAAATCAGAGTTAATTAAAATTTACTAACTTAAATGTTATGCAGCGGAAGTCTTAACTAATTAACTAGCGGAAGCTTATAAACATGTAACCTACCTTTGTTGAGATATTAGGAATTAAAGATCACATGCATCTATATAATGAAACAGTGATATATAATATCATGTGTCTGGTCAAGGTACCTATCACTCAGCCCATAATATAAAACCCCGAAAAGAATATCATATACATATAAAAGTAATACATCAAAAATCAAACATATAAAATTTGGTGTAGCAGTGCTCCTTTGGCTTAGAGGTAGTCGCTGATCTTCTCTTCGCCTAGCCTGCTACTCGATGGATCTGCACCTACCGTCACAAACGAGACGGTGAGTACTTGAAAATAGAAAGTAATATTGAGAGACATTTGTTCACATTACCAATTATGCAATAAGTATCAAGAAGCATAATAATAATAGCAACTATGCTGAAAGCATATCATGCAAAGAGATACTTTAGTTAAACAAAATGAAACTAAGACTAGGCTAAGTAGTAATGATCTAGAGTCGGTCGGCCGTGATCTTCATCACATCAGTCTTTCCACTATATAAGGATGGAGTTGTGCTCTACATCTCTGTGAAGTCGTACTTACACGGTACAATACACCTTTATAATTATCCCAAATGTCAGTCACTGGGATGTATACTTGCCAACAACCTTGAGTCTTACAACTCGTGAAGTCACCCAAGTTAGGCTTGCGAACAACCCCAAATCTCATACCCCGTGTGTTGTGCAAGATAGTGGAGAAGTCTCGATCACCCTAAAAAGTCTAGTGACCTCCGTATGTCAGACGGATTTCTTTCATATAATGACCCTAGATACAAGAACCACTTTCATATTCAAAGAACAACATGGTATTGGAATCCAACAAATATAATTGCATAACTAATGCACAAAGATATAGATCCACAACACTATGTAAAAACTACCTAATAGCATGCTATTTCACTGACCACCAGTAATAACAGTCAATTATGACATAGCACATGAATTGGAGTCAATGAAATCATTTTATCTACAAACTACGCCATGAAACAACCTTATATAATGATAATGAACAACAAGTCATGGCACATGAAGTACAAAGACAATTCAGTCCAAATGACTAGAAATAAACATAAGAATAGGAATAAATTGTAAAGAAATCTGTCAATTAGTTTACTTACATACAACGCAATTTTTTATGCTACTCCAGCCTCTCAACGCCTCGAAACTCGTGTTTGAGCTCCCAAAACAATTCTTTAGGTTCCTGACATCACATTATATGTTTTTTAGAGTGTTTGGACCTTTACCTAGCATATTATACTCATTTATAGTGTTTAAGGACTTCTTGAGACTTGTTGGCTTTTCTACTGTCATTGAATGTAGTGCGCTAATGACCCTGGGTAGCACGCTAATGACCAATATAGCATGCTACCTATCCTACATAGCGCGCTATGTGTTGCAGAACTCAGAATTCTGCAATCATAATTCCGAGTTTTCTCAACACATAGGCTATGTTGATGCCTTGGGAAACCTTATACGTACACACCTATAGAGTTCCAAGACACCATTTACAACATAAAACAACAACTAACAATCATCGAATTCATTAATTCATTGAATTGAACTAAGTTAAGGGAGTAGAGAAGTTACCTAGCGTTAAAACTAGCTAAACTTGATCTTCTTCTTCACCAAACTACTGATTCCTAGTTGTTATTCTCCTTCTCCAGTAGTTTTTCACTCCAGCAAACCCTTACTTCTTGATTAAGAAATCGAATGAGAGTGTTTGTGAGAGGTGTTTGAGTTGATCAAGCTTATATATTTAAGTTGGATATGATTGAATGATAGCCCTTGATCACTTGTGCACACGTATCTCGAGACTTAACTAGTGGATCTCCTACTCACACATGTCCCACTAGTTCATGCTTAAGTAACACTAAACAATAACTCAAATAATGTTGAAGCATGTCAACTTTGGTATTTCAATACCAAATCAACCATAGCCCTTTAATTCACTTATAAAACCAACATAAAGCTTATACCAGCTCACCATATTGCTCTCTAACTTGGTCCCACGTCGGTATGCATATTAAGGCACGTCTTCGCTCATGCCTCGACACCTATACATAAGTAGAAATGACTTAGTAGTCTACACATATACAATACGCTTGGCATACATCACCACAAATATAACATTTACCTCGATCACCTAGCCTCAGTAATGACACGTATCTTGCTGCGAGTCCCACGTCACGGGTCATTTGATCCTGATTAACAAATTAAACTAAGAATAGAAATTTGGGCCATGAAAATACTCTTTTAAGAAGATGTAAGTACTTTTTTTTACTCGAGTTTTTATTGTTACTATACTCGTTAATGAATATTAGATATTTTATTAGTCATGATTTCATAATGTTCAAATCTATCTATATATACTAAAGGAAGACCTTGGGGTGTCACGTGGCTTCCTCTCATTCTTCCTCCCCGCCACGTCATTAACTTATTTGCCACGTCATCAATCCAACTCATCTATATCTATATACATATATATTAAAGGAAGACCATGGGGTACCAGGTGGCTTCCTCTTATTCTTCCTCCTCGCCACGTCATCAACTTATATGCTTAGTCATCAATCCAACTCAAATCTATATATATTAAAGGAAGACCTTGGGGTGCCTCGTGGCTTCCTCTCATTCTTCCTCCCCGCCACCTCATCAACTTATATGCCCCATCATCAATCCGACTCAAATGGGAATAAAGGAAGTGCTTGAGGTGTACATGTGGTGTTTTCCATTCTTTTCGATGTGCCATGTCATCAACTCAATTCAAACCTACCATGTAGGGGTGTAATAATTATCTATATATATATAAAACGCCACATAAATATATAGTAATAATAAATCACAATTTGGCTTCCTACCATATAGGGGCGTTAATAAAATGTACCATAACTATATAAAACGTGCCATAATAAACTGTACCATAACTTATATGCCCCTTCATCAATCCAACTCAAATCTATATATATGAAAGGAAGTCCTTGGGGTGTAATGTGGCTTCCTCTCATTCTTCCTCCCTGCCACGTCATCAACTTATATACCCCGTCATCAATTCAACTCAAAAGGCAATAAAGGAAGACCTTGGTGTGTACATGGCATTTTCCATTTTTCTCGACGTGCTACGTCATCAACTCAATTCAAACCTACCATGTAGGTGTGTAATAATTATCTATATATATAAAACGCCCCATAAATATAAAGAAAAAATAAATCACAATTTTATTTCCTACCATAAATGGGCCTTAATAAAATATACCATAAATATATAAAACGTTCCAAAATAAAATGTAACATATATAAATCATTTCAATCATACTATATAAGTTGCCAATAATTATCTATGAATCATTTCAAACATACTATATAGCGGTGCCCAATAATTATCTATAGATATAAACATGTGGCGTTTTCCATAAATATATTGTGATACCATATAGGGACGTTAATAAAACGTACCATAAATATATAAAATGTAAATTTTGCAAACCTATATGTACAAATCATTTCAAACCTACCATAAATATATAGTATATATAAAACGTGCCATAAATATAGGGGGTGTCCAGTTTCGCGCTTATGTCATCACATGTCAGTATCTGTCACTTCATTCCCAGATGCCAATGAACCCGGGTCCGGCATTGTCCGAAGCGATCACCTGCTCAACAATATTCTAACCACATAATTCAGATTCATAGAAATAAATGGTATATATATATATATATATATATATACCAAAAGCATGTGGTAATGATGAAGAAAAGCATAAATATCTATATATATATATATAATGTTACAAAATTCAAACCTGCCATGTAGGGGTGTCCAATACATATCTATATATATTTATAGATAATTATCATCTTAAACCTACCATGTATATAAAACAAACTTTCCAAGTATGTCACCAAATCGCTATCCTAATATAAGAACATTTATTAAGCATCTCTTGAACAATAGTATAAATTATTTAATGTCAATAAAGGAATATGAAACAACTTCTCAGTTCAAAGAACAATTCAGATCAAAAGCGGACATGACACCATGAAGGTACTCATAAACTTGCAGACACACCTTTAGAGGACCTAGAGCCGAGCCTCCAATCCAACGGAAAGAATTTGCGTGAAGCGTCATTTGGAGATGATGGGGGCTTAATCTGCTCAAATCGAAATACCAAATACAAAATTATAGATTGAAGACTAACATGATGAAGGTCATATTATCTTCTTGTAATTAGTTCAATTTGCCGCAATTCGGGTTCTATTCGGATGCGTAAATGGTCGTAGGTCACATAACAAATTGGAAATTTGTATTATTAAGCACTTTTTATAAGAATGCGATTATCAAGTGCTTACTCACTACGCATATACTAGAAAACACAAAAGTGTAATTCGTATGTTTTTAAAAGGGTAAACATTCTTCAAAAGAACAATAAAAGAGATGAAGGTGTTATTTCCAAGCTTAAGCAAGTAGTAGACAAAGCATATCTAAGAACCCATATCAATCAAGGTTGGAAACATTCAATTTTAATTGATAGTTGAAAGGAAAGTTGATTTATAGAAATACATTAAAATATGGAACATCACATTAGATTTTTAAAGTATCTAGACTTAAAAGTAGTCTATGTTAATTAATGTAAAAACTAAAACGTTTTAAGAAAAAGAACTTACAGCTAAAACAAGAAAAGGGATTACTTCCATTATGATTAGGGTGGACTTTACTCCAATGGCACTAAAAAATCCAATGGATCCAAGAACAAGACAAACGAGTAGACAAATATTCAAGATTAGCTAGCTCTCGATTCAAGTGCTAACATCGTGGGATTCTCATTATTTAAACTCAAATCTACCTTTCCTAGGTCAAAATCAACCCTAGATTTACCTAAACATAAGCTTCATTTCAAAGGTTCGAAAAATCAAAATGAGATTTCACTTTCCTACTTTTCGAACACTTTGCAACGATTCAACATCATCAATTAATCATCCACTTCATCAAATCCACAAAACCTACATTCAAATGAGCAATTTCACAAAAAATATCCACACAACGAACCGAATTCGATCAACATACTAGAACCATCAAAATCACACAAAAACGAAAGCACTAAGAAGTTGAATCCACTTAAGCGAACCAAAATGTCGACGATCTCGTGATCACGTCAAAGCTCGCACAGCATGAAAGAGGTCGTTCCTGTTAGCTTAGAAGAAATGAAGATTCCGAACACAACGACGTGAGAGAGGATTGGATACCTTACCCTAGAAGAAGCCGAACTTCGCGCGAGAAATCAGCAAAACCGCTCACGCGCCGAGACGAGAGTGGCGAGCGCGCCAGCGAGGCGAGCGAGAGACCGAGCGATCTAAGCGAGCGAGCGACTGCGAGCGACCGAGCGAGCGACCAGAGCAACCAGAGCGAGCGAGCAACCGAGAGCGAGCGAGAGACCGGCGAGCGAGCGAGGAGAGACCGTCGCGAGCGAGCGAGGAGAGACAGTGAGTGAGTGGGGCGAGAGAGCGAGGAGTGAGTGAGAGTGGGGCGAGAGAGCGAGACGAGTGAGATTATTTATAGATAATTATCATCTTAAACCTACATGTATATAAAACAAACTTTCCATATAACACGTACCATGATTATATATAGATATTATATATATATAATGTACCATGATTTGGTTTGTAAACCGAAAAAAAAAAACGAAACGATTTGGTTTCCTACCATTCAATTAAAATCACACCCCAACTTTCCCTACCATTCATTTATCAAAAGAAATGATTGAGATCCCTTTAATTACAGTTACTAAAAATGGAACATTATAAATAATGTTCCCACCACTTTTGCTCAAACATTCCCACCTTGAGCACAAATATTTTCATTCCTATTTCTTAGGCAAATATTTTCTTTCCTAATATCACAACTCTTACAAGATGGCAACTTACACGAAAATCTTTGACTTGAATCCTTCGAACGAAAATATTGAAATACGAGTAAGACTATGTCGACTTTGGGAGTCAACAAACATGAATAGTGGAGATCTTATTAGTTTTGATTTGATACTCTTTGATGAAGGCGTAAGTACTTTCTTTTTACTCAAGTTTTTATTGTTACTATACTCTTTGATGAATATTAGAGATTTTATTAGTCTGGATTTCATAATATTCAAATTTTTATATGTTTTTTGGAGACTTTTTTCAATGCCATAATTAAAAAACATCAAGTGCACAAATTCAAGCCGCTACTTCAAGATGGAGGATTCTATTCGATAAGGAATTTTAAAGTAAGCTTGAGAACCGGACTGTACCATCTTGTCGCTAATGAGCGCAGGATATATTTCATGCATACAACCATTGTTAAACGTCTTGATGCCATTATAAGGATTCTCAAGCACAAGTTTGAGTTTGTTTATGAAGATGTGCTTGAAGATAGGGTCAACAATTGTGAATTCCTGACCGGTAAAAAATAACTTTTCGATATGTTTTTCCAATTAGTAGTAATCAATATTTTGTAATTATTAGTACTAATCATTTACATTTTATATGTTTGTAGACATTATCGGTTGTTTAACAAGCATAGGAGGCCTGGAGACAGTAGGATCGAATGACAGTAAGCAAAAAAAAAGACATCCAAATCATGATCAATAGGTAAGTATGGTTTATGTATGGATTGTAAATATGTGTTGTTTTTCATAATTTGTTTTTAACCGAACCAAACATAAATTTTGCATATTTAATAAGATGCAAATACTCTATGGGGCAATACAAGGGACTCTTTTGATGTCTCTATTTGTCGTAGTGACACTTCACCTGTCATTGTGATTGTCACATCAACCCCTGTAAAAATGTTCAAAGGTCAAATTGGACTCTCCACAACAAGTGCTTCTAAGGTGTATATTAATCTTGACATCCCTACTGTGAAGGACATGATTAAGAGGTATTATTTTTCTTATTGGGTTTTTTAAAAGTTAAGTGTAGGAAAAGAATATTATATATTAATCTAGATATAATTCTTACTTTTCTACCAACATAAGGGACTCACTGTAACTCTCGTAACAAAGGCCCCATCTTGGATCTCTGCAAACATGTATATTAAAGTGACAACATTAATTATCCTAAGTGACAAATTAGTGCATAGAGGTTCATAGCAGCCTGTGTGTTAATGACGTAGGATATAAGTAATTCTTTAATAACCGCAATGCATGGTGCAAATGCATATTGAATTCCAGAATCTCTATCTTTTAAGTGATGTTGCAACACTACCGATATATTCTCTTGACATGAATATTGAATTCCAGTGCCACATGGCACTGTGATTGGATTTACATAAGATTGGCAATATATATGAAACTGCCATTGAAGGGATTTGTTGTTTGCCAAAAAAAATGGAAAACTGCCATTGAAGGGGTTTGTTGTTTAGGCTGGTTCGTTAAATAGAACATTTTTTCTACTTTTTTTACCAAAAAAAAAATAGTAGAAAAAAATCTACATCTGTTTGACTCTCACTTCGCCCGCATCTTTACGTCTCTAACTGCAAAACTCGTTTTCCTCACCCTCTCTGCGCTGCATCTCAAATTTTAAGGTTATATAGATTCGTAATCTATTATAATTGTTCAATGTAAGTTTTCAACTAGCGTCTCTGAAATCCAAATGTTGCCAAAAAAAAAACACCGACAAAATAATTGTCAATAGTGGAACAAATGTTTGGGAATTGATTATCAATACACCAACTTCTAGAAGTTGATGATAATCTCGAAAATGTCACGATCAACGCAAAGGTAGCCGCTATTGAAGATCGATTTGGTTGGTGTTACATTTCTTGTAACGTTTGCAAAAAGAAGCTGGTGCGGCAGGAATCAAGTTTCATGTGTGAGAAAGATTGTAGAAAGGAATGTAAATTCCCTTTGATGAGGTATGCATTTTTTTAATCAAATGATGAGATATGCATTTCTTAAGTAATTGGCCATATAGATTAAACTTTTTAAAAAATTGTAGTATTGCATAATGTTTTTGTAATAAAATTATTTTTAGCAGCATGTTTGTTTTATATTTGGCTTTATCCATAAATGTAAAATATTTTTTCAAAATTATAGGTAAAGATACATTTATCGGTGTCAAATGAGTGTGGGAGTACTACTTTTGTACTCTTTAATGATGTAGCGAAAAAACTTCTAGACACCATAGTGAACAAGTTGGTCAACTCCGGAGCCACAACTGACACCGTCCCTCCCTAAATCGAAAAACTGATTGGAAAAAGTTTTGTCTTCAATTTGAGTCTTAACGAAAAAAATTGGTATGAAAGCTTTGAAAATTATTGTGTCAAACTAATTTTTACTCCAGATTACAAACTAGAGCTTCGATATAAAGATCGAAAGATAAGTCAAGGTAATTAATGTCAATTACTTTTTTAGGAAATTGTCTTACGTAGTTCTATCAGAGAGTTATGTTTTGATATTGTTCACTGTAGGGGTTTCTACGAACACAAGGTGAAATTGGAGGTTGTTTGACTTCTTTTGATGTGATATGTAAGGAAGGCACTGAAAACGCATTGTGCTCGACGAAGAGCACATGAAGAGGTATGATAAAGAGGAAGATATGCTTTCAGAAAATAGTAAGCGAAAGAAGTTGGAGTGATTATATCTTGAGGTGGATATTAACCCTAAAGTTCTTATCAATATGAATTTTTGGAGACTTGCAGTTTACACCTTTTACAAACATGTTACGGGTTGATACATTTTCGTAGTATGGACGTGACTTTTTATTTCTGATGGTGTGTGGTTTTGGATATTTAAACTTTATGTGATGGTTTGTGCTTTGATATATTTAGACTTTATGATGGGATTTGACTTTGTTTTCATATTATCAATATTATTATAGATTACTGATTGGTTAAACATGCTACAAGGAGTAGTCAAGTTAATGTTTGTAAATTGCACATATCTCTCCAGTAAGACTTTAACTTTACATGCTTTTATTTAGTTATACTCTACCTTTACATGCTTTTATATTATCAATTCTATTATAGATTACATATTTGTTAAAAATGCTACAAGGAGCAGTCAAGTTAATATGTGTAAATTGCAGATATCTCTCCAGTAACTATCTTGATGAAGCTAAGGTCCCCATTCCACCGATCATACCCTTTTGCTCAGTGTCCAACCAATTGTAAGAGTTTACCTTTACATGCTTTTATTTAGTAATATAATTGGGACTTTTTTTATTGTTACGGTATATAGAGGGGCACTGACAAGTAGAGTCAAAATGGCAATAACATCTGCTACGATGACTTCAATTCAACAAGGATTGGACGAAGATGAAATCACACTATAGGAAGATGGTACTTGAATAAACTCCATTCTCTTTTTTGGGGATTTCTACTTTAATTCTTTGACTAATTAATGCCTTTTACTTGCAGTTTAAAAAAAAAAAAAAACTTATACTTCCTCTCTCTCCCTGACTGAAGGCTATGTCTTTGGCGAGGTCAAGTTACAAGTAGTGGTGTAGCTTTCAAGAAAGGCAAAGCTTCAATTAGATGGTTTTCCAAATTATAATTAAATGGGTCATGATAGAATTTGTTGCATTAAAATATCTATTTTGCAGATGTGGGTTATTCTTACTATATATATATGTAACCCTACACTTTGGCGCTTCATGTACCTTATAGTGGGGAGTGGATACAACGATGTAACTTTTTCAAATAATTAATAAAGGAGAAAACTGGTTTGCTAATAAAAAAACACAAATCTCTTAGTTCCATTAGTTTCATTCAAGCTCTTTATATCCCTAAAATAGTGGTTAAAAAACAAAAGATAACTAAAATCACTAATTAAATTTACAAGACAAAAACATATACTAAAATCTATAAGAGCTTCCAAGCTTTAAATAAATCTTAAAATCCCTAAAGATATTAAATGGTAATAATGTACTAAAAATGAAAAATACCACATGGCAGTTTTCATCACTCTCGAGGTGCCACGTGACATAAACTAAAGTCTACATTCATTAAACAAAAAGGTAAATTTAAAAAAAATATAAACTTTCATATATGAAACGTTTCTATATTTTTTATATTTTTTTCTTTGAAGTAGAAATAAAATCTTCCCTCATCAAACAAAAAGGTAAACTTCCATATATGTAACATTTCTATATTTGTTATATTATTTTTTTATGTAGAAATAAAGTCTTGCATCATTAAAAAAAAGGTAAATTTTTTAAAATAGAAACTTGAAACGTTTCTATAATTTTTTTTTGTTTGAAGTCGAAATGAAAAGGTTTCTATATATTTTTTATATTTTTTCTTTGAAATAGAAATAAAGTATTCCCTCATTAAAAATAAATAAATTTTAAAAATATAAACTTCCTTAAAATATAGAAACGTTTCTATATTTGGATTGGAGTAGAATCCCTTTGACGCCGTTAACTAATTAAAAAATAAACAACCAAAAATGTCCACACTCCTTTCTCTCTATGCTGCTAAAATCTCCTTCCTCTCCTAAGTCTCCTTATTCAATTTGAAAACTCAACGCTTCTCTATAAAAGAAAAAAACTCAAACCCTCACTGTCATTTTTCGACCAAGTCATCAAACGAACGAAGAGGTGTCAAGGCCAATACTATTGTGGCCTCTCCATCTTCTTCAATCCGCCCCTGCAACTTCACCTTTTTTGTCACCTTGTAACTTAGGTATGCAATTTTTTCATCTAAATTAAACAATCGATTATCTTCTCTGTTGCAGATGCAGATACCAAGCCTTGGAACCAATCTCTGACAGAGTCATTGGAGTCGAAGAGAAAATAAGTTGGTGGCAATGATACTATTTTTTTCTTTATAAAGATATATATGTAGTAGCTATGGACCAGCTAGTGTAGATAAGATAATAATGAGACTTGCTTGTCTTGTTGTGTGTGTGTGCTTGGCAGATTCGATTCTCTTGTGAGTTCACTCTGCTTGCTTTGCTCCGTTGTGGGTGGATGGCCTTCCCTTGTCTCCAATCAAGTTAGAAAAAGTTCTGGATTCGGTGGGCGTCGGACCATTTTCTTAACGGTATGCTCACTCGTTTTTCTTCATATATAACCAGATTCATATATGTTGGGGTGTGACATTACTGTGAGGGTTTGTGTGGGGCTTGTCAACATGTACAGCGATCCAATCGGCATCATGTCGGGTGTATTATATTGTGTTCAAATCATGGTTTGGACTTTGAACTGGAACAATAGGAAGAAAAAAAAGGTATGATTTCCTCCTTTGAAAAATCTTAGTTTTTGAAACATAATTATATTGATGTGTCAGCAACTTATTACAGTTGGAGCTTTCATATTGCTCTTCATATCTGGTCTGAAGTCCGAATAAAGAAATATAGTTTGATAGGATGATAATTAACGAGCGTAAAACATTTATAGCTCCATGAAATAGATCAAATATATTTGAAAGAGTTTGATTCGTATAATGGGTTTTAACTAATTTGAGATTGATGCATTGTTTTTTGACAACACGTGAGATCTGGAGAAGCGTTTAACTAAGATCATTGATTCTCCATCCTTTATGGTTAGATTTAAGCCTTAGTATAATTTGAAGGGTATTTATGTCAATTCTCATATTTATCCTTTGTATAATTTGGGGCTGTTGAATGAAAACACTTAGTTGCAGAATGAAAACACTTAGCTGCAGATTTAACATATTTATTTTTGTTGTATTGCCTTCATCACATACCAGTAGCCTAAGGTATAGAGTCGAAAATTATCAAGATGCAATGGCAATATATAGATGGGATGGCTACCCTGATCTTCTAATCACTACAAAAAAATGGTTATTTAGAAACGGAATTAGCAACGGAATTTAGTTCCGTAGCTAAGAATAAATGGTTTGAGACGGAATTGAGACGGAATAATTCAGAGACGGAATAGAGAGAGATCAGAGACTGAAATAGAGACGGAATAAAGATGAAATTAAATTATGTCTCAAAAAAATGGCGCCAACATTCCCATCAAAACTTTAATTTTTTATAACCGTTCATTACGCCTCGAGATTCGTGCATGATTCGATGCGGATGATTGAAAAATGGGAACGGATGTTTATAGAACTCTCTCTCTCTCTCTCAACCGATTCTCACCTCCACGCACTCTCTCTTCCTCGTCGAATCCCCCGATCCTTGCAACTCTCTCTCAACCGATTCACTCATCGTCAACTCTCTCTCTCTCTCACCGAAATCTCTCTCCCAAACCCTGAAATCTCTGCACCGTCTGCCGGAGGTTGGGGCCTCTGTTGTCGCTGCGATTGAGACTGCGAGTTGTCGTCGGGTCTGCCGGAGGTCGTGCCGTCTCGCCGTCGCCATTCCGCCTCCGAAGCCTCGCCTCGCCGTCGCCGCCTCCGAAGCCCTCGCCGTGTCGCCGTCGCCGCCGCCTCGAAGCCCTCGCCATCCGCGTCGCGCCTCTCGAAGCCTCGTCGTCGCGTCGCCGCCGCCTCTCTGAAGCCTTCGCCTCTGCTAAGTCGCGTTGTGTCGTGAAGCCATCGTCGCTGTTCGTCGTTGTCGTCTACTTTGTCCCTCGCCGTCTTACATTGGACACCCAGGTGAGATAATCCCTCCATTGATATACCCTTTTCAGATTTTCCTTTGTTTCTCTCTAGTTTGTAAGATTTCGATCAGTTTTTGTGATATTCGATCTCAATTTTTCCATTTACATATTTTTATTTGTTCTTATATTTGGTATGTTGAAGCTGAAACACAACTTTAGGGTTTGTGCTGACTTGTGTTGTAACGTTGGTCAATTTAGGTTTGTTGATCTAGTGATTTATGTTGCTCAACTTTTCATTTACATATTTTTTATTTGTTCTTATATAGCGTTTTTTTTTGTAATTCTTATATCATTTGTTTTTATCTCTTGTTTTTTAGACCATGAAAACTTGTATGGTTTTTTTAAGTCAACTTGTATGGTGTTTTAGCCTTTTAGGCATAAAGACTTTTAAGTTCTGATCTCTTCTTCTTCTTGTTCTTTTTTTGGTTTTGAATTTTTGATCTCTTATTGATTTAATTCATGTTTTTATGATCATGTATGGATTCTTTCTCTCTAGTTCGTTAGATTTTGGTGAGTTTTGTGGTTCAGATGGTGAAAATTTGTCTAAGTTTTTAATCGGTATTATGGTTTTCTTGTTTTTGGAGATTTCATTGGATGCCCAAGTAAGATAATCCCTCCATTTGAATACCTATTTTTGATTTATTTTTGACTCTCACTATTGTGAGATTTCGATGAGATTGTGTGGTTCCGTTAGTTATCATTTGTTGTTGCTTTGATGGGTAGTTAACAGGTTATATTGAACATATTATATTGGTTTAATTTACATCAAGGCTTATGTTAACAAGCTTGTTGGATCCCCGCAATTATATGAATGTCGTATGAGGATTTATTTTCGAGGTAGTTTGATGTGTAGTGTAAGAGCTCCAAGTGGTTTATGCATGTATTCACGCAATGAGTTCGGTTAGGAACAACGGAGAAATGTAGCCTCGAAACCAGAGAAAACATGGATACTTTGAATAGTGCAGCGAAGTTGGAACATTTATTATACTTGACAAGCTTTCGTGGATATATAAATCTTTTTCAATGTCGAATTGTACATTTTTTCCCTCATTTGAATATTTGTTGTTGATATATATTGTTGATGTATGTATGTCAGATTCTGCTTTTTTGGGGGATGTTAGCACCCCCATGGAGTTGTTGGAGGGGGTGCAGGCGATGGAGCAGGTCCTATGGTTGTATTTTCAGGTTTAGAGGTTATGGAGACCAATTGGATTGATCTTAGTTGTGAAAAGAAAACAAAGCGTACAAACGGAATTGAGACGGATTAGCAACAAAATTCAGAGATTCCATTGCTATTCTATCTCTAATTGCCGAGGAAATAGCCGCGCCAAACTGGGTAATACTAAATTTAGACACGAAATATAGATGGATCAGCAACGCATTTGTTGATCCGTTTCTAATCAGCAATGAATCATAAACGAAATGCAAGTATTCAGTTGCTGATCCTTTGCTAATCAGCAACGGATCATATACGAAATTGAAGCATTCCGTGTCAAATCCGTTGTTGATTACGAAAGGATCACTTTAATTCCGTGTCTGATCCGTTGCTAATCAGCAACGACGGATCAGCAACGGAATGCAATTAGAATTGTCCCCTTATGAAGAAATTCCATTTCTCTTCCGTTTTTTTTCGTTTCTAAATTCGTCTCAAATCCGTCTCTATTCAATCTCTAATCAACAACGGAACACATTTCCGTTGTTGACTAAATTAGCGTCGACATATTTAGAGACGGAATTAATTTTGTCTCTGTTCAGTTGCATAATATACTTAGAGACGAAATTTATGCTAATTAGCAACTAAAATTTTCGTTTATGATCAGCTATTTTTTTGTAGTGAATCACATTTATATGCAACCCACGCTGGCTAGAGATAAACTATATGCTGCAGATGATTAAACAGAAAGATGATGAAAATAGAGTCAAAATTATATGTAGAATATTCGAAATCAAATTGTGTGAGCTCGTGCACAACCTTAAGCACAAAAAAACTTTAGTGACCCAATTGCAGGTAGTTACATGATTCTTTCTCTTGGGAAGTTCTAGGTTGGGTCCCTTTGGACACCTATCCAGCTGGATACGTGTAATACAAACCGAGAAGTATGTTGTGATTATGTTTAGGCGAAATGCACGGCATTCGACTCGGCAGGTGCCCAAAGTAATTCAATGAGTCATTTTACCTTTCTCACATCATAGAAAACCTAACGCAATTTTAGGACATAATTTCTTAATGATATATACATTATTCTTCTCGAATTGACTATAACTTGTTTACCCTTATAATTGAAAATATGCAAACTAATATATAGTTGTCTAAATTGCAATTCTCTATACTATTGAATTTCAAAAACGTGGTCTTCCACATGTACATATCTTGTTGTTTATTCATTCAAAGGAGAAAAACAGTCCTCGAAATATATTGATACAATCATAAGTACCGAAGTCCCAAATCCTAATGCTGATTCACAAGGTTATAATGTTGTTAAAAAATTAATGATTCATGGTCCATGCGGCACATCAAACATGAAGTCTCAATGCATGTCTAATGGTAAATGTATGAAACATTTTCCAAAAAAATATGTTGATCAAACAACATTGGATGCAGAGGGATTCCAGTGTATAGAAGGAGAAAGACCGGATTCACGGTCGAGAAAAATGGATCGCTATTGAATAATTGTCATGTGGTTCTGTATAACGGGGACTTGATCGTAAAGTATGATGTTCATATTAACATGAAATCATGTAACTATTCGAGATCCATGAAAACGTGATTGATGAGATTAAGGCTTATTTAAATTGTAGATATATCTCGGCTACAGAGGCATGTTGGAGAATATTTCAATTTGACATACACCATAGAGAACCAGCTATTGAGAGATTGTAGTTCCGTATTCCTGGTGAACAGTCTGTTGTTATTGAAGAATGTGATTCATTGGATGCTGTGTTATGAGCAGACCTGGTATAGATAGAAAAAAGTTCACTGCGTAGTTTGAAACTAATAAAGCGCACCCTGATGCAAGACAGTTAACTTATTTTGGATTTCCTTTGCATTGGGTGTGGAATTCAAAGAATAAACTTTGGACTAGAAGAAAAAAGGGCAAGACAATTGGGAGGATCTATTTTTCCCATCCATCAAGCGGTGAACGTTACTATTTGAGGATGCTACTTAACATTGTAAAGGGGAGTACTTCATTCAAGCAAATTAGAAATGTAAATGAAATTTTACATCCATCTTTTAAAGCTGCATGTTATGCATTAGAGTTATTGGATGATGAAGAGGAATCAAATGATTGTCTCATGGAAGCAGCATCGTGGGCAACTGGATATCAACTTAGACAATTGTTTGTGACAATATTGTTACACTGCCAGGTAATTTACAATAAAAAACACATTTCTTTTAGTTTCATGGTCTACGTTTGCCTTTTTAATATTAAACAATGTTTTGCGGTTTTTTTATCTTTATTTTGATGCTAATCATTTGGTTTATATAAATTTGTAATTATTTGTATAACTTACTTCTTTTAATTTAATACTTAATTCTTCGATATTTGAGGTATTTTATATTTTATATTTACCAATTATTCAATAGAGAATCCTTATAAAATCGACCTTCCATTGGAATATGAATATAAAGTATTATCAATAACATATTTATAATTTAACTTTGGCATTCTATGTTCACAACTTTTTGGTAACAATTTAGTTACAAAAGATATAAGTTTACTTTTTAAATGTAGTTTTTTTTTTTTAATTCACTGGGGAGTTGAACTCAAGACCTCTCCATACCTTGCATTTTCAAATATAATACTTAATTATTCAATCTTGAAATCATTCATATTTTACATTAGAATTATTCAATTGGGAAGCATAGTTGCAAAGACAATATTCAACTTTTTTTGAAGTAATATTTTGAAAATTCCCATGTATGAATGCGAGTATGTAGTGTTATCAATAGTATCCATGTTAGTAGATTTACAATGTATGCATAACTAGAAAAAAATATAACTTATATTTTTAAATGTAATACTTAACAATTTAGTATTATCTAAAGTATTATCAGTTGCATACACTAAATTTAACTTTTATATTACATTTTGATATTATTAAATCATGCGTTAAATAAGTATATCTAATCATATTCGCTTATGATTTCTTTGAGATCTTAGGTGGCTGATGTATCTAAATCTTGGAAAAGTAATAGTTCCATATGTTGGATTTTTTGGGTCCATACGCAGTGGAAAATTCAAAACAAATTTTGAAAAACCCCAACAGGATCGAAAACAAGTTTCATTAAACTAAATCTACGAAAGTAGATCATACCTTATTCCGTGATTTCCCTTTTGATTGTTCGATTTTCAAGACGTTCAAGTGCGCCCTCTACAGAAATCCACACAAGAACAGTGACCACAATTTGGAGTGCTAGCTCCAAGAGAAATTGAAATGGATTTTTCATTCTCTCCCTAAATCCAGAGAACTCAAAAATAAAAGTAAAACGAAATCTTATTTCGTTTTTAGGGATCCACCCTTTATTTATATGTGTAGATAAGCCCTCACTTAAAATCATATTCGTAATACAACTATCGTATTTACGCAGCTTAAGCATATTACACATACTCCCCTATTAATAAGTTATTATATAACAAATCGTAAGGGCTTTTATGTCATGAATTTTATCATATGAAATTGTGCAAAGCCATTCTTTGCGTATGACCCAATAGGTTCATGCGACGTTGGCAGTGAACCAAAAACTATTTCGGTACACAAGTCATAAGCGGTCTCTAGCAAGGCATTATGACTAACCAAGTAGCATGAATATCAACATCGATACAACCTAATTAATAACGTATATCATATCCTTTTGTCGAGCGATATCCTTTAATTAAACATAAGGCATGGAAAGTCACCCTTAATGTTCAATCGTACTTGTCTCGATCTTTAAGTAAACTGAAAAACATCCAAGTGAAATTGATCATATCAATTCACATGGACTTGACCATTATTAGTCTATCTTATCGAGGGATCCACTGATATCTCTCTATACGAGAGTGATAAATTCTATCTTGATTACACACTTTCACATATTATTCACACGGTAACCAATCACAATCTTTATAATTGTATGGTTAAAGACAACATTTGATTGTGTGAAATTATCATGCTCCTAATATTGAAGTCTATGGTAATCTCAAGTCGAATGACTAAATGATATACCTATCATGAGTAACACATAAGGCTTAATCCATGTGGTGTTCTCATAGCGGGTCGGTCTAGTATCTTATTCCATAATAAGTACTCATGATCTTGATTCGTATCCTTATACGCATGATCATCACATGACCATCAATCAAGATTCACACTAGTCTTAATTCATTATAGTTCCCAGTATAATGACCGACTATGGACATTTAGGATATTTCAACAAATACCAATGGATCTTACTAGAAGGTAAACATGCAATCACTTATAATAAAACATCAAATAAAACCTCTATTTTATTAACTAAAATTATAAGATAAATAATGTTTATATATTGACCTAGGGCACATGCCCTAACACCATATTATCAGAGGATATACCTCAATTACAAAAGAGAATACTTCAAATTCTAGATTTGCAACTATCTCCTAAGCAAATTCAACATTACACATTAGTTGAAATTGAGAATATTCTTCAGAAAGTTGGTAAGACATTAAAAGATATTGATGGCATGCCTATTCCAATTCTTTCACTGTTAAGGGATGTAGAAAATCGGTTGGTAGCTGAGGAGTTAGATTACAATATTGATGAGATGACGGTGTTACATGAGGAATTATATACATCTTTGAATCGATGTCAGAAGGTAACATTTGAAGCTATTATTGACTCGATTATAAGTGACAAGGGTAGACTATTTTTTATTAGTGGCCATGGTGGAACAGGAAAAACCTTCTTGTGGAAAATGATAATTACCAAGCTAAGGTTAAAAGGTAAAATAGTGTTGCCAGTTGCATCATCAGGAATAACATCTCTTTTTTTGCGAATAGTAGAACAACTCATTCACGGTTTCATATCCCACTGGAAATTTCGGCCGAATCATCTTGAGAAATTCAACATGGTACCCATTTAGCTGAACTTCTTTGCAAAACATCATTGATAATATGGGATGAAGCTCCTATAGCCAACCAATACTGTTTTGAAGCTTTAGACAGGAGTTTGAGATACATTTTTCAAATGAGGTATGGGAATAGTTATGACAAACCTTTTGGCGGCCTTACAGTTGTTCTTGGAGGTGATTTTAGGCAAATATTGCTGGTTGTGCCTAAAGGTGGAAAAGCCGATATTATAGAAGCTTTGCTTAATTCTTCTTATCTATGAGAACATTGTATTGTCTTCGAACTCAACCAAAATATGCGGCTTTCCATTGAGTCTGCGGGACCACAATCGAAGATCTTGCTTCGTTTGATAGGTGGTTGCTTCAAGTTGGAAATGGAGCATTTTACGACGATTCGGATAATGAGTTATTAAGAATCCCAACGAATGCGTTGTTACACCATGATGGAGACCCTATAAGATGTATTGTAAAAGATGTTTACCCATCACTTACCGAACGGTTTCACGATTCTTCTAATTTGAAAAAGCGTGCTATTTTGACTCCAAAAAATAAGACAATGCATCAGTTGAATCAACTAGTCATGGATTTAATACCAGGGGATAATATTACATATATGAGCTCTGATACTATTTGTAAATCCTCTACTGCAGCAAATGATGAAGATTTTTACTTTACACAACTGAATTCCTAAATAAATTACAATTTTCAGGATTTCCCAATCATGATGTCCAATTAAAAGCAGGTGTGCCAGTCATGCTTCTTAGAAATCTTAATTAGGCTGAGGGTTTGTGTAATGAAACAAGGTTAGTAATAAAGCATCTCGCAAGATGGTTAGTAACAACGACAATTATTTCCAGAGCTAATATTGGGAATACCGTGACAGTTCCAAGGATCATAATTTCACCTATGAGTCAAAATGACCTTTCAAGTTAAAGAGACGCCAACTTCCATTAGTACTGTGTTTTGCTATGACGATCAACAAAAGTCTGGGTCAATCACTAAAATGTGTGGGATTATTCTTACCGAAGCAAGTCTTTACACATGGTCAATTGTACGTAGCAGTATATCGAGTGCCCGAAAGAGATGAAATATGGATGTTAAATACGGATGATGAATTTCAAAACCAAACGTTTGTCAAAAAAATTGTTTATCGAGAGATCTTCAAAAATATTAACACATCAAATGATGAAGACGAGGTAATTTTTGAAAACCATCTATTTATATATATAATACATCAAATATTGTCTAATATTTTATATACTATCTATTTTTTGACTTATTAACATAAATATGTCAGCTTTGTGAAGGTTTAACGAAAAAAAAGAATCAGTGATGAAATGCAATGCTATATATTCAACATATGTATGTATTGTGACGAGAACAAGCATGTGCAATGTCTAATATAATGGAAAAAGATTTGATGCAAAATATATATTATATACTAATATTTAAAATATATACTATATACTAATGCTTGGGGTAAAAGTTATGATGGAAAAAGGGTGGTTAACAAAGCCTAATATGCATAGTCAACTTTTTCTTATGTTATTTTTTAGACAAATGTGTAATGTCGCCTTTACATAAAAAATCATGAGAAAATTTGTGTATGTATTATTAATTAGTTTTCGCGATATGAGTGATACCACACAAACCTGCAAATTAGCTAATAATCATTATATATGTTCTCTAGATACTACTAAGTTCATTTTTTCTAGAGATTAATGGATTGGATAAATCTATTCTATTAAGTTGGTGATGACTTTATTGATATGAAAACACCTAATGGAGGTTGAATATGATCTTGAAGCATGTGAGGTTGTTAGTGCTAATAATCTAAACGCCTAAAAAGAGAACCTAATGCACGTGTCGCATCCCAAACGCTTGAATTACCAGACGTGTCACATCCCAATCGCTTTGAAAAATGTTCTAAATAATTTGGTAAAAGTTAATCCGCGGAGCTTGGGTTACTGCCTAGTCTAGATTTGAGACCCGACACCATCATCAAGTCTACTCTCCACGTGTCACATCGCAAACGCTCCTAACATTCTCACCCTCAATCCCCTGCCATACACGGAAGACGTGCAACGACGTGGCGACCACAAATTAGTCTATCCCCTTAAAAACTCTCAAACCATCCGATATTCATGTAGATACGTCACAAACAAATCCTTAATCATGTCAACGGAGCACAGTGAGCAACTCCACTTATAGAAAACAAACTACGTGCCGCTTCGTATTGTACCAATATCATTGGTGCCCCCTCTCCCATCTCCCGCGTCCGCACATCTTCAACCTCTTTGACGGGTTCTGCCTTTGTTATCGCAATCTCCTCAAACCCAAACAATCCAAACAAAATTTTAGAAAACAAACGAAGACGAATTGCAGATCAGAGAAGAAAATGTTTTTGAAGCAGAGAGACTCGCCTCATAAAGACAATCATCATCAGAAATCCTCAGCTGGAGAGGAAGCCGCTAGTGCTTCAGCACTGGATCATGTTTCCGGTGGCACTCCGACGGCGTCGCCTCGCGTTGAAAGGAAACTGGAGGAGCAGGACCTGGTGGCGATGGCTGAGGAGATGACGATTTTGGAGCAAGATGACAAGGGGAGGGAGAGAGTTGATGAAAGTGGGGAAACTCTTGAGTCGGATCATGATCTGGGGAAACTCTCCGAAGAGGTTGATCAGTTTTTGGGATCGGTTGGTAATTTGGAGGACAAGTCGAGTCAGATTGAGATTCCGAGTTGCGTCGAGAAGTTTGCGAAGCTCGTGGAACTAGAGATTGCGAAGTTTGATTCCGGCGATGCGCCCGCAAAGTGGTGCCATGAGATTGAGGAAGGGTTCTCGGTTCTTCATTACGTCGAGCGGATCTCTAAATTGACAAATGCCTTTCGAGAGTTCCATCAATCTGAAATGGTTAATAAGACTACGATCGTGTTGCAGCGCGCAATGATGTTTTTCGAAGACGAATTCAGAGCGATTCTGGAGGATTACAAGAGTCCTAATTCAGAATCGATTGACATAAATAATGCAGTAAATGCTAAAGGGAAGCAATCGCAACATTTGCAGCAATCGAGTGAAGAGCACGATCAATGCGAAACCCAATTGCAGCAACCAGATCAGGCCTCCTCTGAGGAGGATCAATTTCCAGGATATGTTCCGGAGACGGTATCGAAACTGAAACAAATTGCGACTTCCATGATTTTTTGTGGTTATGAGGCAGAGTGCTGTCAGGCCTACAGCCTTATCAGGAGACACGCTTTGCATGACTCGTTGAGAAAGCTTGGTTGTGAGAAGATGAGTATTGATGATGTGCAGAAAATGCAATGGGAATCGCTCGAAGGCGAGGTCGCAAAGTGGATCATTGCTACCAAACATTGCTTCAAAATCTACCTCCCCGGCGAGCTAAAGCTCTGCAATGAAATTTTCTTAGAGAATCCGTCGGCTTCGGCGAGCTTATTCGGCAATTTTACGCGCAGTATAGTGATTCAACTCCTCAATTTTGCTGAAGCCGTGGCGATGACGAAGAGATCTACGGAAAAGTTGTTTAAATTCCTAGACATCTATGAGACATTGCGCGATCTGATCGGTTCAATTGGTGGATTTTTGTCAGACGAGGAGCTCACTCATGAGCTAATGTCGGAGATCACAACGGCAAGAAGCCGAATTGCGGAGGCGGTGATTGGAATCTTCTCTGATCTTGAGAACTCCATTAAGACCGACACAGGGAAAACTCCTGTCCCTGGCGGCGCAGTTCATCCTCTAACTCGCTACATTATGAACTATGTCAAGTACGCATGCGAGTACAAAGACACATTGGAACAAGTGTTCCATGAACACCAAAAGATTGATCAAGCAGATGCATCAAGACTCGAGTCCGATAATGAAACCGAAACATCACAACAACCGCAACACCACCAACATGATCACGACCATCGTGGCGGTGATGACCACAATCAATCAACCAAGCCATCACCCTTCTCATTCCAACTCATGACAGTGATGGGGCTTCTTGATGCCAACCTCGAATCGAAGTCGAAACTTTACAAGGAACTCTCACTAAGCTACATTTTCCTAATGAACAACGGGCGGTACATTGTGCAGAAGATCAAAAGCTCGCCTGAGATCCACGACCTAATGGGCGACACGTGGTGCAGGAGGAGATCATCAGATTTACGACAGTACCACAAAAATTACCAGCGAGAGACATGGGGAAAAGTGTTGGGGTGCCTGAAAGACGACGGGTTGATAGTGCATGGGAAGATTGTCAAGCCATTGCTGAAGGAGAGGTTTAAGAGCTTCAATGCCACGTTCGAGGAAATACACAAGACGCAGAGTTCGTGGGTGGTGAGCGACGAACAACTTCAAAGCGAGCTGCGAGTGTCGGTATCGGCGGTGATGACTCCGGCATACCGTTCATTTTTAGCAAGGTTTAGTCAGTACTTGGATGCAGGTAGGCAGACTGAGAAGTATATAAAGTTTGGTCCGGAGGACATTGAGTCCTACATCGATGACTTGTTTGATGGGAACCCGTCATCTATAATTAGAAGAAGAACATAACTGATTAATTTATGATGACTATAATGATTCTTGAAGATGATGAAGTGATGAAGAAGTTGAAGAAGCAGAGAGAGAGAGTAGATGTAGAGGTACGTATTTTGATTGATTTGTGTATTAATTTTGTAATACTCTTATGCTTTTTTATTTTTATCCTGATTGAATGACTCTATGGATTGGTCTCATTGTATTTTGAGTATATTGTTTGAGAAATTATGTGTTCTGTTGTAAATCTTTGTTTCATTCATTCAAAAACTTTTCTTATTTACTAGCAATGAGTAGACAACTCGACATGAAGAGTATGTAATTAATGTTATTCCTCTTACATTTGTCAAACCAATATTGAAGTTGCTACAAGAAAATGCATTTATTGTGGCAGCTTTATGGCTTCCACAAAAAGTACTGCTATTAAGGACTTTTTGTGACGTGTAAAGATGGATGGTTCCATTGATAAGCCGATCTCTTTTAACATTTTTTCACGGACGCGATTGATTCGGCCTCGCGGAGATCGAAAGTTATGCAAACGTCTCGGTCAACATCCACCGAGAAAGGAATAAAAGTTTTGGTAATGGACAACCGAGAGAAATGTTACGTTCTCGGTTGTACATCACCAAACAGGACATAAACTATACACTTCGACTTACTCTCGTGATGTGGTGGCCCGAGACGACAATAAAAGTCTCGGTCATGGACAACCGAGATCTATCTTACACTCTCGGTTGTACATCACCGACGAACAAAATTTCCCTAAGTCTCGGCCATGCTTGGCGCGAGACCGTAAACAAAATTTCTCGCTGTGTGGCGAGAACCACGACTTTCCAATAAATGCACCATTGAATGCACCGCCACACAAACATAACAACTACTCTACCAAATGCAACTTAATTAGATTATCAACGTGCCTTCAAACGATCGATTTCAAAGACTATCGATGTGTGAACGAAAAACTTGAACCAGAGCCCAAAAACATTTGTGACACCAGCTACTAAAAATATATGTGACGCCATTTGTGGCTATTTTTGTACTGCCACTAAAAGCGATTAATGACATAGTGTTTTTTGTGGCAAGCACACTACAAAACATTGTGTGTTTAGCGACATTAATTTAGTCATTTAACGACATTAATTAGTGTCTCTAAAAATTTTACCCACGCATCATAAAGTGTCGCCACTTGTGTTGGTAAAAGTGATGTCGCCCCATTTTTTTGCGACACAAAATATATGTGTTAGTAATATTTATTTAAGACACTTTTGAAATAAGTGTCCTTAACGTGGAGACGTTTTTTTTTTTATGTGTCTTTAATTTTAAGACATTTATTTCTTATGCGTCTCCGATTTGAAGACACTATTTATTTATGCATCCCTAAATTATGAACATTTGTAAGCTTAGCGTCCTTAACTTGACAACACTTGTTCACTTAATGTCTTCAAGTAGCAATCCTTACACACTTAATGTCCTTAAATTAACAACACTTGTGCACTTAATGTCTCCAAATTAGCAACCCTTAAACACTTAGTGTCCTTAAATTGACAACACTTGTGCACTTAATGTCTCCGAATCCTTAAACACTTAGTGTCCTTAAATTGACAACACTTGTGCACTTAATGTCTCCGAATTAGCAACTATTACACACTTAGTGTCTTTAACTTGACAACACTTGTGCACTTAATGTCTCCAAATTAGCAACCCTTAAACATTTAGTGTCCTTAAATTGACAACACTTGTGCACTTAATGTCTCCAAATTAGCAACTCTTACACACTTAGTGTCTTTAAATTGACAACATTTGTGCACTTAATGTCTCTAAATTAGCAACCTTTACACACTTAATGTCCTTAAATTAACAACACTTGTCCACTTAATGTCTTTAAATTAACAACCTTTATACACTTAATGTCCTTAAATTGACAATACTTGTGCACTTAATGTCTCCAAATTAGCAACCTTTACACACTTAATGTCCTTAAATTGACAACACTTTTGCACTTAATGTCTTTAAATTAGCAATCTTATTATTATTATTATTATTATTATTATTATTATTATTATTATTATTATTATTTATAGCTATAAAAACAAACATAAAGAAAGACAAATGAAAACAATTTATATACTTTTCAATTATTTTTCAATTCAAAAGAGAACTACAATACATTCTCAAAAATATATTTTTACTTACAATGATATCAACATATATACTAAAAAGATAGAAACTTCCAACTATGCAAAACAAAAGTATAAGATGATATTTTTGAATTGATATGCTCATCTTTCTCAACATTACCACCGCACCAAAAACCTCATGTTCAACACTTTTCTACAACTGCAAAAAAAACAAAATCAACTCAAACACAATTAAATCAAGATATATATGAGTCAAAATCATGAGGTAGTCAATATCATCATAAACCACTTTTTCAATATACATAATGAATTGGGCAAACTGACATACATAAACACATATATGTAATTTTCATGAACATCTCTCCACTTAACAATTAGCAAATGTAATACCAAACAAGCCTCGAGTCAAATTGTAAACTCTCCAAACCAATAAAAATGATATATTAATTACTAGACATACATATACGGCTAAAATCTCTATAACTTGAAAATGTCAACTATACATGCAAACTTGTCTTAGTCCTTCAATGTAAATATACATTCATCATTGCATTTTTTCTTTAGTACTTGCATGCTTTCAAACTAATTAAAGGGAAAAGTCTAATACACATGCTTTCAAAGTAATTAACAATAGGGTTTAATCAAATAGTTAATTAGGACATGATTTAAAAGTCAACTGATTACAATAAGACATCACCGATCAAGATCAACATATTATTAATTTGCTTGACATGAAACTGATTATTTTAGATTAACAATTGGTTCAAGTCAATTGCATGAGATAAAAAGAAACTGCTGGCTATTTTAATAAACATGAAAGTTTAATAAGAAAAATTAAGAAATTTAATAAATTCACAAACCTGGTCATCAATGGAAATGACATTGTTTTCAAGTGTTGGAGAAAGATCACCCAGAAACCCCCTAATAGTTCACAAAAGAGAGTTAAGATGGAATTTAAGAAATGCACAAACATCATTGGAAAGTAAAAGAATGGTTGAAATGAACATCCAACCTGTGAAAATAGCTTTTGAAAGAGTTCCATACTGGTGCGAAACTCATCCATATCCCTTGTGACACTGTTCAACCTTCTTTCATGTTCATTTATGACATCTTTTAACCTTTCTTCATAGGCTTTAGTCACACTGTTCAACTTTTTGTCATAGTCCATCTTCATTGCGGTTGATTTTCTCTCGTAGTCCTCCTTCATACTCTCTATCTTTGCCTCATAAAGGGAATGCATATTCTCCATTTGGTGTTGAAACCTATCTACTTCAAATTGAGATGCCCTTCTTTTTTGTTGTAGTGCACCAGAAAGTTGTGTAGGTGTGACCCCCAATCCATAGCCTCTTACCCTCCCATACTTGTCTTCTTTGAAAACCGAGGCAAATACAACTTCTTCTATATCGTAAGCACTATGATTTTCCACTGTCGCAGCATGTTCTTCAACAAGACTGATCGTTTTCTCCGCTAATTCTTGTGCCTCTCTTTTGATGAAATTCTCATCTTTTCGTTTATGGGTGAGAAAAAAACTTAACTCTCCCTGGCCTTTTCTTTTGGGTCATCTCCTATGGCAACATGAAACAAAAAGATTAATTAATTTCAAGACTGAATATATATATTAAGTAGAAAGTAGTAGAGAACTCACATAATCGTGTCTAACTCTAGCAAAGCTTTTGGATCCAGCCGTATGTGGCGTCTTATAGTATGTTCGTGCCGCTTTACCCCTTTCAGAAAGATGCTTTAAGAAAATTTAGAAAAGATGATGTATCACATTTATGATCCAATTCCATTAAAACACATGTTTGGAAAATGTGAGTGATTTCATTAGTAAATAAATGTAAGAGGATAAAACAGAACAACTGATATCCAAATAGTGTACCATAATTGTTACCTTTGATTTTTCAGAAAACCAATAGTGTACCATAGCTTTCCACTGATTAGGAAAGAATCCAATCAGAATTGATTTTTCAATCTCCTCTCTAGTCTTGTCAGCCTTAAAATGCTTAGACTTTAGTTCAAACTTGTGCTCCTTCCATTTGAGCGCAACTGACTGAATGATCCACTTCTCTACTCCACCATCATTAGGGATCTCAAAGAACCACTTTTGCAATATAGAGGTGATCAAATAAATCAAAATAAACATGTATTCAGACATTAAGGAAAATAAGAAACTCACTGTGAATGACAGCATGAGAGGGCTACCTATCCATTGAATAAAAACATTAAGGAAACCTCTCCAACTAGTAGAGAATCAGGAAAAAATGTATTGGCATTGACTGATAATTTAGTTATGCATAGTTCTTTTACCTCTCCAGCTAAAAGAGAAAAGAAAGACTGCGAGTGAAAAATACTCTTGCTCCTCGAAATTTTGCTAGTTGAATTGCAAAAGCACCACCCGCACTTGCTCTTCCATGAACTTGCAACAAGTCAAGCGGACCTTTCATAGTTCAAAAATAGAAATTATTCATTCATTCATCAGTTGCAAAGAAGTCCAAAACTTCAATGCATTTCCCATGCTTTCCCACAAGTCGTAAATCAATTTTGATCAATTAATAGACCCTTGATCTTATTAAACATAACTCAACTGAACACTACAAGGTCTCACTCAGAAACAAGGACAAATTTCTCTGAACTTGCAATTGAAAACAACAAACAAAGAACGAGACCCGTATATTCTCTCAATCATTTAACAACCAAAGAAATAGAGACACTTGCATAAAGATATAAAAAAAAATTGACCTAAAATTTTTATTCAACAATTAAATTCTGCTAATGCAGCAACGAAAGACTCATATACTCTCTCAATCATGTACGGCTGAAAAAACGTAAGCATAAAGTTTCTAAAAATCTGAACTAGATCCTACAAGATTTCATAATAAGCTAATGATAATTTGAAACACGGGCATAATAAGATGTATCTTGAATTTTTTTTTTGGTAGTTCGCTAAGCATGTCTTCTAATTTGCAGCTACCTTCTGCAGATACCAATCATCAATTTATAAGAGGAGATATGCACAATACCATAAAACACCTTATATGGGGAGGGTGAGAGCAAACAATACCTAGCTTTTTTTTTAAAGATATAGAAAGAAATGATGATAGGCATGAAGAGTAGTAACAACAAATTGATAGTACAAAGAAAAAAAAGAAATGTACGTGCCCAGATCAAATAAAGGACCGATAATCCACTAAAAAAACAAACACAACCCTTAGTCTCTAATACACACCTAGCTCATAGTTTATTGCTTTTCATGATTAATTTGGCATCTTTTAGTTAATTACTTAAGAATCTATAATTTTTTAGTGTAACCAGCATTGTCTCTACAGAATTTTTCTTATGGCACTTGTATATTGCCTTTTCCTGTTGTTTTACCTAAGAAGAATGATAATTACAGCTTTTTCGACTTGTAATAGGTTTCAATTTTTTCAAAGATTGGATGTCAATTGAAGCTGCTTAAGTCGAAAAAATCAAGATAAAAAAAGCATGAAAATTGTAGTTTATTTCATCAAGTTGTGTCTTCATACCTCTATCTATGGCAATGGTGGCAAAATGAACAAAGAAAACGTCAATGCATTTCTCATGATTTCTCAAAGCCATTCAAAGGCTTGAAATAAGAGAGATGGCTGAGAACTCCACCTTTGACATTAGGATCAGCATCATCAGGCCATGGGTACTCATGCTTCTTCCCTTTCCTAATCTTCGCCACAACACTAAAATTCCTCTTAATACCATCCAATCGCGCTCGCCCTAGCGCCCTCAGAGGAACACCACTAAAACCATTCCTCGAGCTCCGCAGAAGATCCGACGCCGACGACGTCGCCGACAATGCAACAGCAGAATGAGGCACATACGCCATTCTCACAATCCAATACCACAAAATCAATCAACTTGGAAAGGCACCTGCTCATAACACAAATCCCATTCAAATTAATCAGAACAAACCAAACCCTAGCTCGAATTCGAACCAAAACTACCTAAATTTCCACCAATCGAACAAAAACACGCATTAATCAGCATAATCACGAAACCAAAACGCCAAACTCAAATTAAGAACGAAAACATTGAAATCAAGCAAAAAAAAGCTCAAAAACAGCACGAAATCACGAACGAAGAACTGAAATCTGCCGCGAAAGCCAAATCGAGACGAACAGAATCGGCAATGGCAGAGATTTGAATCGAATGTTGAAGAAATTGATGAAAAAACCTAGAACATCGAAGTGATCGCCCGAGCGAAGCGCCTGTTGGATTGTGAATTTGGGGGAACTTGTGTTGAAATGGAATACAATATAGAAGGCAATTACTTGCAACTGTAGCAGAAGAAGAAAAAAATTAAGCTCCTTAACTGACATTTTTGCTTACATGTTGTATTCTTCATTCATATTAGTATTCATCTAAAAATGGTAAAAAAGGGCATTTCGTGTCACAAAACAAAAAGGTTGTACTCATATTAGTTTTATTGTGGGCATGGAAACAGAACATGGAACTCTACACATTTGTTAGGATGTTCAAAAGGTTGTTCAAAATGTAAAACATTTGTTAGGATAACTCATATATCACAGTACAATGTGTGATTTTATTAAGTGGTTCTACAAAGCCGAGGACACGTTAAACATACTAATTCAACCACGTAAATTGATTTCAAATGTCGATTTCGGCTAAGAGCGATACGAAAAAGGAAATCTAAAAACTCTTTTGAGAGATAAAGATAGAGAAAGAGAAAGAGAGAGAAAGAATTGAAGTACCTCATCAATTAGGAATTTGCTTTCAAGATTCTGTCATCATGAAATGCGATCACCTATGAATTCCACTCAGTTCTTCTCTGCATTGATTGATTGTTATGGAGGATTTGGGGATTGTAGAAACCCTAGTTATGGAGGATCTGAGGATTGCAGAGAGAGAGAGAGAGAGAGAGAGAGAGAGAGAGAGAGAGAGAGACTGCGAAATCCGAAACCCTAGGAAACCATGAGAGTTGAAGTTTCGTTGAAAGTACAAAACAGTTGAGTTTTCGCGGTTTTGAACTGTGATTTTTCTTCTTCTTCTTCTTCTTTACACACGGACTTATTCTCTGTTCTCTCAAATTAGAAAGGGAAAGAGAGAGGCCAACAAAGCTAAATTAAACCAACATTATGTTTAATTTAAGTTAGTGGCCTCAAAATATTTAAGTTTTATGGGAGAACATAATCCCTTGAAGAAACCCTTTTATCGACCTACCTGATATGAGCTCGAATTAGATAAAGGAGTTTGGGTTTATAGAGTAGATTTTGATTAAGTCTGAGCCTCTGGCTGAGTGGTTTAATTCAAATGAATGGATGAATGGGGGTGATGATATCATGATTTGGTTGTTTCTAAATTTATTTTCAATGTGAGCGTGTGTGTTGATCAATTTTTAGTACTTACTACTTACACTAATTTTTTAAAATTTAACAACACTTGTAAATTATGTGTTTTTAGATTTAAAGTCTAACAACACTTAATTGTAAATTATGTGTCTCTAGATTTAAAGTCTAACAATACTTGTAAATTATGTGTTTCTAGATTTAAAGTCTAACAACACTTGTAAATTATGTGTCATTAGATTTGAAATTTAACAACACTTGTAAATTATGTGTCTTTAAATTTTAAATCTAACAACACTTGTAAATTATGTGTCCTTAGATTTGAAATTTAACAACACTTGTAAATTATGTGTCTTTAAATTTAAAATCTAACAACACTTGTAAATTATATGTCCTTAAATTTGAATCTTGACAACACATATAAATTATGGTCCCCAAATTTTAAATATAGTGTCACTAGTTTACCAAGTGTCTCTAATATAGGAGACACTTATAAATTATGCGTCTTTAAATATTGAAATTGACAATACTTATTGTTTGTGTGCTCAATTTTAATTTTAGCAACACTTATAAACTATATGTCCTTATATTTGAAATTTGACAACACTTATAAATTAGTGTCTCCAAGTTTTAAATTTGGCAACACTTATTTATCAAGTGTCTTTAATTTTGAAACGCTTGTACATTATACGTCTCGAGATTTTGAATTTGGCGACGTTTTAATTACAAGTGTCCTTAATTTAGAGACGCTTGTATGTTACGCGTCTCAAAATTTTAGACTTGGCAACGCCTGTACATCATGTGTTTCTAAAATTAAAATTTGAGGACGCTTTTTATTAGCATTGGCAAAAAAGTGTTGCTATAGACCCACTTTGTTGTAGTGGCAGAATGCTGCCATGAAAAAAATTATTTGTGGCAGCCACCTGCTGCCACTTAAAAAAATACATTTGCGACAACTCTCAACTGCCATAAAAAGAAAATATACTTGCAACACCTTTTAACTGCCACAAATAACTGCCCTCATTAAGTTAATACATCGTTTGTAATTTTTAGAACCTATAAATAAGACAAACGTAATTGCCCTCATTAAGTTAATACATCGTTTGTAATATTTAGAACCTATAAATAAGACAAATGTTAGAAATAAAAAAAACATTTAATTGTTTGCTAAAATATCTAAATTAAGAATTCAACCAAGATATTTATTAAAAAATCATCATGAAGTCTCAATTACAACTACACATTAATATCAACTCGCATAAATTACAAAAAAAAAAATCGCATCTTTTAATTCAACTTGCATCTTCCAAAAAACAAGAATTCTAATTTTTTTCCCAACAATCACATGAGTAACACAATGCATCTTCAAAAGCAATGAGAACTCAAAATTTTTCTTCTCAACTACCACATGAGCAAAGCAAGGAAATTTCACCAATTATCTGAAAAATAAAAGAGAGATCATTGTTAAAGTTTTGGAAACCAGAGAAATTGAGGAGATTAACGAATCTATGATGAACTAATAAACACACATCAAAACTAAATACAAAATTGATATCGCAGTAAGACTTGAATGTATTCCTCTACGTAGGTTCAGCCTAAAGAATCAATTAATCAAATTGATAATGTGTATAACCATTATAATGATCTCCCATGCTCACAAAACTCAAGTAATGAATGATGATCCACATAATGACGATCTTGAATATTTATAGATCAGTCTATCTATTCTATTTAGGAATTCAGTCCTAAATACAATACAACTCGAAAAACCTCCTCAGTCTCCAATTGTAAATCCTATTAGAATCATCCAATTTTCAACAACTAAGTCTTCTATTCTTTCAAGAATCTTGACTCTTCGTTTCCATAAGGTTCTTCAGTCCTTTATGCACCTTTATCTCGAATTTTTTTATTTGTAATCCATATCAAAGTTCTCTTCTTGCAGTATCGAAAATCTTCACTATTATAGACTAATACTGATAGCTACTCTATTTCAGTATCCAGTTCGTATTCAATTCCTGTTTCGACTTCAAATATGTTTTCGTCCTCGACTTTGACTTTTAAACTGTAATCATCACTGGAATTTCCATTGTAGTCTTTCTTTGAGTTGTATCTATTATCGAACATCTTGCTTAGTCAGGTTTCCTATTTTAAATGCAACATCTACCTAACTTAAATTTTGTTTTGACAATATACTGCCAACAAGGATAGACTGACCCAAACGTAGTAAGCTAGGGTCTAATAATCTCCCCCTTTGGCGTAGATTGGTCAAAAGCAGTAACTTAGCAAGATAACCAAATTTTTAAGGAACTTCATAAAATGTACTATTGCCGATGGATTAAAGTAACAACATATAAAAGTCGCAACACCAAAAAAATTATAGTCCCCACCAGCCAATAAGCACAACTCTGAAATGCAGTTTTAAAACATCAAGTTCATGTACGTAGAAAACCAAAAAAGAACTTAACCTTACAATCTCTCTCTTGCTCACTCCCCATTTTTGAATAAACAACGTCAAAGAGATTACATTGTGTTCTAACCAGCCACCTCAATCAGTGAAGTTTGGCATCAGAAACGTCCATTTATTCTTGCATTGGTTGCATATATGCAACTATATCTTCCCTGTAAATAGTGAGATATGCAATGCGATCTAAGAAGTAGTCAAATAGTGGCATGTGTGGTCTCTTCACCACCGGAGAACTTGAAGCTTGGAGAGGCTTATCTTGAGTTGGAGCAGAGTTGTCTTCAGCTACCATTAGCTAGGTCGTGGCAACAACAGTAGGAGTAGAAGTTGTAGGTGCAACAGGAACATCAACCATAGTTGTAGGCTTAGTTAAAATGGTAGGAATGGCTTGATTGACTTCATTATCCTCATTTTCAAGGTGAGTAGGAGGATGGAGTGACATGCTTGGCTCAGATTGCAATGCTTCATTCATTGGAGCCTCAACAATATGTCATGTGGTTGCTGTAACCGAAAGCAGCAGAATGCCCTCAAAGTTAACAGTAGTAAAGTCCTCAATAGGAGGAGTATCCGATGTTGCTAGAGACTCTACCTGTGCAGTAACATTCTCACAAGGAACCTCACTTGGTGTTACAACATCTTCACCATCAGTTCCATAATTCATTATAAGGGACTCAAGTGTACTCATCCCCCTCCTAGCAACATGAGTAATAACACTTAAATCAAAATGTAACTTAGTAAAGTTACCTTGATTATCTCCAGTCTCGCGAAACTCAGCAAGCTAGGTGACTTCCTCTGACCGATTAGGAAATATAGCAGATGAACTTGCATCAGGTTATAGTCCAGTCCGTCCTATAGTAGAAGGAAGAAAATCTTCCTCTCTTGCAATTTCCTCTCTTAAAGATTGCACTTCGATAGGACTTGTGTCCTCGTTTTTAGTAAATTTATCAATTTTCATTTCAAGAACCTTTTTGACTTTCGGATAGTCTTTGTGACAGGGTTTCTAAATAGGAGCATTGGCAGTTGGCTTGACAACAGCAGGAGTTGGAGCAACTGATGGCTTCTTTTATAGGCATGAGAAGTCAAGATCAACAATTCTATTATTAGACTTCATTTGATGAGTCAGTCTAACCTCCACCACCACCTTTTCCAACCCGTCATTTTTCTACTCAATGACAGAATGTCTTCCAAACAATGAAATTAGGAAGTATGACGTATACAACTTGTTATGTTTCTTCCCTGAGCGCACCATGGAATCATAAATCTCCTTACCAACATTGAACTTCTTCCCCAAAGCTAGAGCATATAGCAGTGGTACTCTCTCCTTAAACACATGTGTATGATAAGAAGTAACCACTACACTTGTTGTTAAGACCTTCCACATCATGAAGGCCTTGCAGTGAGTTTTGTTGCATGAAGCCCAACGACGTTGTCAGAGGGCTGAGTTGTAATTTTCCCTCCAGTGTCAGACCACACCTAATTAGGGCATCTGACTAGCCTAGATTACCCTAATCCCTTGATAATTTATCTGCCTTAACCTCTTCATCAATAAACAATTAATATTGAAATATTGTAATCGTCAATTATAAAGTATTATCAATCACTAAAAAATTTAAAGTGAATCTTAAACCTTAAAGTACGTTTAAATGAATTCAATAATCCTCAAAGCTCATTTAGCTTGATCACATTATCCTCAAAATTCTGTAAAGATTTTCGACTGCACCTCCTCTATTTATAAACCTACACCGAAAATCCCGGCCTTCAAAAATCTTCAACAAAACCTACTCAGCTTTGGTGGAAATGCCGAAGGACTCACAATGCACCCATAACAATATATATTTCATCAACTAAGTTATATATTCATTCTAACATGATTTAAAGTATCAAAGTTCTTAAACTAGCATTACCTTAATTCTAAAATTATTTCAATTCATCCTAAAACTGTTCTAGCCATTCCAAAGGAAATCCTAGTCATACTTGAACCTATAAACCCATTTATACAATACAATATATTCAAAAACCAATCCATACATAAAGAAAAGAACTAAGGAAGTCACATATAGTCAGAAAGCTTTCCCTTTCCCTTGTCGCTGCTAGAACCTGTCATTATCCAATTTTAAAAATTCGATAATGTCAGATAAGTAAATCTCACACTATCCAGTACACCTGTATAATCAAATGCATAATAATCGAAAAGATTAAACAAGAAATATAATCCAATGAATTTAAATAAAACCGTGAGTCAACCCGTTTTTGTTATCCGACCACAATCAAATAACATTATCCGAAAGTGGAAAGTAAACAATAATAAGGACTCATGCTCAAGGAGTATAATTAAAAGAGACTTATTCCTCTAGATTATGGGAGTATGATCTGGTTCAACGTGATCTCATGATAACCACAAGATTCAAAGTATCAGTCACTCCAACCCCTCAAGCATAATATAGTGTTCTATAACCACGGTATAGTCTACACTATAAGAAGACTCGTAACGCTTTATCCTCCCAAACCGTGTATGCATGTACAACAAAATTGCAATATCAAGAATCAATGCAATTTATACGAAATTATAATCATACAATACTTAACCTTACAAACGCGATATCATAATTCCCTTGCGCTCTGAGTCGGTAAACTAGTCCACACAGGGCTCCAATCGCGGTCTTACAATTCATTAATACGTCCTGTAAGCCTCTACAACAACTTCACCATTTTTATATTTTTATCCGTCTTTCGATTACTCAAAAACCCCAGAATCCCTCCAAATAACCTCATTGGATGTCGGATCCCAATTTCGGCTCCAAATTGTGGTCCAAAATAAAAAACTACCTTTGATTAGGCTTTTAAATAATTTTCCAAATTTCAGACATTTTCGGGTATCATAACATGTTTAACGAGGAGACACCCCGGTATAAATCCTCAAAAAAATCTCAAATTCCTTATTTTTCATAGAAATACACAATTTCTATTTATTTGTCTAAAAATATATTTTTTTGATTTTTTTCTTATTTTTTTGGATTTTCTTTCCATTTTCAGCATTATTTTTATTTTTTTAATTTGTGAAGGGTTTGATCCCTTGAACTGGACACGGTTCATCCGGTTTGGGGGACCAACCCCCTTCTTCTTCCTCACGAGTCCCTATTCTCTCCTAAAAACCAGTCCCATTTTTTATTTGCCTGGGTTTGGTTAAAGTACCTTTGGGGTGAGGTCATCTCCATCCTCGAACCACCGTCCCCTCCAACCTCCATGACCATCTTCAAAACAACACACAACAGCCACTGTGAGGGCATGTGCCATAGGTCAATCTACAAACATTGTTTATCTTATAATTTTAGTTGATAAAATAGAGGTTTTATTTGTTGTTTCATTATAAGTGATTGCATGTTTACCTTATAGTAAGATCCATGGGTATTTGTTGAAATATCATAAAATGTCCCTAGTCGGTCATTATACTGGGAACAATAATGAATTAAGACTAGTATGAATCTTGATTGATGGTCATGTGATGATCATGCGTATAAATATACGAATCAAGATCATGAGTACTTGTTAGGGAATAAGGTACTGGACCGATCCGCTATGAGAACACCACATGGATTAAGTCATAGGTGTCACTTATGATAGGTATATCATTTAGTCATTCGACTTGAGATTACCATAGACTTTAATATTAGGAGCATGATAATTTGACACAATCAAACGTTTTCTTTAACTGGACAATTATAAAGATTGTGATTGGTTATCGTGTGAATAATATATGAAGGTGTGCAATCAAGATAAAATTTGTCACTCTCGTATAGAGAGATATCAGTAGATCCCTCGATAAGATAAACTGATAATGGCCAAGTCCATGTGAATTGATATGATCAATGTCACTTGGTTGTTTTTCAGTTTACCTAAAGATCGAGACTAGTACGATTGAACATTAAGGGTTACTTTCCATGCCTTATGTTTAATCAAAGGATATCGCACGACAAAAAGATATGTTATATGTTATTAATTAGGTTGTATCGATGTTGATATTCATGCTACTTGGTTAGTCATAATGTCTTGCTAGAGACCGCTTATGACTTGTGTACCAAAATGGTTTTTGGTTCACTGCGAACGTCGCATGAACCTATTAGGTCGCACACAAAGAATGACTTTGCACAATTTCAATCGGTCCAGAGTAATGAATTTTATATAATAAAATTCATGACATAAAAACCCTTACGATTTGTTATATGTTAACTTATTAATAGGAGTGTATGTGTAATTTGGTTAAACTGCCAAAATACAATAGTTGTATTGCGAATAGGATTTTAAGTGAGGGTTTATCTACACATATAAATAAAGGGTGAAACCCTAAAAAAAAGATAAGATTTCATTTTACAATTTTTGAGTTCTCTAGATTTAGAGAGAAAAAGAAAAATCGTTTTCAATCTCTCTTGGGGCTAGCACTCCAAATTGTGGTCACAGTTCGTGTGTGGATTTCTGATAGAGGACGTGCACTTAAACGTCATAAAAATCGAACAATCAAAAAGGAAATCATGGAATAAGGTATGATTTACTTTCGTAGATTTAGTTTAATGGAACTTATTTTCGATCCTGTTGGGTTTTTTCAAAATTTGTTTTAAATTTTTTGCTGCGTATGAAACACAAAAACCCAATAGCCACGACATCAACAATAATGACGACAACTTACCTATCACCATCGTTTCGCCTCTCACACAACCCCATTCCCTCTTATTTGTCCCTCTTTCGATTTAAAAATCGAAATTGAAACAGAGGATGCGATCTGTTTGCCTTGAAAACATATATATATATATATATATATATATATATATATATATATATATATATATATTAGATTTCCTCAAGAAAAATCTAATGATTATTTTTTATATAATTAAATTTGATCTTCCTCGAGATACGTAGTACGTATCTCGAGGTCAATCTTTGGCTCAAAACAATTGAATCATGCAGTATATGGATTTAAGTATATATTAGGATTTTCTTGATATTCGCATTGCATGAATCTCGAGGCAAATCTAATGATTCACTTATATTACTTTATTGTTCTTCATTGAGATTGAACAATACGCATCTCGAGGCATGTAAAACCATTTCACCTCCTCGATGATCACGCTACGTGTATCTCAAGGCGCATCCAATGTATATTTTTTATTTAATTCAAACTATAGGATTGATTTATATATATTTATGTATATAAACTATATTATATATATAAATACATATACTCCTATGTATTTTCGCGGCTATAATTTCATCACGTGCGCCAACGACCACCCTCGGGCGTACAACTATTGTACATCCCACGCGTGTCACTCTCGACCTGCCTGTCACTAGGCGCCCACCAATTTATTAATTATTTTATTTAATTTCGTGATTATCTCGCCAGTTTATATCCAAATTGAATTCCAAAAAATACCAAAAAATTACCAAAAACTGGAGAAAATTTCCCAATGCGCTCCAAAACTACGGACACCGCGTATACACTCCACTTGACCCTATTTCGCGTCAAAATATTATATAATACATTAAATATGCACATGACACACAAAAAATAATATAAAAATTTATGATATTCAATCCGTAATGCATGGATTCCACCCCAGATACCTAAATCCCAAATTAAATATGAAAATACTTAATTAGCCACCTAATCAAGTTTATAAAATTTTCAGATGTCATAATCTTCCCACTTAATTAAAAATTTCGTCCTTGAAATTTAAACTTTGGTTATTGAAATAAAAGAGATATGAGAAAATGATTCTTCATATATAACTATTTTAACCCAAACCTGCAAAACCATTTTCAAGGTGAACCGTTAAGTGGATCCAATCACTTTCGTTGTATTCAACAACTCAATGATAGATATCATAATCACTTCAACTTTCATTTCCAAATCTTTAGTTTAATGAAAATTTATCTTCATTACCTTGCCAATCTTGGCAATTTGTGAATTTATGACGAGTTAAACAATCAACTTTGTGGAATATCCGATGATCTTACTTCATTTCTCATCTCATACCTTGAATCACATTCAAGTATCAATAAATAGCAAAACCTAGCCTATCTTGCTTTTCATAACATAATTCTTATTCTAATCTGAATACTATTTCACAAATCATTGATAATTCTTTCCATGTCCACCCAAACTCTGGTACCCATCCCAGTTTAGTTCCTCATCACTAATCATCTCTTTTTGTTTGAATTATCAGTGACCAACTCTTAGACTATCATCAGTCTAAAATTACATATTGATGCAAATAATATTTGAGCACAACATTATATACTAAGTAGAGTTGCGTGTCTATCTGATCTATCACCGTTCCAGCATTCCCCTCCAGAAACTTGCAATTAACAAGTCATCTGAGAACTATAGATCTCATAACACATATGTCATCCCATGACAAGGGATCTCAAATTCTTTATTTGATTAGAAATAGAAACCTAACACATCGTGCAACTCTCACTTATTCTCTAAAGATTTACTCACAATATTATTTATATTGTGGATTAGAAAGCAAATATCAATTTAAACTCGTCAGCCAATTTACTTAACTTCTTTGATTGGTTAGAAAATTGTATTTTCTAACTTCTTCAAATCATTATCTAACGATGAGTTCATCTAGAACCTCATTTTTTCACTTTACTAAAATCTCCCACAAACTCACATCTTAATCACTTACTGTTCACCAACTTCTCTCATTACCTGAATAGAGACAATTATCCTTAACTTGAGTAGACATATTTTTTTAAACAGAGATATCAAAATATTCGATGATTATACTCTCATAGTATAACTTTTAACTTGTATTTCATACAAGTTTAGAAATATGTTATCTCTTTTTCACTTCTACTCAATTACAATTGAAGAATATTCAATTATTTAAACATATCAAGTCAGATACATTGTACTCTATTTAATATTTTCAACCTAACATTGATAAAGCTTACTAACTGAGTTGTAAATTACACATTCTTTTCATTTCATTTATATCTTTACCAACATACAAACATCTTATATCATCTCCAATTTACAATAGCTAGTGCTTTAAACTTCACCATTGACTAATCAAGTGTTGTAGCACTGCAATTGAACCAATGTACAACATATTCACTGATATTAGTTGTACACTACTTTAGTTCAAAACTTTAACATTCAGAGTTTGACTCCTCGTAAGATCCTTGTGAAGATATATTATGTGGCGGCCCCAACCGCCCCGGGGTGACGTGTCTCCGTGTAGTCCTTGACGGCTGGCCCAACTACACGTGTCCGCACTTGCCCGTACGCTTTATGTCTCGTAACTCGTGTCCATAAGTGTAATATTAGATAAACTAGTAAATCATCCTTATATTCTTTGTCCCATACCAACTGTGGCGTTCTAACTATTTCAACTGTTACCTAGTTGACAATTTATTGAAATCCTAACCATACTAATGGGTTGTATTTTAAGGTTAACATATTCAACGGAAGACTCACTTAATACCATTTAAACAGGATAATTTAGCATGATAAACATAGTTCAAAGGCAAAACCAACTGTGGAAAACCCTGGAAAGTACTCTATATATAAGCGACATCACTACAACTGGTATATATATATGTATTGTGTTATCTCAAGTCTCCCAATAACCAAAATATACAAAATATAAAAAATAAACACGTACAAGTAGGTCCTCGACAGTGGGCAATCAGATGTAGTCGACTAGGATCCCCTTGCCCTTACTGGTACTAGGATCTGCACTCAATCATCACAAGAAGACAGATGACGAGTACCGTAAGTAAAATCCCAAGGAAATCTTTTGAGCATTTATATAATGAAATAAAGGAAATTCAAGGAACTCTGTCAAGTAAACATGCAGAATGTAAAACAGGTAACTGTAAATGGCTCATCGCATGAATAAACAACAGACAAGCTAACAAATGTGTATGCTCGCTCTAGAGGGACTAGACTGTACTTCGGGTCACCAAGTTCCCACTAGTGGTCGCGACCAATTGGCCCAACACTTGGTCCCTCGCGGCGCTGGCCAAATCTGTTGAGTCACCGACACGTGCACCAAGGCAAGCCCAGGTCGCCATTCACAGAGGGCCGGGTCACACGTGCTACAGTCCAGTGCCTCATGAACACACAACAAGGAAATCCAAGGGAGTAACCTCAACCCAAGTCCAAATATCCAAATAAAAAGATGAATAACAAGGAATAATAGAAAAATGTAAAAAGAATAAATACTCTGAGTTTTTCAGTTGGGTTTTACAAACCTCACATCGCTCTTCGACCTCCCCGGACTCCTGTACCCAACCCGTCAAGCTCCCCGACACTGAGCTCCGGTCTACTAAGTCCTTGAAGTCCATTTTTACTAGTTTAGTTTGTTTACAAAGGTGTAGATATGTATTAAGTGGAAAATCTCTAAAACAGTCCAAAATTTCCATTTTCATCTGTCATTAGCGCGCTAATTTGTCTACCAAGCGCGCTAGTTTTGAGTTAGCACGCTAAGGGGGTGTATCTAGCGCGCTAGATGGAATTAGCGTGCTTGAAATTTTAATTAGCGCGCTATTGTTCTTCGTTGCGAAGAACAGCAGCACACTCAGGATAGTTAGCGCGCTAATAGTTCTAATTAGCGCGTTAATTGCCTTTTAGGACATAATTCTCAATTCGAGATTTCCGTCCTAGCCCTCCCAATTAGCTATTCTAACTGGTTTATTACCCTCTTTTCATCAAAATGACTTTAATACATCAATTAGAACACCCCAGATCACTCAATTAACCCAAACTCTTCAAATTCATGCATTCACCATAACCCCATTAACAATCAAATTCATCAAATCTACCTAAACCATTGATAAATCTCCCCTTTTTACGATCTAACAGCATGCAATTGATTAATATTTTCATCAAAATTCAGAGCATGCATCATAAATTTTGAAATTCCACCAAGCATATCAAAATTGGGTTCATTTGCAAGCTTATAGGGTGGATAAGATGTTTACCTAGATTAGATCACTTGGTTTGGTCTCTATAGTGTTGAATTCAGCTGGAAATTCTTCTTCTTCCTCTGAATTTCTCTGGTTTTTGCATGAATTTCTGAGTGTTGTGATCAAACACTCCATTAAGCCATCTATTTATATGTTTTGTGGGTATCAATCGTTTGTACATATCCCGAGGCATATCTTGTGGTTCATAAACATGTTGTCCTATACCTCCTGGTGACTCTAATAACACACTCCTCATCTAGTACTATTCACTATGTAAATCTAGATGTCCATCTCATGACCCCCTTTTTATTTAATGAAACTATAGGCTTCCATTTATTTTATTAAATGTCACATTGCATTAAGCCTTATCCAACCATATGGCTAGTGTTTTATTTATCAAATTAAACAAACTCATCGTCACACTAACCCTCGGCTACCCATACCCCGTGTCCCGCGTCTCGACATGCATTTCGAGGCGCGTCATAGCCTATTGTTCGAGTTAATTTAATAAGCCTATGGTTACACTCATTATGCCAAATTGATAACCTTGATATTGTTTATGTAAGTTTATTGAGTTTTCTCTAGTGTACCCGTATCTCACCTCTCGATACCAGTGTTAGCATGCATTTCGAAGCAGCTACCCATCACACAACCTCGTATGCTCTCATGATTCAACATACACACATGCGATGTATTTAACCAATAATTGAATGAATTGCACCGCATTGAAGCCATCCAACGCACAATTAAACCAATGTACCTAGGTCGACGTGTGTTCTAGCCTACCTGTGGTGTCCACGTGGGTCCGAGCTGGCGTCTATGTTTGCGATTTAGAGATAATTAACGGCATTATTAAAAATAGGTCATTACAGTTCTTCCCAACTAAATAAAAATTTCGTCCTAAAATTTAACCGTAACTTAAATCTCATACCAGAAAATAGCTGAGGGTATCGCTCTCTCATCGTCGACACGAGCTCCTAGGTAAGTCCCTTTGTCCTATGATGCTGCCAACGAACTAAGACCTTAGAGAGTTCCTTGTTCCTGAGAATCTGTACTCTGCGGTCAACGATCTCTATTGGCCTCTTCTCGTAAGTCACGTTAGGCTGAACCTCAATCTGTCCCAACTCAATAGTCGGTCTCGGTCCTGCCCTAGCTAGTCTCAGCATCGAAATGTGAAATGTAGGATGAACCCCAACTAACTCAGCAGGTAGCTCTAATCGATACGCAACACTGCCCCACTCATTGCGCAATCCTGTATGGCCCAATGAACCTCGGCTCCAGTTTCCCCTTTATACCAAACCTCTGTTGACCTTTCCAAGGGAAAACCTTCAAATACACCATGTCGCCCTCCTCATAGCTCAGTTCCTCCTGATAACGATATGCGTATTTCTTATGTCTATCCTGTGTGGCTCGAAACCTTTGTCGAATTTGTTCGATCTTCTCTGTGTGATCAACAACTATCTCAGGCCCAATCTGTCACTGTATCTTCTGGCTCTGCCCAACAGGTAGGTGATCTACAAGGCCTCCCATATAGTGCCTCAAACAGTGGCATGCTAATGCTCGCCTGATAGCTGTTATTGTATGCAAACTTACACAAAGGCATATAGTCCTCCTACAAACCCCCAAACTGCAATATACAAGCCATGAGCATATCCTCCAAGATCTGTATCAGTCGCTCTGATTGTCTATCGATCTGTGGATGATAAGCCGTACTAAACTGCAACCTAGTGCCAAACTGCTCCTCCATAGCCTCCCAAAGCTTCGATGTCAACCTGGGATCTCTATCCGATACGATGGAAACCATCACTCCATGCAATCTAATAATCTCCCGCTCAAACAATATGCTCAGCTGAGGAAACGTGTATCTCATGGAAATCGGAACGAAATGAGCCGATTTCGTCTGCATATCAATCACTACCCAAACTGCATCGTGACGCCTTGATGTCTGCGGTAGTCCACTAACGAAATCCATGGTGATGTGCTCCCATTTCTACTGTGGAATGGGCAATGGCTGTAACAATCCACCGGGTCTCTTATGCTTAGCCTTCACCTACTGGTAAATGTGACAACTCCTGACGTATATGCCTACGTCAGCCTTCATCCCTGGCGACCAGAAGAATCGTCTCAAATCATGGTACATCTTGGTCCGACCAGGATGAATTATGTAGCGAGACCGATGTGCATCTTCTAGAATCCAGTTTCGTATCTCCTCATCCGCTGGTATCCATAATCTTCCTTGGTGTCTCAAACACCGATCTGTGGTCTCTACCCAATCAATGCACTCTCGAATCCCGAGCCAGACAACTGAACCGCTCATAAAGCCCATCAGCCCTCCGACACTCAGCAACTCTCTCAATCGATAGGGTTGGAACCCTCATCTGATCACAAATGTGCTACTTAGACGTAGTGGATAACTCTATCATGCACATAACTGATGCCGCCTCTAACAAACTATGCTCGGGTGTCACAACTCGCAAACCAGTATGACTTTCAATCCCACTCCGACTCAATGCGTTCGCTACGGACGTTCGCTTTTCCAGGGTGATACTCAATAGCGAAGTCGTAGTCCTTCAGCAACTCCAGCCATCTCCGCTGGCGCATGTTCAGATACCTCTGAGTAAAAACATAACGTAAACTTTGATGATCTGTATACAAGATGAACTTCTCCCCGTAGAGATAATGCCTCAAAGCCTTCAGTGCAAAGACGACCACTGCAAGTTCCAGGTCATGCACGGGGTAATTTCCTTCATGCGGTCTCAATCGTATGGAGAGATAGCAACTGGTCTACCATCTTGCATCAACACGCATCCAAGACCAATGCTCGATGCATCTGTATAAATTGTCAAAGTCTTGCCCGGTTACGATAATGTCAATACAGGTGCGGAGGTCAACCTCTTCTTCAGCTCACAGAAGGCCTGCTCACACCTCTCTGACCAATCAAACCTAACATTTTTCTTGGTCAGTCTCGTCATCGGTGCTGCAATCGAAGAAAAATTATGTACAAATCGCCGGTAATATCCTGTCAGTCTAATAAAACTCCTCATATCGGCAACAAACCCAAGCGTCCTCCAGTCAATGATAGCCTGAATCTTCTCTGAGTCCACCGAGATACCCTGGTCACTAATGACATGTCCCAAAAATCTCACCGCACTCAGCCATAAGTCACACTTACTGAACTTGGCGTACAATCTTGTGCTCTTTCACTATCATCAAAACTGCCCTGAGATGTCCCTCGTGATCCTAACGAGTCTTGCTATAAATCGAGATGTCGTCGATGAACACTATGAAGAATCTGTCTAGATATGGTCTCAAGACCTTATGCATCAAATCCATGAAAATTGATGGGGCATTAGTCAGCCCAAACGGTATGACTGTAAGCTTAAATAGTCAGTATCTCAAGCTGAAAGCAGTTTTCTGGATATCCTCTTCTCGAATCCTCAACTGATGATAACCCGAGCGAAGGTCAATCATCGAGAAGAATCTGGCACCCGCCAACTGATCGAACATATCATCTATCATAGGAAGTGGGTAACGATTCTAACTGTCACCTGATTCAACTTCCTATAGTCTATGCACATCCTCATCGACCCATCCTTCTTCATCACAAACAATACTGGAGCTCCCCAAGGTGACATACTAGGGTGAATAAAACCCTTCTTCAGCAATTCATCCAGCTGTCGTCTAACATCCTCCTGCTCCGATGGTGACATCCTATATGGTCTACTGGCAATAGGTTGCGTCGCAGGTATCAATTCGATGATAAACTCGACAGCTCGTAGCAGTGGCAATTCGGTTAGGTCATCCATAAATACATCGACAAAATCTCTCACTACCGGTACCTCCTCAATCCTGACCCCCGTCCTAATCTCCGGCTCAACTATCGCTACAAACGCCTCTATCTGCTGTGTTGTAGCTAGTCGCCCTCTAGTGATAGGTAAGTCAGTCACAGATCCAACCAGTGCAAACTCTAGTGTCCCAGGAATATGAAACTCTATCCTCTTACCATAATAATCTATCTGTGCATGATAGGATGACAGCCAATCCATCACGAGAAGCGCGTCAAACTCTAGGTACTCCAATACTCGAAGATCGACTTGTAACTGATGTCCTTCAACCTCTATCATCACGTCTCTACATATCCGGTTAGGGTATATCTTGTCCCCAAGCGGCCGTACTGAGGACAAGGTGTGTGTCTAGTGTCTGTGTATCTAACCCTAACACTCCAACAATAAGTCGAACAATAAATGATAAAGTGCTACCAGAATCAAACATAGCATGCATAGGTAGTCCAAAAATATGCAACGTACCCTCGACGAGCTGTTTGGTTTCTCCACCATCAGTCGTGCTACTGTATGAGCTCTCTCTCTGACCTGCTCTAGCTCTCGACGTGGTGACGCTGACATCCTGCAGTCGGCCCTCAAGTGTCCCTTCTGACCACACTTGTGGCATCTGAGGTTATCTTGCCTCCCAGTCTGTCCGCCTCCAGATCTAGGATGACCCCGGTCTTTCTGACCCTTGTCATGTCCCTCTAATCCCGGTCCTGATGGTGCATCTGCGGCTGTGGCTTATGCTGATCTACTGGTCCTGATGTGATGGCATGAACCTACTGTCTCTCCTCATACTGGAACTGACTGCCTTGATGATCATCCTTGCAGCCCCTGTCCCGTCTATCATCCCTCTGGCCTTTATCCTGACGATCCTTCTGTTTCTTTGGCCTCTGATCCGACTGAGAACTCTGGCCTGTCTGTACCTCGGCACTAGTCAACGCCTGCCATCTCTCTGCATCATATATGTCTCATGTGCTAATGCTTTGTCGAAGATGTCCTGCATAGTAGATGCCCCAGATAATATAACCGCTGAAGAGATCCTATCATCAACCCATTTGGTGAAATAGTAGATCTGCAGGCGCTCCGTCCCGGCGACATCCATCAAGAACTAAAGTAAATGTCAGAGCCTCTCCATGTACTGCATCAAGGCCCGGTTACCCTGTCTTAGGGTCAAGAACTCCTCCCTCAGTCTCGGTCTAACCTCCATAGGTATGTACTGGTCGTAGAATAGCTCTCTAAACTCAACCCATGTCATCGGCTCTGGATGCATATCCTGATACGTGGTCCACCATACTGCGGCGTGACCTCTCAAACATGCACCCGACAATCGCGCTTGGATACTCTTATCATTTCTCATCAGCTTATAGAATCGCTGATGAGATACAATCCATTTCCCCGCAGCCTCGGGGTCACCACCTCCGTAAAAGAAGTCTGGCTAAAACTTTAGAAATTCCTTCAACATATTTGCCTTTGGAGCTAAAATGAATCCCAATGTAGTAGCAGTAGTAGTGGTAGTAGTCGTCTAACTAGTAGCCGTAGGTGGAGGCGTAGGAGTCGGCGTGTCCAAGGGAACGACAACGGCTGTAGCTCTCTCCGTCTGTTCACCCTCTACAACTCTCTCAACTGGTGTTTGGGGTGTAACCGGGACGACAACTGTCCCCGTAGGTGCCGTAACTACTACTGGCTCTCTAGGTGTAGCAACTGCTATAGCCAATGCTATCAATGCAGCAGTCTGATCTTGTAGTAAACGAAACACCTTGGCCATTTGCCTCTCTTGAGCCGAGAGTCGGTCCTCCATACTAGGTGTAATTGGGGAGTCTCACGCTGTACCACTAGGGTGACAAATATCCTGAGGCGTCGTTGATTGTCCGTCCATGATCTGGATCGAGAAGCGTGCCCTGAATCAGTCTTGGTATATATACGTATATCGTATATATAATGGAAAAATAACACGTATATAGATTCTAACTCTACCCGCCTCACATCACTTCCCAACTAAAGTTCTAAGGCAATAACATAGGGTTTCCACAACTAGGGTTTATTTATTACGTCTTATGCTCTTTCATTGTAAATTTTCCCAAGTTACTCAAACTTGGGCTCTGATACCAACTTTGGCGGCCCCAGCCGCCCTGGGGTGATGTGTCTCCGTGTACTCCTTGCCGGCTGGCCCAACTACACGTGTCCGACACCTGCCCGTCCTCTTTATGTCTCGTAACTCGTGTCCACAAGTTTAATATTAGATAAACTAGTAAATCATCCTTATATTCTTTGTCCCATACCAACTGTGGCGTTCTAACTGTTTCAACTGTTACCTAAATGAAAATTTATTGAGATCCTAACCATACTAATGGGTTGTATTTTAAGGTTAACATATTCAGTAGAAGGCTCACTTAATACCATTCAAACATGATAATTTAGCATGATAAACATTGTTTAAAGGAAAAACCTACTTGTGGAAAACCTTGGAAAGTACTCTGTATATAGGGGACATCACCACAACAGGTATATATACATGTACTGTGTTATTTCAAGTCTCCCTATACCCAAAATATACAAAATATCACAAATAAACACGTATAAGTAGGTCCTTGACAGTGGGCAATCAGATGTAGTCACTTAGGATACCCTTACCCCTACTGGTACCAGGATCTACACTCAATCATCACAAAAAATAGATGACGAGTACAATAAGTAAAATCCCAAGGAACTCCTCTGAGCATTCATATAATGAAATAAAGGAAATACAAGGAACGCTGTCAAGTAAACATGCGGAATGTAAAACATGCAACCGTAAATGGCTCATCGCATCAATAAACAACAGACAAGCTAACAAATGTGTATGCTCACTCCAGAGGGACTAGACTGTACTTCGGGTCACCAAGTTCCCACCAGTGGTCGCGTCCAACTGGCCCAACACTTGGTCCCTCGCGGCGCTGGCCAAATCCGCTGAGTCACTTACACATGCACCAAGGCAAGCCCATGCCGCCATTCACTGAGGGCCAAGTCACATGTGTTACACTCCAGTGCCTCATGAACACACAACAAGGAAATCGGGGGAGTAACCTCAACCCTTGTCCAAATATCCGAATAAAAATATGAAAACAAGGAATAATAGAAACAACATGTAAAAAGAATAAATACTCAGAGTTTTTCGTTGGGTTTTACAAACCTCACACCGCTCTCTGACCTCCCCGGACTCTCGTACCCGACTCGTCAAGCTCCCCGACACTGAGCTTCGGTCCACTAAGTCCCTGAAGTCCATTTTTACCAGTTTAGTTTGTGTACAAAGGTGTAGATATGTATTAGGTGGAAAATCTCTAAAACAGTCCTAAATTCCCATTTTCATCTATCATTAGCGCGCTAATTTGTCTACCTAGCGCACTAGTTTTGAGTTAACACGCTAAGGGGGTGTACCTAGCGCGCTATATGGAATTAGCGCGCTAGAAATATTAATTAGCAGCGCTATTGTTCTTCGTTGCGAAATACAACATCACACTCAGGATAGTTAGCCTGCTAATAGTTCTAATTAGCGCGCTAATTGCCTTTTGGGACAGAATTCTCAATTCGAGAATTCTGTCCTAGCCCTCTCAATTAGCTATTCTAACTGGTCTATTACCGTATCCTCATCAAAATGACTTCAATACATCAATTAGAACACTCCAAATCATTCAATTAACCCAAATTCTTCAAATTCATGCATTCACCATAACCCCATTAACAATCAAATTCATCAAATCTATCTAAACAAGTGATAAATTTCCCCTATATACGATCTAAAAGCATGCAATTGATCAATCTTTTCATCAAAACTCTGAGCATGCATCATAAATTTCAAAATTCCACCAAGCATATCAATATTGGGTTCATTTGCAAGCTTAGAGGTTGGAGAAGATGTTTACCTAGATTAGATCACTTGGTTTGGTCTCTATACTGTTGAATTCCAGCTGGAAATCCTTATTCTTTCTCTGAATTTCTCTTGTTTTTGCATGAATTTCTTGGCGTTGTGGTCAAACACTCCACTAAGCCCTCTATTTATATGTTTTATTGGAATCAATTGTGTGTACGTATCTCGAAGCATATCTTGTGGTTCACAAGCATGCTGTCCTATACCTCCTAGTGACTCCAATAGCACACTCTCATCTAGTACTTTTCACTATGTAAATCTAGATGTACATCTCATGGCCCCCTTTTTATTTAATGAAACTACAGGCTTCCATTTATTTTATTAAATGTCACATTGCATTAAGCCTTATCCAACCATATGGCTAGTGTTTTATTTATCAAATTAAACCAACTCATCATCACACTAACCCTCGGCTACCCGTACCCGGTGCTCTGCGTCTCGACATGCATTTCGAGGCGCGCCATAGGCTATTGTTCGAGTTAATTTAATAAGCCTATGGTTACATTCATTATGCCAAATTGATAACCTTGACATTGTTTATATAAATTTATTGAGTTTTCTCTAGTGTAACTGTGTCTCGCCTCTCGATAACAATGTTAGCACGCACTTCGAGGCAACTACCCGTTACACAACCCCGCACGCTCTCGTGATTCAACATACACATATGCGATGTATTTAACCAATAATTGAATAAATTGAACCGCAATTAAGCCATTCAACACATAATTAAATTACTGTACCTAGGTCGATGTGTGTCCTAGCCTACCGCGGTGTCCAAGTATGTCTGAGTTGGCGTCTATGTCTGTAATTTCAAGATAATTAACGACATTATTAATAATGGGCCGTTACATATTAAGTTCCATCAAACTTAAAGTTTGATATTCTAATTTGATCGGGACTCGCTAACCTGGAATTTTCATTTTCATACTAATGTGAGAATGAAATGACCATTTAGTTGCCTATACTTCAGCCTCCAATTGACTCCGACGAAACTTCATAGACACTTTTATATCGACTATCACCAATTCATTCGATTATTCAAAGATGGGTGGACGCATCACACTGATCTTCTACACTATGAATGAATCGTGATTATGAAATGGAGTTACTTAAACTTTTGGTCATGCACAACTACTCCAGTGCCTTACCTTAACTAAATGAGTTCGTTCATGTCACTTTTAGCAATCACAAGTCATCTCAACATCTCATTTTATTTTATACATTGAATCTATTCTATTCAGTTTTTGTCAATCTTAGCTATTCTCACATTGATCTCGATTTTTGTCCTTTTCTAAACTTACCACGATTTTCACTCAACAACCAAACCATTTACTGCTTTTTAATCTTGACCTAGAAAGGCAATTTATATTTCTTCTCTTTTGAACACTTAGTTAAGGATGATGCGACTTCTTATTATCATTTAATGAATCGAAGTCTTCCCTAGCTAATCTTAATTCGAAAAGAGAAACTTTGTGACTCAAACAGTTAAATTGTTTGTTATTGCATTACTTTATTTCCATAAATCTCAAATATCCTGATTTTTCTTTTTCTCAAAAAAAATTCGGTACTTTTCAAGAGACTGCGTAAGAAAACTTTGTATCTTATTATTCATCAAATTACCTTTGATGAATTCACCTTTCCATTATTATTCAACTAAAAAGATAAAAAAATTTGAATTTCCAAACTCTGATTAACTTAATAACTAACCAAATTCTTAAAGGACGCTATTCCAATTCTTTAATTCATATCAATGAAATATCTTGCATAGAGGAGTTCATGCTGACATCCTATATAAATCACTTACTGATACTCAATTAGTATGTGTATCTCTTCATTGATTATATTTTATGTTGTTGTGATAAGCGTCATAACTTAATATCGTTAGAAGTAATTATTGGGTACTTCGAATCTTAAAACACAATCACTTGTATTGATGTTTAATAGCTAATCTAAGCTATTATTAGACCACTTCTCCAACACTTTAACTTCTTACACGTTGATCTTATCACTACATTTTTTTATTTTCAAGTTAGAATTTCACTGATCTTTGTTATATAACAACACCTAATTCGGTGTTAACAAATATTAGAATTTCACTGATCTTTGTTATATAACAACACCTAATTCGGTGTTAACAAATATTATTTCTAACTCGTGTATTTCTATTTATTTTATCTGTACTTTGTTCTATTTATAGAACCACTATATTCAACATTACTTATAGATAAGTAATTTGAGTAATAAAAAATCAAAGTTTAAGTACATCTTTTTAGAAGTCGTTTGGTTGTTTTAAAATATGGTTCTATTTCATTTTTTTTCACTTGACGTTTTATTTCAAAAATGAGACAATACTTTACTTCAAAGTATTTTATTTTCTTTGAAACTGACTTAGACAACATGACAGATCATATCACAATCTCATTGTGATTTTTAAGTCAAGATTCAATTTGTCTAATCAATTTTCATTTTTCCTTTTCTATAAGCATGTATCTTTTTTTTCCTTGTTGAGATTGTTTTCAAAAGCAACCCTCGATTGGTTATGAATTAAATCAATATTTTATATAATAGGTCTTCCCGAGTTAACCATGCAATCGATACTAACCTTATTCTAAAACCCAAGATAATCCATATTTTGTGTTTCCCACAAGTCTCAATTTCATATTACGTTTCTCAAACAATCCTCAATCGTTTGAGACTTAATTAAAGTCATTTCCAACACTTTCCTGAGCATTTAAAAATTATAATATCTTGATACATTCGATTTGCCATGTTCAGTGTTTATGTATTAGACTTCCCTTTTAACCAACTTTCTATTGCTTTCATGTCACGAACCAAATTTCTAATCCTAGTTTAATCTCTTAATCAGGATCAAATGACCCGTGACGTGGGACCCGTAGCGAGATACGTGTCGTAACCGAAGCTAGGTGGCCGAGGTAAATGTTATATTTGTTATGTTGTATGCCTAGTGTATTGTATATGTGTAGACAACTAAGTCATTTCTACTTACACATAGGTGTTGAGGCATGAGCAAGGACGTGCCTTGATATGCATACCGGCGTGGGACCGAGTTAGAGAGTAATGTGGTGAGTTGGTATAAGCTTTATAGTGCTTTTATAAGTGATATAAATGGGACTATGGTTGGTTATGTATTAATACACTTAAGTTAGTAAGTTAAAACAATAGCCACTTGACATTTCTCGAGACACGTTTTGACACATCTCAACGCAAGTTGAGTCACTCATTAGTGTCACTTGGCATGAGTTAGTGGGACATTTGTTAGTAGGTGAACTATTAGATAAGTCTCGAGGTACGTGTGCACATTAAGATCAAGGGCTATCAATCAACCATATCCAATTCATGACTATAAAGCTTTTGGTCAACATAAGCAACTCAACTCTTTCATTTTGAATTCTTAAGTGAGAAGCAAAGCTTGATGGAGCGAAGAGAGTAGCAGGAGGAGGAAGAAGAACAACAAATTTAGTGATTTGGTGAAGAAGAACTCAAGCTAAACTAGTGTAAATAAAGTTAGGAAACTTTTCTACACCATAAACATAGCTCAATTCAATTAATTCATGTATTTTATGATATGTTTTGCTGTTTTATGTTGGTAATGATGTCTTGGAACTTTGGAAGTGTATATGGAGGTATTCAAGGCATTAACATAGCCTATGTGTGGAGAAAACTCATAATTTTGGGTTCTGCAACACATAGCGTGCTATGTAGGATAGGTAGCGCGATACATCGGTTATTAGCGCGCTACACAGGGTCATTAGTGCGATACGTGCTATGACAGCATACAAAAATCAGCAAGTCTCAAGAGGTCCTTAAACACTATAAATGAGTCTAATATGCTAAGTAAAGGTCCAAACACACTTGAAAACATATGATATGATGTCAGGAACCTAGGGAAGTATTCAGGGGATTCAAATATGAGTTTCGAGGTGTTAGCAGGCCAGAGTAGCATAGGAAATTGCGTGGATTGTAAGTAAATTGATTGAGATATTTATTTATATTTCATTCCTATTTATATGTTCATTTCTAGTTATTTGGACTGAATTGCCCTTGTACTCTATATGCCATGACTTGTTGTTTCATTCTCATTACATGAGGTTACTTTCATGGTATAGTTTGTTGATAAAATGACTTCATTGACTCCAATTCATGTGCTATGTCCTTATTGATTGTTAATACACGTGGTCCGTGAAATAGCATGCTATTAGGTAGGTGTTACATAGTATTGTAATCCATTTCCTTTGTGCATTCGATATGCAATTGCTTTATTGAATTCTCAAACCATGTTGTTTCCTGAAATAAGAAAGTGGTTCTTGTATCTAGGGTCATTACATTATAGAGGTCCATCGGACATACGGGGTCACTAGACTCTAGGGTGATCGGGATCTCTCCACTATCTTGCGCAACACACGAGAAATGAGTCCCGGGTTGTTGGCAAGCATAACTTGCACAGACACGAGGTATGGGACCGTTGGTTATTGGCAAGTGCATATCGCGTGTGACTGGCACCAGCGAAGGGTTATAAAGGCAAGAGCACTGCTAAGACCTTCACATTGATGTAGGGCACAACTCCATTTTCATATAGTGGAAAGGCTGATGTGATGAAGATCAAGGCCGACCGGCCCTAGATCATTACTACTTAGCCTAGCGTCAGTTTCATGTTGTTTAACTGAAGTATCTCTTTGCATGTTCTTTTTTAGCATACTTGCTATTATCATGCATTTAGATACTTGTTGCATAATTGGGAACGTGAACAAATGTCTCTCAGAATTACTTTCTACTTTCCTGTACTTACCGTCTAGTTTGTGACGGTGGGTGCAGATATATCGAGTAGCTGATCAGGCAAAGAGAAAATCGGCGATTACCTCTAAGCCAGTGGAGCATTGATACACCAGATTTTGTAGGTTTGATTTTTTATGTTTTTTTTATATGTATATGGTATACTTTTGGGGTTATATAGTATGGGTCGAGTGAATAATACCTTGATCAGACACATGATGTTATATATCGCCGTTTCATTATATATATGCATTTGACCTTTATTCCCTGGTTTTTCCACAATTGTTAGGCATTATGTTATAAGCTTCCGCTAGTTAGTTTAGACTTCCGCTGAATAAAATTTTAAATTAGTAAATTTTTTAATTGACTCTGATTTATGAATTGACATATAATAGGTATAGATTTATAATCATTTAAAAAATATATAATAATAATTGATAAGTAATAAGGTTTTGGAAAAGCTGACTAATTCCTTGTTAGGTCCTATAAGGTGAGATTAGGGAATGAGATTAGGGAACGAGATTAGGCCAGGCGGTGCCCTAATTTGAGAAGGGGTCGTCACATTTCATAACCGATACTTTCATCAGTTATATCAATACCAGAATACTTATAACACCTTTATGAATTCAGACTTCACAAGTCCATTTCACATCTATTTACACTTAGTTTCGTTTCACAAGCTTATTCTCTTTTTAATTTCCCGTTTCTAATCTTACTCGTCCAATCTTACGAGTGGAGTATCGAACGGATAAAGAGAATAAACTTCCTAGCTCATATCTAGCGATAAAACATACATACAACATAAATATAACATAATTCATAAAGTTTTTTAAAATTTTTTAACCCTATTTCATCGTGTTACTTCCCAACTAATTCACTTATCCTCAATTGAGCTAAACCTAGGCTCTGATACCAACATTGTCAAACCCCACCTAATTAAGGCATCCGATCAGCCTAGATTACCTTATTCTTTTATAATCTAGCAGCCTTAACCTCTTCATCAATAAACAATTAAGATTAAATATTGTAATCCTCAATTATAAAGTATTATCAATCACAAAGGATTTTAAAGTGAATCTTAAATCTTAAAGTACGTTTAAATGAATTCAATAATCCCTAAAGTTCATTTAGATTGATCACATTATCCTCAAAATTTCGTAAATTTTTTTTAACAGCACCTTTTCTATTTTTAAACCTATACCGGAAACCCCAGCCTTCAAAAATCTTCAACAAAACCTGCACAACTTTGGTGAAAATGCCAAAGGACTCACAATCCACCTATAATTCCATAATTCCATAATTATTTCAATTCATTTTAAAACCATTCCAGCCATTCCAAAGGAAATCTTAATCACACTCGAACCCATAAATCTATTTATACAATATAATATATTCAAAAACCAATACATACATAGAGAAAAGAACTAAGCAAGTCACATATAGTTGGAAAGCTTTCCTTTCCCTTGTCGCTACTGGAATTTATCATTATCCAATTATAAAAATTCGATAATGTCAGATAATAAATCTCACACTATCTAGTATACCTGTAATAAGCAAATGCATAATAATCCAAGAGATTAAACAAGAAATAGAATCCAAGGAATTTAAATACAACTGTGAATCCATCTCATTTTTGTTATCCGACCACAATTAGATAACATTCTTCGAAAGTGGTAAGTAAATAATAATAAGGACTCATGCTCGGGGAGTATAATCAAACGAGTCTCGTTCCTCTAGACTATGGGAGTATGACTTGGTTCAACGTGATCTCATGATAACCACGTGATGCAAAGTATTAGTCACTCCAGCCCCTCAATCATAATTGAGTGTTCTATAACCATGGTATAGTATATACTATAAGAAGACTCGTAACGTCATATCCTCCCAAACCGTGTATGCATGTACAACAAAATTGTAATATCAAGAATCAATGCAATTTATATGAAATTATAATCATACAATGTAAAGGTCACTATGGGTTTTACTTAACCTTACAAACTCGATATCGCAATTCCCTTGCGCTCTGAGTCGGTAAACTAGTGCACACGGGGCTCTAATTGCGGTCCTACAATTCATTAATACGTCTTGTAAGCCTCCACAACAACTTCACCATTTTTTTTGTATTTTTATCGGTCTTTCGATAACTCGAAAACCCCGGAATCCCTCGACTAGGCTTTTAAATAATTTTCTGAATTTCAATCATTTTCGGGTATCATAGCATGCTTTACGAGGATAAACCCTGGTATAAATCCTCGAGAAAATCCCAAATTCCTTATTTTTCATAAAAATACATAATTTCTATTTATTTATCCAAAATATATTATTTCTGATTTTCTTCCTATTTTTTGGATTTTTTTTCTATTTTCTGCACTATTTTTATTCTTATTTTTAAATTTATGAAAGGTTTGATCCCCTGAACCAGACCGATCCGTTTCTGTTGAACCGGGTCCTGAACTGGACCCGGTTCGTCCGGTTTGGGGAACCAACTCTTTTTTCTTCCTTATGAGTCCTTGTTTCGGTTAAGTTGAACCGAGTAATGAACTGAACCCGGTTCATCCGGTTCGAAGTACTAACTCATTTTTTCTTCCTCACGAGTCCATGTTCTCTTGCAAAAACTAGTCCCATTTTTTTATTTGATGGGGTTAGGTTTAACGCAACCCCAAAGTACCTTTGGGAGGAGGGGAGATAACCTAAGGGTCATCTCCTTCCTCGAACCATCGTCCCCTCCAACCTCCATCACCGTCCTCACAACAACACACAACACCCATGACATCAACAACAATGACGACAACTTACCCACCACCATCGTCTCACCTCTCACATAGTCCCATTCCTTCTACTATGTCCCTCTTTCGGTCACTCTCTCGATCTCCTTCTTTCGTTTTCTCTATTTTTCTCTTTCGATTTCGAAATCGAAATTGAAATAAAGTTGACGATCTGTTTGCCTTGAAAATATATATATATTAGATTGATGCGAATCTCGTGAAAAATCTAATGATTCTTTTTTTATAATTAAATTTGATTTTTCTCAAGATACGTAGTACGTATCTCGAGATCAATCTCTAGCTCAAAACAATTGAATGAGGTGGTGTATGGATTTGAGGATATATATATTAATATTTCCTCGAGATTTGCATCGCATGAATCTCGAGGCAAATCTAATGATGCACTTATATTATTTTATTTTTCATCCTCGATATTGGACAACACGCATCTCGAGGCATGTAAAACTATTTCAAATCCTCGATGATCACGCTACGCGTATCTTGAGGCACAACCAATATATATTTTTTATTTAATTCAAACTATAGGATTGATTTATATATATTTCTATATAAAAACTATATTATATATATATATATATACATCTATGTATTTTAGCGGCTATAATTTCGCCACGCGCGCTAACAACCACCCTAGGGTGTGTACACTATTATACATCATATGCGTGTCACCCTCGACCCCGCGTGTCACTAGGCGCCCACCAATTTATTAATTATTTTATTTAATTTTATGATTATCTCTTCAGTTTATATCCAAATTAAATTGCAAAAAATACCCAAAAATTACCAAAAATTGGATAAAATTCCCCAACGTGCTCCGAAACTCTTAGACATCGTGTATACACTCCACTTGACCCTATTTTGCATCAAAATAGTATGTAATACATCAAATAGGCACACGACACATAAAAAATAATATTAAAATTTATGATTTCTAATCTGTAACACATGTGTCACGACCCAAATTTCTAGCCTTAGTTTAATTTGTTAATCAGGATCAAATGACCCGTGACGTGGGACCCGCAAGGTGATACGTGACATTACTGAGGCTAGGTGGCAGAGGTAAATCTTATATTTATGGTAATGTATGCCTAGTGTATTGTATATGTGTAGACTGCTAAGTCATTTCTACTTACGTATAGGTGTTGAGGCATGAGCGAAAATGCACCTTGATATGCATACCGGCATGGGACCGAGTTAGAGAGCAATGTTGTGAGTTGGTATAAGCTTTATGTTGCTTTTATAAGTGAATTAAATGGGCTATGGTTGATTTGGTATTAAAATACCAAAGTTAGTAAGTTAAAACATAAACCACTTGATATGTCTCGAGATATGAGTTAATGTGCTTCAGCACCAATTTAGTTATTGTTTGGCATCACTTAAACATGAACTAGTAGGACATGTGTTAGTAGGAGGTTCACTAGTTAAGTCTCGAGATACGTGTGCACAAGTGATCAAGGGCTATCATTCAATCATATCCAACTTAACTATCTAAGATTGATCAACTCAAGCACCTCTCACATACACTCTCATTCGATTTCTTAATCAAGAAGTAAGGGTTTGCTGGAGTGAAGAACTGCTGGAGAAGGAGAAGAAAAACTAGGAATCAGTGGTTTGCGTGTCATTACTGAGGCTAGGTGGCAGAGGTAAATCTTATATTTATGGTAATGTATGCCTAGTGTATTGTATATGTGTAGACTACTAAGTCATTTCTACTTACGTATAGGTGTCGAGGCATGAGCGAAAATGCACCTTGATATGCATACCGGCATGGGACCGAGTTAGAGAGCAATGTTGTGAGTTGGTATAAGCTTTATGTTGCTTTTATAAGTGAATTAAATGGGCTATGGTTGATTTGGTATTAAAATACCAAAGTTAGTAAGTTAAAACATAAGCCACTTGATATGTCTCGAGACATGAGTTAATGTGCTTCAGCACCAATTTAGTTATTGTTTGGTGTCACTTAAACATGAACTAGTGGGACATGTGTTAGTAGGAGGTCCACTAGTTAAGTCTCGAGATACATGTGCACAAGTGATCAAGGGCTATCATTAAATCATATCCAACTTAACTATCTAAGATTGATCAACTCAAACACCTCTCACATACACTCTCATTCGATTTCTTAATCAAGAAGTAAGGGTTTGCTAGAGTGAAGAACTGCTGGAGAAGGAGAAGAAAAACTAAGAATCAGTGGTTTGGTGAAGAAGAAGATCAAATTCAGCTAGTTTTAACAAGTTAGGTAAATTCTCTACTCCCTTAGCTTAGTTCAATTCAATGAATAAATGAATTTGATTATTGTCGGTTGTTGTTTTATGTTGTAGATGGTGTCTTGGAACTCTAGAGGTGTGTATGAGAGTTCCCAAGGCATCAACATAGCCTATGTGTTGAGAAAACACGAAATTATTATTGTAGAATTCTAGGTTCTGTATCACATAACGCGCTATGCGGGATAGGTAGCGCACTATGTTGGCCATTAGTGCGCTACACAGGGTCATTAGCGCGCTACATGCTTTGACAGCAGAAAACCCAGCAAGTTTCAAGAATTCCTTAAACAATACACAAGAGTCTAATATGCTAAGTAAGGGTCCAAACACATTCAAAAACATATGATGTGATGTAAGGAACTTAGGGAGTATTTCAGAGATTCAAATACGAGTTTCGAGGCGTTCAGATACCAGAGTAGCATATGAAATTGTGTGGTATGTAAGTAAACTGATTGAGAAATTTATGTACATTTCATTCCTATTCATATGTTCATTTCCAGTCATTTGGACTGAATTGCCTTTGTACTTCATGTGCCATGACTTGTTCATTCTCAATACATGAGGTTGTTTCATGGCATAGTTTGTTGACAAAATGATTTCATTGACTCCAGTTCATGTGCTATGTCATTATTGATTGTTATTATTGGTGGTCAGTTAAATAGCATGCTATTAAGTAGTTTTTACATAGTGTTATGAATCTATATCCTTTGTGCATTAGTTATGCAATTGTATTTGTTGGATTGCAATATCGTGTTGTTCTTTGAATATGAAAGTGGTTCTTGTATCTAGGGTCATTTTATGATAGAAATATGTCAGACATACGTGGGTCACTAGAATTTCCAGTGTGATCGAGATTTCTCCACTATCTTGCGCAATACACGAGGTATGGAACTTGGGGTTGTTGGCAAGCATAACTTGGGTGACTTCACGAGTTGTAAGACTCGAGGTTGTTGGCAAGTATACATCCCAGCGACTGACATTTGGGATAATTATAAAGGCGTATTGTACCGTGTAACTATGACCTTCACAGAGATGTAGAGCACAACACCATCCATATATAGTGGAAAGGCTGATGTGATGAAGATCACGCCGGACTGGCCCTAGATCATTACTACTTAGCCTAGTTTCAGTTTAATTTTTTTAACTAAAGTATATATTTGCATGATATTCTTTCAGCATAGTTGCTATTATTATTATGCTTCTTGATACTTGTTGCATAATTGGGAATGTGAACAAATGTCTCTCAGTATTACTTTCCATTTTCATGTACTCACCGTCTAGTTTGTGACGGTGGGTGCAGATCCATCGAGTAGCAGGCCAAGCAAAGAGAAGATCGGCGACTACCTCTAAGCCTGAGGAGCACTGCTACACTAGATTTTGTAGGTTTGATTTTTGATGTATTCATTTTATATGTATATGATATTTTTTTGGAGGTTGTATTTTATGGGCTGAGTGATAGGTACCTTGACTAGACACATGATGTTATATATCATCGTTTCATTATATATATGTATGTGATCTTTAATTCCTGGTTATTCCACAAATGTTATTTTACATGTTTATAAGCCTTTGCTAGTTAATTAGTTAAGACTTCCGCTGCATAACTTTTAAGTTAGTAAATTTTAGTTAACTCTGATTTATGAATTTACATAGGATAGGTATATGTTTATATCTATTTGAAAGCTAATTAAAAAGTTGGTAAGTAATAAAATTATTGAAAAGGCTGACTAATTCCTTGTTAGGTCTTATATATTAGGGCTTAATAACGGGATTAGGCCGGGCGGTGCCCTAATTTGAGAAGGGGTCGTCACAGTTGGTATCAGAGCCTATGTTTATAAAAACCTAGGTTACATAACCTAAGATTTTGGAAAATAGTCATTCTACAAGGTGATACCAAAGCTACAGTGTGTAGCCGAAGACTCAACTTTTCCAATAAGTAACAAATAAAAAATGTAACATTAGAAAAATAGAAATCTTAGTTGTGGAAAACCAGATGATCCTTGCCTAGAAACCATTAGTTGGAAAGTGCGTGAAACTGAGTTGGGGATGTCTTATATGTACATGTTAATTTTTTGTTTATATGTATATATGTGTTATCTACGTAGTAGCTGATTTACGATCGCTATCAACTTGCAGACACCGATGGCGAATTCACGCGATAGCGGGGATGCGGGTGCGAGTGGCAGTCAACCTTCTATACCATCAGCTGATGATTTTCAGAGGCTATCGGATCGAGTAGCTGCTCAGGGTCAGCAGTTAACGGAGTTCATCGCTATAATGACTACGCGTTTCGCTCCACCAGTACAAACACCAGTCCCTACTTCTACGACTACATCCACATTACCGACAGTAGTACCGGTAGTGCACAATGTACCAGATATAGCAGCTCCTGCCATAGAGACAATTTTTTCACCATCTTTTACACCTCCATCTTCTAGCTCGTCGGCGGATGTTCAGTTAGTGAAAGATTTCATCAAACTGAAGCCAGTCTACTTCTATGGTCAGCGAGACTTTGAGAAGATTGAGAAGTGGGTTTTGTCTCAAGAGAAGTTACATAAAGTCTTGAGGATTGAGGATAGACTCCGAGCTGAGATTTATTCGTACACTCTACAGCGAGACGCCGATGTTTGGTGTGCGACGATAGTTTCCGAGGGAGAATTTGAGTCATGGGATGCCTTTAAGAGGAAGTTTTATCAGCATTTCTTCCCACCTTCAGTAATGAAGCGGTTGAGGAAGGAGTTTATGAATATGAGACTGGGAACTGACGAGTCAGTTATGAGCTACGGAAATATATACGGCTATTTGAGGCAGTTCACTAGAGACTTAGTGAGAGAGGATTCTGATGATGTATATCATTTCAGAGATGGACTGCAGACTGATATTGGATTTTATATGGTTAGTTCAGGTGCCATGACATTGGGGGAGATTTATGAGCGTGCACTCTCTTACGAGACCTATTATTTGGGTAGAGTTGCTGATGGGACACCGCTAGTACTAGCATTGACACCCGATCAGGTTACTGATTTTGAGAGGAGGAGATATAGGGGCAAATGACCAAGGAGATGGGATAGAGGTTCCCTAGTTGTAGGGATATATAGAGCAGTTATACCATTTGTATCATCTCTCACGCCTTTGGAGACCATTATTGGTAGACCTCCCTTACCACCACAAATTAGACCTGCATTGCCGACTCCTGCTACTACCACTACTATTTTGCCAGCTCCACCAGTACCAAGTTAGCAGAAGCGGGGTGGTAGAGGCCGAGGCAGAGGTAGAGGTAGAGGTGAGATAGTTCCAAACAGGGGCATAGATAGACACAGGCCCAGGATCAGGTTCACGGTTAACGTAGACTAGTCACTTGTTATAGGTGTGGTCAAGTGGGACACGTAATTTTAGATTGTTCATAGCCAGCAACCGTTATACCATCACAGAGTCGAGAGGGTATACATATGATTCCACAGCCTGATGCTGATGCCATACAGAGACTCATTGAGGGTATGGTTTCCATTTGTGGTACAGAGTCATATGTTTTGTTTCATTTAGGTTTTACAATATCTTTCATCTCTGGTCGCATGTTAGGCATCTTAGGGTTGACACCGGTAAGAGTTGGCGTACATTTGATTTTGAGTACAACAGTCGGGGATAGAGTTTAACCAAATTGTCTTATTGAGAAATGTCCAGTACATATAGGTGGGGTAGAATTACCTGCAGACTTCAGGGTGCACGAGTTCTTAGACTTTGATGCGTTGTTAGGGATGGATTGGCTAGCAGCGTATCTGGCACATATCGACTGTTTCAGTAAGACAATGATATTTGAGATCCCAGGGCGTCCGATGTTCGCGTATAGTGGTAGTACACCGAGAGCTGAGGGCAGTCGAGGTCGACTTGCGACTATTTGAGAGATGAAGACTCTAGTGTCATTGTGCACCATAGTAGAGAGTCGGGACCTAGACTGGTGGAGATACCTGTTATGTGTGAGTTTTCGGACGTGTTTCTAGAAGACTTACCAGGTTTACCACCACCGAGGGAGATAGATTTCATTATTGAGTTGGTACCAGGCACTAAACGAACTTCTATACCACTATACCGTATGGATCCTTGAGAGTTGGAGGAGTTGAGGAGTCTGTTACAAGGTTTAAGAGAGAAAGGATTCATCACACCTTCTATGTCACCATGGGGAGCACCAGCCCAATTTGTGAAGAATAAGGATGGTACTTTGAGACTGTGTATTCATTATAGACAGTTGAACAGGGTCACAATCAGAAACAAGTATCCCTTACCATGAATTGATGATTTATTTGATCAGCTGATAGGAGAGCAGTTTTTCTCCAAGATAGACCTGCGATCAGGGTATGATCAGCTTAGGATCAGGGATGAAGATGTTAAGTAAGGGTCTAAAAAAATTTGAAAACATATGATGTGATGCAGGAACTTAAGGAAGTATTTTGGAGATTCAAATACGAGTTTCAAGGCATGGGAGACCAGAGTAGCATAGGAAATTGCGTGGTATGTAAGTAAACTGATTGAGAGATTTCTTTACATTTCATTTCTATTTTTATGTTCATTTCCAGTCATTTGGACTGAATTGCCTTTGTATTTCATGTGCCATGACTTGTTGTTCATTCTCATTACATGAGGTTGTTTCATGTCATAGTTTGTTGAAAAAATGATTTCATTGACTCCAATTCATGTGCTATGTCATTATTGACTATTATTATTGGTGGTCAGTGAAATATCATGATATTAAGTAGTTTTTACATAGTGTTGTGAATCTATATCCTTGGTTCATTAGTTATGCAATTGTATTTGTTGGATTCCAATACCGTGTTGTTCTTTGAATATGAAAGTAGTTCTTGTATCTAGGGTCATTTTATGATAGAAATCCATCTAACATACAATGGTCACTAGACTTTCCAGGGTGATCGGGATTTCTCCACTATCTTGCGCAACACACGGGGTATGGGACTCGGGGTTGTTGGCAAGCATAACTTGGGTGACTGCACGAGTTGTAAGGATTTGGGAAAGAAAGGATTCATCACACCTTCTATGTCACCATGTGGAGCACCGGTCCTTTTTGTGAAGAAGAAGGATGGTACTTTGAGACTGTGTATCGATTATAGAGAGTTGAATAGGGTAACAGTAAAAAAACAAGTATCCCTTACCACGGATTGATGACTTATTTGATTAGTTGAAAGGAGCATAGTATTTCTCCAAGATAGACCTGCGATCAAGGTATCATCAGCTTAGGATCACAGATGAGGATAGTTCCAAGACAACATTCGGTACGAGATATGGACACTATCAATTTACAGTTATGTCGTTTGGTTTGACTAATGCTCCTACCATGTTTATGGATATGATGCATCGAGTGACGAGGCCGTTTCTTGACCGTTTCGTGATAGTTTTCATCAATGATATATTGATATATTCGAGGATTATAGATGATCATGAAAAACACCTCAGAGAGACATTACAAACTTCGACGGAGCATCGACTCTTCGCCAAGTTCGGCAAGTGTGAATTTTGGATGTCAGAAGTCAAGTTTTTTGGACATGTCGTTGGAGCAGCAGTTATTATTTTTGAGCCTGCTAAAATTTAGGCTATTATAGATTGGCCTACGCCGACGTCAGTTACGAAGGTCAGGAGTTTTCTGGGGTAAGCAAGATATTATCGCAAGTTCATGAAGGATTTCTCGAAGATTGCTTCACCGATGACCAAATTAACCTAGAAAGACATCAAGTTTGATTGGACTGAGGAATGAGAGGAGGCATTTGCTCAACTAAAGAGATTGTTGACTACCGCACCAGTGTTGATATTGCCGTAGACTAGACAAGGATTCCTAGTATAAACAGATGTTTCTCATACAGGTCTAGGTTGTGTGTTGATGGAAGATAGAGGCACGATAGCTTATGCATCTAGATAGCTAAATATACATGACAAAAACTATCCCACTCATGACTTAGAGTTGGTGGCGGTAGTGTTTGCTTTGAAGATATGGAGACATCATTTATATGGAGAGAGGTTCACACTCTATAATGATCATAAGAGTTTGAAAAACCTTTTCACACAGAAAGTGCTTAAAATGAGACAATGCCGGTGGTTGGAATTTCTGAAGGATTATGACTTTTCTCAGGAGTATCACCTAGGAAAAGCTAACATAGTTATTGATGCACTAAGTAGGATGCCAGTTGGAGATGTCGAAGTTGTTAGATTCCATATGACACATGAGTATGGATTACTCGAGGCAACAACAATGATGACACAGTCAGATATTCCTACCGATACTCGGGTGATGATTTGTGCACAGATGAGGCTTTAGACCGTGTCTACTCAGAGAGTATTAGAGGGACAAAGAGCAAACATCTTATACCTGAGATTTAGTGAGTTGGCCCACAGTACTGAGTGTACTGACTGGACAGAGACAATGGACCATTATTTGAGATTTAGAGGTAGATCGTAAATACCGGCAGTGACAGCTGAGAGATGAGAATCTTCAAGATTCACACCATTCCCGGTTCACTGTTCATCCAGATAGGACGAAAATGTACCATGCATGAAGATAAATTTTTGATGGCCTGGGATGAAAGGGATGTATCAGAGTTTATCGAAAACTGTGGGATTTGGCAGCAGGTGAAGGCAGAGCATCGTAGACTTGGAGGATTATTACAGCCGCTTCCCATTCCACGATGGAAGTGGGAAGACAAAGCCATGGATTTTGTTAGAGGATTGCCGAGGACTGTCCATCGACACGATTCCATCTAAGTGATTGTAGACGGATTGACGAAATCTGCCCATCTCATACCAATTGCAGCTCATTACACATTTGACCAGTTGAGTGTATTATTTAAGAGAGAGATTATTAGGCTGCATGAGGTACCATTGATTATTACGTCAGACAAAGATGATATGTATACGTCTAGGATGTGGCGGAGTATGCAAAAGCAGTATGGTACGTGCCTACAATTTAGCATAGCTTTTCACCCTTAGACTATTGGGCAGACTGAGAGGTTGATTCAGACTCTCGAGGATATGCTCAAGGCTTGTGTACTTGAGTTTGGCGGATCATAGGAGGAGTACCTACCATTGTGTGAATTTGAATACAACAACAGTTATCAGGCTAGCATTGAGATGGCGCCATTTGAGGCATTATATGGCAGACCGCGTCGCTTACCATCTTATTGGACTGCGCCAGAAGATCGTAACATTGTAGGGCCTAAAATTGTTGTTGATCACACTGAGAATGTACGACAGATTCGCCAGAGGCTTAAAAGAGCTGGAGAGGTAAAAAAAGCATGCAGATACATATCGCAGTGAATTCATATATGACGAAGGAGCCTTGATGTATCTAAAGGTTTCTCCTCGGAAGGGTTTCCATAGATTTGGTCTGAAAGGCAAGTTAGCACAGAGATTCATCGGACCTTTCAAGATTAAGAAATGGGTCAGAAAGGTTGCTTATAAGCTGGATTTACCTCCACAAATGTCGAGGATTCATCCAGTGTTTCATATTTCTATGCTTCGACTAGCCAAGTCAAAAACAGGCGAGAGATCGACAGTTGAATTGAGTCATATTGATCTGAGCGAGGACATATCTTATGAAGAGCAGCCCGTACAAATCCTAGACCAGGAGGGTACAACAGTTGAGAGGCAAGTCTATACCGAAAGTGTTAGTCAAGTGGCAGTTCCATGGAGACTCATAACTCACTTGGGAACGGGAAGACTATATGCGAGATAGGTTTTCGTACCTTTTCGAGTCATGTATAACCTTAGGTTAAGTTTATTTTCGAGGATGAAATTTCCATTAGTTAGGAAGAACTGTCACGACCCAAATTTCTAATCCTAGTTTAATCTCTTAATTAGGATCAAACAACCAATAACGTGGGACCCGCAACGAGATACGTGTCGTAACCGAGGCTAGGTGGCCAACGTAAATGTTATATATGTAATGGTGTATGTCTATTGTATTGTATATGTGTAGACTAGTAAATCATTTTTACTTACGTATAAGTGTCGAGGCATGAGCAGAGACGTGCCTTAATATGCAAATCGACGTGGGATCGAGTTAGAGAGTAATGTGGTGAGTTGGTATAAGCTTTATAGTGCTTTCATAAGTGATATGAATGGGGCTATGGTTGTTTATGTATTAATACACTTAAGTTAGTGACTTCAAACAATAGCCACTTGACATTTCTCGAGACACGTGTTGGCACATCTCAACACAAATCGAGTCACTCATTGGTGTCACTTGGCATGAGTTAATGGGACATATGTTAGTAATGAAATCATTAGATAAATCTCGAGATACGTGTGCACGGTAGGATCAAGGGCTATCAATCAACCATATCCAATTCATGATTATAAAGCTTTTAGTAAACACAAGCAACTCAACTCTTTCATTTTGAATTCTTAAATGAGAAACAAAGCTTGCTGGAGTGAAGAGAGTAGCTGGAGGAGGAAGAAGAACAACAAATTTAGTGATTTAGTGAAGAAGAACTCAAGCTAAGCTAGTGTACATCAAGTAAGGTAATTTTTTTTTCACCATAAACATAGCCCAATTCAATGAATTCATGTATTTATGATACGTGTTGCTATTTTATGTTGGTAGCGATGTCTTGGAACTTTGGAAGTGTGTATGGAGGTGTTCAAGGCATTAGCATAGCCTATGTGGGAGAAAACTCAAAATTCTGTTTGCAAAATTTTGGGTTTTGCAACACATAGCGCGCTATGTAGGATAGGTAGTGTGCTACATCGGTCATTAGCGCGTTACATAGGGTCATTAGCACGCTACATGCTATGACAGCATAAAAAAATTAGCAAGTCTCAAGAGGTACATAAACACAATAAATGAGTCTAATATGCTAAGTAAAGGTCCAAACACATTCAAAAATATATGATATGATGTCAAGAACCTAGGGATGTATTTCGAAAATTCAAATACGAATTTCGTAGTGTTGGGAGGCTGGAGTAGCATAGGAAATTGCATGGATCATAATTAAACTGATTGAGCTATTTATTTACATTTCATTCCTATTCATATGTTCATTTCCAGTTATTTGGGCTGAATTGCCTTTGAACTCCATAAGCCATGACTTGTTGTTCATTGTTATTATATGAGGTTGCTTTCATGGTATAGCTTTTGATAAAATGATTTCATTAACTTCAATTCATGTGCTACGTCATTATTGATTGTTAATACATGTGGTCTGTGAAATAGCATGCTGTTAGGTAGGTGTTACATAGTATTGTAATCCATTTCCTTTGTCCGTTAGATATGCAATTGCTTTATTTGATTTTCAAACCATGTTGTTTCTTGAAATATTTAAGTGGTTCTTTTATCTAGGGTCGTTACATTATAGAGGTCCGTCGGACATACGAGGGTCACTAGACTTCCAAGGTCATAGGGATCTCTCCACAATCTTGCGCAGAACATGGGAAATGAGTCTTGGGGTTGTTGGCAAGCATAACTTACGTAGCACATGGGCTATGGGACCCGGGGATGTTGGCAAGTATATATCGTAGGTGACTGGCACCAACGAAAGTTTATTAAGGCAAGAGCAATGCTCAAACCTTCACATTGATGTAGAGCTCAGCTCCATCATCATATAGTGGAAAAGCTGATGTGATGAAGATCATTGCCGACCGGCCCTAGATCATTACTACTTAGCCATGTGTCAGTCTCATGTTGTTTAGCTTAAGTATCTCTTTGCATGTTCTCTTTACTGCATAGTGGCTATTATCATGCTTTTAGATACTTGTTACAAAATTGGGAATGTGACCAAATGTCTCTCAGTATTACTTTCTACTTTCCTGTACTCACCATCTAGTTTGTGACTATGGGTGCAAATCCATTGAGTAGCAGACCGAGCAAAGAGAAGATCGGCGACTACCTCTGAGCCAATGGAGCACTGCTACACTTGATTTTGTAGGTTTGATTTTTGATGTATTATTTTTATATGTATATTGTATACTCTTGGGGTTATATATTATGGGTTGCGTGAGTAGTACCTTGACTAGACATATAATGTTATATATCGTCGTTTCATTATATAAATGCATGTGACCTTTATTCCCTAGTTTCTCCGCAATTGTTAAGCAATATGTTATAAGCTTCCGCTAGTTAGTTCATACTTCTGTTGAATAAAATTTTAAACAAGTAAAATTTTTAATTAACTTTGATTTATGATTTGACATAGGATATGTATAGGTTTATAATCATTTAAAAAATATATATAATAATAATTGGTATGTAATAGGGTTTTAGAAAGGCTGACTAATTCCTTGTTAGGTCCTATATGGTGATATTAACGGGATTAGGCCAGGTTGTGCCCTAATTTGAGAAGAGTTCGTCACATAGCATTTTTAAGGAGGGTTATTAATTTAGTGGGAGTCTATTCCTCTATACTAAAATGAAATTTAGCATAATCTTTGTTATAGATCTATGGCCTCTTCAAATCACACTAGCTCGCTAGACTAGTCACCCAGCGCTAGGTGCTCTTACAGCACAAAAAGAACAATTTCCTAATTTCAACTTAAATATTCTAAAGAATTCTAATACCTAAATAAACGTTTAAACATGTCTAAAACATATGAAATGACACCAGGAACGTAGGGGAAAGTTTTTGAGATTTAGGAACGAGTTTTGAGGTGACAATAAGCCGAAGTAGCTAGGAAATTGCTTGGATTGTAAGTAAACTGATTGAGATATTTATTTACATTTCATTCATGTTTTGCTAATTCATTTTCAGTTATTTGAACTAAGTTATCCTTTGTATTCTACATGCCATGACTTGTTTCTTCTCATTTTATGAGTTTACTATCATGGCATTGGTTTTTGATTAAATGGTTTCATTGACTCTAAATCATGTGCTATGTCATTCTTGATTATAAAGATATCTAGTCAAATGAAATAGCATGCTATTAGGCGGGTGTGTGATGGTATTGTTATCTATTTTCTTTTGTGCATTAGATATGCAATTACATTTGTTGGATTCCTAAAACATGTCATTTATTAAATTATGAAAGTAGTTCTTGTATCTATGACCATGATATGATAGAGTCTTGAGCAACACTCGGGGTCACTAGACTTTCAAGGTTGTCGGGATCTCACCACTAGCTTGTGAAGCATATGAGATATGTGACCCTTGGTTGTTGACAAGTATACATCACATGTGACTGGCACATGTGATTGATTATGGAGGCGTAGAGCTCAGCTCTGACCTTTAATAGAGATGTATAGCTTAGCTTCATTCTCAGATAGTGGAATAAAGGCATTTGTGATAGGACGCACGATTGACCGGCTCTAGATCATTACTACTTAGCCATGTGTCAGTTTCATATTGATTAATTGAAGAGTCTATTAGCATGATCTTATTTTTAGAATAGTTGCTATTATTATACTTTTAGATTCTTGTTGTATGTTTGAAAATGTGAACAAATGTCATTCAGTGTTATATACTTTCCCGTACTCACCATCCTTTTTAGACATTGATTACAAATCCATCGAATAGCAGACCGGGTAAGCAGAAGATCAACGACTACCTCTTAGCCAGTTGAGTGCGCTACATTTGATTTTGTAGGTTTTTGATTTTGTTGTAATACTTATATATATATATATATATATATATATATATCTTTATATACTTTTAGGGATGTATACTATGGGTTGAGATATAGTTACCCGACCAGACACATGTTGATATGTAGTTATCGCTGTTTGTTATATATATGCATGTGATCTTTGTTCTTGGTTTTTCGCAAACTTAGGTTTTAAATGAATGGCTTCCACTAATTTGACAAGACTTGTCATGGCCCAGATCTTTAATTTGACTTTAATCTTTTAATCAGGATCAAATGACCCGTGACGTGGAACCCAATTCAATATACGTGTTGCGACCGAGGCTAGATAGCCGAGGTAAATGTTACATTTGTAATGATGAATGCCTACTGTATTGTATATGTGTAAACTACTAAGTCATTCCTACTTGTGAATAGGTGTCGAGACGTGTGTAGGAACGCGTCTCGAGTTGCATGCCAGCGTGGGACCGAGGTAGAGAACAATATGATGAGTTGGTATAAGATTTAGATTGCTTTTATAAGTAAGATAAGTAGAGCTATGGTTGATTAAGTATCAAATACAATTAAGTTGGTAAGTTAAAACAATAGCCACTTGATATTTTTCGAGACACGTTATGGCATATCTGAACACCAATTGAGTTACTTATTGGTGTCATTTGGCATGAGTTAGTGGGACATGTGTTAGTGGGTGTACCATTAGTTAGGTCTCGAGATACGTGTGCACATTAGGATCAATGTCTATCAATCAACCATATCCAATTCATGAATATAAGCTTTTGGTCAACTCAAGAAACTCAACTCTTTCATTTCATTTTCTTAAGAGAATGAAACAAGCTGGAGAAGGAGGAGCTGTTGGAGAAGAAGAAGATTAATAAAAACTTGGTGATTTAGTGAAGGAGAGATCAAGTTTAGCTAGTGTTCATCAAGTTAGTTAACTTCTCTATACCATAAAGTTAGCTCAATTCAAATGAATACATAAATTTGATGTATGGGTTGTTGTTTTATGTTGTGGTTGATGTCATGGAACTCAAGAAGTGTGTATGAAGGTTCCTTAGGCATTAACATGGCCTATGTGTAGAGAAAACTCAAATTCTTATTGTAGAATTCTAGGTTTTACTGCAAATAGCACGCTCGGTGGATCAGCTAGCGCTAACTTGGATTAGCGCACTAGATAAGGATTGGTAGAGCGCTAATGTGTCATTAGCGTGCTAACCCTAGGCATTATCGCGCTCGGTCTATGATAGCATAAAAACTACAATTTTCAAAAATTCCTTAAACACTATAAAAGAGTCTAATACCCTAAGTAAAGGTCCAAACACACTCAAAAACCTATAATATAATATCAGGAACTTATGGAAGTATTTCAGGGATTCAAGTACGAGTTTGAGGTTTCGGGAGGCCGAAATAGCATAAGAAATTACATGGATTTAAGTAAACTGATTGAGATATTTCTTTACATTACATTCATGTTCATATGTTTATTTCCAATCATTTGGACTGAATTGCTTTTGTACTCCATATGCCATGACATTTTGTTCTTTCTCATTACATTAGGTTGCTTTCATGGTATAGTTTTTTGATAAAATGATTTCATTGACTCCAATTCATGTGCTATGTCATTATTGATTGTTAATACATGTGGTCAGTGTAATAGCATGGTATTAGGTAGGTGTTCCATAGTATTTTAATATATTTCCTTTGTGCATTGGATTTGCAATTACTTTATTGGCTTCTCAAACCATGAGATTTTTTGAACAATGAAAGTGGTTCTTGTATCTAGGGTCATTATATTATAGAGGTTTGTCGGAATACGGTAGTCACTAGGCTTCTAGGGTGATCGAGATCTCTCCACTATCTTGCGCAGCACACGGTAAATGAGTCCTGAGGTTGTTAGCAAGCATAACTTGCGCAACACATGGGGTATGGGACCCGTGTTTGTTGGCAAGTTTATATCGCAGGTGACTAGCACCAGTGAAAGGCTATAAAGGCAAGAGCACTGCTCAGACCTTCACATTAATGTAGAGCTCAGCTCCATCCTCATATAGTGGAAAGGCTGATGTAATGAAGATCACGACCGACCGACCCTAGACCATTACTACTTAGCCATGTGTCAGTTTCATGTTCTTTAGCTGAAGTATCAGCATAGTTGCTATTATCATGCTTTTAGATACTTGTTGCATATTTGGGAATGTGAACAAATGTCTCTCAGTATTGCTTACTACTTTCTTATACTCACCGTCCAGTTTGTGATGGTTGGTGCCGATCCATCAAGTAGCAGACCACGCAAAGAGAAGATCGACGATTACCTCTGAGCTAGTGGAGCACTGCTACACCCGATTTTGTAGGTTTGATTTTTGATGTTTACTTTTATATATATATGATATATTTTTATGGTTGTATATTATGGGTTGAGTGAGTAGTACCTTGACCAGACACATGATATTATATATCACCGTTTCATCATATATATGCATGTGATCTTTATTCCCTGGTTTTTCCATAATTGTTAGGCCTCATGTTATAAGCTTCCGCTAGATTGTTAATAATTCCATTGAATAAACTTTTAAGTAAACAAAATTTCAATTAACTTTGATATATGAATTGACATAGAATAAGTATAGGTTTATATTCATTTAATAAATAATAAGTAGGTAAATGGTTTTGGATACGCTGACTAGTCCCTTATTAGGTCCTATATGGTGAGATTATGGCTTGATAATGGGATTAGGCCGAACGGTGCCTTGATTTGAGAAGGGGTCGTCACAAGACTTCCACTGAATAAATTTTACATTGTGTAAAGTTTTAATTTACTCTGGAATATAGTTAAGTTTAAGAATAGTGTAAGGTTTATTAGAAAAGAGCTAATGTTGTAAGTATATTAGAAAGATTGGCTAATACGATGCTATGTCCTATAGGGTGGAGGTTAAGGGCTTCATGACGGGATTAGGTCAATGTGGTGCCCTAATTTGAGAAAGGATCACCACAGTTAGTATCAGAGCCTAGGTTTATAGAGCCTGGGCATTGGAGTACAATTTATTTTATAAAGTGATTCCAACATTACAGTTGGTGTCAGAAGACCAACTTTTTTTAAATAATCAACCTATGAATTTCCATAAAAAATAAATATAGTTGTGGAAGCCTAGAAACCATTTGTTAGGAAGTGAATGGAAGTGAGATAAGGATTTCTTATATGTAAATATTAGTTTCTATATGTATATATATGTGTTATCTACATTGTAACTGATTCGCGTTCGCTATCAACATGCAAACACCGATGGCTGATTTACGCGATAGTGAGGATGCAGGTGCTAGTGGCAGCTGACCCACTATTATGTATATAGAGGATTATCAGAGGCTATATGACCGAGTAGCTGCTCAGGGACATCAGTTATATTTCATTGCCATGATGACATCACCTTTTGCTCCACCAGCAGAGGCACACTACTACTACTTCCATATTATCGGTACCAGAGCTTCCTACTACTACACCAATCGCTCTGGAAGTACATACTGTACTAGTAGTGACAACACTAGCCATAGAGACAGTTTATACACCATCTTTCACTCATACATTTTCTAGCTCGACAGCAGAGGTTCAGTTGGTGAAGGATTTCATCAGACTAAAGCCAGTTTACTTTGATGGTGAGCATGAGAAGATTGAGAAGTGGATATTGTCTCATGAGAAGCTGCATAGAGTCTTGAGAATTGAGGATAGACTTCAGGCTGAGATTTCATCGTAGACACTGCAGAGAGGAGCCGATACTTAGTGGCATGCGATGATAGCTTCTGATGGAGACTTTGAGTCTTGGGATGCCTTTAAGAAGAAGTTTTATCATCATTACTTCCCCACATGCAGTAATGAAGTGGTTGAGGAAAGTGTTCATGAATCTAAGACAGGGAGCCGATGAGTCGGTGATGAGCTAGAAATATCGATATGGCTATTTGAGATAGTTTGGTGGGGTTTTAGTGAGAGATGACTCTGAGGATGTGTACCATTTTAGAAATGGACTATGGCCAGATATAGGACCTTGGGTGAGATCTACGAGCGTGCACTTTCTTACGAGACCTACTACCTGGGTAGAGTTGCTGATGGGTCACCATTGGGAACAACATTGTTAGCGGATCAGACTGCGAAGTTTGAGAGAAAGAGACAGAGGGGTAAAGGACATAGGAGATATGAGAGAGGTTCTAACGGATCCAGGGCCGCTACACTGGTTGTACACTGCGCATCACACCCGACTCCACTGTAGACTATAGTTGGTAGATGTGATGATCCCTTCTCAAATCAGGGCACCGCCCGGCCTAATCCCGTTATTAAGCCTTAGCTTCACCATATAGGACCTAACAAGGAATTAGTTAGCCATTTCAACAACCTTATTACTTACCAATTATTTAGTTATCAAATAGATATAAACATATACCTATCCTATGTAAATTCATAAATCAGAGTTAATTAAAATTTACTAACTTAAAAGTTATGCAGCGAAAGTCTTAACTAATTAACTAGCGGAAGCTTATAATATGTAGCCTAACCTTTGTGGAAAAACCAGGAAATAAAGAGCACATGCATATATATAATGAAACGATGAAATATAACATCATGTGTCTAGTTAAGGTACCTATCACTCAGCCCATAATATATAACCCCCAAAAGAATATCGTATACATATAAAAGTAATACATCAAAAGCAAAACCTAAAATATGTGGTGTAGCTAGTGCTCCACTGGCTCAGAAGTAGTCGCCTATCTTTCTTTACCCGGTCTGCTACTCGATGGATTTGCACCCACCGTCACAAACTAGACGGAGAATACTTGAAAAATAGAAAGTAATACTGAGAGACATTTGTTCACATTCCCAATTATGCAACAAGTATGAAGAAGCATAATAATAATAGCAACTATGCTGAAAGCATATCATGCAAAGAGATACTTTAGTTAAACAAAATGAAACTGAGACTAGGCTAAGTAGTAATGATCTAGAGCCGGTCGGCCGTGATCTTCATCACATCAGCCTTTCCACTATATAAGGACGGATTTGTGCTCTACATCTATGTGAAGTCGTACTTACACAGTACAATACACCTTTATAATTATCCCAAATGTCAGTCACTGGGATGTATACTTGCCAACAACCCCGAGTCTTACAACTCGTGAAGTTACCCAAGTTATGATTGCCAACAACCTTGAGTCTCGTACCCCGTGTGCTACACAAGATAGTGGAGAAATCATGATCACCCAAGAAAGTCTAGTGACCCCCATATGTCAGTCGGATTTCTATCATAAAATGACCCTAGATAGAAAAACCACTTTTATATTCAAGAACAACTCGATATTGGAATCCAACAAATACAATTGCATTACTAATACACAAAGGATATAGATTCACAACACTATGTAAAAACTACCTAATAGCATGGTATTTCACTGACCACCAGTAATAATAGTCAATAATGACATAGAAAATGAATTGGAGTCAATGAAATCATTTTATTAACAAACTATGTCATGAAACAACCTCATGTAATGAGAATGAACAACGAGTCATGGCACATGAAGTACAAAGGCAATTTAGTCCAAATGACTGGAAATGAACATATGAATAGGAATGAAATGTAAAGAAATCTCTCAATCAGTTTACTTACATACTACACAATTTCCTATGCTACTCCAGCCTCCCAACGCCTTGAAACTCGTATTTGAATCTCTGAAATACTTCCCTAAGTTTCCAACATCATATCATATATTTTTGAGTGTGTTTGGACCCTTACTTAGCATATTAAACTCTTATGTAGTGTTAAGGACTTCTTGAGACTTCCGGTTTTTTATGCGTTGCGATAGCATGTAGCGCACTAATGACCATATGTATTAGCGCACTAATGACAAACATAGCGCGCTACCTATCCTGTATAGCGTTATATGTTGTAGAACCCAGAATTTTGCAATCAGAATTACAAGTTTTCTCAACACATAGGCTATGCTTATGCCTTAGGAACCCTCATACACACTTTTAGAGTTCCAAGACACCATTTACAACATAAAACATCAACCCATAGCATCAAATACATGAATTCATGAAATTGAGCTATTTTAATAGAGTAGAGAAGTTACCTAGCTTGATGAGTACTAGCTGAACTTGGTCTCTCCTTCACCAACTCCACTATTTTTACTGATCTTCACCTTCTCTAGCAGCTCATCCATCTCTAGCAACCTTTCTTCTCAATGAAAAAATCGAAATGAGAGAGTGTGAGGTTCTTGAGTTGATCAAATGCTTTATATACATGAATTGGATAAAATTGAATGATAGCCCTTGATCATATAGTGCACACGTATCTCGAGACTTTACTTGTGGATTTCCTACACACACATGTCCCACTAGTTCATGCTTAAGTGACACCAAACAATAACTCAAGTAATGTTGAAGCATGTCAACTCGTTTCTTGATACATATCAAGTGGCTTATGTTTTAACTTACTAACTTTGGTATTTTAATACCAAATCAACCATTGCCCATTTAATTCACTTATAAAACCAACATAAAGCTTACATCAACTTACCTTATCACTCTCTACCTCGGTCCTAAGCCGACACGCATATCGAGATGAGTCCATACTCACGTCTTGACATCTATCAACACGTAAGCGTGACTTAGTAGTCTACACATATACAATACATTAAGCACACATCACCACAAATATAACATTTACCTCGGCCTCCTAGCCTCAGTAATGACACGTATCTCGTTGCGGGTCCCACGTCATGGGTGATTTGATCTTAATTAACAAATTAAACTAAGATTAGCTATTTGGGACGTGACAATACTTCCCTAGTAATGGAAATTTCGTCCTTGAAATTAAAATTAACCTAAAATTATAATTGAATCGAAGAGGTACGGTAATCTCTCTCGCATATAGTCTTTCCATTCCTAAGTGAGTTTTAAGTCTCCATGAAACTGCTACTTGACTAACACTTTCGAGATAGACTTGCCTCTTAACTGTTGTACCCTTCCGTCTAAGATTTGTACTGGTCGCTCTTCATATGATATATCTTCGGTCAAGTCAATCTAACTCAAGTCCATTGTTAATCTCTCGCCTGCCTTCGACTTGGCTAGTCAAAGCGTAGTAATATGAAACACTGATGAATCCCCGACATCTTTAGAGGTAAATCAAGCTCATAAACAACCTTTTCGATCTGTTTCTTGATCTTGAAAGGCCCGATAAACCTTGGTGCTAACTTTCCTTTCAAACCGAATCTATGTATGAGGAGAAACCTTTAGATACGCTAAAGTTCCCTCGTCATACGTGAGATCGTTGCGATACGTGTCTGCATACTTCTTTTGCCCATCCTGGGCTTCTTTAAGCCTCTATCGAATTTGTGGTACCTTCTTTATGTGATCGACACAATTTCAGCCCTATAATGTCCCGGTCCTTTGGCTCAGCCTAACAATATGGTGAGTGACATGGTTTGCCATATAATGCCTCAAATGGAGCCATCTCAATGCTAGCCTGATAACTGTTGTTGTATGCAAACTCACACAACGGTAGGTACTCCTTCCATGATCCGCCAAACTCAAGTGCACAAGCTTTGAGCATATCCTCGAGAGTTTGAATCGACCTCTCAGTCTGCCTATTAGTTAGAGGGTGAAAGGTTGTGCTAAACTATAGGTGCATATAATACTGCTCCTGCAAACTCCGCCACATCCTGGATGTATACATAGCATCTCTATCTGACGTAATACTCAATGGTAACCCATGCAGCCTAATAATCTCTCTCTCTCGAATAATACACTCAATTGGTTAAATGTGTAATGACTTATAACTGGTATGAAATGTGCGAGATTTCGTCAATTTGTCTACAGTCACCCAGATGGAATCGCGTTGACGGACAATCCTCGAAAATCCTCTAACAAAGTCCATGGCCATATCTTCCAACTTCCATCATGGAATGGGAAGCGGATGTAACAATACTCCAGGTCTACGATGCTCTGCCTTCACCTGTTGGCAGATCCCACAGTTCTTGATAAACTCCGATATTTCCACTTTCATCACTAGGCCACCAAAAATGTCTCTTTATGGCATGGTACATTTTGATCCTTCCTGGATGAACAATGAACATAGAACTGTTTCATTCCTGAAGAATATCATCTCTCAGCTCTACTACTACCAATATCCATAATCTGGCTCTGTATCTCAAACAACGGTCCGTCATCTCTGTCTAGTCAGTACACTGGCCAACTCACTGAATCTCGGGTATAGAATGTCGGCTCTCTAACCCTCTGACACTCTCTGAGTAGACACTGTCTGAAGCCTCATCTATGCACAAATCATCACCCGAGTGTCGGTAGGAATATCTGACTGAGACATCATCGCCACTACCTCGAGTAGTCCATACTCGTGTGTCATATGGCATCTAACAATCTCGACGTCTCCCGTTGGTATTCTACTTAGTGCATCTGCAACTACATTAGCTTTTCCTAGATGATATTCCAACCATCGGCGTTGTCTCATGTTCAACTCTTTTTGTGTGAAGAGGTATTTCAAACTTTTATGATCAATATAGAGTGTGAACCTCTCTCCATACAGTTGATGTCTCCATATCTTCAAAGCAAACACTAATGCCGCCAACTCTAAGTCATGAGTTGGGTAGTTCTTCTCATGTATCTTTAACTGTCATGATGCATAGGCCACCGTGCCTCTATCCTGCATCAACCACAACCTAGACTCGTATGAGATGCATCTATATATACCAGGAACCTTTGTCTAGTCTCTGGCAATATCAGCACTAGTGCAGTAATCAACAATCTCTTCAATTGAGTAAATGCTTCCTCGTATTCCTTATACCAATGAAACTTGAAGTCTTTATGGGTTAATCGTTTCATTGGTGAAGCAATCTTCGAAAAATACTTTATGAACCTTTGGTAATATCATGCTAACCCCAGAAAACTCCTGATCTCTGTAACTGACGTCGACACTGGCCAATCCATTATAGCCTGAATCTTGGCTGGATCTACAACAATGTCTGCTGCTATAACAGCATGTCTCCAAAACTTGACCTCTGACAACAAAAATTCACACTTACTGAATTTGGCGTAAAGTCTATGTTCCCTCAAAGTCTGCAATGTCTCTTTGAGGTGCTGCTCGTGATCCTCTCGAGTCATTGAGTATATGAATATATCTTTCATGAAAACAATCACGAAACGATCAAGAAAAGGTTTCATCACCCGGTATATTAGATCCATAAACATGGTAAGAGCATTAGTCAAACCAAATGACATAACTGTAAATTGTTAGTGTCCATATCTTGTACTGAATGTTGTCTTAGACTATCCTCGTCCCTGATCCTAAGCTGATGATACCCTAATCATAGGTCTATCTTGGAGAAATATTGTGCTCGTCTCAGCTGATCAAGTAAATCATCAATTCGTGGCAAGGGATACTTGTTTCTGATTTTGACCCTATTCAACTATCTATAATCGATACACAGTCTCAAAGTACCATCCTTCTTCTTCACAAATAGGACTGGTGCTCCCTATGGTGACATAAAAGGTATGATGAATCCCTTCTCTCCCAAATCTTGCAACTGACTCCTCAACTCCTCCGACTCTCATGGAGCCATGCGGTACGGTGGTATAAAAATCGGTATAGTACCTAGTACAAACTCAATAATTAAATCTATCTCTCTCGGTGGTGGTAAACCAGGTAAGTCATCCGAAAACACGTTCAAAAACTCACACACAATGGGTATCTGCGCTAGTTTAGGTCCCACGTTTGGGTCGACCCGAGTCTCCACTCTCCACCGATCGCAAGTCAACCTCAAGGTGTATAAGTAAAACAAATCTGGGATCTCAAATATCGGTGTCTTCTTGAAACAATCGATAAGAGCGTGATCGCGCTAGTAATCCATTTACGCGTCGAAGTCTAAGAACTCGCCAGTATTTTACCCCGCCTATCTCATCTTTGGACATTTCTAAATAAGACAATTAGGGTAAACTCTATCCTCGGCTACAAGTACTCAAAATCAAATATACGCCAACTCTAACCAGTGTCTACCCTAGATGCCTGACATGCGACCAGCAATGAAAGATATTGTAGAACCTGAATCAAACAAAATATATGAATCTCTACCACAAATGGAAACAATACCCTCAATGAGTCTCCGTGTGGCATCTGCATCAGGCCGTGCAACCATATGTACACCCTCTTGACTTTGTGGTGGATCACGGCTATTGATTGTAGACAATCTCGAATCACGTGTCATACCTGACCATACTTATAACATTTGATAGGTCTACGTTGACCCTGAACCTAATCCCGGGCCTGTGCCTGTTTCTGCCCCTATCGAAAACTATCTCATCCTCTACCCTTACATTTACCTCGGCCTCTACCACCCTGCTGCTGCTGATGTGGTGCTGGTGCTGCTGGTGGTGCTGGTAGAGTAGGCAAAGTAGTAGTATTAGTAGGAGTTGGCAATGCAGGTCTAACTGGTGGTGGTAAGGGAGGTCTACCAATAATGGTCTGCAAAAGTGTAAGAGATGATACATATGGTACAACTACTGTAGATATCCCTACAACTTGGGAACCTCTATCCCATCTCCTCGGTCTCTTACCCCTCTGTCTCCTCCTCTCATACTCCCCATCCTTATCGGGTGTCAATGCTGGTACTAATGGTGTCTCATCGATAACTCTACCCAGATAATAGGTCTCGTGAGAGAGTGCAAGCTCATAAATCTCCCATAATGTCCTAGCACCTGAACTGACCGCATAAAATCCAATATCTGGCATCAGTCCATCTCTAAAATGATACACATCATCAGAATCCTCTTTCACTAAATATCCGACGAACTGCCTCAGATAGCCATATCTATCTCTATAGCTCATCAGTGACTCATCAACTCCTTGTCTAAGGTTCATTCATCACTCCAGGTGGGAAGTACTACTGATAAAACTTCATCTTGAAGGCATCCCAAAACTCAAACTCTCCCTCGGAAGCTATCGTCGCACACCACCAAACATCAGTGTCTCGGTGTATAGTGTACGACAATATCTTAGCTTAGTGTCTATCCTCAATCCTCAATACTCTATGTAACTTCTCCTGAGACAAAATCCACTCCTTGATCTTCTTAAAGTCTCGCTGACCATCAAAGTAGACTGGCTTCAGTAGGATGAAATCCTTCACCAATTGAATATCTGTCAACGAATTAGAAGATGGAGGTGTAAAAGATGCTGTAAAAACTCTCTATAGCTAGAGTTGTAATAACTGGTACAGTCTGCACTACCGACACTGCTGTCAGAAATGTGGATGTAGTAGTAGTAGTAGGGACTGGTGTTTGTGCTGGTGGAGTGAAACATGCAGTCATAATAGCGATGAACTCCGCCAAATGTTGCCCCTTAGGAGCTACTCAATAAGATAGCCTCTAAAAGTCATCTGCTGATGGTAAAGAAGGCTGGCTCCCACTTTCATATTCAAAGAACAACACAGTATTGGAATTTGACAAATACAATTGCATAACTAATGCACAAATGATATAGATTCACAACACTATATAAAAACTACCTAATAGCATGCTATTTCACTGACCACCAGTAATAACAGTCAATAATGACATAGCACATGAATTGGAGTCAATGAAATCATTTTATTAGCAAACTATGCCATGAAACAACCTCATGTAATGATAATGAACAACAAGTCATGGCACATGATGTATAAAGGAAATTCAGTCCAAATGACTAGAAATGAACATATGAATAGGAATGAAATGTAAAGAAATCTCTCAATCAATTTACTTACATACCACCCAATTTTCTATGCTACTACGGCCTCCCAACGCTTCAAAACTCGTATTTGAATCTCTTGAAATACTTCCCTAAGTTTCTGACATCATATCATATGTTTTTAGTGTGTTTGGACCCTTAGCATATTAAACTCTTGTGTAGTGTTTGAAGACTTCTTAAGACTTGCAGATTTTTATGCTACCATAGCATGTAGCTTGCTATAACCCTGTGTAGCATGCCAATGACAAACATAGCGCGCTATCTATCCTGCATAGCGTGCTATGTGTTGCAGAACCCATAATTTTGCAATCAGAATTTTGAGTTTTCTCTACACATAGGCTATGTTGATACCTTGGGAACCCTCATACACTCCTCTAGAGTTCAAAGACACCATTTACAACCTAAAACAACAACCCATAGCATCAAATATATGAGTTTATGAAATTGAGCTATGTTAATGAAGTAGAGAAGTTACCTAGCTTGATGAGTACTAGCTAAACTTGGTCTCTCCTTCACCAACTCCATTGTTTTTGCTGATCTTCACCTTCTCCAGTAGCTCATCCTTTTCCAGCAAACTTTCTTCTCGATGAAGAAATCGAAGTGAGAGAGAGTGAGGTGCTTGAGTTGATCAAATGCTTTATATACATGAATTGGATATGGTTGAATGATAGCCCTTAATCATATAGTGCACACGTATCTCGAGACTTAACTATTGGACCTCCTATTCACACATGTCCCACTAGTTCATGCTTAAGTGACACCAAACAATAACTCAAGTAATGTTGAAACATGTCAACTCGTGTCTCGAGACATATTAAGTGGCTTATGTTTTAACTTATTAACTTTGGTATTTTATTACCAAATTAACCATAGCCCATTTAATTTACTTATAAAACCAACATAAAGCTTGCACCAACTTACCTTATCACTCTGTACCTCGGTCTTACGCCTGCACACATATCGAGATGAGTCCCTACCCACGTCTTAACACCTATCAACACGTAAGCGTGACTTAGTAGTCTACACATATACAATACACTAAGCACGCATCACCACAAATATAACATTTACCTCGGCCGCCTAGCCTCAGTAATGACACGCATCTCGCTGTGGGTCCCATGTCATGGGTCATTTGATCCTGATTAACAAATTAAACTAAGATTAGCTTTTTGGGCCATGATAGTAGACCCCTCTTGCCACCTCCAGCCATACTAGCTTTACCAGCTTTTATTTACTAGCTATTCTAGCACCACCAATGCCACGTCAGCAGCAGTGGGATGGTAGAGGCCTAGGTAAAAGTAGAGGTAAAGATCGAGATGGTTTCCGATAAAGACAGTCATAGGTTCAAGCTTAGGGTCAGCGTAGGCCGATCACTTACTATAGGTGTAGTCAGGTTGGACATATAGTGATAGATTATCCACAGTGGGCAGCAGTATTACAACAGAACTATCGCAAGAGAGTACACATGGTAACTCAGCCAGATGCACAGGCTACTCGATGACTTATTGAGGGTATGGTTTCTATTTATTGTAGAGATTTATAAGGTATATTTGATTCAGGTTCTACAATATCTTTCGTTTTTGGTCGCATGATAGATATTTTAGAGTTAATACCAGTTAGAGTTAGAGTACATTTCATTTTAAGTACCACAGCTGGGGATAGGGTTTACTCTAATTGTCTTGTTGAGTGATGTCTAGTAGATATAGGTAGCGTAGAGTTACCTACACACTTCAGGGTGCTCGAGTTCTTAGACTTCGATGCGTTGTTAGGGATGGATTAGCTAACAGTGTACCATGGTCATATCGACTATTTCAGTAAGATAGTGATATTTAAGATCCTAAGGTGTCCGATGTTCACATATAGTGGTAGTACACCGAGAGCCGAGGGCACTAGAGGTCGACTAACGACTATTGGAGAGATAGAGACTTTGGTATCATTGTTTATAGTAGCGAAGAGTCAGGGACCCATACTTGAAGAGATTCCGATTGTGTGTGAGTTTTTTGATGTGTTTCCAGAGGACTTACCTAGTTTACCACTACCAAAGGAGATAGACTTTATTATTGAGTTGGTACTTTGAGGAGCACCTGTTTTATTTGTGAAGAAGGATGGTACTTTGAGACTGCGTATCGACTATAGAAAGTTGAACAATGTCACGGCCTAAATTTCTAATCGGAGTTTGATTTCCTTAATCAGGATCAGCGACCCGTGAGGTGGGACCCGCATTGAGATACGTCCATTGATCGAAGCAAGGTAACCGAGGTATATGTTAGATTTGTTGTGATTTATGCCTATTGTATTGTATATGTGTAGGCTATTAAGTCACTCTTACTTATGTTTAGGTGTTGAGACATGTGTGGAGATGTGCCTTGAAATGCATGCTTGTATGGGACCGGGGTAGAGAGTGATGTGGTGAGTTCATTTTAAGCTTAGTGTAGCTTATATAGTTGAAATAATGTTGCTATAATTGATTTTATATTAAATGTACATAAGTTAATAATTTAAAACAATAGCCATTTGATATTCCTCGAGTTACGTGTTTACACATCTAGAAACAAATTGTGTTTGGCATTGGTGTTTGTTGGAAGAAATTAGTGGGAGTTAGTGGAAAATGTGTCAAGTTGAAGGCCATTAGATAAGTCTTGAGATATGTATGTACTTAAAGACAATGGGAATCAATCAATATAACTTAATATATAAGATTGGATAAGATCAACTCATGCAAATCAAACTATTTCATCTACAAAACTTGCTGGAAAAGAGAAGTTGCTGGAAAAGAAGAGATCAGTAAGATTAAGAAGGAGAATTTGGGGTAGGAGATGTTAATCAATTTATGTTTGTTCATCTACTAGGTAATTTTAATTTAAACTAGTTAACTTAGTTAATTTGATAAATTCATGAGATATATGATGTGTGGTTGTTGCTATGGTTTTGGGGTTTGGATCTCTGGTAGGTGTTAAAAAGGGATCCAAAAGTGTTGGAGAGGCCTATATGTAGAGAGAACTCAGAATTCTAAGTGCAGAATTCTGGGTTTTCCTGCACATAGCACTGTAGGTGTGATTACCCAGCGCGCTAATTGCATATAGCGTACTAGAGAAACTTGGTAGCGCGGTAATGAGGTGTTTAGCATGCTTGGTAGATTACCCAGCGCGATAAGTGCTCGGATAGCCAAAAAGCTGAAATTATTAACTTAAACTTAAACACTATAAACAAGTCCAATACCTTAACTAAATGCCTAAACGCATTCAAAAATATGTTAACTAATCTAAAGAACATAAGGAGGAGTCTCGAGGGTTCAGATACGAGTTTTGAGGTGTCGGGAGGCCGAAATAGCTAGGAAGTTTGTGTGCATTGTAAGTAAACTAATTCAGATATTTATTTACATTTCATCCTATTTTTTCATTCAATTCCAATAATTTGGATTTATTTGCATATTGTACTCTAGATACCATGACTTGTTTCCTTTATCATTTCATGAGTTTGCTATCATGGTATTGATTATTGATTAAGTAGTCTCATTTACTCTAAATCATGTACTATGTCATTTTTTATTATTGTTATACTTGGTGAAATAAGATTTGATGGTATTGTACATCTAAATTCCTTTGTGCGTTAGATATGCAATAACTTTGTTGGATTCCTAAACTTTGTTATTTCTTGGGTAATGAAAGTAGTTCTTCTATCTAGGACCACGACATGATAGGAAGGCGCGACACACGGGGGTCGCTAGACTTCCAGGGGGATCTTTCTACTATCTTGCGCAACACACGAGGTATGGGACACAAGGTTGTTGGCAAGCACATATATCATAGGTGACTGCACTTATTAAAGATTATAGAGGCATAGAGCTCAGCTCCGACCATCAACAGAGATGTAGAGTACAGCTCTATCCTTATATAGTGGGAAAATGCATTGTGATAGGACTCACGGTCGATCGGCCCCAGATCATTACTACTTAGTCGAGTGTGAGTTCATTTTGTTTAACTGAAGTATCTCATAACATGATTCTTTTCCAGTATAGTTGCTATTTTTATGCTTTTAGATACTTGTTGTATATTTAGGAATGTGAACAAATATCTCTTATTGTTACTTTCTACTTTTCTGTACTCACTGTGTCTTTTTTATGAAGGTGGGTGCATATCCATCATGTAGCAGACCAGATAAAAAAGAAGATCGGTGACTACCTCTGAGAAAGTGGAGTGGTGCTATATCAGATTTCGTAGGTTTTTGATTTTGTTGTATGACTTTTATATGTCTTCCACATACTTTTAGGGTTGTATACATTGTGTGTTGAGAGATAACACCCTAACTAGATATATGATGATATATTATCGTCGTTTCATATATATAAGCTTGTGATCTTTATTTCCTGGTTTTTCACAATTCTTAGGTATCATGTTAAAAGCTTCCGCTAAATTGTTAAGACTTCCACTGAATAATTTTTAAGTTCATAAAAAATTTAATTATTAAGGAGAAAGGTTTTTGAAAAAGACTGGCTAATTCGTTGTTAAGTCCTACGTGGCGAGAATTACGGTTTAATGACGGGATTAGGCTGGGAGATGCCCTAATTCGAGAAGGGGTCGTCAAAAACAAGGTTACATTCAGGAATAAATATCCACTATCGAAGATCGACGATTTTTTTGATCAGTTGAGAGGAGCAAAATTTTTCTCCAATATAGACTTGAGATCAGGGTATCATCATATTAGGATCAGGGATGGAATAGGTCCAAGACATCTTTCAGCATGAGATATGGACACTATCAGTTTATAGTCATGTCGTTTGGTTTGACTAACGCTCCTACCATGTGTATGGATTTGATACATCGGGTGATGAGACAATTTCTTGACCACTTTGTGATAGTTTTCATTGATGATATATTGATATATTCGAGGACTAGAGAGGATTATAAGTAGCACCTCACGGAGACGTTCCAGACTTTGAGGAAGCACAGACTCTACCCCAAGTTAAACAAGTGTGAATTTTGGTTGTCAGAGGTCAAGTTTTTAAGGCATATTGTTGGAGCAATGGGTATTGCTGTAAATCCAACAAAAATAAGGCTATTATAGATTGGCCAACACCAACGTCAATCATGGAGATCTAAAGTTTTATGGGATTAGCAGGGTATTATCATAGATTCATGAAGGATTTCTCGAAGATTGCTTTACCTATTACCAGATTGACCCAGGAAGACGTCAGATTTGAGTGGTCCGAAGAATGTGAGGAAGCATTTGCTCAGTTGAAGAGGTTGTTGACCAGCGCACTAGTGTTGATATTGCTAGAGGTTGGGCAGGGATTCCTGGTATATATTAATGCTTCTCATTCGGGTCTAGGCTGTGTGTTGATGCAGGATAGAGGCACACTGGCTTATACATCCAGAGAGCTGAAGATATACGAGAAGAATTATCCTATTCATGACTTAGAGTTAGCAGCGGTGGTATTTGCTATAAAGGTAAGGAGACATCATTTGTATGGAGAGAGATTCACATTCTACATTATTCATAAGAGTTTGAAATATATGTTCACGCAGAAAGAGCTGAACATGAGACAGCGCAAATGGTTGGAGTTTATGAAGGACTTGTTGGGGCATGTGCCCTAGGTCAATCCATTAATTGTCTTTATGAATACTTTTAGTTAATAAAATAGAGTATTTCATTTACTGTTTATTATAATTAATTTGCATGTTTACATTATAATAAGATCCATGGGTATTTAGAGAAATATCCTAAATGTCCCTAATCGATCATTATACTGGGAACTATAATGAATTAAGACTAGTGTGAGTCTTGATTGATGATCATATGATGATTATACGTATAGGGATACGAATCAAGATCACGAGTACTTGTTAGGGAACAAAGTAATGGACCGACCCGCTATGAGAACATCACATGGATTAAGTCATAGTTGTTTCTCATGATAGGTATATTTTTCAGTCCTCTGACTTGAGATTACCAGAGACTTCAACATTAGGAACATAGTGATTTGACACAATCAAACGTTGTCTTTAACTGGACGATTATAAAGGTTGTGATTGGTTACTGTGTGAGCAATGTGATGAAGTTGTGTAATCGAGATAGGATTTGTCCCTCTTATATAAAGAGAGATATTTAGTGGATCCCTCGATGTGTTAGACTGTTAAAAGGCCTAGTCTAAGTGAATTGATATTGATCAATGTCACTTGGATGTTTTCAGTCTACCTAGAGATCGAGACTAGTACGATTGAACATGTGGATGACAATTCCATGCCTTATGTTTGATCAAAAGGATATCGTGTGACAAAAGGATGTTATATACACTATTGATTAGGTTGTATCAATTTGATATTCGTACAACTTGGGTAGTCATAATGTCTTGCTAGAGGCCGCTTATGACTTGTATACCAAAATGTGTTTTGGTACACTGCCAACGTTGTATGAGCCTATTGGGTCGCACACTAAGAATGGTTTTGCGAGATTTTAAGATGATTCAGAAAAACAAATTTTATATGATAAAATTCATGATAGAAACGTCCTTATGGTGTATTACACTTATACTTCTTTAAGTAGGGGTATATGTGTAATTTACTTAACCATCTATATACAAGGGTTGTAGAAATAGACGCTTTAAGTTAGAACACATGTATGAAAAGATTAAGTGTTGAAACTCTATTTTCGTTTCAGAAACAAATTAGTGTTTTCTGGTACGTTTTGGATCGTTTTGGAGAGAAACAAAAAAAGGTTTGGTATTCTCTCGAAGCTAGCACTTCGAATCTCGGTCGCCGTTCGTGTGTGGACTGTTGGTAGAGGGCGTTCGTCGTTGGCAGCGCCTTAGAGATCGATCAACCTTCAGAAAGGTATATTGCGACCGAGGTATGATTAAGTTTTCATGGTTTAAACGTTTTTAATAGAATTAGATTCGAATCCTGTTGGGGTTTTTGTCAAAATTGTTTTATAATTTTCGCTGAGTATGAACCCCAAAACTCAACAGGACTATGACTTTTCTCTAGAGTATCATCCAAGAAAAGCTAACGTAGTTAATGATGCGCTGAGTAAGATACCTACCTGGAGATGCCAAGGTTATCTGGTGCCATATGATACATAAGTACGGATTACTCGAGGCAACGATGATGATGAGTCATTTAGATATTGTTGCAGACACTCAGGTGATGATATGTGCACAAATGAGGCTTCAGATATTGTCTACACAAAGAGTGTTACAGGTCAGAAGGCCGACGTCTTATACCTGAGCTTAAGTTAGTTAGCTCAGAATGATAATTGTGTTGACTGGATGGAGATGACGGTTCAGTTTCTGAGACTCAGTAGCAGATTGTGGATACCGTCAGTGGTAGAGATGAGAGATGAGATTCTTTAGGACTCACACCGTTCTCGGTTCACTGTTCATACATGAATGACCAAAATGTACCATGGTATGAGGAGAAATTTTTGGTGACCTAGGATGAAAGCATACATATCAAAGTTCATCAAGAATTGTGGAATTTGCCAGCAGGTAAAGGCTGAGCATCGTAGACCAGGAAGATTGTTATAGCCGCTTCCTATTCCACGATGGAAGTAGGAAGACATTACCATGGACTTTGCAAGGGGATTGCCGAGGACTCCCCATCGATATGACTCCATCTAAGTAATTTTGGACTGATTGATGATCTGCCTATTTCTTACTAGTTGCAGCTCACAACATATTTGACCAGTTGAGCATATTGTTCGAGAAGGAGATTATTAGACTACATGAGGTACCATTGACTATCATGTCAGAAATAGATGTTATGTATACATCCAGGATGTGGCAGAGTATACAGGAGCAGTATGATATGTGTCTAGAGTTTAATATAGTCTTTCACCCTCAGACTAATAGACAGACTGAGAGGTTGATTCAAGTTCTCGATGATATGCTCAGGGCTTGTGTACTTGTATTTGGTGGATCTTGGGAGGATTACCTACCATTTTGTGAGTTTAAATACAACAACAATTATCAGGCTAGCATTGAAATGGCGCCATTTGAGGCTTTATGTGGCAGACCATGTCGCTCGTCATCTTGTTGAGCTGATTCACATGACCGAGAGTTAGTAGGGCCTAAGATTTTTGTTGATTACACAAAGAATGTACGACATATTTTCCAGAGGGTTAAAGGAGCTCAAGAGAGGCGAAAAACATATGTAGACATGTATCGCAGTGATCTCACATATATCGAGGGAGCCTTTGTGTATTTGAAGGTTTCTCCTCGGAAAGGTCTTCATAGATTTGATTTGAAAGGCAAGTTAGCACCAAGATTCATCCGGCCTTTCAAAATTAAGAGACGGGTTGGAAAGGTTACATATGAGCTTGAGTTACCTCCATAGATGTCAGGGATTCATTCAATCTTCCATATTTTTATGCTTTGACTAGCTAAGTCGAAGGCAGGTGTGAGATCGACAGTTGACTTGAGTTAAATTGACCTGAGTGACGATGTATCTTATGAGGAGCAACTAGTACAGATCCTAGACCGGAAGGTACAACAGTTGAGAGGCAAGTATATCCCAAAGGTGGTAGTCAAGTTGTAGTTCCATGGTGACTCTGAACTTACTTGACAGTGGGAAGACTATATGCGAGACAAGTTTTCGTACCTTTTTTAGACAGGTATAACCTCAATTTAAGTTTAATTTCGATGACGCAATTTCCATTAGGTGGGAAGATTTTTCACAGCCTAAATTGTTAATTCTAGTTTATGTCCTTAATCAATATCATAGACCTGTAACGTGAGACCTGCATCGAGATACATAAACTGACTGAGGCAATATGGTCAAAGTATATCTTAGATTTTTTGTGATATATGTCTAGTATATTGTATATTTGTAGACTACTAAGTCACTCCTATTTATATTTAGGTGTCAAGATTTGATCGGGAAGGCACCTCGAGATGCGTGTAGACATTAGACCAGGGTAGAGAGTGATGAAGTAAGTTACTTTGAATTTAATGTGGCATAAATAGTAGTATTAATGTGGCTATAGTTGATTTTATATTAGATGTGACCTAAGTTAGCAAGTTAAAACATAAGTCATTGACAATTCTCGAGATAAATGTTGACACATCAAGAGACCAATTGAGTTTTCAATTGGTGTTAGTTAGTGGAGAGTTAGTGGAAATGTGTCAAGATGTAGGTTATTAGATTAGTCTTGGGATACATATGTACATAAAGAACAATGGCTAATAATCAACCTTATCTATACATATAAGATTGAATTGATCAAATCATGCAACCATTTCAATCTCATTTCAAAACTTAGGAGTTAAGAAAAGTTGCTGGAGAAGAAGAGCTACAGAAGAAGACCATCAACTATGGAAGAATTCTTGTGGGCTTAAGAGGTTGTAGACCAAGCTATAGGTGTTCATCAACTAGGTAATTCTACATACACTAATAAATTAGTTTAATTTGATGAATTGTGATAAAAATAATGTATGACAAATCTTGTGGTGTTAATGAGTGTCTGTAGATGATAAAAGATAAACCAAGGTGTTGGAGCGGTCTATGTGTGCAGAGAACTCAGAATTCTAAGTGAAGAATTCAGGGTTTTCCTGCACATAACGTGCTAGATGAGCTAGCTAGCGCGCTACCTGTGTGCAATGCGCTAATAAATTTGACTAGCGCATTAGACTAGTCACCCAGCGCGCTACGTGCTCCGACAGCACAAAAACAACAATTTCCTAATTTGAACTTAAGCATTTTAAACAACTCTAATACCCTAAATAAAGGTTTAAATACGCTCTAAAACATATGAAATGACACTAAGAACCTAGGGGAAATGTTTTTTGGGTCCGAGGACGAGTTTTGAGGTGCCGAGAGGCCGGAGTAGCTAGGAAATTGCGCGGATTGTAAGTAAATTGATTTAGATATTTATTTACGTTTTATTCCTGTTTTGCTAATTCATTTTCAGTTATATATTTGAACTGAGTCATCCTTTGTACTCTACACGTCATGACTTTTTGTTTCTTCTCATTTTATGAGTTTACTATCATAGCATTGGTTTTTGATTAAATGGTTTCATTGACTCTAAATCATGTGCTATGTCATTCTTGGTTGTGGAGATATCTAGTCCAATTAAATAGCATGCTATTAGGTAGGCGTGTCATGGTGTTGTAATCTATTTTCCTTTGTGCATTAGATATGCAATTATATTTGTTGGATTCCTAAACCATGTCATATATTAAATTATGAAAGTAGTTCTTGTATCTAGGACTATGATATCATAAAGATGTGTTCAACACTTGGGGTCATTCCACTTTCAGTGTAACGACCTGTTACCTTAAGCTGGTGATTAATACTAATCCAAATTCTAAGTTACCTGAGTTAGACTCGTGGTTAAGTTCGGCGTACCTCGATTAGCGTTTGTGTGCGTTTGCATGACATATGATGTTTGTTTGAATGGTTAAATTAATTTATATATAGGTTGTGGTATATTAAGGAAATTATACACAAGCCTATAAAACAGAAAAAATACCTAATAAACTATGATTTACAAGACATCAAGCATGACGAATAAGACGTGGCATGAATGTGCACACTCAAAGACACTTGTATGCATGTCCGGTGAGTTTATTGGTGAATAATACATGAGATATATATATTAATATGTTTTTAAATATATAAATGTACATTGGAAAATAAAAGAATAATAGAAATATATGAATTGTTTGATCATCTCGAAGAAAGTGTAAGTGTTTGATGTGTCAAAATTAGAGTCACTTTAAGAAGTGTCACTTTAACGCATCAACCACGTGATTGATCTCGAGATAGCGCGACACGTATCTCGAAGAAAATCCTTATATAAAAATAAAAACTTGATTGTTATCTCATTCGAACCATCGAGAATCCGAGAGAGAGGGTTCGTGAGTTTGATTTCGATCGAAGGGGATCGTTCTGGGAGTTAAATCAACGTGAATTGAGGAGCTTGAATGGATCAAAAGCCAATGATCATCACTTTGGTAAGTTTTTTTTTTAAGTTTGTTGAAGTTATGGTAATGATCAATTATTTGTGAATAGGTGTTTTTGATGATTAGAAATGGTTAATAACCTCATTAGAGGTCCTCCCTGACCATTTGGGAGTGTTTTAAGGTTGTTGGGACGTTGTTGGAGTGAATTATAGTGAAGAACAGTGGTTGTTGCCCTATGTTCTGGTTAGACAGCACGAGGTGGAGAGCGCTCCCTTCATTGATGAAGATGAACCCAGTTGTTGGAGTGCGCTCCACCAAATGAGGAAGCGCGCTCCCACCCCTTAAAACAACAAGTTTGCTGTATTTTACATCTAATTTTTTGGAGGACTTAAGGACTGGTCTAGGGGTTTTTAATAGAGTATATTGGACTTAAATTGAGTACAAATGATTGGTGATAGGTTGAAGAACATCAAGGAAATGAGTGATTATCGGAAAGTTAGGAGTTTGGGTAATGGAGACTTAAACTCTAGGTAAGTACGGATTCGCCTATTTATCAATTTTCCCTGGGTATTTTGTATACGTAGTTCATGCAGTGTATGAACTGGAATGGGGGACTATGTACACAGTGATGGTTTTCAATAAACATAAAATGGTGTTTACTATGATTCACGATAGTAAGTCCTAGAACTAAGACTAGGTTATATAAGAGATGGGTTACCTTCCTAGCCTATATGTACCTTCCTACTCAGTTTATAGGTTGCGTGGGTTACATTTACACTAGGGGGTTTGGGATATAACCATTGGGCATTATTGGATGGGCTACAGAGCATATCGACCAATATGTTGGTCTAGCAGTCGCATTGATAGCGCCGATGAGTAATCGACCCTAGTTTTTATAAATAAAATGGGGATCACAGTGTAATAGTCCAAGACATTTGCCTTGCATATGTTATCTATTGAGTTATATGTTTTCCATATTCTTGTTAGATATCATTAGTTCATGTTGTTATTGCATGATATTCTTGACTATTATATGGAATGTTGATGGTTATGTGAATCCCTACTTACTGAGTAAGTTGAAGTGCTCACCCCAATTAACATTATAGGATAACCGACAAGCACTACGCCTATGGGATGGAGAATATATAGGAGTCTTGATCTTTTCTTCGATGTGATGACTTTTTTGGTCTTATATATTTGTATTGAATTATAGTTTTGTAATATCACAAGGTAAGGGTGATTTTATATAACCATGGTTTATTTCAGTTTGATTTAATATTGTATATCGTGTTTTGAATTATTAAAAAAGGTTTTAAATTTCCACTATGATTATTAATTGTTTTATTTCGATATTCGATATACAATAGTGCTTATCAGGTGAAGGTGGTAAGGATAGTGGCTCTAGTTAAGTCTGGTAAGGGTAATATGGGCTTAATTAGGGTTTCAAACTGAGTATCGCCCTAATCAGGTTAGGGGATGCTACAGCTTCGTATTAGAGCCAGGTTAGGCAAGGTTAGAGCCTACTTTAAAGCCCAGCACAGGTTCGAGGCTAAAGCCTAGGTCAAAGCTCGGTTTACAGCTTTGCTATTAAAGACAAGGTTTAAGAGCTTTGTTACATTGGATAACTCTTATACAATTTATTGTTAGAATCTAAGGTTAATCACTTTTGAATTAAGTGGTAATGGTGATACAGTTTGGTAACATGGACAAGGCTCTGACCTTAATTCGCTTTTGAATGGTGTTCGAAGTGAATATTAGTCTACTTTAAAAGTTTAAGGTATATCAGAGTGTTTATTAACATAACCAAGTTTATAGAATCTAAGAGTTGTCTCTAGCAATGAATAAGCTTAGGTTTGATAAATGATTTTTATCGTTATTTTGTAGGGTAACCAAAAGATAAAAGACTGAGATATATTATTTGTTGTGTATACTATATCTATGCGGTAGATATGATAGTATGTTTTTCCTGAACGATAATAAGATGGTTGAAGTCCAACTATTTCTCATTATTTGAGAAAGTGTTGGAAGTATGGGCTCAGGAGAGTCTTAACCTCGGGGAGACTAAAACGAAAGACATAAGAAAGTTTACAAAGATGAAATAAAAACTCTTCTCCGAGTAGCATCTTCAATGGTTTTTGTTCTCACTAGATAAATAATAGTCAGTGGAGAAGTATCTATTGGATCAAGATCTTGAAATGTGTATTAAGAGAATGAGAAATATGAAATAATAAAATACTGAATGACTTTGGGGGAAAACTTAAAGGTGGTGGACCATCTCAAGAAAATATGTAATACTAGTATTGAGACTAGTTGAGTAATAATAGAAGTTATTCAGTAAATAAATTTGTGGTTAAAGATAAAAGCTTAATGGAGATTAGGAAACCACTAATGCAGTTATACTTCATAAGTTGTTATGAAGTAGATGTTCCAGTTATGGTGTAAATCCATATTGGAATAACAAATAGTTTGTCAGAGAATAAAAGACAGTTTAATTCAAAATATAGCAGTGAGTTGGTAAGATATCCTAGTCTGATCTATTAGACTAGTGAAACGACCCTCCCCCGACCTAGGTCGGGTCGCCCGGCCCAAAGCGTTACCCAAGCCCGATATCTGAACCAGGCCTAAATAACGGCTTAGCACGCCTAATTCAACTTGCGGAACTACACAACTGTACATATGAAACAATGATTGCGGAATTTGAAACTCAAAAGGGGTCTATATGTTAAGCAAATAATTCTAAACAAAGGTGTTCAAGTATATATCCCTAAGTAACTGCAAACGTATACAACAATGGTATTAAGTCAACAGGTCTCGAGGTTTAGAATCTACCCCATTAAGTATTTAATACAACCCATGTTTAGATGTTTTGAATATCGATAATATAAATAGCATGCAAGGTTCACATCAAAAGCAAAACTCTACGCTATCGCCTTCCCTTTATTTTGCGCTGGTATTGATGAAGATGGACCTGGAATGTAAGTGGGGTGAGCTAAAAGAACCAACGGAGCTCAGTAAATGCGGAAAACCCGCTCAAACATCAAACACGCAAATACTACTTAATAAAGATGCAAGATCTAACATGGAGTTGAAATCAAATCATCAAGCATTTAATAGAAAGCATGGAAAATAAGATTCATATATATAATTAAATATAAACCATCCATTTTATTCATTTAAGACAAGTTCCAAGATGCATTTAAACCATACTAGCAAAAGGTTTGAAAATCATAAATTAAATTAAAGCATTCATGCATATGGGCCCACAAGAGATTAACTATAAAGAATAATAATATTTATAAGTCATTGGTCCATTCAATGCATACTAGTTATTGACTTGGTTCCAGTGACCGATTCACTTACTCTCGAGGTGATGAAGATCACTAGTGAACACAATGACCGTTGTGCCCCCTCAATGATCCCATCAAACCGACAGTATGTTCATCCTAGCCGTCGCCGATATGTGCACCAAGATCACTTAGAGTTTTCATGAGAAGTTTACCACCGCTCAAGTCCTTGATAATTTAGCCCCATCTCCTTAGCCAGAAGGGGGTAATTCCAACTCCTTACCCAGGAATAGGTAATTCCATCTCCTTGCCCAGGAGAAGTAACCCATTTTTTTTTGTGCAACATATATACAACCATAGATAAGTAAGTCAAGTCAATAGCATAATGCAGCCCATTCCCAAGTCTTGAGTTCAAATCATGAAACTTAATTATCTAAAAACATGCCAAATTTGATACTTGAGCGAAGCTCCCCACTTACCTCCACTCGCCGCGATATCTACTATCGATCTTTGTGCGCGCGAGGTTCTATATGAATCGTTTCACGAATCTATAAAATTTAAGACTCATTCGTATTAATTCGCAGTTCTCATTTCAAAGTTACTCAATTTCCAATTTATTAGCAAATTGCTTCAGGTCCACTAGTGTGGGTCCCGTGGGTTTCGAGTTGTCGAGAACCCTCGTTGAGGTGCGATAGTGCACCCCGAAATCCACAAATTTTGTTTCTATTTATTTTATTCTATCTATTTCTATTATATATCCATATTATTATATATAGAATATTATAGTTTATTTTATTATTATATTACATATATTTTATATTTATATTTTTTTTGAATCCAAGGGCCAAAATGGCCTCTGGTTGGGGGTGGCCAGGGGTCAAAAAGACCCCTGACCTCTTCCCTCCGTGCTCACATTGGGGGAGCCTCCTGGTGGAGGCCCCTCCCCACTTGGTGGCGGCGGTCCACCGTCGCCAATCTACTCCGGCGGCGGTGGGTTCGCCGCCCTAAACCGGCGGAGTCGGCGAGGCCTTCGCCCTTCTCTGGCGGTGCCGACGACGTCGTTCCCTTGAGGATCTCCGCAAAAATTTCACCTATTGAAATCAAAAGGAGGAAAAATATGCTTTCCATCATTATTGAAACACACACAAGTTTATAAATTTAATGAGACAAGAAAAGAAAGGGTGTAGAGGGTGGATTACCTTCAATGGATGTCTCATTGGTTTCGCACCACCACGATTCCCAAACAAGTCTCAACTCCTCTTTCTCTCTCAATTTTTTTTTTGTGTGCATAAAGGAGGCTAGTTTTAATATAAATTTATATAGTGGGACCAATTTTGTTTGGGGTTTATGAAATTACTAAATTACCCATAGGATGGGTGTTTTCGATTTCTGGGTCGTCACAACTAGTATAATATAAATTGGAGAGAATGAGTGGTCAATGAATCTGAGGATTTAAGAAATCCAAAGAATAATGCATAGTAGTGGGAATGATAATTTATTACCCAGGATTGATAACTCATTCAAAAAATAAGGTGAAATCAGTGGTTCTCAAAAGTTAATTGAGAATTGATTGTCACAGTGAAATGATTAAAGCTAAGGATATATATTTATAAAATGATTTCAGGCGGTTGCTGGATCATTTTCAGTGGATAGTGGAAACCACTAGAACTTACTAGAACTCATGCTATGTTCATAAATTAAGGGTGTAAGTATGGAAAACCTTATTATAATAAAGTTGTTATTATGTTATCATAATAACATGGAATCTTTGAAGATTTAGAAGATGCACGAGTAATTACCGTACAAAATTATAAATTGGTAATGATAAATTGGTTCAGACCAGATTTTGCATGTTTCAGTGCTAAGTTTCAAAGGTTAATTAGTGGTATGAGTGTTGAGTATTAGTAACAAATTGGGGATTTGACTGTGATTGAGACAATATGAGGTTTTCTTATATTCAACACATAGGTAAAAAGAGAAAAATAAGCTTGAAATAATTGAATATTACAAACGATTGATCTAAGGATCTGTAATATTTTTGTGTAATTCATTCATTTAACTCAAGTATGAAATTGTTATAACTTGAAAGAAAATACAATGATGTTTTGAAGGAAAGTGGAAGTATAGTTTGATTACAGTGTTTGCTTGACGATACTTAAATTGTGAAAGAAGTTAAAGGTTCATCTTAAGACTACTGATTTAGGTAAGAATGTGTAATGACAAAAGAAAGCAAAAATTGTAGCTGTTACTTCTACATATACAATTCTAGATGTGTGAGGAGAACTATTAGAGATTGTTAATCTCGAGATAGCTAATTTGGTAGTGGCACCAAATATAACAAGACATCACTTGTAAATTAAGAAGAAAGGTTGTTGAGATTCTTTTAGTCATTATTTGAGATTAATGAGAATCTCAGAGGAATCACTAAAAGAAAACCTGAGAACATAACACCAGTGGAATGATGTAAGATTAACTAATAAGTTTCAAACTGTGGAAGTTTGAAAAATGGAAAATGTCAGAGTGATAGAAGTAGAAGGTAAGATAGTTACCTTGAAATTTCCTAAGTGTTAGGAATTCACTCTGAAACATCACTCATCAAGGTGATTTTATGGACAATACTTTGAAAAGAAAAGGACATAGGCTATAGTTACGATAAAAGTTGCTCAGTAATATCTCTTAAGTGAGATGTTTTCGATGTCAAATGGAAGTTCTGCATAGGCATATAATCAGTTGAGTTGACTATATCGATAACTACAAGTCTGTTCTTTGAGGCTCAGATTGGAGCTGAGCTAATGAAGATCAATTAAGTGAAATTATAGGAGAAATTGACTGAGATTATCAAGTTGGTCAAGGATGATTACTAATTATTGATGTTGGAAGGGATAATCTCATATCAAAATATTGAGCATGTAAGGAAATTTCTTAGAACTTGAAACAAAAGCGAGGCAGGAGGAAGCTAAATAATATTAACTTGGAGGGTTATATTATTCTTGCTTTATATGAATGACAATTCATGCTCAGAAATTCATGATGGATTAACCTAAGTTGTGGTGACAACTGAAGGTTATTGATGTTATAATTGTAAAACTGACATAGTTTGAAAGTTTGTTGCCAGTATTATGGTTTAAATTATCATGGAAGAGTAATTGAGATATATATGTGTAGAAGAGTTGAGAGCTATGGAGAACCAGGATTATTATTTTGGTAAGGAACCATGAATGTACTTCTCATGGGGAAGAGATGTATAATAGCTGGGAGGGACTTTCTCAATCTTAACACAATATATATGCGATTGATCTTAGTTCCAGAGAATGTAAACTTTCAAGCTTGTGACTTAGAATATATTAGTTACTGGAAGAAATATATACTATGTGAGTTCTTTGGTGTTGATTTTTAGTAGGCTATATATGATGTTGAGGTATTTACCATCGTATGCTTTACTTCGTCATTAATTGGTAGGACGAGAAGTAATGATGCAAATTAATTTAAGCCTGAGTAATTTAGAACTACACATAAAGGTATTATTAGATTGTTAGTATACTATTGCAACTCAACTATATGAAGAAAATGTAGCTATTGCTAGAGCTTCTTAATTTAGACTTCATGAAGAAGTGACGGTGATGATGATTTGTTTAAGTTTTGCTGACACGTCATCAATTAAGTGAACTAATTTTAGAGCTACTAATCTGATCTTTAGAGTTCAGATTTAAACTGGATTGAAAATAATTCAGTCGTGATTGGTTGTCAGAAAGCTAATCATGATTATATAGAGTGTTGGAGGTTAACAACTAGTGTAGATTATCTTGATTGGTCGGTTTCTGATAATGGTGCGTTATGGTTCAGGGATAGATTGTGAATTCCAGTTCAGGATCAGGTGAGGTAAGAAGTGCTACGAAAATCTCATAGATCTCTTTATGATATTTATGCAGATAATAATAAAAAATAGAAATATCATGAAATAAGGTGCATTTATTTATTGTTGATATGGGATGAAGACTGATGTTGTTATGTTTGTAAAGAGATATGAGATATATAAGCAAGTTAGGACTTAGCACAGGAAACCTAGAGAGTTTTTGGCATTCGCTGCCTATTCTCGAGTGCAAATGGAAACATAGATGGTGGATTTTATTTCCAATTTATCTCGAGTTAGTGTAAGCACAATACGATATAAATTATAGTTAACAGGTTGATGGAGTCTGTGCATTTCTTGCCAGTTTCTATGCAAAATCCTATTGTCTGATTAGGTAAAGTATACATACATGAGGTGTTAGATTTCAAGGTGCTTTAGTGTCGACTATTACGGATAAAGATCAGAGAATCATGTCTAGATGGTGGAATGAAGTTTTGTGATAGCTGGGGAACTGTTCTTAACCTCGGTATGGTATACTACTGGCAGACCGATGGGTGGCCAGAGTAATTGATTTTTGGTGCTAGAGGATATACTTCAAGCTTGTGTCTTGAAGTTTGGGTGGTAACTAGAAGAAATACATTTCTTTGTGTGAGTTCTTTTGAAATAACAGTTGTGAACCTAACATTGGAATGCTCATTTGAAGCTTTGTATGGTCAACCATGTCATTTATTGAAGTGTTTGAACAATGGTTGAGATGTAAGTTTGTTGGAGCCAGACTTTATTCAGAACTACACAAAGGAAATTTAGCAGATTCGCCAGCGTTTGACTACAACACAGCTAAGATAGAAGAGATACGCCAATAAATATCATAGGTTGTTGGAATTTTCAAAGGACAAATATGTTATGTTGAAAATCTCACCTATGAAAGGAGTTGTATGGGTTTGGATTGCGAGGTAAGCTAGCTTTGAGGTATATCGGGCTATATAGAATACAAGAAAGGATTAATCCTGGTATTTACTGGTTAAAGTTACCTCCTCAGCTAGTCGAAGTTCATAATGTCTTCAACATGTTGATGTTGTGTAAAATGAAGATTCAGTTCACTCTAATGATTGATTAGAATGAATTTGTTCTTCGGGAATATTTATCTTACGATGAGCAATCAAGTGGGTTACTTGATCGTAAGATTAAAAAGCTGAGAACCAAATAGATTCCCTTGGTTAAAGTGAAATGTTGATTTCACAAAGATGAGGAACTAACTTGAAAGCATATATTTAATATAAATGAACAGTTTCCATTTCTCTTCGAAACTACAGGTAATTTCGGATTTACATTAATTTTGAGGAAAAAATTGCTTTAAATTAGGGAGACTGTAACAACCTATTACCTTAAGTTGGTGATTAGTACTAATCCAAATTCTAAGTAACCCGAGTTAGGCTCGTGGTTAGGTTTGGCGTACCTCGATTAGCGTGTGTGTGCGTTTGCATGATGTATAGTGTTTGTTTGAATTGTTAAATCAATTTATATATAGGTTGTAGTATAATAAGGGAATTATACACAAGCCTATAAAACGGAAAAGATACCCAATAAACTATGATTTATAGGACACCAAGCGTGACGAGGAAGATGTGGCATGAATGTGCACGCTCAAGGACACTTGTAGGCACGTCTGGTGAATTTATTGGTGAATAATACACGAGATATATATGTTTTTAAATATATAAATATATATATATATTGGAAAATAAAAGAATAATATAAATATATGGATTGTTTAATCATCTCGAAAAAAGCAGAAGTGTTTGATGTGTCAAAATTGGTGTCAATTTAAGGAGGAGTGTCACTTTAACACATCAACCACGTGATCGATCTTGAGATAGCGTGACACGTATCTCGAGGAAAATCCTCATATAAAAATAAAAGTTTGATCTTTATCTCATTCGAACCATCGAGAATCCGAGAGAGAAGGTTCGTGAGTTTGATTTCGATGAAGGGGATCATTCAGGGAGCTAAATCAATGCCAATTGAGGAGCTTAAATGGATTAAAAGCCAATGATCATCACTTTTGTAACATTTGTTTTTGAGTTTGTTGAAGTTAAATTTTATGGCGATGATCAATTATCAATGAATTTGTGTTTTTTATGATTAGAAATGGTTAATAACCTCATTAGAGGTTCTCCCAAACCATTTGGAAATGTTTTGAGGTTGTTGGGACGTTGTTGGTGTGAATTGTAGTGAAGAACAGTGGCTGTTGCCCTGCGTTCTGGTTCGATAACACAGGGTGGAGCACGCTCCCTTCATCGATGAAGATGAACTTAGTTGCTAGAGCGCACTCCCACCCCTTAAAATAGCAAGTTTGCTCTATTTTACATATAATTTCTAAAGGAATTAGGGACTGGTCTAGGGATTCTTAATAGAGTATATTGAACTTAAATTGAGTACAAATGATTGGAGATGGGTTGAGGAACACCGGGGAAGCGCGTGATGACTGAAAAGTTAGGAGTTTGGGTAACGGAAACTTAAAACTCGAGGTAAGTACGGATTCACTTATTTATCAATGTTGTTTGGCTATTTCACTACATAGTTCATGTATTGTATGAACTGGAATGGGGGACTATGTACACTATGATGGTTTTCAATAAATGGAAAATGATGTTTACTGTGATTCACGATAGTAAGTTTCTGGAAATGAGACCAGGTTATATAAGAGATGGGTTACCTTCTCGACCTATATGTAACTTCCTACTCAGTTTATAGGTTACATGGGTTACATTTACACTAGGGGGTTTAGGATAGAACCATTAAGCCTTAGTGGATGGGCTACAGAGCAAATCGGCCAATATGTTGGTCTAGCAATCGCATTAATGGCGTTGGTGGGTAATCAACCAAAGTTTTTATAAATAAAATGGGGATCACAGTGTAACAGTCCAAGACATTTGCCTTGCATCTGTTATCTATTTATTTATATGTTTTCCATATTCTTGTTAGATATCATTGGTGCATGTTGTTATTGCATGATATTCTTGACTATTATATGGAATGTTGATGGCTATGTGAATCCCTACTTACTGAGCAAGTTGGAGTGCTCACCCTAATTAACATTACGGGATAATCGACAAGCGCTACGACTACGAGATGAAGAAGATATATGATTCTTGATCTTCTCTTTGATGTGATGATTCTCTCTCTAGTATTATATATTTGTATTGAATTACAGTTTTGTAATATCACAAGGGAAGGGTGATTTTATGTAACCGAGGTTTATTCCGATTTGTTTTAATACTTTATATTGTGTTTTGGATTATCGAAAAAGGTTTTAAATTTCCACTGTGATTATTACTTATTTTATTTCGATATGTAATATACAGTAGTGCTTATCAGGTGAAGGTGGTAAGGCTGCTGGCTCTAGTTAAGTCTGGTAAGGGTAATCTAGGCTTAATTAGGGTTTCAGGCCGGGTATCGCCTTAATCAGGTTAGGCGATGCTACATTCGGGGTTTTCGAGATCTCACCACTAGCTTGTGCATCACATGGGATATGGGACCCAGTGTTTTTGATAAGTATACATAACATGTGACTATCACTCCTGATTGATTGTGGAGGCGTAGAGCTCAGCTCCAACTTTGAATAGAGATGTAGAGTTCGGCTCCATCCTGAGATAATGGAATAAAGGCATTTGTGATAGGACTCACGGGTGACCGGCTCTAGAGATAATTACTACTTAGCCATATGTCAGTTTCATATTGATTAACTGAAAAGTCTATTAGCATGATCTTATTTTCAGCGTAGTTGCTATTATTATGCTTTTAGATTCATGTTGTATATTTAGAAATGTGAAAAATGTCTCTCAGTGTTAATTTCTACTTATCTGTACTCACCTTCCTTTTTATTACGGTGGGTGCAAATCCATTGAGTAGAAGATCGGGCAAGGAGAAGAATGGCGACTACCTCTAAACAAGTGCAGTGTTGCTACATCTGATTTTGTAGGTTTTTATTTTGTTGTATGACTTTTAAATATGTCTTTATATACTCTTGGGATGTATCATATGGGTTTAGAGATACTTACCCAACTACACACATGTTTATATATAGTTATCGTCGTTTGTTATATATATGCGTGTAATCTTTGTTCCTGGTTTTATACATACTTAGGTTTTAAATGAATGGCTTCTACTAATTTGACAAGACTTTCGTTGAATAATCTTTAAATCGTGTAAGATTTTAATTTACTCTTTAATACAATTTAAGTTTAAGAATGGTGTAAGGTTAATTAGAAGAGTAGCTAATGTGGTAAGTGTATTAGAAAGGCTGACTAATACGTTGTTAAGTCATACGGGGTGGAGGTTAAGGGCTTAATGATGGGATAAGGCCGGGCAGTGCCCTAATTTGAGAAGGGGTCATCACAATTAACCCCCGACTACTCAACACCTGGTGCCCCAACTTTGGCACACAATTCGAGGCATGTCTTTGCTTGTGGGCCAAATTAACAAAACAACACAATCGGACTAAATACAAAAATCTGAGTATACTATACACATATACATTACACTAGACATCCATCACTCAAAAATAGCATACATCTCGATCTCCGAGCCGAGTGTTAGTTTGAAATTTGAGAATTTCCTAAATTGGATTATATGACTAATTAACGATTTTCGGATTTGATTTCATTTGTAGGAATCTGAGGTGGGACCCATGCATGACGGTCTAGAAATCATAAGGTAAATTGTATTCTTATTTGTTGTGTGCCTATTGTATGTATTATATCTTATTCGTCAAAAAATAAAGTTCTAATTAGTGTTCAGACACATTTTTCGAGTGTTTCAGAGTGCGTTGGTATTTTATCCAATTTTTGGCAAAATTGGGGTTATTTTCGGGGTTTAATTTGGATATAAAATAAGATATAAACAAGAGATAAAATATAAAAGTGGCAAATTACATGAAAAGGCAACTAGTTTATATACTTAAGGATAATATGAGAGGAATAAAATTGTCATTTGCCTACCTTTTTAATTCTCCAAATGCAATCGAACCAAGGGATTTATTGTTTTTCTTCATTTGATCAACTAGTTATCTCTCCATGTCGACTCTCTTTCGCTTCTCATTCAATGTCTCATCTCTTTGATTCATTTTTCTCTCTTTCTCAACTGGATTGAAATCAATAAGAGAGAAACCAAGACTGTTGTGGTGCATCGATTTAAAGGTAAGCATCAAATTGAATTTTGAATTACAGTGAATCGATTAAGGACTAGTAACTTGGTTTCGAATTTGAAAAAGAAAATATAGAGGAGTATTGTTATTTGATCGTTAAGTTGAGAGAGATGAGAAAGTGATGGAAAATGATTTAGAGACAATAAAAACAAAAATACAATAGCCAATACTACACAACAAACAATACCTCAACGAAACAACCATACACAATGAAAAAGAAGAAAAATACAGGGGACAGTGAACATGGGAGGAAGAAGATGAAAGGAGGTGAGGTATGTGAGGTGATGACGATGATGAGAAGAGAAACCCTCCTAAGAGATCCCCTTAATGATGGGGAATAAGCCATCGAAATGAAACAAAGGTCTCCATTTCGTTTCGATGGTGCAAATGAAGGGAAGAGGATGATCCCAGAACCGGCTGAAACGGGTTTGGCTCAACAGATTTGAACCGGACCCAGTTCAAGTGATCGAACCCCTTTCATTTATAAAAAAACTATTTAATTTAGAAAATAAAAATAAAACCCTAAGAAAATACTAAAAAATTGAAAAAATGGGATTTTGGGCCAAACAAATAGAAACTTTTTATTTCTATAGAAAATATGAAAATTTGAGATTTTTACAAAACTTTTTATTTGGGGCTTTGCCTCGTAAATCGTAATTTAGGCCGATCGAGCTTAAAAAACCAAATTGGATTCCAAAAATTATATATATATATATATATATTGGTTTTTTAGATAAATTAGTGATATATTGTTGGAATTGGAAATCAAATTGTGGAACTGAGGTCTCGGGAAATATTTTGAGTATTTAAACATAAACATTATTCAGAAATTATAAGAAATTGTTGAAAAAGAGTAAAATTGAGCCAAAACTCATAAATTATGGATTTTGTGATTTAATAGGATTTTGGAACAAGGGAATTCAGGGAACGTGTGAGCGAGGAATCGATTAACAAACCTGCGTTGGATTGATAGTAAGTAAACACTACTTCTTACTTTTTACAGTAAGAGTGTGAGGTGTTCCACTATGGACTAGATGTACTGTATGCATCTAAGGCAGGTAATGTTTACTCCAGGTAGCATGCATTGACTCATAATACTATTCTAGGTTCATCGTGAAAGGGCCCTCTCGTTATAAGCTTATAACAGGAAATGAGGATTAATGTTGTATATTTATTTCAGTATTTCGTTTATCGTGCAATACTCATATTATCTCTTGTTATTACTTGTCGTACGAAGCAAGGTAGATGTTTACTTATTTGACAATGTTTATTTTGTGCACACTGTTGTTTGGTGTTCTCGAAAGGGCTTTGTCAGGTTATGAGGCTAAGGAAGATCGAAAGGAAAAGAGGAAGCTAGAGGATTTCTGCTAAGGAGCACTTTTCCCTTTGTATGTAATTATTGTTTGTGTTATTTTGTTTTGGGTTTTCAAGGTGAGCGTAGGACTTGAATCACCTAATAAACAACTTGAGAATTTCATGAATTGAGTTGAACTAGGTTTGAAACTTAAATAGTTTAGTTTTGTATAGTTAAGGTTTTGAGATAGGTTTTAGTTTATGTTTAAGGTTTGTAATTAAGGTTTATAAGTTGCATTTCAGTTTATAATTCATATTGATATCATATTGTGAATTGTGGGGAGTTGTGAGTCCTTTTAGGCTTTTCCCCATTATGCTGTCTATTTGGTTTTGGGTGTCGGCAGTCCATATTTAGGGGAGGTGCTGTCGAAATTATTATAAAAATATGGAAAACATTCCGCATTATTTCCTAATTTGCTCCAATTGAAAAAGTCGAGAACTGAGGTTTGAATAACGATTTCAATTTAGATTTGGAGCAGTTTAAAGATTGAATTAAAAATCGCTTCAAGGTTTAAATTTAAATGTATGGTTAAGGTGACTAATTAGGGTAATTAGGTTAAGTCAAGGCTTAGTGAGACGGGTCCTGACAGAGTTGGTATCAAAGCCATGGTTTGGCTTAATTAAGGGTGACAAAGTCAAGGTTTGGCTCAACTTGAGGATAAACTTTGGTTGAAAACCAAAGCATGATAAAGCATGATTAGTTGGGAAGTGAATGTGAGTTGGGGATATATTATATTGATGTTAAGTTTGTTTTTTTCTACCGTTATATCGATTGATATACAATTACTTATTCATGATTAATTGCAAATTGTCTTGTAGAATAATGACTGGATAGGGTGGAGAACCTATGTATCCTTAGTACGTGAATTCTAAGTCATTTCGTAAGTGGGCAGAGATGATCAATGCATAGCATCCGCATATCGTCGATACACTTTCATAGATGAGGGCTCAGGGTGCCATGTTAACAGCTCGAATAGTTCAGACTGATCCTGCAGTTCAAGAGGAGTAGGCTACCTCTACAGGTCTGCCGAGGGTAGAGCCGAGGGTTGTACCACTAATTATTCCAATGGATAGGTCAGCAGTTGTCGAACCGATTAGGGAAGAGAAGTTGTGTAGTGAATTTAGAAAGAATATTCCATAGAGGTTTTATGGTGGTTTTGACTTGAAAAAGACTGATGAGTGGATTTTAAATCATGAGAAGATCCATAGGCTGCTTAGTACTCCGGAGAACCTGAAAGTTAGTTTATCAACTCACTATCTCGAGTCAAATGCCTTGATATGGTGGAGAACCGTACTCGAGACACGACTAGCCTATAAGATGTGGTCTGAGTTATTTGAGGCATTCAGTCGAGAGTATTTTGCTAGGACTATGAGTTTAAAGAAGAAAATTGAGTTTGATTATCTTGAGTAAGGAAATATGTCAGTAACTGAATATGCAACGAAGTTTAATTAATTGTTGATGGTAATTGGGTAGACAGACATGCCAAAGGTCAGTAAAATTCAAAAATTCAAATTGGGATTGAAAGAAAGTATTTCTACTGTAGTGTCAACGGCGAGGCCAGGGACATTCGTCGAAACTCATGAGGCAGCTAAGGGTTTTTGAAATGGTCGAATACTTTCAAAGAAATAAGGAAAGGCGACGGAGAGGTACTGTGGAAACTGTTCAGGGTTCAAACAGTGGTCAGGTCTGGCAAAGTAGGAAGGAAAGTTACGGTAAGAGTGGGGATTCAGTGTTAGTATCATCTACCCCAGGTCCTACACGAGCTAGTACTTTCCCTCCACCTGTTCCGAGGTTTGCTGAGAAATCTTCTTATCTTTCAGCTACGAGTTCTACTCGGTAGATACGGTTACAGTCTCAATCGCAATCTATATCGCGATATCAGACAGTTCCATCAACCTTTCAGCGTACACAAACGCCATCTCGTCTTAGGCACAACCACTATCATGAGATAAGATGGCAGAGACAAAGGTTGAGTTAGCCAGTGTTATACATCGAGGCCTACCAGTACATAGGCTTCGTCAGTGGGCAGTAGATTAGTTGGACCGTATTTTGAATGTGGATTGATGTGGCATCTTAAGAAGGAATGTCCAAAGTTGAATCGTGGACATACATCTTCATCTTTAGTTCAGTCTAAACATCAGGCCAGGGAACATGTTCAGGTTATTGCTGAGCCAGATGTGGACGCCAACAGAAATCTAATAGAAGGTATTATTTATATTTTTGGTCGTCCTATGAAATTTTTAATTGATTTTTGTCCTACTATTTCATTTATTGATGGTCGAATGGTTGATGAGTTGTATTTGACTCAAGTAAGAGTCAATCTAGATTTAGTTCTTACTACTACAGCTGGGGTTAAGGTATATCTGCGTTTCATATGCAAGAGGTGTATCGTGGAGATTGTAGGACATGAAATGAATGCATATCTTTATGTTTTAAGATTCTTAGAGTTTGATGCACTCTTAGGAATGGATTGGATAGCTGCACATCATGCACACATAGATTATTTCTTTAAGATGATAGATTTCTACATTCTAGGTTATCCAGTGTCTACCTATACGGGGGCTATTATTGATTTGCCAGCGACTAGAGGTAGAATTGCCACTAGTCAAGAAATGGAAATTCTTGCCATAATGGTTAGTACAGAGGCAAAAAATCAACTAAAGTTAGAAGATATTCCTATGGTGTGTGAATTTGTAGATGTTTTCCCTGGTGATTTACTTGGCTTACCACCACCACGAAAGATTGATTTAGTTCGTGGAACAAAAAAAATTTCCATTCTGCCATATAAGATGGCTAAGTTTGAGCTTGCAGAGTTGCAGAATCAATTGCAAAAGCTTATCGATAAAAGATTCATACATCCTAGTAAATCATCTTGGGGCGCACCAGTTCTTCTAGTGAAGAAGAAAGATGGAAGCCTCAGAATGTGTATAGATTACAAATAGTTGAACCGAGTGACGATCAGAATCAAGTATCATTTGCCACGTATTGATGACTTGTTTGATCAACTAACTAGAGCTAAGTTCTTTTTGAAGATTGATCTTGTTGAGTTTCAGGGATCATGCGTAGCGAAAGTTTTTGAAACCTTTTTCGAACATCCTCGAACCAAGATCCTATTGATTCCATTAAATTGATGTGCCAATAAAAAATCATACCTTAGCAAGAATAACTCTGTGTCTACCTTGTTTCGTTTGATCGATTCCTTTAAGACGCTGCCAGAAACGAACGTCCTTTATTAGAAATCCACACACGAACAGACGATCACAATACGGAGTGTTAGCCCTAAAAATCCTAGGACAAGAAATTCTCACAAAAAATGGGATAGGAAAAATCTCTCTCGGGAATTCCCTACAACAATTGTGACCCTAATGTCTTATTTATAGTACACTAGGCCGAGTCGTAAAACAACTCCATCTCCTAGTCACACTCCAAATAGAGTCCTAGATAAATTCCAACTCTAAAAAGGATAGAGTCATAGATAATCTACAATTACTAATCCAATAAGAGTTGTAATTTATCTAAAACTCAAATAAGAATTAAAGTCATATTATAATTCCCATAAGATTCCTATTCAAAATAGGATTTACTAAGAGACAAAATTTCTAGTCACACTAGAAATGTATAAGAATCTTGAATCCTAGTCAAACAAGGACATTTTATGAGAATTTTTAAAATGAATTTTATCAAAAAAAAATTCATTAACCCATACAATATTAAATAGCGCAAATCCATTCTTTGTGTGCGACCCAATAGGTTCATACAACGTTGGTAGTGTACCAAAGCCATTTTGGTATACAAGTCATAAGCAGTCTCTAGCAAGGCATTATGACTACCCAAGTAGCATGAAGATCAATAAATCGATACAACCTAAAAGACAGTGTATATCATATCCCTTTGTCACGCGATATCTTTTGATTGAACATAAGACATGGAATGTCACCCTTATAGTTCAATCTACTAGTCTCGATCTCTGAGTAGACTGAAATTGTCAAGTGACATTGATCCAATCAATTCACTAGACATGGCCATTTATCAGTCTAACATATCTAGGGGCCCAATAGATATTTCTCTCTAAAAGAGAGGGACAAATTCCATATTGATCATACAACATCTACACAATAGTCGAACAATGACCAATCACAATCTTTATAATTACCGGTTAAAGGCAACGTTTGATTATATCAAATTATTGTGCTCCTAATGTTGGAGTCTCTGGTGATCTTAAGTTAAAGGACTAAATGATTTAACTCTCATGAGAGTCACTAATGACATTGACCATGTAGTGTTCTCATAGCGGTCAGTCCAGCATCTGTTCCCAACAGATACCCATTATCTTGATATATATTCGTATACGCATAATCATTGCATGATTATCAATCAAGACTCATACTAGTCTTAATTTATTATCGTTCCCGCAATAATAACTGATTAGGGACATTTAGAATAATATAATAACTATCTATGGATACTATTATAAAAGAAACATGCATCTACTTATAATAGTTAAACAACATTTAGAGAATTGGCCTAGGGCACATACCCCAATATCTCCCACTTGCACTAGGTCCAATCCTACATGTATCCAATACTGAGTAACCTTAATGCATTCTTAGTGGAAGAAGTTTGTTTATGTATCTTCTACATTGTTTGTTATTGATGTTCTGCAAATCTTTAAGTTCTCTCTTTTATAAGGCAAAAAATGTTCAAGTGATTGTTTAGATCTATAGTGTGATTTAGGTTCCATAACCTAAATTTGTCCATTAGTTTTACAATAAAAGCCAACATTATCTCCAACACTTGGAACCACACCTTATTCAATCATGAACCTTACGAGCTAAACTTTTTCTTTGGCTGCATGAAATGCCGCTAAAAACTCAGTTTATGTTATAGGACTTGTTAGAGTGAGTTTAGAACATTTCCAACTCATTCCTATAAAGTTAACACATATCCATATTGCGATCATTAATCTTTTATGTTATTTTGAAAGTTTGCATCATGTAACCATTTATAAGACTCATATCTTTCAAACCTCTGCAAATCTAATAACATCTCTCAAGTGCGTTTGAAGTACTTAAGAATGTTATTAATAAATATCCAGGGACCTTCACTGAAATCTATGAGATGTATGTATGTTTTTCCCAAAGCATATGACATATCAAGTTGAGTGCAAAGTATAACATATGTGATGATTCTCATAGCTTATGCGCATGAAATCTTATTCACATTGTCCCGCTCATCATTTGTCTTAAGACGTTGAGTCTTGCAAAGACTTATGTTATAAGACATAAGTATGAATTCTTTTAAGAATCTCATACACTGAAACCTTTTCAGTTATTTGTCTATATAAGCACTCTTATTTAAAGCAACTAGCTTCTTAGATCTATCTCCATAGATCTATATCACAAGGATACATGCCTAATTACCTAAGATTCTCATTGATAAACTTTCCTTAACCAAGACTTGACATTCTACAGGGTTAAGACGTCATTTCCAATGAATAATATATCATTAACAGACAAATTCAGAAAGATAATTGCGCTCCTACTAACCTTTATGTATACACAAGGTTTATCTTCGATTTAATTAATGTAATTCATTAATTATTTCATTAAAACAAAGATCCTGACTCTGATAAGCTTACTATAATCCATAAATGGATCCTTTAAGCTTGCATACCTTTCTCAAATTCTCAAAATAATCAAAAAATCCTTAAGTTGTATCATATAAATCTTTAAGGAGCATAGAGCAATGCTATTTTTGGCATCCGTTTGTCATATCTTATAGTCAAACTATGAAGTAATGACAATAGAATCTAGAACTTGAGCTTAACTACCAATGAAAATCTTATCATAATCAACACCTTGATTTAGATTGGAATTTTCGATAAGCCGTGCTTTTAAGTATGCATTTGTTTTTTTCATGCCACTTTAACTCATTTACATCCAATGGTCATACACTCTTCAGATAAATAATTCAAGTTCCTAACTTGGTTAACATACATGAATTAAAATTCAATGTTAATAACACTTCGTTTCTTCGTTCAATCTAGACAAGACATGTCTCTTGATAAGTAGTAATTCATTCTGATCCAGTATCAAAAATACATCACAACTATCATTAATAAGAAATTCCAAATTTATGTGGCCAATTTCTAATTATTATAGATTTTCAAGAGATATATGTTACTTGTGTATACTCAACTAGTTCAAAACTTTGTTTGTCTTCCTAAAGTGGTTCGGTTCTCATTTGTGGCACTTGAACATTTCAAGATTTACGTTATTCTTCATTGTGTCTTTAAAATAAACATTTTACTTAGAAAGACATCATTTTTAAGAAATAAACAATTTATTCTCAATTGTATAAAATAGTATCACAGTGTTAAACCTAAATTAGACGAAAAATATTTAGGCATCAAACTTTATGTGGCTTAACTTCTTACGCAAGTCTCGATGCCTCAAATCTCAAAAAAAAAAAAAAAAAAAAAACAAACTAGGTCTTTTTATCCCATATCATATATAGAGTTTTATCAATCACTTTAACAAAAATAAGGTTTAGTGCGAGTGCCTTGGTTTCTAAAGTATAGCCTCAATAGGACATCTTAAGAAGATATGTGTGACACATCATAAATCAAATTATATCTTATATATTTCGATTTTTCCTCTTAAAACATCATTTCTTAAATGACGTTCCTATTGGAGTTAATTGCAAGACAATCCCACAATTTCAAAGATGGTCATTTAACACTTGGCTCAAATATTATCCACCTTGATCTCATCAAAGTATGTTAATAGTTTGCCAAGTGATTATGTTTTTCTTATACTCATTTCTAAATATTCATAACAATTCAAAATTATGTCTTCCTGATAGGATTTGTAATTCATTATAAAATGAACAATTTCATTCTTTTAATAACAAAATTTGTTCTTTAAGGCTTTTCTTTAGAACTAGGCAAAAGTTCAGGCTCACAACTAAGATTTATCTGTCCGACACATTAACATCTTTAGTAGCCTTTACCTTCCCTTTATCATTTCTATATTGAGTTCCTTTCTGTTATGAACCATCAAATACATATCTAAGGCCTTTTGTTTTTGATATTATGTCTTACAGTTTTACACATCATATGCAACTGTAAACAAATTTATCCATGTCATTCATATTATATAGTTCAAAAATATTTTGATGAATTATAAGTCAAATCTACTGCCAACTTTTGGCACATGAAGATTCAATCCTTTAGAGATAATTAATATAGTGCTTTCATGTTCAAAACATAAAGACATATTAATAGGTTCTCAACAATTTTACAAGAATCTAGGAATTTTACAATCTTATGCCCTTCCCGTGTGACTTACTGTTAGAGCATTTCCTGCAGTGTCACTATCATGTCATTAGTTTTCACGGCTTAAATCTTTCCTAAAGTCCGATTTTATATTTACTAACATGACATATAATCCTTGTACTAATAGATGGTAGTTTAAAGGAATCATTCATCTAAAACATAAATCCGTGTTTTATGGTTGATAACATTTATCAATTTTCTAATCAAAACAGGAAAATTAGTCTTCGAGATTATTTTATCCTTCTCGAGGATTGATTGTTGTTGCTATGAATTAGTGTTACTAGGAGTTTAACATCTATGATAAGTTAGTATTTATATGTTTTTAGTAGTTTATTTTAATGTATTTAACATAGAAAGTCTCTAAAATATATATTTAATTATATTTATTGGTTGTTTTCAGGTGAAATGGAATGCGCGGTTGAATCGAGGCAGAAGAATACTCAAAATGGAGTATTTACATGCAGTGATCAGGTGCTGGAAGATTTACCTATAGTTACGTATTGTGCAGTTGGTGGTATAGCGACCAGAAGTGCCAGGTGTCGTGTTTTCATTGGACCAGCTTATCCATGTGTCTTCCAGCATGTCCAACTCATCCTCACAAACCATCATTTTCCCTCATCCAGCCGCCACGTGGAAGTGTCCTACTCGTCCACAGCATGTCACCAGAAGATTTCCGCCAATGAGACGCTGTCACGTTAGCTCGACCAATATAGCATGTCGCAACAATTCTGGGTTCGTCTCAGCATCTATCAAACTGTCCTCGAGACACGCATCAGTGCAGTCTCCCAGTTTTTCGCATGTTTTGTGCGAGTATTCTCGCCCCGCTAGCTGCCTCCACGCGTCAGCTTCCTGCACACCAACAGGTTTTATCATCCAATCGGTACACTCCACGTCAGTGACTAACAGCAGGCGGACCAATCAGTCAAGGACACATGTCCTGACTCTAAATTTCATGCCCAAAATAGCTATAGATGTTCCTCATTGTGCGTGTCAATAAAGATACCACCAATTTGGTTTTCTTTCACTTACAGGGACTGATTTTGGGTAGTTTATTATATTAGGAACTTAAGTTTTTAACACTAACTTTGATATTATTTTAAGATCAATTTTTCTATTTTGGGATGCTAGAGGCTCTTGAGATCATGTCCGGCTAAACAAATCCTTGCCTAGGTCGGAGGGTAAATAAGTTGGGATTCTTGATTCATGGCATAACTTGTGAAATCTATGATTTTTATTATTTAATTTGATTTAAGTTCTATTATTTCATTATTGTTGATTTTAAGGAATATGGTTTAGATCTAGGGTATGTATGCGGCCAGTGCATGCTTTTGGGTGGACAATCTATAGTTATTTGGACCGATTGTATCCGTAATTGTACTTTTGGACCAATAAAGTGATGAATACTCATCCGTTTGCCATAAAGACCTTTCGATTCTTGAGTGTGCAACAATTGAATCTAGGTTAAACTGGAAGTTATCTAGGATTAGTATTCCTACGGATCCTTATTATTGCGGTTAGTGTGTTAGACCTGATTGGCGGATGTCTAGTGTTATGCATTAATTATGGAAGTAGTTAATGGCGGACGTCCTGATTATCAAGATTAGGGGAATGAGTAATTTCGGCGGATGTCGATTTTTTATAGCTAATCTAGGAGAATTTAAATTAATAACTTTTTGGGAAGGGTGAAGACCATGATGTGCCATTGAATCTTGATCCTGATTTTTGGAACCATAGACCTAGATGTTACTTAGGTGTTCATTAATTGTTTTCAAAATTAGTTTTATTACTTTATTTATTTATTTTATTTAGTTTTGTTAATTAAATTATTTTTCCTTAAAACCCCCGATTTCCTTTATTTGTTTTTAACCATAGAAAGAATACCAATCTCTGTGGGATCGACCATTTGCCACTATTCTACAAAATAGTTGGTTTATGAACTTTATTTTATTGACGCGTTAGGCGCGCGTCAATTTTTGGCGCCTTTGTCGGGGATTGGTATTTTTCTTTCTTTAATGTTTTTTAGTCATTTTTGTTTATTTTATTTTATTTTTTCTTTATTTTGTCTATCTAGTCCATAGCTCATAAAATGTTTGTAGGCAACCCCGCGATGGACTCATCCTACCCCCACAATTATGGTCGATTCGAAGACTCACATTTTTATAATGTGAATGGGGTAGGTATGTCACATAATGGATATCAATTTTCTAACCTGCATTCTTTTGTGCAACAGGTTGAGGTTTGTGAAATTTGTGGAGATTATTCTCATTCCGCACATGACTATCCGTATTATCCACAGTTTGAGAATTATCACTATTCTAGTATTGCATCGCCACAACCCGACTTCTTTGGGCTCATGTCAAATCCACAGATTCCTAAACATGAAGGAAATCAACTGTTTCAACAAAAGCACATCCTTGGAAGATATGATGAAGCAATTGATACATAATCAACAACAATTTCAACGGCTTTTTGAAGAACTTCGACAAATTTATTTTGAGATTCCAGGTTTGAAAGATTTGGAAACTCAATTTATTCAATTTAATGTCAGGCTTCAAAATACTATTGACGAGGAAGAATTGTGTAGTACACAACCAATTTTTCACCCAGAGGAGGATGCGAGTGTTGATACGTTGAAAAATTTTGAGGTGAATGAGGTTACACAAATGGAGGACTATTTGAGCAAAACAGCGGAAGGACGTGAAGTCTTTCAAATTGAGCCAAAAATTGTCATTGCACTAGATGAGGAGGAAAATGAGATGAAAACTGATGTCATTTCAGACAGGCCAGAGAAGCCGCAGATAGAGAGCGAGGAAGACCAACCTCTGGTGTTGGTGAAAGCACCCACATCCATGCACATTTGGTAAACCTTACAATGGGTGGAAGTAAAGGAGCGTTCACAAATTTTCTACACTGCCGACACATTTATGTTGGACGATCCTGATGTGACAGATTCTTTTGTGTTGGAAGTCCCAAATGAGCTCCCAAATCTGAAAGATGGCGTGCATGCTTCATTGCCCGAATACGTAGATGCACCATTCATTGTTGATAAGGAGGGCATTACGTGATCAATCACGCCAAGTCTAGCCATAGACTTAAAAGAAAAGTGGCTCGTTGGGAGGCAGCCCATCTTCATTTTTATTTCTTGCATTTATTTCAGTTTTAGTTTAGTTTTAGTTTTTTATGTTTAATAAAACTCTAACTTTGTCACTTGGATTTTTACACGTGGTATGTTATGTTTGACGTTCACTAGAGGATTGGAGCAAACCCCTGAGTTTTATAGATTTGACTTTGGATTACATTTTTTTAGCATAATTTGAGCATTTTTTTAGAATTAACATATAATTAGGATTTAGGTGTTTTGAGACTTGGTTGGGACACATCCAACTTAAGTCGCCGCATTAGTGGCTGGTCTTTGAGTCGTAGATCCAAAACCCTAAACTTCATTCCATTATCTTGTTGATTTCACCCTTAGTTGAAAGACTTCGGGCTTACAAGATTTGGTAGGAATTATTTTAGTTAACTCCTATGTTTACTAGTTCTCGCTCTTGTTATGATTATTCTTTCATAGTTTCCTTACTCAAATAGACATGAGAGATTTCCTGCGTTCACTAATTTTTAGAGACTTTCATTTATGCATGCATTTGTATCATCTTCTTATTTATTTATCCATGTTCTTCTTTACTACTATTATTTTTCTTTTTGTTGGATGTATTCCTTGACTTGTTTTGAACATTGAGGACAAGGTTCGGAATAAGTTTGAGGGTACTTTAGGATTTGTGGATTGAGTTGGATGGATTCTTTTGCGAAAAACCGTAGGTGAGATCGTTTAATTTTTTTAATGCGGTTATATGCGCTTGTCAGATGGTAATGGTGGTGTTTTATATCATTTCTTCAATTTCTTTCAGTTATTGTCCCTTCATATTTCTTTCTCATTTCATTAGTAGTTGATACACTTTCATGCATGCATTTAGTATAGTTTTTTTATTTTTTTATTGTTTAAAGTCACCCGAAACTTTGTTTCATGCCTTTGGTTGTGGATGAGTACATTAGAGTTGCTTTTTTGACTTGAAACTTAGGGAAAATTAGGAGAAACACTCAATTGAGTCCATAACATTGCATTTTTATGATTTCTTGATTAAGGTTTTAGTATGATGTTTAAGCTTTATGCTAGATAACGAAAATGAGTAGACAGTAAAACTTGTGCAAGTGGTATTATTTTAACCCATATTGAGAGATTCGCTTGATTATAGTGGAAGTGAGAAGGACTAACATGAGTTTTCTTTGTATAGAGAGTCCCACAGGTTTCCATAGGAAATGGAGCAGGGAAACTTGTGGTGGGAAAAAAAAGTGAGAAAATTGGTTCATAGAAAATGGAGCAGGGACCGTATTACTTGAAAAACTAAACGTAAAGAAAAAAAATAGAGAATAAAAAAATTTAAATAAAGGCGAAAATTGTGAAAACTCCTCAAATAAAAGATTTAGCTCGAGTGCTTTCACTAGATTAAGTGAAGTTTTAACTTGCGTGCTGGAATGTATAGACCAAGAAAACTCGTAAGTAGTTGATAGCCTTTGTTTTGACTGAATCTATTTCTTCAAAGTGTGAGCTTAATTGTGTTTGGGTTGCGAGTCTTGACATATCATAACTCCAAAAAAATTTGAGTTGCTTGTTAACTTGGTGATTATGTAAACTAAAGGAACTCCATGAATTTTGAGTCGGGTATAGGATTAATTAGGTCAGTGCATATTTATATTAAGAGTCTAGTTTAGTTTGTGTTGTCATATACACCTTTGCTCGGGACGTTCTAAGTTTTAAGTTTTAAGTTTGGCGGTATTTGATAAGTTAGTATTTATATGTTTTTAGTAGTTTATTTTAATGTATTTAATATAAACAGAGTGCGCGGTTAAATCAAGGGCTGAAAATTACTCAAAATGGAGTATTTACATGTACTGATCAGGTGCTGAAAGATTTGCCTCGAGTTACGTATTGTGCAGTTGGTGGTGTAGTGACCAGAAGCATCAGGTATCGTGTTTTCATTGGACTAGCTTGTCCACATGTTTTCCAGCATGTCCAGCTCGTCCTTCCAAACCATCATTTTCCCTCACCAAGCCGCCGTGGCAGAGTCCTACTCGTCCGCAGCATATCACCAGCAGATTTCCTCCAATGAGACGCTGCCACGTCAGCTCGACCAACACAACACGTCCCAACAATTCTCGATTCATCTCGGTATCCATCAGATTATCCTCGATAGATGCACCATTGCAGTCTCCCAGTTTTTCGCACGTCTTGTGCGAGTATTCTCGCCCCGCCAGCTGCCTCCATGTGTCAGCTTCCTGCACGCTTGCACGTTTAATCCTCCAATCGGTACACGCCACATCAGCGACTAACAGCAGGCGGACCAATCAGTCGTGGACACGTGTCCTTACTTTACATTTCAAGCACAAAATAGCCATAGATGCTCCTCGGTGCATGTGTCAAAAAAGATACCACCAATTTAGTTTTCTCTCATTTCTAGGGACCGATTTTGGGTATTTTATTATATTAGGAACTTAGGTTTTATTATTTAACACCAACTTTGATATTATTTGAAGATCAATTTTTATATTTTGGGATGCTATAGGCTCTCAACATCATGTCTGGCTAAACAAATCATTGACTAGGTCAGAGGGGAAATAAGTTGGGATGCTAGAGGTTTTATTATTTAACACCGACTTTGATATTATTTGAAGATCAATTTTTATTATTCAATTTGATTTAAATTCGTCTATTTCATTGTTGTTGATTTTAATGAATATGACTTAGATCTAGAGTATGTATGTGGCCAGTGCATGCTTTTAGGTGGACAATTTATAGTTATTTGGACCGATTGTATCCGTAATTGTATTTTTGGACCAATAAAGTGACGAACACTTACCTGTTTTCCATAAAAACCTTTCAGTTCTTAAGTGTGCAACAATTGAATCTAGGTTAAACTGGAAGCGGACGCGATTTGGTTATCTAGGATTAGTATTCCCACGAATCCTTATCATTGCGGTTAGTGTGTTAAACCCGATTGGTGGAAGTCTAGGGTTATGCATTAATTAGGGAAGTAGTTAGTAGCGGACGTCCTAGCTATCGAGATTAGGGGAATGAGGAATTTCTAGCAGATATCGATTTTCTATAGCTAATCTATGAGAATTTAAATTAAGGCAACGGCTAAAGGGACCAAGCTTTTGCTAAACGGACCCCAAATTTTAATAATTTTTTAATGTACGTGTGAAATGACTCAACCGCCCTTCTATACAAATTAGTTTTTCGGCACTTTTGCTAACTTATACCCCACTCACACTCACTCACTCATACCCCACTCACCCCTCTCTCGAATCGCCCTCTCAGTTTCAGCTCAAATTCGATGAAATCCGAGCAAAACCACATTGATTCAACGTCGTGAGTTTATTCTCCACCTATTTTCATGTCGATTTCTGGGTTTTCTTCGATTTTTTTGTCTTTTTTTGAAGTCGGTAGTGGTGTTTTGTGGTTTTGTTGTTGGATTTAGGGCTTTTAATTTGGAGCTTGAATCTCACATTTTTTATACAAAAAAATCAATGAAATCAACAATATCTAGCGATTCCGATCAAAACCCACTAATTTTTTGGTTAGTTTCATGTATTTTTTTGGAGTTTTAATTTTATTTTTTTGTTCGTTCTTCTCGCACGCGAACTTTGAACACAGGCGAGACCATTTTGAAAGTCTTGGTCACACAAGTCCGAGACTGCTTTGGAAGTCTCGGTCACACAAGTCCAAAACCTCTTTAGAGGTTTCGGTCAGCTCCAATCGAGACCACACCAAGATCGAGACCACTTCAAAGGTCTCGGTCGAAGCTAGCCAAGACCTCTAAAGATGTCTAGGTATAAGCCGATCGATACGTCTTTAGAGGTCTCGGCCACGTGTGATCGAAACCCGCAAGTAAAACTTCTTCACTTCTAAGAGATTGGTAAGCAATTATATTTTTGGAATTTATGTAAAGGTGGGGTACGTTTAGGAAAAACTGGGGTCCTTTTAGCCACTGCCTTAAATTAATAACTTTTGGGGAAGGATTGAATACCATGATGTGCCATTGAATCTTAATCCTGATTAGTAAAACCGTAGACCTAGGTGTTACTTAGTTGTTCATTAATTGTTTTCAAAATTAGTTTCATTACTTTATTTATTTATTTTATGTAGTTTAGTTGATTAAATTATTTTTCCTTAAAACCACTAATTTCCTTTTGTTGTTTTTAACCATAGAAAGACTATCAATCTTTGTGGGATCGACCCTTTGCCACTATTTTACAAAATAGTTGGTTTATGAACTTTATTTTATTGACGCTTTCGGCGCGCGTCAATTTTTGGCGACTTTAGGATTTGTGGATTGAGTTGGATGGATTCTTTTGCGAAAAACCGCAGGTGAGATCATTTAATTTTTTATGCGATTATATGCGGTTGTCGGATGGTAATGGAGGTGTTTTATATCATTTCTTCTATTTCTTTCATTTCTTGTCCCTTCATATTTATTTCTCATTTCATTAGTTGTTGATATACTTTTACGCATGTATTTAATATAGTTTTTTATTTTTTTATTGTTTAGAGTCACCTGAAACTTTGTTTCATGCCTTTGGTTGTGGATGAGTACATTATAGTTCCCTTTTTGACTTGAAACTTAGGAAAAATTTGAAGAAACACTCAATCGAGTTCGTAGCACTGCATTTTTTATGATTTCATGATTAGGGACTTAGTATGATGGTTAAGCTTTGTGCTAGATAACGAAAATGAGTAGACAGTCAAACTTGTGCAAGTCGTATTATTTTAAGCCATATTGAGAGATTTGCTTGATTTATGGTGGAAGTGAGAAGGGCTAACAAGAGTTTTCTTAGTATAGAGAGTCCCACAGGTTTCCACGGGAAATGGAGTAGGGAAACTTGTGGTGGGGAAAAAAGTGAGAAAAGAGGTTCATAGGAAATGGAGCAAGGACCGTATTACTTGAAAAACTTAATGTAATGAAGAAAAAAATAGAGAATAAAAAAAATTAAATAAATGCGGAAGTTGTGAAAACTCCTCAAATAAAAGATTTAGTTCGAGTGCTTTCACTAGATTAAGTGAAATTTTAACTTGCGTGCTTGAATGTATAAACGAAGAAAACTCGTAATTAGTTGATAGCATTTGTTTTGACCGACTCTATGTCTTCAAAGTGTGATCTTAATTATGTTTAGGTTGCGAGTCTTGACATATCATAACTCCGAAATTTTTTGAGTTGCTTGTTAACTTGATGATTATGTAAACCAGAGGAACTCCATGAATTTTAAGTTAGGTATATGATTAATTAGGTTAGTGCATATTAATATTATGAGTCTAGTTTAGTTTGTGTTGTTATCTACACCTTTGCTTGAGTCGTTCAAAGTTTTAAGTTTAGGGTATTGGATAAGTTAGTATTTAAATGTTTTTAGTAGTTTATTTTAATGTATTTAATATAGAAAGTCTCTAAAATATATATTTAATTATATTTAGTAGTCGTTTCAAGGTGAAACGGAGGGCGCGGTTGAATCCGGGGTGAAAAAATACTCAAAATGCAGTATTTACATGCAGTGATCAGGTGCTGGAAGATTTGCCTCGAGTTACGTATTGCGTAGTTGGTGGTGTAGTGACTAGAAACGTCGGGTGTCGTGTTTTGATTGGACTAGCTTGTCCCCGTGTCTTCCAGCATGTCCAGGTCATCCTCACAAACCATCATTTTCCCTCACCCAGCCGCCACATGGCAGAGTCCTACTCGTTCATAGCATGTCACCAGCAGATTTTCCCCAATGAGACGCTGCCACGTCAGCTCGATCAACACAGAACGTCCCAACAATTCTCGATTCATCTCAGCATCCATCAGATTGTCCTCGAGACACACATCAGTGCGGTCTCCCAGTTTTTCGCACGTCATGTGCGAGTATTCTCGCCCTGCCAGCTGCCTCCACGTGTCAGCTTCTTGCACGCCAGCACGTTTCATCCTCCAATCGGTACACGCCACGTCAGCGACTAACAGCAGGGAAACCAATCAGGCGTGGACACGTGTCCTGACTCCAAATTTCAAGCCTAAAATAGCCATAGATGCTCCTCGGCGCACGTGTCTATAAAAATACCACAAATTTGGTTTTCTCTCACTTCGAGGGACCGAATTTGGGTAGTTTATTATATTAGGAACTAAGGTTTTATTATTTAACACCGACTTTAATATTATTTGAAGATTAATTTTTATATTTTGGGATGCCGAGAGGTTCTCGACATCATGTCTGGCTAAACAAATCCTTGCTTAGGTCGGAGGGGAAATAAGTTGGGCTTCTTGATTCATGGCATAACTTGTGAGATCTATAATTTTTATTATTTAATTTGTTTTAATTTCTCCTATTTCATTGTTGTTGATTTTAAGGAATATGGTTTAGATCTATGGTATATATGTGGCCGGTGCATTCTTTTATGTGGACAATCTATAGTTATTTCGACCAAGTGTATCCGTAATTGTACTTAAGGACCAATAAAGTGACAAACACTCACCAGTTTGCCGTAAAGACCTTTCGATTTTTGAGTGTGCAACAATTGAATCTAGGTTAAACTGGAAGCGAATGCGATTCGGTTATCTAGGATTAGTATTCCTACGGATCCTTATTATTGCGGTTAGTGTGTTAAACCCGATTGGCGGATGTCTAGGGTTATGCATTAATTATGGAAGTAGTTAGTGGTGGACGTCCTGGCTATCGAGATTAGGGGAATGAGGAATTTCTGGCGGATGTCGATTTTCTATAGCTAATATAGGAGAATTTAAATTAATAACTTTTTGGGAAGGATTGAAGACCATGATGTGCCATTGAATCTTGTTCTTGGTTTGTGGAACCGTAGACCTAGGTGTTACTTAGGTGTTCATTAATTGTTTTCAAAGTTAGTTTTGTTACTTTATTTATTTATTTTATTTAATTTAGTTAATTAAATTATTTTTCCTTAAACCCCATATTTCATTTTGTTGTTTTTAACCATAGAAAGACTACCAATCTTTGTGGAATCGACAATTTGCCACTATTCTACAAAATAGTTTGTTTATGAACTTTATTTTATTGACGCGTTTGGCGCGCGTCAATCTACACTTAGAAGATTATGCAGAATAGTTTATTAGTGAGTAATTAAACTCCCACTAAATCAATAACCCTCGTAAATATTGATTTAGTGGTTTAAGATCTATATTTCACTTAATTTTGAGACAGCTAAGGCATGACACTCAAAATCACGTTATTTAGGTAGGTAACCATTACTAATTGCATCATATACAACTCTTAGGTTCTTTATGAGACCTAGACATCATATGTCATAACATGTTATGTTTCATCAATGCCTAAAGTCCAAAACCGTTTTGATAGCTTTATTAAGTCAAATCAATTTAAAACATCCATGTAACTGTTACACAGCTTGACTCACTAAGATAACATAATACACCCTACGAAGGCAGATCCATATTGATGTGATCGGGGCCTTGACAAGTGTTTAAAAATGGGTGGGATTAACTTAAAATTCTAATCGAGGGTTTTTTTTTATCAAGTTTTATGATCCATGTAGTGTTTTACAATGACTAATTCTAGCATCTGTTTAATTATGGAATATCATATATATACCCAATATGCATAAAATAAAGATCATTAAAATAAAACCAGAATAAACATATTTATATATCAACAAGGCATCATAAAACAAATCAAGGAAATTAAATACTTTAAAAATTTTCCAAGCGCAATTTTTATCGGACTCTATTTAATTAAAACCCCTTTTAATTAAATATTTTAATTCTTATTAATGACAATCCCACCAATATTAATTCAATTAAAACACCTTCCAATTAAATTAATTCAATCCAATTGATTAACAATAACTTCATCCAATTAATTGGTAATTAATCAATTAAAACTTCTTTCAATTAATATATATATATATATATATATAACCCAATTAATATAAATAGAGTTGTAATTCTATTAAAACTTGGAATGGATAGCCTAGATGGCTAAGTCATTCCAACGAGTCGGAGGATGAGGGATATAATCCTACTATCAACAAAAGGCCACCTATTTATTCTATTTTTGTAATCATATTACAAATAGATTTGCGTTTTAATTTTATTTTGTAATCTTGTTACAAGTTGAATTGCTAGCTAGGATGACTAAAGCATTCCAAAAAGAGTTGAATGGCTAGGGATTGAATCCCATCTTAGCCAAAATCTTTTTACTTTTTTTTTATCAATATCATTGCTTTCATATCTCATACAACCACCAACATATTAAATTAAAAATATCTATGTACACAAATAGTGAGATCTTATCCGCCAAATTTGATGCGCACTCGTTTTGTGCATGTATGTTCGTGACGGTGCGACTACATCAACAATACCATGTCGATACTTTCACACTTTTGCATATAGATTAATTCTATTAAATGCTATGATGCAACCATATATAAAATATCATGATTGAATTATATATATAATGTATATCAAAAAATAAGGGCACATTACAATTTAATTAAATCATGCCTACTAGCTTTGATACAACTGTTGGGTTTCGGGGATCATGCGTAGCGAAAGTTTTCGAAACCTTTTTCGAACACCCCTAAACCAAGATCATATTGATTCCATTAAATTGATGTGCGAAAAGAAAAATCATACCTTAGCAAGAATAACTCCATGTCTGCCTTGTTTCGGGTTAATCGATTCCTTTAAGACTCCCAGAGACGAACATCATCTATCAGAAATCCACACACAAATGGACGATCACAATCCGGAGTGTTAGCCCCAAAAATCCTAGGAAAAAAAATTCTCACAAAAAATTTTCTAGGAAAATCTCTTTAAGGAATTCCCTACAATAATTGTGACCCTAATGTCTTATTTATAGTACACTAGGTCGAGTTGTAAAAGAACTTCATCTCCTAGTCACACTCCAAATAGAGTCCTAGATAAAGTCCAACTCTAAAAAGGATAGATTCATAGATAATCTACAATTATTAATCCAATAAGAGTTGTAATTTATGTAAAACTCAAATAAGAATTAAAGTCATACTATAATTCCAATTAGAGTCCTATTCAAAATAGGATTTACTAAGAGACAAAATTTCTAGTCACACTAGAAATGTATGAGAATCTTGAATCCTAGTCAAACTAGGACATTTAATGAGAATCTTCAAAATGAATTTTATCAAATAAAATTTATTAACATAGACAATATCAAATCGCGCAAATCCGTTCTTTGTGTGCGACCCAATAGGTTCATACAACGTTGTTAGTGAACCAAAACCATTTTTGTATACAAGTCATAAGCAGTCTCTAGCAATTCATTATGACTACCCAAGTAGCATGAAAATCAATAAATCGATACAACCTAAAAGACAGTGTATATCATATCCCTTTGTCACGCGATATCTTTTGATTGAACATAACACATGGAATGTCACCCTTATAGTTCAATCTACTAATCTCGATCTCCAAGTAGACTGAAATTGTTAAGTGACATTGATCCAATTAATTCACTTGACATGGCCATTTATCACTCTAACATATCGACGCGCCCAATAGATATCTCTTTCTAAAAGAGATGGAAAAATTCCATCATGATCAGAAACCATCAACACAATAGTCGAATAATGACCAATCACAATTTTTATAATCATCCGGTTAAAAATAATGTTTGATTGTATCAACTCATTATGTTCCTAATGTTGGAGTCTCTGGTGATCTTAAGTCAAAGTACTAAATGATATAACTCTCATATGAATCACTTATGACATTGACCATGTAGTGTTCTCATAGCGGGTCGGTCCAGCATCTGTTCCCAACACCATTATATTAATCCGTATCCGTATACGCATAATCATCACATGATTATCAATCAAGACTTATACTAGTCTTAATTTATTATTGTTCCCATAATAATAACTGACTAGGGACATTTAAAATAATACAATAACTATCCATGGATACTATTATAAAAGAAACATTCATATATTTATAATGGTTAAACAACGTTTACAGAATTGGCCTAAGGCACATACCCCAACAAATCTCCGATCTGGCTAGGCCTAAGGCACATACCCCGATAGATCTCCGATCTGGCTATCATCAGTTGAGGGTTATGACAGAGGATATGGATAAAACTACTTTCAGTACGACGTATGGTCACTATGAGTTCATTGTAATGGCGTTTGGTTTGATCAATGCATTGGCTATGTTTATGGATTTGATGCAGTGGATACCGAAGCCATATTTATACCACTTTGTGATTGTATTTACTGATGATATTCTAATATATTCTAAGACTCGTGGGGAGCATGAAGAACATCGTAGAGTTATTCTTCAAACTTTGAGAAGTCATCAGTTGTATGTCAAGTTCAATAAATGTCAGTTTTGGATTTCAGAAGTTAAGTTTTTAGTACATGTAGTTGGAGCCGATGGGATTATTGTAGATCCTACAAAGATTGAGGCAATTATGAATTGACTAGAATCGACCATTGTGACAAAATTAGAAGTTTTCTCGGTTTAGCTAGTTATTATCGCAGATTTGTACGGGATTTCTCCAAAATAGCTTCCCTTATCAGTAGGTTCACCCAGCAGGATGTAGAGTTTGTATGGTCAAAGGCTTGTGAAAAAGCTTTCGCTGAGCTTAAGAACCGATTACATACAACTCCAGTGTTGGTGTTGCCTGATCCAGATAAAGAGTTCGTAGTTAATACCGATGCATCTCAAGTGGGACTAGATTGTGTATTGATACAGGATAACCAAGTTATAGCTTATGCTTCTAGTCAGTTAAGAACTCACAAGAAGAGTTATCCTGTTCACGATTTCGAGCTAGCGGCGATTGTGTTTGCTTTAAAGCTCATAAGACATTTTCTATATGGTTAAAGATTTACTTTTTTTTTCACATCACAAGAATCTGAAGTACTTGTTCTCACAGAAGGAATTGAATATGAGACAGAGGCGATGGTTTGAGCATTTGAAGATTTCGATTTTAGTCTTAAATACCATCCAAGGAAAGCTAATGTTGTAGCTAATGCACTTAGTAGGAAGCGGGAAGAGGTATTGAAGGTGGCTTATCATATGGCCTACGAGTATGAGTTACTCGAGGAAGTCGCATCAGCCTTTGTTGGAGCTCCTGAAATCCCATGATTTATTAGTTGTTGCTTAGCTCAGGGTGCAGACTGTCTCTATTTAGCGAATCATTGAGAGCCAATTCAATGATTTTGATGGTGAAAAGCTTAGGGAATTGGAAGGGAGCAGTGTTAACTCAGAATGGACATAATCTAATGATTGAAGTCTAAGATTCAGAGGTAGGTTGTTAATTCCATTGGTGGTGAGATGCAAGATGAGATACTTAAAAAGTCCTACATGTCTTGGTATTGTATTCATCTTGACAGGAAAAAGATGCATCACGACATGTGTCATTTGTATTGGTGGCCAAGGATGAAGTCAGATGTTGCTGATTATGTTAGACGCTCTGAGATTTGCCAACAGGTTAAGGTTGAAAGGTGGAGACCAAGAGGAACATTGCAGCCACTACCCATTCCTAAGTGGAAGTAGGAGCATATTGCTATGGATTTTGTAACTCATCTACATAGATCTCAGAGGAAACATGATAGTATCAAGTTTATCATTAATAGGTTGACGAAATCTGCATATTTTCTCCAGTAGCTTTTAAATATGATTTTACAGAGTTGAGTGTCATCTATAAGCGTGAGATTCTTTATTTACATGGAGTACAACTTTCTATTGTCACTTATAGAGGTACATAGTTCACCTCTGAATTATGGCAGAGTATGCAAGGACACTTTGGTACTCAACTGTGATTCAATACCACGTTTCACCCATATATTGATGGTCAATCAACGCGGTTGATTTAGATATTGGAAGATACGTTGAGATCTCGTGTTCTTGAATATGGAGGCTCATGGGAAGAATACATTCAATTGTGTGAATTTTCTTACAATAATAGTTATCAAGCAAGTATTGAGATGGTGCCTTTGGAAGCATTATATGGTTGATCGTGCAGAGCATCATCGTGTTAGGCAGAACTAGAAGTTTTAGTTAAGTTGGGGCCACAAATTGTACGAGATTACACAGAAACAGTTGAGCAGATTCGTCAAAGGCTGAAAGCTGCTTAAGACAAGCACAAGAGTTATTATGATCTCTACCACCGAGTTGTTGAATACAATGTTGGTGATTGGGTCTATTTGAAGTTGTCACCTCGGAAAGGATTATAATGATTTGGATTAAAAGAAAACTCTCTCCTATATTTATTGGTCCATTTAAGATTGTGCAGAAAGTTGGGAAGGTTGCTTACAAGATTGCTTTACCCTCTCATCTTGTCGGAGTTCATGACTATTACATGTTTCTATGCTTTGTAAGAAGGTGCAGGATTCATATCATATAACCGAGTGGAATTAGTTTGATTTGAGGCAAGATATTACTTATGAAGAGCAACCTAATTAAAACACGGACTGAAAGATTCAAAAGCTGAGGACCAAAGAGATTCCACCTGTACTTGTTAAGTGGCAATTTCATGGAGATTCAGAGTTAACTTGGGAGCCAGAGTCTTATATGAAAGACCATTTTGCGTATCTCTTTTGATTCAAGTAACTTTTAAGTATAAATTTCGAGGACAAATTTTTAATTAGTAAAGAAGATTGTGAAATCCGAGAATTTCCCTAAACTGGATTAGACGACGAATTAATGATTTTTGGATTTGATTTCATTTTTAGGAATTCGAGGTAGGACCACACGTGACGGACCATATATCATAAGGTAAATAGTAATTTTGTTTGTCGTTTGCCTATTTTATGTATTATATCTTATTCGTCATGAAATAAAGTTCAAATTAATGTTTAGACACATTTTTCGAGTGTTTCAGAGAGCGTTGGTACTTTCTCCAATTTTTGGCAAAATTGGGGTAATTTTTGGGGTTTAATTTGGATATAAAATAAGGGATAAACATGAAATAAAATTTTAAAATGGCAAATTACATGAAGGGGCAACTAGTTTATACTTGAGGATAATATGAGAGGAATAAAATTGTCATTTGGCTACCCTTTTAATTCCCAAAACGAAATCGAACCAGGGGATTTACTTTTTTTCTTCATTTGATCAAATAGTTATCTCTCCATCTTGTCTCTCTTTCACTTCTCATTCACTGTCTCACCTCTTTGATTCATTTTTCTCTCTTTCTCAATTCGATTGAAATCAATAAGAGAGAAGCCAAGACTGCTGGGGTGCATCGATTCAAAGGTAAGCATCAAATTGAATTTTGAATTACTGTGAATCGATAAGGGACTGGTAACTTGGTTTCGAATTCGAAAAAGAAAAGAGAGAGGAGTATTGTTATTTGATCATTGAGTTGAGAGAGATGAGTGTTAGGTTTAGAGACAACGCAATGACACTCTTTATTAATCACTCTAATAAACTCGTTAATTACAATGCGGGGGGTTAACTCTAATTTATAGACTCACATAAACATACTCCTAATCCAACAATGAGATTCTAAATAAACTCATACTCTAACTCAAAGTCCTAATCAAGCTCAAACACTAATCTAATTAAGATTACAACTCCAACATCCCCCCATAATCTAAATTACCTATCTAAATTAAAAAAACATCATCCCCCCATAATTCAGATTGTCATGATCTTCCACTTGATCTTCTCTCAAAATGTAGATCTCGACCTCCATCGATGACATCTTTTATCGTTCACCCGCCATCTATCTCGCACAGCTTCCTCAATGTTGAATAGTGCATAATGCACTCGATTGCCTTCGTCATCAACGACATTATCATAGGTGATCTTACAATCTTGAAGTCGAGCTGGTTGTCCCACACTTCTTTGTGGTCTGCAACTGGTACGCTGGGGTCTAGCGCCAACACCAACTGAAGTGGAAGCTTCATCCTCACATCTAATCGTTGATGGTTGAGCAATACTCTTTTCTTTTATGTCCCAAATCCACGCACTCTTCTCATCAAACTTGACATATATGCTAATAATGACTGCATTGGTAACTGGATTGTACAATTTGTACGTTCCAATTCTCCCTGGAACATAGCCAATAAATATGACCTTCACGCCTTTGTCATATAACTTCTTCCTGTTAGCATAAAAAACATGTACATATGCAGTGGATCCAAACACCTTCAAGTGTTTGACACTTGGCTTGTAACCACTCAAAGCCTCTTCTGGGGTTATATGGGACACACCTTTTGTGGGAGACCTATTAAGTAAATAAATTGAACATGCAACTGCTTCACCCAAAAAGAATCAAGTAGACCTTTGGCCTTCAACATACTATGAGTCATGTCTATAATCGTCTGATTCTCTCTCTGCAACACCATTTTGCTGCGATGTCTGTGGTGGCATGATCGCATGCTTAATCCCATGATGATCATAAAACTCTGAAAATGCTAACGACGTATACTCACCACCACCATCTGTCCTCAAAGTTTTGATGTAGCGTCCACTCTGTTTCTCCGCAATTGCCTTAAACTTCTGAAACAACTAAAGGCATCAAACTTATTCTTTAAAGTATACACCCAAATTATCCTGCTAGAGTCATCAACAAAAGTCATAAAATATTTGCTTCCTCCTAGTGAAGCAGTCTGCAGAGGACCATAAACATCTGAGTGAACCAACTGTGGCAAAGATTTTGCACGCCTTGGAGTGTTGGAAGCAAACGTTCGTCTATATTGCTCCCCCAAGATACACCCCTCACAAATTGCTCTGGATGTTGAATCACATGCAATCCTTTCACTAAATTCTTATTAGTCAACAACTTCAAACTCTTGAAGTTCAGATGTCCATATCTCAAATGCCATAACCATGACTTATCAAAAATAATTCATATAAAAATGGATAAGATCCAATCTTAATCTCAATCTGAAACAACCTATTTTTCAAAGGAGAATTAAGAATGATCATACCTTTAGAGTCAAACACAGTGAGATGACTATCTTTGAAATCCGCTATGTACCCTTTCTCGAGCAACTTCCCCAAACTTAGCAAATTGCATGTCAATGTCGGTACATATAACATATCTGAAATGTACTAATGATCACCATTCTTCAACTGGATCAAAATTCTTCATTTTCCCTTAACTGGAAGTTTCCTCTCATCAGCAAACTTGACATCTGTCAACACTGACTCATCCAACTTATCAAAAAATTCTCTATTGCCATACATGTGGTTAGAGCATGCACTATCGAGATACAACATATTACTCTGAGCATTCTCCTGGGCTGATGAAACCATTATTAGTGTCTGATGACATTCCTCATCTTAATCTGTCTGCTCCTCAAACTCCGACTCTGACTCTGATGATTGCTTTATCCTGCATTGTCTAGCTATATGCCCAAATTTGCGATAGTTGTAACACTGAATCTGATTTCTCTGTTGATCGCGACCTTCATCTCGTCCACGACCTTTATTTCTATCCCACCACTGCTAATTATTATTCTGACCTCTGCCATTATTGTTGACTTTATCACGACCTTTGAACCCATAATTCTTGTTTAGCTTCGGGACAAATGCAGTCTTCAATGCCAGCTCAGTAGGCTTGACTTTTTCACTTTTTTCATTGATTCGTTGCTCATGTGCTCGTAATGAACTAATGATTTCTTCAACTGACTTGGTCTCAAAATCAGTCCCATACTCCATAATAGTAGCTATTATGTGGTCGAACTTCTTGGTCAAGGTGCGCAAAACCTTCTCGTTCACATCGAGATTGGCGACATCTTCGCCATTCATCTTTAACTGATTGACGATTGTCTGAACACGATTGGTGTACTTCTCTATATCTTCAGAGTCATCCATCTCGATCAACTCGAATTGTCGCCTCAAAGTTTGCAACCAAACTTTCTTGGCTTTTTTGTACACCCTTGTAGGATGTCTCTAAATTGTCCCACGCTTCCTTTGATGTCTTCGCCAGTTGCACTTTCTCAAATGCCACATCATCAAGCATTTGCAAAATAAAATAAAGTGCCTTTTGATCTTTCTTGTGAAACTCCTTTTGTGTCGAGGTAGCGTTGGCCCTTGGGTCTTTGAACCCATCTTCAACTATTGCGAACAAGTCTTGAAAACTGAACAAGACTTTCATATGAGTGCTCCATCTATCAAACTTCTTCCCATCGAATGTCGAAAGAGTAGGTTGAACTTGGCCATTCCCCATTGTGGCCATCGATAAATCAAATAAGAAAATCAAAAAACTCTAATTTTGATTAACTTAGTACTGTCGCACACTTTGAACAAAGTGTTCAAATTTCAACTCTGAATTGCTTGGGAGGCTTCACTGATTTCTCCTGTCACAACAGGACAAAAAAAACTTTAATTCTATGTGCTTGAAGTAGGATAGTAAACCGACTTCAACGTAACTTTTCTATATAAAAGATTGATTCAGTGTGTAAGAGTAATCTACTTAAACAACTCCCAACTTTCTTCTTCAACAAAATCAAGCGTATTCCTCCTCTGCAAATCAATTTTCTTCTGCCCAACGTCTCTACACTGCACGCCTCTGCGTTGTTCTTCTATGTGAACACGTTACTCAAACTTCTTGTTTCCAAAACAAGAAACGCGCATACTTCGATCTCTCAATAGATCGGAAGCCCAAATTCTTTGTTTGATCTTCAGCGCAAACCGAACAGGGCCACTTATTTCTTCTCCTCTATGAAGAAACCCAAATATGTTATTCTCCATGAACAAGATCTCAGATTCGAAAATCACACAGGTCTTAGGATCGATTTTGCTATGATACCATGTTAGGTTTAAAGACACCGCAATGACACTCTTTATTAATCACTCTAATAAACTCATTAATTACAATGCGGGGGGTTAACTCTAATTTATAGACTCACATAAACATACTTCTAATCAAATTAAGAGATCCTAAATAGGAAATGGGGATTCATACTCTAACTTTAAGTATTAATCAAACTCAAACATTAATCTAATTTAGATTACAACTCCAACAATGAGAAAGTAATGGAAAATGATTTAGAAACAATAAAAACAAAAATATAACGGCCAACACTACACAACAAACAACACATCAATGAAACAACCATACACAATGAAAAAAAAAGAAAAATAAAATGGACTGTGAACACGGGAGGAAGAAGATGGAGGGAGGTGAGGTATGTGAGGTGATGACGATGATGAGAAGAGAAACCCTACCTAGAGATCCCCTTATCGATGGGGAATAAGCCATCGAAACGAAACAGAGGTCTCTGTTTTATTTTGATGGTGCAGATGAAATGATAGGGATGATCCTCTAAACCAGCTGAAACTAGCTAAGCCAAACCGGACCCGATTCAATGGGTCAAACCACTTTCATTTATAAAAAACTATTTAATTTTGAAAATAAAAATAAAATCCCAATAAAATAGTAAAAATTCAAAAAAATGGGATTTTGTGCCAAATAAATAGAAATTTTGGATTTCTATGGAAAATATGAAAAGTCGAGATTTTCACGAAACTTTTTATCTGGGTTTTTGCCTCGTAAAGTGTAATTTAGGCCAATCGAGCTTAAAACACCAAATTGGATTCCAAAAATTATATAAATTGGTTTTGAAATAAATTAGTGATATTATTGTAATTGAAAATCAAATTGTGGAATTGAGGTCTCGAGAAATATTCGGAGTATTTAAAAGAGTTGTCGAGAGTTTTTAACAAATTGCAACACCGACATTACTATGAAATTATAAGAAATTGTTGAAAAATAGTACAATTAAGCTGAGAGTCATAAATTATGGATTTTATGATTTAATGGGATTTTGGAACAAGGGAATTCGTGGAACGTGCGAGCGAGGAATCGATTAACCAACTTGTGTTTGTTTAATAGTAAGTAAACACTATTTCTTGCTTTTTACAGTAATACGGTTTATATTTTGCACAATAAGGGTGTGAAACTCTTGATTATGCATTCATGGCATCCGAATAGAGTTGCCCCTGCTTCGGTCGTAAGAGTGTGAGGTGCTCCTCTCCAGACTAGACGTACTGCAGGTGTCTAAGGCAGGTAATGTTGACTCTGGGGTAGCATGCATTGACTCGTAGTACCATTCTAGCTTCATCGTGAGAGGGCCCGCTCGTTATGAGCTTAAAATAGGAAATGGGGATTCATGTTGTATATTTATTTCAATATTTCGTTATCGTGTAATACTTATATTATCTATTGTTATTTTTTGTTGTACGAAGCAAAGTAGATGTTTACTTATCTGACACTGTTTATTTTGTGCACTCTATTGTTTGGTGTTCTCGAAATGGCTTTGTCAGGTTCTGAGGCTAAGGAGGACCGAAAGGGAAAGAGGAAGCGAGATGATTTCTGTTAAGGAGCATTTTTCCTTTTGTATGTAATTATTGTTTATATTATTTTATTTTTGGGTTTTCACGGTAAGTGTAGGACGTGAATCACCTGAGAAATACCTTAAGAATTTCATGAATTGAGTTGAATTAGGTTTAAAACTTAAATAGTTTAGTTTTGTATAGTTGAGGTTTTGAGACAGGTTTTAGTTTATGTTTGAGGTTAAGATTCGTAATTAAGGTTTATAACTTGTAGTTCAGTTTATAATTTCATATTGATATCATATTATGAACTGCGGGGAGTTGTGAGTCCTTTTAGGCCTCTCCTTATTCTGCTGTCTATTAGGTTTTGGATGCCAGCGGTCCATATTTAAGGGAGGTGCTAAATTTATTATAAAAATACGGAAAACATTCCGTATTATTTCCTAATTTGCTCCAATTGAAAAACTTGAGAACTGAGGTTTAAATAATGATTTCAATTTAGATTTGGAGCAGTTTAAGGATTGAATTAAAAATAACTTCGAGGTTTAAAGTTAAATGTATGGTTAAGGTGACTAATTAGGGTAATTAGATTAAGTCAGGGACAAGTCTTGACAGTTAGAACCGCGTACCCGCTCTCGGGCCACGTCACTAGTCGGTGACCCTGATTAGGAACTAGTTTGCTATTAGTAAATTTTTAGCCCGTTACAATCACCTTTGCATTGAACACTTTAATCAAGTAGAAGAAGTCGTTCTCTGGTTGAAAGCTGGGTTCGATTTGCTTACACTGGGAGGCTAACTCCAATGGCACTGAACACCAGAATTGATGCTAGTGCTCCAATTTTGAGCCTAAGAGTAGTCTTTTTGTCTCTCTTTGCATCTTCTTTTGGATCACAAGTGCATTCAACAAAAGTATTAGACTACTAGTACATATGGCATGACCATAAAAAGCAAGACAACAACAATTACTAACTAACTGACTAACTAACTAACTAAACTAATTAAACTAAGTAGCTCTCATTCCTATACATAAAATGGAACATTACTTCATAACATTTTCTAATTCTTTCCAAACAAGAAATTAAGAAAATAACTATTACTGATTAGAAAACATTAAAAAAAGTATATGCAACATAAGACAAGCTTATGTTGCATTATTGACATTAGTGATCATGCAAATGCTAACACGTGACAGTTGATATCCTGAATTAGTTGTATAGTGCCCCTAATGTCTATTTGGATAAGTTGTTCATTTATCAAGGCAAATTTTGTAGAGAAGCATGGATTATGTGTAACAGTGTGAATAAGGTGTATACTAGATACTATTTAGTTAACTTAGGTGCGAATTTAAGCCTATGTTAAAGAAATAGACTTGGATAAAAGGTTAAATAAATCAAACCCTAAGATCATCTTACTACTTAAGTTAAATATAAGAAAGGATGGACTTAATGTGGATTCTAAGATCATCTTACTACTTAAAGAGACTAAAATGAGATGTGGGGTTATAATTTGGTCAACCAAACCCTAATCACTTTAACTAGGTATTTAAACAACAATTAGGGCTTTAAGCTAATTTTGCTTCAACTAACTACAAAGAGAAATTGAGGAGAGAATCCTAGAACACTTGTTTGGTGGATTTGGTGGAGGAGAGGGAACTCTCATCAAAGTTTCACAAAGCAAGGTAATAACTTGTCTCATCTTCTCTGATTCTCTCTATTTGATTCACATATTGATTTTGAACGAAATCATGATTTCTCTAGGAGTTTTAAGATGGAAGATGAACCCATATGCATTAATTTGTGATTTGGGTTATCTCTATCTTATCTTTTATGGTTTATTCAAACGGGTTTGCAAAATATATGTTTTAATGGTGAATTTGTAGTTCGGATACATTCTTTGATGGAATGGTAGAGATTTTATGGTTTCAAACAAGTGTTTAATATTGTTTTAATCAGATTTAGACCCTTCGGGGTCGCCGTGAGTTGTTGGAGAATTTGAAAATTAGATTTCTGATCTGAAATTTCAAATTCGTGCCCAGCACTGCACCAGCGCCTTGTTCACAAGCGGTAGGGTGGTGGCCACAACGGTGCCTAGGAAATTGTGAAAGTCAATCCAGTGATTTCCTAGCGTTGTGGCATATAAAATATAGTGTTGGCAAAATACTGAGATCAATTTGTGGTTTTTCGACTCTAGGAGCTAGCAATTTCGCCCCAGCACCTTGTGGGTAAACCCAAGGTGCTGGGAGGGCGCTGGACATTTTTTTAAACTAAATCGTTTAAAAATTACCGAGTTTTATCGGGATATATCGCCGAGACAAGGATCAGGGCAATGGTAACTAACCTCGAAAACCTTTGTCCCTGCGACAAAGGCGTGTCATTGATTCAAAAAAGGTTTTATAACTTTTTAAAGATATTAATGCGAATTGAGTAAACTTACCTCAAACAAAATATGTTAATAATACATACACGAATCTATACCAAATGTAGACACGAGGATAACCAGATAGGAACATCCAAGTTAGAATTTGATAAGATAGCAACGCTTCGAGGTAAATGGGGTTTGCTTTATCTTCAATCATGCCATGCTATTAGTTATGCTAGAATTCACGGTAGTGAATTGTGAAATCCGAGAATTTCTGAAACTTAAATAGATAACTAATTGAGTATTTTCACATTTAAATTGAAATTTGCATATCCGAGGTGGAACCCACGCATTACGGACTAAAGATCATAAGTCTAAATATTATCTTTTTGTGTTGTTTGCCTAATTGGTGCATTATACTTTATTAGCGGTGAAAAAAAGTTGGATTAGTGTTTAGATGCGACGTATGCGTGTTGGTGATTTTTCCAATTTTTGGGTAAAATTGGGGGTATTATCGTGGTTTAATTTGGGCATAAAGTATAAGAGATAATCATGAAAATAAAAGAAAATTGTAAAAAAAACCAAAAGGGCATAAGGTTTGTTAAAGGTAATGGATAGAGATGAGGGTATGATAGTCTTTTCGCTAATAAACCCATATTTTCTTCTCATCTCCTCCATTCCAAAATGAAGCCGTCTCTCCCCTTCGTATGGGTTAATTTCACAGATGGTCACTCAAGTTTGCAGTTTGTAACACTTTGGTCACTAAACTTACATTTGTCCCAAATATATCACTCAACTTTACAAAACGTTTCAACAAAGTCACTCCGACCACTCTCCGGTCAAAAACCTACCGGCGCTGCTGACGTGGAGCCACGTGGGATTTCATGGGAGGTCACTTAACTTGTTAAGTGATGACATGGCATGCCACACACACACCCACCCACCCCACCCTTAGTTCACCCCACACTCATTACACAAATTTCTTTTCTTCCTCTCCAACACCCTGAATCGTCGTCTTCTTCGTCGTGCCCTCTCTCTCGCGGTTCCTCTCTCGCGGTTCCTCTCTCGCGGTCGTGCTCTCCCCTCCCCCTCCCCCCACTGGATCATCTTCTTCGCCGTGCTCTCTCGCTCGCGGTTCCTCTCTCGCGGTCGTGCGGTCGTGCTCTCCAACCCCCCTGGATCGTCTTCTTCGTCGTGCTCTCTCTCTTTCGCGGTTCCTCTGTCGCTCGCGGACCCCCCTGGATCGTCTTCTTAGCCTTGAAGCTTCGCCGAAAATCCCTGCGACATCCAATGCCTCGGAAGATTTGTTAGTACTTATCATAGCTTGTGTGGCTTGCATTTGAACAATAATTATGGAATTTATAGTCAAAATAAAGCCAATGTATATAGGGGAAAATTGAAATAGCATGCCCTTCTGCTACTGTCATTTCTAATGCACTGTGAGTGCTATCCTTGGTATGTGCCTTTCTTCTTCTTTGCCGATTTTTTATCGATCAAATAGAGTGACATGAAGAAAAAAAATGTCACGACAGTTCTACAATCAATTTTCAACTCTTAAACCAATTCTTTTGATTAGTAACTTAACATTTATAACCAAAAATGCCAAGAGCGTGCTTCGCAAAAAATGAAAGTGCGATCTTTTTTTAATCAAGAAAGAGCAATTGTCATTGAAAATACAGACTATGTTCCATTCAACAGAGGAACCGCGAAAGAGAGAGAGCACGACGAAGAAGACGATCCAGGGGGGTTGGAGAGCACGACCGCACGACCGCGAGAGAGGAACCGCGAGCGAGAGAGCACGACGAAGAAGACGATCCAGTGGGGGGAGGGGGAGGGAGAGCACGACCGCGAGAGAGGAACCACGAGAGAGAGGGCACGACGAAGAAGACGATGATTCAGGGTGTTGGAGAGGAAGAAAAGAAATTTGTGTAATGAGTGTGGGGTGAACTAAGGGTGGGGTGGGTGGGTGTGTGTGTGGCATGCCATGTCATCACTTAACAAGTTAAGTGACCTCCCATGAAATCCCACGTGCGCCGCCACGCGCAGCGCTCGTGGGTTTTTGACCGGAGAGTGGTCGGAGTGACTTTGTTGAAACGTTTTGTAAAGTTGAGTGATATATTTGGGACAAATGTAAGTTTAGTGACCAAAGTGTTACAAACTGCAAACTTGAGTGACCATCTGTGAAATTAACCCCCCTTCGTATTCCTCTTCTCTCGTAAGACAAAACCGCCTGTCTCCCTTACTCGTTTCATTATCTTTGACGCATCACTCTTCTTCTCTCTCGATTAGTTAACTCTAAACTGCTCTATCTTTCTTGGTTCTTTTTGCTCTGTTTTCCTCTTTCACTACTCCCGTCTCTAGATCAGGTGTCTGTCTCTCATGGTCTCGGACAGAACAGAGGCAACACGGTGAAGAAGAGAGAAAATAACTCACAGTGGAGGTTAGTTTTTGGATTCAAAATTGTTGTTAGATCTCGATGACTCATGGTTGTATCAATGGATTGATTGATAAGTGTGTTGTGTGTCGTTGATGTTTGATTTGATTGGGGGAAAAAGGGTAGTTGACGATGAACTATGAAATAAGAGATTTATGTTTGTGTTAGGGATTGATTTTGGGAAAAAGGTATGTTGCTGTTGTGACTATCATTGTTGTTATGGTTGTTTTGTTATTGATATTATTGTTGTTGGTTTTTAATTTAGGTTATTAGTTTGGATTAATGGAGGATTGATGTTGGAGGTTGTTGTGATGTCATTGTTGGTGTTGTTGGCTTGATTGAGAGGAGGGAATTAAGAAGATGATGGTGAAGATTAATTAGGGACAACCTTGGTTCATGTTTAAGATTCCTAGTGTTTTTGCTTATCTGCCTTGCCAATATACAGGGCAGCCTTGTGCCCTGAAAAAAGATATGGCAGTGGCTTGATTGAGCAAGGCAATGCCTACGTTAATTTGGATCTTGGTTACCCGAGTCACAAGTAGGAGTAGCACCAATTGATACAAAGATTAGGGAAGGGCGATTGCGGTGGTTGGTCACTTGCAAATACGACCTACAAATGCCCCCACTAGAAAACTTGACTCAATAGAAACTGTAGAAATTCGACAAGGTAGGGGTAGACCAAAGTTAACACGAGATGCATTAATTAGGAGGGATTTGAATGGTTTGGAAATCTCACCATCAATTGCACTTAATCGAACACAATGGAAAAGTTTGATCCATGTAGCCGACCCCAATTAATTTGGGACCGAGGCCAATTAATTTGTTGTTGTTGTTGTTGTTGTTGTTGTTGTTGTTGTTGTTGTTGTTGTTGTTGTTGTTGTTGTTACCCGAGTCAATGCCAAGTCTAGTGTATTAAATAAAATGGTTAAATATGATTAAGTTTGTTGCTAGTTAACGAAACGGAGACTTGTTTGAATTCTAAATTGAGTAATTGGACCTTATTGTTAAATGTTGAGTTTAATGATGTTGTTTATGATAAAATGAGTTCGAATGGACTTATTAAGGTTTCCTTTAAATATTTTGGTAATGTAATAGCATAGAATTGTTAATTGGGATATAAACTTTAATTTAGGAATGTATAGACAAGTTGATGATTATTGTAAAGTTAAATATGTGGTTTAGACCCTATTTGAGGTGCACTAAGTATGTTAGGACGTAATGTGAATTTCATAGGTGAATTGTAATGGTTTTTTATTTAAATGAATGGACTAACGCACTAGTTAAAGTTCAAGAACATGGAAAAAAGTTGTAATGGTCAATTGAAAACTTTAAAAGGGTTATCGAGTTAGTAAAAGTGATTTGGACTCCATTGTAACTTGTAATATAATTTTGAAGTATTAAAATAGAGTTTTAACTTTAAAATGAAATTTTATGATTCAATAGGACTTATGAAAATACGTGAAAGCCGGGGAACGCGCGAGTGAGCTTCGCTATCCATTTCAAGTTTGTTGTTTGTAAGTGAACCTTGTTGTGGTCTTTACTATTTATGGAATTTATCTTTGTACCTGCATTTATGTTTAGTCTGTATTGCATTTTGCATTATTCTTGGTCATGCATTCATGTCATTCTGAACGATGGGTTGTTAGTGCTACGACTCATGAGTGGGACTCGGAGCTAGGTTTCGTGACTAGATAGGCTGGAACATGGAAGATCCAAGGCACACAAGTTTCCGGTGAGCATGCATTGGATTTTTATTACTTTTTTAGGTTCATTCTAGGGTCGGCCAACCTGTTTATGAACCTTGAATAGTAATAAAATGGTTTCTCGTTGTTATATAAATTTCTTGTTATTTGGAAATGCAATTACATGTCTCCATGTATTCAGACTAACATTTGCAGGAGTACAGAGCAGTATAGAAGTTTACTTACCTGACATCTTCGAGTTGTTTTTGATGATGTTAGGTTCTCTGTGAAGACAAAGAAAGAGCGAACAACACTCAAAGATCTTTGGTGATTATTTTCATGTTATAAAGTTAATTCTTGTTGTATATTGTTTTTTTTTTATATCACTTTGGGCTTTGGGGTGAATGTAAGGCGTGAAACACTCTCGAATAAGTATGATAGCTTTATAAACCAATTTAAGGAAGTTTTTGAAATGTTTTATGGTTTTATTGGATGTTAATTTGGTTCATGAAGTAGTATTACTTCAGGTTGAAGTTGTAAAGTTGTAAATTAGTATTTCACATTGGAAGTAGTTTTAATAATTCCATTTCATATATATTGTGATCTTGGGGGAGTTGTGAGTCATTCTAGGCTTCTCCCCATTCTGTTGTCTATTAAGAAATTTTTTCGGCAGATCATTTTTAGAGGTGTTGCCGGAAATTTTTTTAGAAAATATGGAGAACAATCCATATGATTTCCTAATTTGCTCAAATTAAAAAAATCATGAATTGAGTTTCATTAATGATTTAAATTTAGTTTTGGAGCATTATTGAAGATATAATTAAAAATTATTTTGAGGTTAAGTTAATTGAATTGATTATGTGCCTAATTAGGGGAGATTATGCTAAATTAGGACTTAGTGAGACGGGCCTTAACAAACTTGGTATCAGATCTATAGTTAACCTCTATCAAGGAAATGTATGAAATAATAATGAGTTGAATTTAGGATTGAGTCAATCGGTATGTTTGGGTTAAGGCTCTCGGATTACGTTAAGTTACATGAATTCAAGTGATGGTCTTGAGGAACAATGTTTAGTAAAGAGGTCATGATTAATTGGGAAGTGACTGTGAGCTGGGAATACTTTGGTATTGTGTTATATTTGATGTGTATTTATGTATTATCGCAAGATATGCGATATGAAGTTTATTCTCCTTGTTTGTTCGATACTTAACTCGTGCGAAACGACGAGTAAAGTTAAGAACATATAACAAAAGATAGAATAGACTTATGAAATGATAAAATAAGCGTGATAAGACTTGAAATAGACTCGGGAAGTTTAAATTCACAAGGCTATTGTAAGTAGTTTGATACTAATATAACTGAGGGAAGTTATAAGTTACAAAACCAATGAGAAATTGGTTGAAAGGGAAGTCCAAATGACTCGGGTATGTAACTACTAAACATGGACTCCTTTCAAAAATTGAAAGTATCGAACAATTACAATTGTGAAACACTCAGGAAAATGGCAGAACATACTTAATTTAAGTCTCAAACGATTGGAAATTGTTTGTAAACATGAAAAAAATAAAAATTGAGACTTGTGTGAATCATAAGATATGACATATCTTGAAAATATAAGTTGAAATAGTAACTCGGTAAGACCTATTCTACAAAATATTGGTTGAATTTATAACTAATTGATGGTTGCTTCCAAAAATAGTCTCAAAAAGGAAAAAGGAGACATGTGGTTACAAAAATAGAAATTGATTAGACAAATTGAATCTTGACTTGGAAATCACAATGGGATTGTAATAAATCCAATTAATCCAATTAAGTTGTTTAAGTTAGGTTTCTACGAAAGTAAAATACTTTGAAGCAAAGTATTAACTCCTTTTCGATACAAAACACAAAGTGAAATATGGAATAGAATCGCGATTGAAATCAATCTAATGACTTCTAAAAAGAAGTACTGAATTTTTTTGGTTGTTTATTACTTAAGTTACTTATTCATAAGTGACGTTGATTACAATGGTTCTATGAGTTGAATAAAGAAATGATAACACGAATGAAAATACACGAGTTAGAAGTAATCTTTGTCAGCATCGGATTAGGTGTTGTTACAAAACAATGATCAACAAAATTCTTAACCTAAAAATGAAAGGTGTAGTGATAAGATCAACATGTTAAGAGTAGAGATTGGGGAAAAAGGTATGAAAATAGCTAGGGTTAGCTATTAAAAATATATGACACAAGTATTTATGTTAGAAAATGCTAAGTATCCAATAGCCACTTCTAACCAAATTAAGTTATGATGCTTATCACTACAACTTAAAATATAACAAAGGAAGATATAAATGTACTGATTGAGAATCAGTAAGTGATTATTATAGGACGTTAGTATGAGCTCCTATATTGCGAGAATTTTCATTTATAGGACTCAAAGAACTGAAATAGCATCCTTTAAGAATTTTACTAGTCGTTAAGTTAAACAAAAAGGGCTTGGAAATTCTAATTCTTCTATATTCAGTTGAATAACAAAGAACAAGTGAAATCGTCAAAAAGTGAATTGATGGTCAATAAGATACTTTGGTATCTTACAGAGTGTGACGACCCAAAAATCGAAACACCCATCCTAGGGGTAATTTAGTAATTTTATAAACCCTAAACAAAATTGGTCCCACTATATAAATTTATTGTAAACCCTAGCCTTCTTTATGCACGCACAAAAAAAATTAAGAGAAAAAGAGGAGTTGAGACTTGTTTGGGGAATCGTGGTGGTGCGAAACCAAGGAGACATCCATTGAAGGTAATCCACCCTCTACACCATTTCTTTTCTTGTCTCATTAAATTTACAAACTTGTGTGTGTTTCAATAATGATGGAAAACATATTTTTCCTCTTTTTGATTTTAATGGGTGAAATTTTGGTGGAGAACCCTAAGGGGACGACATCGTCGGCACCGCCGAAGAAGGGCGGCGGCTTCGCTAGCTCTGCCGATTTAGGGCGGCGGACCCACCGCCGCCGGAGTAGAGTGGCGGTGGTGGACCGCCACCACTAAGGGGGAGGGGCCTCCACCAGAAGGTGGAGGTCTCCCCAATGTGAGCCCGTGCTCACTACCATTAGGCAGTAAACACAGGAGGGGGGAGGACAGGGGTCATTTTTACCCCTGGCCACCCCCAACCAGGGGCCATTTTGGTCCCTGGATTAAAAAAAAATATATAAAATATAAAATATATATAATATAATAATAAAATAAACTATAACATTCTATATATAATATAATAATATAATATGTATATATAATAGAAATAGATAGAATAAAATAAATAGAAACAAAATTTGTGGACTTCGGGGCGCACTATCGCACCTCGACGAGGGTTTTCGACAACGCGAAACCCGCGGGACCCACATTAGTGGACCCGAAGCAATTTGCTAATAAATTGGAAATTGAGTAACTTTGAAATGAAAACTGCGAATTAATGTGAATGAGTCTTAAATTTTATAGATTCGTGAAACGATTCATATAGAACCTTGCGCGCGCAAAGATTGGGAGTGGATATCGCAGCGAGTCGAGGTAAGTGGGGAGCTTCGCTCAAGTATCAAATATGGCATATTATTAGATAATTAAGATTCATGATTTGAACTCAAGACTCGGGAATGGGTTGCATTATGCTATTGACTTGATTTACTTATTTATGGTTGTATATGTGTTGCACCAAAAAAAAATTGGGATTACTTCTCCTGGGCAAGGAGATGGAATTACCTATTCCTGGGTAAGGAATTGGAATTACCCCTCCTGGCTAAGGAGATGGGGCTAAATTATCAAGGACTTGAGCAGTAGTAAACTTCTCATGCAAACTCTAAGTGATTTTGGTGCACATATCGGCGACGGCTTGGATTAACATACTATCGATTTCATGGGACCATTGAGGGGACACAACAACCATTGTGTTCACTAGTGATGTTCATCACCTCGAGAGTAATGGAATCGGTCACCGGAATCAAGTCAATAACTAGTATGCATTGAATGGACCAATGACTTATAAATATTATTATTCTTTATGGTATATCTCTTGTGGGCCCCTATGCATGAATGCTTTAATTTTATTTATGATTTTCAAACCTTTTGCTAGTATGGTTTAATTGCATCTTGGAACTTTTCTTAAACGATTAAAATGGATGGTTTACATTTAATTATGCATATGAATCTTATTTCCATGCTTTCTACTAATTGCATGATGATTTGATTTCAATTCCATGTTAGATCTTGCATCTTTATTAATTAGTACTTGCGTGTTTGATGTTTAAGCGGGTTTTTTTCGCATTTACTGAGCTCCTTTAGTTCTTTTAGCTCACCCCACTTACTCTTCAGGTCCGTCTTCATCAATACCAGCGCGGGATAAAGGGAAGGCGATAACGTAAAGTTTTGCTTATGATGTGAACTTTGCATGCTATTTATATTATCGATATTCAAACATCTAAACATGGGTTGAATTAAATTCTCAATGGGTAGATTCTACACCTCGAGACTTGTTGACTTAGTACCAATGTCGTATACGTTTGCAGTTACTTAGGGATACTTGAACATCTTTGTTTGGAATTATTTGCTTAACATATGGAACCTTTTTTAGTTTTAAATTCCGTAATCATTGTTTCATATGTAAAGTTGTGTAGTTCCACAGGTTGAATTAGGCGTGCCAAGCCGTTATTTGGGTCTGATTCAGGTATCGGGCTTGGGTAACGGTTTGGGCTTGGCGACTAGGGGAGGGTCGTTTCACATAGACTATTGAAAAGTTGGGAAGATCCAAGACAAATGGAAATAACTTAAGACTATAACAAACAATTTAACTGTTTTAGTCGTAAAAAGTTTCTCTATTTTGAACAAATATTAGTTAAGGAAGACTTCAAGTTATCAAAGATTATAAGAAGTCGCATCATCCTTAGCTATGTATTTCGAAAAAAGAAGAGATATATACTTCCATTGTAAGTTAACATTAAAGAGTTGTAAGTGGTTTAGGTGTTGATCAAAAGTCATGATAAGTTTGAAAATAGGGCTAATAAGTGAGATCAATGTGAGAATAGCTAAGATTGACAAAAAATGATTGAAATAGACTTTTTATATGAAATATAACGAAAAGTCGAAATGACTTGTGACTATTGGAAATGACACGGACGAACTCTTTTAGTCAAGGTAAGGCATTGGAGTAGTTGGCATGACCAAAAGTCTAAGTAACTCTTTTATAATCACGACTCATTCACAGTGTAGAAGATCGGTGTGACGTCCACCATCTTTGAATAATCGAATGAATTTGTGATAGTCGTGTTGGGTTTTGGGTTTCACACGTAGCGGAGAATTCAAAACAATTTTTCGAAAAATCACAACATGACCGAAAATAAGTTCCAAAAACTAGATTTACAAAAGTAAATTATATCTTAATCCGTAATTTACTTCTCTGATTATTCGATCTCCAAGTCGTTCAAGCACCCATCCTCTATCGGAAATCCACACACAAATAGTGACCACAATTTGGAGTGCTAGCCCCAAGAGAGATTGAAAACATTTTTCTTTCTCTCCCAAAATCCAGAGAACTCAAAATTTGCAAAAATGAAAAAATTTTGTTTCGTTTTAAGGTTTCAACCTCTATTTATTTATAATAGGAATATTATAATGGATAACCACAATGAGATATACGATCAAAATCAATTTCGATTCTTATTCATACAAAACAAGCAATTGAATCAAGAAACGAAATATTAATCATGCATTGAACACAAGAATCATATTAAATTAATCATATTAACCTAATCATGATTTCTTTCATGGAGACATACATAATTATTGAACAAAAATGAAATATGTATTCAACACTAGAATCACATTAAATTAATCATATTAACATAATCATGATTCCTATCATGGAGACCCACATAGTTATTGAACAAAAACAAAATATATATTCAACACTAGAATCACATTAACCAAAACATGACTTCTACCATGAACATATGAATTTCGCATCGTTAAATATTAAAAATATATGTTAATCTAAATATTCTAAACAAGAATTCAATCATTAAATCAAATCATGCATTTGTATCAAATACATGAATTAATAATATGCTCTAAAACCAATTCTTGATAAAATTTTCATAGAACCTATATTTACATCATATATACATTAATCAAGATCATGATTCAAACATATAGTATATATACATAAGAGAAAACATGCAAATGTTTAATAGAATCGAGCCAAAGGCTCTGATACCATTATTTGGTTTTGGGGTTCATACGAGCGGAAAATTTAAAATAATTTTTGAAAAACCCCAACAGGATCAAAAATAAGTTCCATTAAAATTGATCTACAAAAGTAAACCATACCTTAATTAGTGATTACCTTCTTTGATTGTTCAATCTCCAAGACGTTCAAGCGCGCGTCCTCTATAAGAAATTCACACATGAACGGTGACCGCAATTTGGAGTGCTAGCCCCAAGAGAGATTGAAAACATTTTTCCTTTCTCTCCTAAAATCCAGAGAACTCGAAAATAGTAAAACAAAAATCGTATTTCATTTTAGGGTCTCAACTACTAGTTATATGTGTAGGTAAACTTACTTTAAAAATCTATTCGAAATACAACTATTGTTATTACACATATGCCCCTATTAATAAGTTATCATATTACAAATTGTAAGGGCTTTTATGTCATGAATTTTATAATATAAAAATCATTACTCTACACCAATTGAAATTGTGCAAACTCATTCTTTGTATGTGACCCAATATGTTCATGCGACGTTGGCAGTGAACCAAAATATTTTGGTAAGCAAGTCTTAAGCAGTCTCTAGCAAGGCATTATGACTACTCAAGTAGCACGAATATCAAAATAGATACAATCTAATGAATAAAGTATATCATATCCTTTTGTTATGCAATATCCTTTGATTAAACATAAGGCATAAAAGTCACCCTTAATGTTCAATCGTACTAGTCTCTACATGAGAGGGGCAAATTCTATCTTGATTACACACCCTAACATAATATTCACATGGTAACCAATAACAATCTTTATAATCTTCAGGTTAAAGATAACGTTAGATTGTGTAAAATTACAATACTCATAATATTGAAGTCCTTGGTAATCTCAAGTCAAAGTACTAATGATATATCTATAATGAGTAACACCTATGACTTCCATGTGGTGTTCTCATATCGGGTCGGTCCAGTACCTTGTTCTAATAACAACTACTTATGATCTCGATTCGTATCCCTGTACAGATCATTACATGACCATCGATCAAAGTTTATATTAGCCTTAATTCATTATAGTTCCTAGCATAATGACCGACCAGTGACATTTATGATATTTCAATAAATATCATGGATCTTACTATAAGGTAAACATGCAATCACTTATAATAGAACAACAAATGAAAACCTCAATTTTATTAACTAAAATTATAAGATAAATAATGTTTGTAGATTAACCTAGGGCACATATCCCAAAAGTTGTTTATGATAAAATGAGTTCAAATGGACTCATTAAGGTTTCTTTTAAATATTTGGGAAATGTGATGGCCTAGAATTGTTAATTGGGATATAAACTTTAATTTGGGAATTTATAGACAAGTTGATGATTATTGTGAAGTTAAATATGTGGATAAAACCCTATTTGAGGTCCACTATGTATGATAGGACCTAATGTGAATTTCATAGGTGAATTGTAATGGCTTTTAATTTAAATGAATGGACTAACGTACTAGTTAAAATTCAAGAGTGTGGAAAAAAGGCATAATGGTCAATTGGAAACTTTAAAAGAGTTATGGAGTTGGTAAAAGTGAGTTAGACTCCGTTGTAACTTGAAATATAATTTTGAAGTATTAAAATGGAGTTTTAACTCTAAAATGGAATTTTATGATTTAATCGGACTTATGAAAATATGTGAAAGCCAGACTATCAATTTCAAGTTGGTTGGCTGTAAGTAAACCCTAAAGTGGTCTTTACTATTTATGGAATTTATCTTTGTACATGCATTTATGTTTAGTCTACATTGCATTTCGTATAATTCTTGGTCATGCATTCATGTCATTCCGGACGATGGCTTGTTAGTGCTACAGCTCACGAGTGTGACTCAGTGCTAGGTTTCTTGACCAGATAGACTGGAACATAGAAGACCTAAGGCACAAAAGTTTTTTAGTGAGCATTTATTGGATTTTTATTACTATTTTAGGTTTATTCTTAGGTCGGCCAACCTGTTTATGAACCTTGAATAGTAATATATGGGTTTCACGTTGTTATATAAATTTCTTGTTATTTTGAAATGCAATTACATGTCTCCATGTATTCAGACTAACATTTGCTGGAGTACAGAGCAGTGTAGGAGTTTACTTACCTGACATATTCGAGTTGTTTTTGATGATGTCAGGTTCTTTATGAGGACAAGGAAAGAAAGAACAAGACTTGAAGATCTTAGGTGATTGTTTTCATTTAATAAAGTTAATTCTTGTTGTATATTGTTTTTTTATACATCATTTTGGGCTTCGGGGTGAGTGTAGGGCGCGAAGCACTCTTGAATAAGTATGAGAGCTTTATAAACTAGTTTTTAGGTAGTTTTAAAAATGTTTTATGGTTTTCATGAAGTAGTATTAGTTCAGGTTGAAGCTGTAAAGTTGTAAACAAAGATTTCACATTGGAAGTAGTTTTAATGATTCAATTTCATATATATTGTGAACCTCCGGGGGGTGTGAATCCTTCTAGGTTTCTCTGTTCATTTTTTTTTATAATGTTGGTCCCAATTCAAGGTGAGGAGAGTGTGGTGACTAATTTATATATGAGCTATAAGTATGAAAGTGGGGTTCACTCCAAAATGCCAAGGCAAGATGGAATGTCCACTCTACACTTATAACCCTTATTTTTCATTCCAAGTAGTCGATGTGGGACTATCCCAACATCTAAAACATCCCCCTTAAGTCCAAGTTGGACTTGACTGCAGATTATAAATCAACCAACTTTGTTGGATGTCTACAAGGCCCTTGGATAATGGGCAATTAAGCCAATCATAGCCTCTGATACCATGTTCAATTTTTTATAATGTAGGTCCCAATCTAAGGTGAGGAGTGTGTGGTGACTAATTTATGTATGAGCTATAAGTATGAAAGTGGGGTTCACTCCAAAATGCTAAGGCAAGATGAAGTGTCCACTCTACACTTATAACCCTTATTTTTCTTTCCAAGCAGTCGATGTGGGACTATCCTAACATCTCCAATATTCTCCCTATCCTCCTATCTATTAGGTGGATTTTTCGGTACGCCATTTTAAGCGAAGGTGCTGCCGAAATCTTTCTAGAATATACGGAGAACAATCTATATGATTTACTAATTTGCTCTAATTAAAAAATCATGAATTAAGTTTCATGGAGGATATAAATTTAGTTTTGGTGCATTATTGAGGATAGAATTAAAAATTATTTTGAGGTTAAGTTAATTGAATGGATTAGGTGCCTAATTAGGGGACATTAGGCTAAGTCAGGACTTAGTGAGATGGGCCCTGACATGAATGGTTAATATCTTACTTGGAATCAAATGGAATATATCCTGTTGTTCCACTTTATCTTGTCCCTTGAGTTCTTTATTATTGAATGCCTTTGGAACTGAGATGCTTGGAATGAATAATTGTAAATGGTACCTTGGACTGGAGAGCTAGAAGACACTGATCATCTCCTTCCACTATTAAAAGATAACTTGAAGGCCAATTTATGGCAGGTAAGATCATAATGATGCTTAGACACCAATCTATGAAACATGATCATATTTGATACCTTGGTAGTCACATCACACAATTTATATATGGTTTCCACTTCATTGACTCTATGGCATTCATGTTATCATTGTTATCTTGATGACTATCTTGTTCAGGCTTTTCTTGTTGTATCTTGCATTATATATTTTGCTTGTTTATATTATCCTTTCATGCCCATAATGATAGTAGAATTGGTCAATAACCTTGTTCATGCTAGTTATTACACATTAGGTATTACTTGAATGATTGACGGTAAAGCAGAATTTTACTTTACTGAGCCCATTGGGTATTTGATCACCCCACTACTCTTCCCCCTCCAGGTACCTCATATGTTGCTCAGGACAGAGGAAAGAGCATAGTCATAACATAGAAGCTCTTTCCTCGTTTGCAAGGTTGTTTATATATATTTATTTGATTTTGAAACATTTTATGTAATAAATATGAGATTTTATTATTAGTAGACTTGTGAACCCACAGCGCCCTAACTTCTTTTTGACACAACCGCAACACCCTAGTTGTTTAACTTTCGTGAGACTTTTTATTTTATTTCCACACCTAATAAACTTAGAATACTTTTATTCCACACCTATTATAAGTCGTAGTAGTCTATTTGTAGATTGTCTTGTTGTATTTCCGCAGGTTAAGGCTTACTAGATCATCGCCCGACTCACTGATTCATCTTGAGGGGTTTAGCAATGGTTTAGGTCGGGCAGCCCTTGTTGTAGGAATTGTAGCATTCCCTATCCTGATTAGTGTAATACCTAGCCTGAGTCCCTAATTAAGACCTGATACACTTGCCATACTTAACTAGAGCCAGCAGTATCTCCTTCCATACTTGATAAACTCAATTCGTATATTGATACCGAAATAAAATTAAAATATACAAAGCAAAAAATTAAAGATTTTTTCGATAATCAGAACGATATACATAAATTCGAAGTTTATCAACGCATAAACCTCTTTTACAAAATCTCCCAACCCTGTTATATTACAATAAAGTAACTCAAACAACATGCATATACAGGAAGGCTCATTACATCGGAGATAAGACTATAAAACTTATATATCTTCTCCTTGCCTTTCACGTAAGCGTTGGTGAGAACCCGAAATGTTAAATTTGAGATGAGCGCTCCAACTTTCTTTATAAGTAAGGATTCACAAAGCCATCGACATTCCATATAATAATCAAGAGTAATATGCAATAACGATATGCACCAAACATAGATAACGAGATCATGAAAAACATATAATCCAATAAATATCGGATGCAAGTCAAACTGTCAATGGTTATTACACTGTGATTCTCATTTCATTTGTAAACTTAAGGTCGATTACCTATCAACACCATTAATGCAAATGCTAGAACAAAACATTGGTCGATGTGCCATCTAGCCAATCCATTAATATTCAATGGTTCTACCCCAAACATTTTAGTGAATGTGTAATTCACGTAACCTATTTAGTTGAGTAGGATTTACCATATAAGCCAAGAAGAAAACACATATCCTATACGACCTGTTCTCAACTCCAGGATTTACACTCGTCGATCACATTAGATTCTATTTTTCATTTTAATAATTACATCAGAGTGTGCATAGCTCTCCCTTAATTCCGTAAATTATATGAACTATATATACTACAATATTCAGGAAACATTTATAAATAAGCCAATCCGTACTTACCTCAGTCATGTTTTGTAATCTAGTCCAGTCCAGTCCAAGGAAACTAAAAATTGATCCAATTACCGATAATTAGTTCAAGGTGGACCTGGATTCGTGGATCATTGCAATTCGTGTGCACCCCTAAATCAAGTGGTGGAAAAAGTTCTCTCGGTGTTCTATTTCTAGCTTTTTTATTGAAATTCCCATTGGCCTAATAGATGTTGGTGGAACTTTGGATTTTTGTTTAGGTTTCTCTACTAAAGGTGCCTTCCTCTTCTCCTGTTGGGGCATGTGCCATAGGTCAGTCTACAAACATTATTTATCTTATACTTTAAGTTAATAAAAAAGGTTTTCATTTGTAGTTTGATTTTAAATGATTGCATGTTTACCTTATAATAAGATCCATGGGTATTTGTTGAAATATCATAAATGGCCCAGTTGGTCATTATACTGGGAACTATAATGAGTTAATACTAGTGTGAATCTTGATCGATGGTCATGTGATGATCATGCGTATAATGATACAAATTGAGATCATGAGTACTTGTTATGGGAACAAGGTACTGGACCGACCCGCTATGAGAACACCACAAGTATTAAGTCATAGGTGTTACTCATGATATATATACCTTTTAGTCTTTTGAATTGAGATTACCATAGGCTTCAATATTAGGAACATGGTAATTTGACACAATCAAACGTTGTCTTTAACTGGCCGATTATAAAGATTGTGATTGGTACCATGTGAGTAATATGTGAAGGTTTGTAATCAATATAGAATTTGACCTCTCATATAGAGAGAGATATCAGTGGATCCCTCGATATGTTAGACTATTAAATGGCCGAGTTCAAGTAAATTGATATGATCAATGTCATTTGGATGTTTTCAGTCTACCTAAAGATCGAGACTAGTACGATTGAACATCAAGGGTGACTTTTCATGCTTTATGTTTAATCAAAGGATATTGCATGACAAAAGGATATGAAATATGTTATTCATTAGGTTATATCGATTTTGATATTCCTGCTACTTGGATAGTCATAATACCTTGCTAGAGACCACTTAGGACTTGTGTACAAAAATAGTTTTGGTTCACTGCCAATGTCGCATGAACCTATTAGGTCGCACACAAAGAATGGCTTTGCCCAATTTCAATTAGTCCTGATTAATGAGTTTTATATGATAAAATTCATGACATAAAAGCCCTTAGGATTCGTTAAATGATAACTTATTAATAGGGGCATATGTGTAATTTACTTAAAACTGCCTAAATACAATAGTTATATTACAAATAGGGTTTTAAGTTAAAGCTTATCTACACATATAAAAAGAAGTTGAAACCCTAAAACAAAATAAGATTTCATTTTTACTATTTTGAGTTATCTAGATTTCGGGAGAGAAAGAAAAAAACATATTCAATCTCTCTTGGGGCTAGCACTCCAAATTGTAGTCATCGTTCGTGTATAGATTTTCAATAGAGGACGCATAATTGAACATCTTAGAAATCGAACAATCAGAGAAGGAAATCAAGGATTAAGGTATTGTTTACTTTTATATTTATTGTTTAATGAAACTTATTTTCGATCCTGTTAGGGTTTTTCTAAAATTATTTTGAATTATTCGTTGCGTATGAACCCCAAAACCCAACATCTCTTCTCGTGAATTTCTACCTTTACCACTTTCGGCCATTTCTAAATCAAAGACTCACAAGTTTGAATAGCAAATAAACATGCGGATCATAAAAATAACGTTTATCGAAAATAATTTGCTATAATGAAATTATTATTTTAAAAGGAGAAACCATTTAGAAAGCTAGCTTAAAAATTCATCAGAAACTTTGAATTAAATTGACATCAAAGTTTTAACTTAATTATAAAATTTAAATCAGTTTTTTAAATAATGTACAACAATTGTATGATAAATTTTAGTCGTTTGGAAAACAAAACAAATTAAACCAAACCCCAATCTCATTTTGAACTCAATTTTCAAACCAATTGCAAATATGTTTAAATATACCACGACTTCAAAATTATTGAATTTGTAAACCAACGATTATTGTAATTGCAATGCCTAATCTATTGGAATCAATGAAACATTTGTTCAAAGTAATAGAATGAATTTCAATAAAAAAATTTCAAAAATCATTGAAAAATTTGCAAATATCGTTCAATTCGAAAATTTGTTGAAGTAAAAAGAAAGGGTTATTGTAATCACCTTCTTGAGAGTGAATTTTTCAAAATTAAAGCTCTTGAATTTCTCTATATCATTTTTCTAAGCTTTAGGTGAAATACCTTAAACCACAGTTCGGCTTAATACTCTCGAATTCAGAAGTTTTTGGTTGATGGAACTAGGTTGGGGTGGGGATCACCTAAATATACTAAGACCGTGCTTTAGATGGTTGAATCTAGGAAAGAAATTGAATGTGTTGGTGAAGGGGTGCAATAAATGTTGGAGTGTGAATGTGTTTGTGGCGATTTGGGTTTTTGATTTTAAAAACTTAAAATCGTGCCCTGCGATTCCTTTGTTAAGTGGAATCACTTAGAAATCCCTAGGTGAATTGTGAGTTCTAAAGTGCAGTGGCCCACCAATCCGAGCAATGATTCCAATTAATTTTTTGGTTTCTGTCTCCAATTTTGCCACTTATTAATAGTGTTATTTCAAATCGAAAGGGATTTGTTGGGCCATGTGCCCTAGGTCAATCTACAAACATTGTTTATTTTATAATTTTAGTTAATAAAATTGAGGTTTTTATGTGCTATTTTATTATAAGTGATTGCATGTTTACCTTATAGTAATATCCATGTGTATTTGTTGAAATATCCTAAATGTCCCAAGTCGATCATTATACTGGAACTATAATGAATTAAAACTAGTGTGAATCTTGATTGAGGGTCATATGATGGTCATGCGTATAGGAATACGAATCGAGATCATTAGTACTTGTCAGAGAACAAGGTACTGGACCGAACCGCTATGAAAACACCACATAGATTAAGTCATAGGTGTTACTCATGAAATGTATCATTTAGTCATTCGACTTGAGATTACCATATACTTCAATATTAGGAGCATGGTAATTTCACACAATCAAACGTTGTCTTTAACTTGACAATTATAATGATTGTGATTGGTTACCATGTGAATAATATGTGAAGGTGTGTAAAAAATATAGAATTTGTCACTCTCGTACAGGGAGAGATATCAGTGGACCATCGATATGATAGAATGATAATGGCCAAGTCATATGAATCGATATGGTCAATGTCACTTGGATGTTTTCAGTCTACCTGCAGATTAAGACTAGTACGATTGAACATTAAGGGTGACTTTCCATGCCTCATGTTTGATCAAAGGATATCGCACGACAAAAGGATATGATATATGTTATTCATTAGGTTGTATTAATTTTGATATTCATGCAACTTGGGTAATCATAATGCTTTGTTAGAGACTGACTTGTGTACCAAAATGGTTTTGGTTCATTGCCAATGTCGCTTAAACCTATAGGGTCGCACACAAAGAATGGCTTTGCGCAATTTCAATTGGTCTAGAGTAATGAATTTTATATGATAAAATTCATGACATAAAAGAAATTATGATTTGTTATAATAGGGGCATATGTGTAATTTCCTTAAACTACCTAAATATAATACAACTATTACGAATATGATTTTAAGTGAAGGCTTATCTACACATATAAATAAAGGGCAAAACCCTAGAACGATATAAGATGTTTATTTTTGGCAAAAATCTCGAGTTCTCTGGATTTTGTAAGGGAAAGAAAAATGTTTTCAATCTTTCTTGGGGCTAGCACTCCAAATTGTGGTCACCATTCATGTGTAGATTTCTGATAGAGGACACACGCTTAAACGTTTTGGAAATCAAACAACCACAAAAGAAAATCATAGATTAAGGTATGGTTTACTTTTAGATATAGTTTAATGGAACCTATTTTTGATGTTATTGGGTTTTTTCAAAAATCGTTTTAAATTTTTCTCTGCGTATGAACCCCAGAAACCCAACATGATTCGTTAGGCTACATTTAATATTTTTTCACTTTATTTCATAATTAACTTATCTATCTGTCACGAACCCTTCTCAAATCAGGGCACCACCTGGCCTAATCCCATTATTAAGCCCTAATCTCACCATATATGACCTAACAAGGGACTAGTCAACCTATCACAAAACCATTTACCTACTTATTATTTATTATTTGTTTTGAATATAAACCTATACTTATCCTATGTCAATTCATAAATCAGAGTTAATTAAAATTTTGTTTACTTAAAAGTTTATTCAGTGGAAGTCTTAACAATCTAGCAGAAGCTTATAACGTGAAACCGAATAATTGTGGAAAAATCAGGGAATAAAGAATCGCATGCATATATATGATGAAATGACAATATATAATATCATGTGTCTAGTCAATGTAATACTCACTCAACCCATAATATACAACTCCAAAAGTATATCATATACATATAAAAGTAATACATCAAAAATCAGAACCTACAAAATCGGGTGTAGCAGTGCTCTACTGGCTCAGAGGTAGTCACTGATCTTCTTATTGCCCGGTCTACTACTCGATGGTTCTGCACCCACCACAACTAGACGGTGAGAACAAGAAAATAGAAAGTAATATTGAGAGACATTTGTTCACATTCCCAATTATGCAACAAGTATCAAAAAGCATGATAATAGCAACTATGCTGAAAAGAGAACATGCAAAAAGATACTTCAGCTAAACAACATGAAACTTACACATGGCTAAGTAGTAATGATCTAAAGTCAGTCGGCCCTGATCTTCATCACATCAGCCTTTTCCACTATATGAGGATGGAGGTGAGCTCTACATCAATGTGAAGGTTTGAGAAGTGCTCTTGTATTTATAAAATTTTGCTAGTGCCAGTCACCTACGATATATGCTTGCCAACAACCCCGGTACTCATTTCTCGTGTGCTGCGCAAGATAGTGGAGAGATTCTGATCAAGCCGGAAGTCTAGTGACCACTGTATGTCCGACTGACCTCTATAATGTAAAGACCCACGATACAAGAACCACTTTCATATTTCAAGAAATAACATGGTTTGAGAAATCAATAAAGCAACTGCATATATAATGCACAAAGGATATAGATTACAATACTATGTAACACCTACCAATAGCATGCTATTTCACTGACCACATGTATTAATAATCAACAATGACATTGTACATGATTTGGAGTCAATGAAATCATTTGATCGATAAATTATACCATGAAAGCAACCTCATATAATGAGAAAGAAAAACCATTCATGGCGTATGGAATACAAAGGCAATTCAATCCAAATGACTAGAAATGTACATATGAATAGAAATGCAATGTAAAGAAATATCTCAATCAATTTACTTACAATCCACGCAATGTTCTAAGCTACACCGGTGTCCCAACACCTCGAAACTCGTATTTGAATACCGTAACACTTATCTAGTTTCCTGATATCAAACTAATATAAATTAGTTGGGTTTAAGTCAAGTCCGATGGGTTTATGAACTTTAACCCAAAACAACCCTTTAAGACTAAACAACACTAAAATTTTATTCTTATATTGTAGCGCGATTTTAGGCATGAAATTATCCAAATATCAAAATCTTTCACTAAAGATTTTTGGTCTATATCTTAGCTTTCAAAAAAGTTTATTTTTCAAAATTCCGATTTAAAAGAAGAAATATCATATTTTTACTAAACATAGCTCTAATTGAAATCTAACCCGACCCGTGGACTTAGAAAATCTATTTCTCCTAATATATAATTTCAAAAAATGTGACTTTTGGTCATAACGCAGCAACCATATCCAATAAAAACATACTAAAAGATAAGCTCATTTGGATGAGTAGGTAGGAAGTTATGCCTTTAACAATTTTAGTTTTAAAAATCTTCTACTGCATTTAAGCACCTATTTGTAGAGCTTTTTTGGACATGAAAACATTTGAATTACAACATCTCTTGTTACGAGAAGTTGTTCCCCTTTGATTAAGCTTTCAAATGCCACCAGTTTGATTCAATTTGGATCTAAAGTAAGCAAGTTATGACCAAATTACATAGACTAATCCCTAATACAACATGCAGAAATTCAGTTTTTGTCTTACAACTTCAAAAATTCATATCTTTATGATTTCAAAACCAAATTAAGAACCTTAAAATCGATGGTTTATCAGCTTGAAATGAGGAATCCAAATATGTAAACCAATTGTAAAATCTTAATCATCTATAATCTGAATTCGAAAAAAAACTAGAACGGGTTTCAAGTAAATAGGGAGATATATACATAGTTTGATGAACACCTAGCTTAACTTGATCTCTCCTTCACCAAACCACTTTGGTTGTTGGTCTTCTTCTTCCACCAACCCTTTCTCCTTCTCTCCAGCAAGTTTCCTTCTCAATTAAGCAAATGAACTGAAGTTGACTTGGTTGTATGAGTTGATTACTAGCTTTATATAGTAAGTGAACGTGGTTGATTAATAACCATTGATCTCATTGTACATATGTGTCTCGAAACTCAACTAGTGACACACCTATTAAAACATGTCCCACTAACTCATGTCATGTGACACCAATATGTAACTCCATTGATGTTGAGATGAGTCAATACGTGTCTCGATGAAAATCAAGTGGCTATTGTTTTAACTTACTTAGTTTCATTAAATGTATAATCAACCATAACCATGTATAAATCACTATAAAATTTATATATAATCTTACGCCAACTTACCATATCACTCTCTTCCTCGATCCCACGTCGGCACTCAACTCGAGGCGCATTCCCACACACGTATCGCACCTATACGTAAGTTGAAATGACTTAGTAGTCTACACATATACAATACACTAGGCATACATAACAACAAATATAACATATACCTCGCCATCTCACCTTGGTTATGATACATATCTCATTGCGGGTCCCACGTCATGGGCCACTTAATCATAATTAAAGAGTTCAACTCAAATTAGAAACTTGGGTCGTGACAATATCATTCATAAAGACTTATATTAAGGTAGAACTGATTGAAATTCGAAAGTTTGATTAGGATATGTAACTAACTAAATAATTTTACTAATCAAATAAATAAACAAACAAGCAAGTAAATGATACAACTTGCATAAAGGCCATATAAGCAAAAACAACTTGATCACTATCCTTTAATCGAAATTGACTTAGAGTTTAAATTCCAAAACTATTTCAAATACAGAAGTCAAAAAGTGAGAATAAAAAAATTCTATACTAAACTAAAATAAATTCCAAATAAAATATAAATAAATATAAAATATTAGCTGCCTCCTATAGCGCACTTTTGTTTACTGTCATTGGCTTGACTGAACCCTTCAAGAATTAGGTTAGATTTCTAAACTTTAATTTAGGATTATCCACTCTAGTGACATTTAAGAAAGTGAGTGCTTGACAATTAATCGTCAGAGTGATCGTTTTATTTAGAATATCCATAACAGCTTGAGTAGTGGCTAAGAAAGGTCGTCCTAAAATTAAATGATGATATTTATTAAGAAAGTGTGGCATGACTAAAAAATATGTGGTTACTGTTGGGGTATGTGCCCTAGGCCAATTCTGTAAATGTTGTTTAACTATTATAAGTAGATGCATGTTTCTTTTATAATAATATCAATGGATAATAATTGTATTATTCTAAATAACCCTAGTCAGTTATTATTGTGGAAATAATAATAAATTAAGACTAGTATAAGTCTTGATTGATAATCATGTGATGATTATGCGTATATGGATACAGATCAAGATAATGGGTATCTGTTGGGAATAATTGTTGGACCAACCCGCTATGAGAACATTACATGGTCAATGTCATAAGTGATTCTCATGAAAGTTATATCATTTAGTCTTTTGAGTTGAGATCACCAAAGACTCCAATATTAAGAGCGCGATGATTTGATACAATCAAACGTTGTCTTTAACCGGATGATTATAAAGATTGTGATTGGTCATTGTTCGACTAATGTGTGGATGTTATGTGATCAAGACTGAATTTGACCCTCTCTTTTAGAGAGAGATATTTATTGGGCCCCTCGATATGTTAGACTAATAAATGGCCATGTCTAGTGAATTGATTAGATCAATGTCACTTGACAATTTCAGTTTACTCGGAGATTGAGACTAGTAGATTGAACTATAAGGGTGACATTCCATGTCTTATGTTCAATCAAAAGATATCATGTGACAAAGGGATATGATATACACTGTCTATTAGGTTGTATCGATTTATTGATCTTCATGCTACTTGGGTAGTCATAATGGCTTGCTAGAGACCTCTTATGACTTATGTACCAAAATGGTTTTGGTTCACTGCCAACATTGTATGAACCTATTGGGTCGCACACAAAGAACACATTTGCGCGATTTAATATTGTCTGGGTTAATGAATTTTATTTGATAAAATTCATTTTGAAGATTCTCATTAAATGTCCTAGTTTGACTAGGATTCAAGATTCTCATACATTTCTAGTGTGACTAGAGATTTTCTCTCTTAGTAAATCCTATTTTGAATAGGACTCTAATTGGAATTATAGTATGACTTTAATTCTTATTTGAGTTTTAGATAAATTACAACTCTTATTGGATTATTAATTGTAGATTATCTATGACTCTATCCTTTTTAGAGTTTGACTTTATCTAGGACTCTATTTGGAGTGCGACTAGGAGATGAATTTCTTTTACAACTCGACCTAGTGTACTATAAATATTACATTAAGGTCATAATTGTTGTAGTGAATTCTCGAGAGAGATTTTTCCTAGAGAATTTTTGTCCTAGAATTTTGGGGCTAGCACTCCGGATCGTGATCGTCCGTTCGTGTGTGGATCTCTGATAGAGGACGTTCGTCTCTGGCAGCATCTTAAAGGATTTGATCAACACGAAACAAGGCAAACATGGAGTTATTCTTGCTAAGGTATGTTTTTTATTGGCACATCAATTTAATGGAATAAAAAGGATCTTGGTTCGGGGATGTTCGAAAAGGTTTCGAAAACTTTCACTGCGAATGATCCCCAAAATCCAACTGGTACAAAGTAGCTGTTCATTTTAACTTGTTCAACAGTGACCTCTCCTTTTGGTTGAAGTAAAGTACTATCCGGTAAAGAAACTCGTTCAGAAGCAAGTGTGTCCAATTCCAATTGACTGTGTAGAAAAACATATATGGGCATGAGATTCGCATTAGAACTCGTATCACACTGATCTCTGAAGTACCAAGGCTATTTGATTTTAATGTGCAAATGTAAACCCAACATTTTTTTTCTTATTCTTCTTGCATTTACAATCTCATGTATTTTTAATATTCTTATCATTCTCCAGTTGCTAACTCTTCATTCTTGAGTTACTTTCTTTTCTTTTGAAATGTCTTCAACTTGTTCTTTCTTTGGAATCTCTTTTGCAGTTTTCATTTTTATTGCATTAAGTGCATAAAGTTCAATATTAAAATTATCATAATAGTTTAGTTCTAGAAAATCATTATAATCAATTTTATTATCAAATAAATTCATCATATTCTTCATAATTATGTTCGTTATTAATTTTGAATGTAACAATCTAATCTTCAAATTCGATATACATTGTTCCTTCAAAAATATCTAACTTAGTTTTAGCCATTTTAAGAAAAGGTCGACATGATAGTATAGGTAAAGGGTTGGATGATATTGAATCTCCAATTTTCATGACTTAAAAGTCAATTGAAAATTATTAAGTCATGTACTTGTACTTAAATGTCTTCTAATAATCCATGCGGTTTAGTTATTGTATTATCTTGCTAAAGTAAGATTTATAGGTGTATTAGTTAGCGATCCTATTTTCAATGATTCATAAAGTTTAAGTGACATTACATTAATTGATGCTTCGAGATCACACATAACAAGTTCAATAGAAAAATATTCTATAACGATGGGTATGATAAACATTCCTAGGTCGGAACATTTCTTAGGCATTTTCTTTAAAGATGACACCTTTTGTCCTAAATTTTTATTAGATTCTTCTAAAAATCAGTCTTTAAACTCAAATAATTCTTTAGTAACTTCATCATGATTTGATTCCATTAAAAACTCATTAATTTATATTTTCTTAAATGATTCAGAAATGTCTTCTTTAGTTTCTTCCTTCCTAGCATTTGCTAATCATCGTGGAGCAGTAGAAATAGAATGCATATCTTCATTCAACTCATAAATATCATTATTTATTTTTTCTTGGTTAATTAATTGATAATTTTGTAACGATGTTTCATAAGCTTAATTATGGCTAAATACCATGGGTATAGCCTTTCGGGAAAAGTTGTGTCTTTCAATTGTTCAGCCATCCATTCCCTAGTTGGAATGACATTTGACATCATTTCATTTTCTTCTTGTTCTATTATTTTATGTACTTTGTGCTTCGTTTTGCCTCTTTTTAGTATCTTTTCTTGTGTGTGTATTTCTTTTTCATTATTTCAAAATAAAGCATTAACTTGTGCTTAATTAGTAGCGTTTGACGGCTGAGTAGATCCTTTAGTTTGATTACTTAACTTATTAATTTGTAAATTCATTTGATTTAATTCATTTTTCAACTCGTTAATAGACATATCGCTTTTAATTTGATTTTGAGAAATTTCATCAAGTTTGATGACTTTGAGTCATAAAGTTATGTAATATTTGTTCTAATGTGTAGGTTGAATAGTATGTTGAGGTTGTTGAATTGGCTTAGATTATATTGGCACTCTTGGTCTATAAGTGGTATAATTTTGATTTTGTGAAGCATAGCAAAGGTTTAAATTTGGCTTTCCAATATAATAATTGTTGTTGTTATTATATTGATTTCTTGGAGGACCAAAATATTGGTTCATAACCGCGTTGATTTCTTTAGTATTATCTTCATGTAAAGTTGGACACACATTCGTAGGATGTGAACCTTCATAACAAAATCCATATGGTTTTACTTAATTTAATTTTCTCTTAACAAAAATTTAACCATGCTAGATAATTCTTCAAATTTTTTGTCAAATGTGTTACTTGTTTTATTATTAACTTCATAAAGTTTCTTTCTTGATGTGTCAATTTTTTCACCATATTGTTTAGATTGTTTAGCCATTTTTTTTATAGCTTCTTTTGCTTACGTTGGTGTAACATCGAATAATGATCTACTACATACGATATTCAATAGTTTTTGTTCAAAATGATAAAGTCCCTCATAAAAGTATTATAATAAAGCTCTTTGGGTGTATCCATGTTGTGGATAAAATGAAATTAGTCTTTGAAATCTATCTTAAAATTAGTTAAAATTTTCACCATCTTTCATTTTTTATGACAGTGATTTGTCTTCTATAAGTACTAAATTTTCTGCAGGCATATATTGATCTAGGAAAGCTTCTAACATTTGAGCGTATGTGGTTATCGAATCTTGATGAAGATAAAACAACCAATCATGTACTTGATCTTTCAATACAAAAGGAAAAGCTTTAAGTTTGACTTTTTCTAACATACTGTCTTTAGGTTTTATCCCATTGACTTTATGTTGGTATTCCATTATAAACTTCAAGGGGTCTTCATTATCTTTACCATAGAAGTTAGGTAGAGAACTAATGAATCCAGATCTAAGTAGAAATTCAGGAAATCTTTCAAGATAGGCATTACACATCAGCTCATAAGTAGTGCTATTTTGATTGGCTTGCATTGTAGTAGTTTGGTGTTTTCTACATTGTTGTTGTCTTAAATCACGATTGAAAGTCTTATCTACCTCACGATCAAACGAATGTAAAGATCCCATGGAATTAGAACGGCGAGTGGGTAGACCATACAAAGTTTAAAACTCCTAAGAAATTGTGAAAAAACCCCTGGCAATGGCGTTAAAAATTGACACGTGGTAAGTGTGTATAGTAAGTTTTTCGTATATCCTTATTATTTGTAGTAGTGATAAGAGGGAGTGTTTCCACATGGATTTATCAAACTTCTCTAGGAAAAGTCTTTCAATGGTTTTGTTATTTTTTACTTTAATTTAGTTAACTTAATTAAAACGGGAATTAAAATCACTAATTCAATCTAAATACTATAATAATTAACTAAACTAATTAAACTAACTTAACTATCACAATTCAGATTCACTAATATTCAAATCAAATCAATTAAATAATAAATAAATATCTAAACAAACATCCATAACAATGAAACATTAATCTATTTTGCATCCAAATATACTACTCAAATCATTATCGTGAAATTACTTTATAAAGTATTCCAGTTCATTAAACTCGAATCATAAGTAAGTAAACAACGATTATCAAGCCATTAGTTCTCTTTATACCGGTGGAAAAGCCACGTTCTAATTTTATTGAGCTAACCATTTGAATACACAAATAAACTAACGTTAGGCAATAAAAAACATTACACTTTGTAAAAACTTCGAACTACTAAATCTAATACTTGCATAAAACCACTTCAATACTAGACTTATATCTCAAATTTACTTAGGACATCTAAATAGTAATAGACTTTTCAAATAATCCAAATTAGTACTTTAAACTAGATATCAAACCAAAATATTACAATACACTGTCACGGCCCAAGTTTCTAATTTGAGTTAAACTCCTTAATTAGGATTAAGTGACCCGTGACGTGGGACCGACAATGAGATATATGTCATAACTGAGGCGAGATGATCGAGGTATATGTTATATTTGTTGTGGTGTATACCTAGTGTATTGTATATGTGTAGACTACTAAGTCATTTCTACTTACGTATAGGTGCGATACGTGTGTGGGAATGCGCCTCGAGTTGAGTCCGACGTGGGATCGAGGAAGAGAGTGAAATGGTAAGTTGGCGTAGGATTATATATAACTTTTATAGTGATTTATACATGGTTATGGTTGATTATACATTTAATGAAACTAAGTGAGTTAAAACAATAGCCACTTGATTTTCATCGAGACACATATTGACTCATCTCAACATCAATGGAGTTACATATTGGTGTCACATAACATGAGTTAGTGGGACATGTTTTAATAGGTGTGTCACTAGATAAGCCTCGAGACACGTGTGTACAATGAGATCAATGGTTATTAATCAACCACATCCACTTACTATATAAAGCTAGTAATCAACTCATACAACCAAGTCAACTTAATTTCATTTGCTTAATTAAGAAGGAAACTTTCTGGAGAGAATGAGAAAAGTTGGAGGAAGAAGAAGACCAGCAACCAAAGTGGGTTTGGTGAAGGAGAGATCAAGTTAAGCTAGGTGTTCATCAAACTAGGTATATATCTCTCTATTTACATGAAATACATTATGGGTTTTGGTCTAATTTAGAGGTTAGATGATTAAGATTTTGCAATTGTTTTATACATTTGTATTATTCATTTCAAGTTAATAATCCAGCTATATTAAAGTTCTTAATTTGGTTTTGAAATCATAAAGATATGAATTTTTGAAGTTGTAAGACCAAAACAAAATTTATGCGTGTTGTATTACGGATTAGTCTATATAATTTAGTTATAACTTGCTAATTTTAGATCCAAATCGACTCAAATTGGTGGAATTTGAAATCTTAGGCAAAGGGAAACAACTTTGCTTAACTAGAGATGTTGTAATTCAAATGTTTTCAAGTCGAAAAGTGCTATAAAACTAGGTGCTGAAATGCAGTAGAAGATTTGTAAAACTAAACTTGTTAAACGTATAACTCCTTACCTACTTATCCAAAGGAGCCGATCTTTTAGTATATTGTTATTAGGTATGGTTGCTACCTTGGGACCAAAAACCACTTTTTTTGGAACTATATATTAGGAGAAATAGACTTTCTAAATATGCTAGTCGGTTAGATTTCAATTAGAGTTATGTTTAGTAGAAATACGATATTTCAATAATTTTAAATCTGAATTTTGGAAACTAAACCTTTTTGGAAAGCTAAGATAGAGACCAATAATCTTTGTACAGGTGGAAGATTTTGATATTTGAACAATTTCATGCCTAAAATCGCGTTGCAATATAAGACTAAAATTTCATTGTTGTTTAGTCTTTAAAGGTTGTTTTGGGTTAAAGTTCCTAAACCCATTGGACCTGACTTAAACCTAACTTATTTGGATTAGTTTGATATCAGAAAACTAGGGACGTATTTCGAAGATTCAAATACGAGCTTTGAGGTGTTGGGAGACCAGAGTAGCTTACGAAATTGCGTGGATTGTAAGTAAACTGATTGAGATATTTATTTACATTTCATTCCTATTTACATGTTCATTCCCAGTCATTTGGATTGATTTATATCTTTGTATTCAATATGCCATGACTTGTTGTTCTTTATTATTACATGAGGTTGCTTTCATGGTATAATTTGTCGATCAAATGATTTCATTGACTCCAAATCATGTGCAATGTCATTGTTGATTGTTATTGCATGTGGTCAATGAAATAGCATGCTATTAGGTAGGTGTTACATAATATTGTAATCGATTTCCTTTGTGTATTAGATATGCAGTTTCTTTATTTAATTCTCAAACCATGTTATTTCTTGAAATATGAAAGTGGTTCTTGAATCTAGGGGTCATAACATTATAAAAGTCTGTCAGACATACGAGGGTCACTAGACTTCCAGGTGATCGATATCTCTCCACTATCTTACGCAGCACACGAGAAATGAGTCCCGGGCTCGTTGACAAGTATATATCTCAGGTGAGTGGCACCAAAAAAGGTTATAAAGGCAAGAGCACTGCTCAGACCTTCATATTGATGTAAAGTTTAGCTCCATCCTCATATAGTGGATATGGCTAATGTGATGAAGATCATGGCCGACCGACCCTAGATCATTACTACTTAGCCATGTGTCAGTTTCATGTTGTTTAGCTGAAGTATCTCTTTGCATGTTCTTTTTTCAGCATAGTTGCTATTATCATGGTTTTAGATACTTGTTGCATAATTGGGAATGTGAACAAATGTCTCTCAATATTACTTTCTATTTTTCATTACTCACTGTCTAGTTGTGACAATGGGTGCAGATCCATCGAGTAGTAGATCGGGCAAAGAGAATATCGGCAACTACCTCTAAGCTAGTGGAGCCCTGCTACACTCAATTTTATAGGTTCTGATTTTTGATGTATTACTTTTATATGTATATGATATATTTTTGGGGTTGTATATTATGGGTTGAATGAGTAGTATCTTAAGCAGACACATGATATTATATATCGCCGTTTCATCATATATATGCATGTGATCTTTATTCCCTAATTTTCCACAATTATTTAGACTCATGTTATAAGCTTCTGCTAGATTGTTATGACTTCTGCAGAATAAACTTTTAAGTAAACAAAATTTTAATTATCTTTGATTTATGAATTGACATAGGATAAGTATAGGTTTATATTCAAAAAAAATAATAAATAATAAGTAGGTAAATGGTTTTATGATAGGTGACTAGTCCGTTGTTAGGTCCTTTATGGTAAGATCATGGCTTAATAACGGGTTAGGCCGGGTAGTGCCCTAATTTGAGAAGGGGTCATCACAGTTAATATTAGAGCCTATGTTTATAAATCTTAGGAGAGCCTAAGTTCTAGAATATTATGGAAAATTTATGGAATTGTCCAAAGTTTGGATATCATAGTCACATGTGGTATTATATTCTATGTTCATAGGGCTTAGATTATGGAATATGGTTATTCTACAATGTGATACCAAAGCTACAATTTGTAGCAAAAGGCCTAACCTTTCTAATAAATAACAAATAAAAATTTATAGAGTTTGACGTATTATTAGGGATGGATTGGTTAGCACCGTATCACGCTCATATCGACTGTTTCAATAAGACGGTGATATTTGAGATCTTGGTTTGTTCGATGTTCGTGTTGAGTGGTAGTACACCGAGAGCCGAGGCATTAGAGGGAAACTTGCAACTAGTGGAGAGATGGAGACTCTGATGTCATTATACATCGTAGTAGAGAGTCAAGGACCTAGACTTGAGGAGATTTCGGTTGTGTGTGAGTTTCCGGATGTGTTTCCAGAAGACTTACCTGGTATACCACTACTGAGAGAGATATAATTTATCATTGAGTTGGTACCATGCACTATACCTATATCTATACCACCATACCGCATGGCTCCGAGAGAGTTGAAAAATTTGAAGAGCCAGTTGTAGGATTTGGGAGAGAAGGGATTCATCACACCTTCTATGTCACCAAGGGGAGCATCGGTCCTATTTGTGAAGAAGAAGGACGATACTTTGATACTATATATTGATTATAGACAGTTGAACAGGGTCACAGTCAGAAACAATTATCTCTTACTACAGATTGATGACTTATTAGCTCAGTTGAAATGAGCATATTATTTCTTTAAGATAGACCTGCGATCAGGGTATCATGAGCTTAGGATTAGAGATGAAGATATGTCTAAGATGGCATTTAGTACGAGATATGGACACTATCAATTTACAATTATGTCGTTTTGTTTGAATAATGCTCCTACCATGTTTATGGATTTGATGCATCGAGTGATGAAGCCATTTCTTGATTGATTCGTGATAGTTTTTATCGATGATATATTGATATATTCGAGGACTTGAGAAGATCAAGAGCAGCACCTCAGAGAGACGTTGCAGACATTGAGGGAGCATCGACTCTACGCCAAGTTCAGCAAGTGTGAATTTTGGCTGTCAGAAGTCAAATTTTTGGGATATGTTCTTGGAGTAGCAAGTATTGCTGTAGATCCAGCTAAGATTCTGACTATTATGGATTGGCCTGTACCAATGTCAGTAACGGAGGTTAGGAGTTTTCTTAGGTTAGCAGGATATTACCGTAGGTTCGAGAATGATTTTTTCAAAAATCGCTACATCGATGACCAGATTAACCCAGAAAGACGTCAAGTTTGATAAGTCTGAGGAACGTCCGCCTATACGATTCCATCTGGGTGATTATGGATAGATTAACGAAATATGCCAATTTCGTATCCGGTTGCAGCTCATTACACATTTGATCAGTTGAGTGTATTGTTCGAGAGAGATTATTAGGCTGCATGGGGTACCATTGACTATTACGTCAGACAAAGATGTCATGTATGCGTCCAGGATGTGGTGGAGTATGCAAGAGCAATATGTTACGCGCCTACAATTTAGCACAGCTTTTCACCCTTAGACTGATGGGCAGACTGAGAGGTTGATATAGACTCTTGAAGATATGCTCAGGGCTTGTGTACTTGAGTTTGGCTAGATCATAGGAGTAGTACTTACCGTTGTGTGAGTTTGCATACAACAACATTTATCAGGCTAGCATTGAGATGACATCATTTGAGGCTTTATATGGCAGATCGTGACGCTCACCATTTTGTTGGGCTGAGCCAAAGGACCGGGACATTAAAGGGCCTAAAATTATTATTTGCCACATGAGGAAGGTACGATAGACTCGCCAAAGGCTTAAGGGAGCATAAGAGAGGCAAAAGAAGTATACAGACACATATCGCAGTGATCTTGCATATAATGAGGGAGCCTTGTGTATCTAAAGGTTTCTTCTTGGAAGGGTTTTCACAGATTTGGTCTGAAAGGTAAGATAACATCGAGATTCATCGGGCTTTTCAAGATCAAAAGACGGGTCAATAAGGTTGCCTATGATCTTGAGTTACCTCCACAGGTGTTGGGGATTCATCCAGTGTTCCATATTTCTATGCTTCAACAGGCCAAGTCGAAGGCAGGCGAGAAACCGACAGTGGACTTGCGTAAGAATGATCTGAGAGAGGACATATCTTATTAGGAGCAGCCTGTACAGATCCTAGACCGGATGATACAACAGTTGAGAGGCAAGTTTATCCCGAAGGTGTTAGTTAAGTGGTAGTTCCATGGAGACTCGAAACTCACTTGGGAACGGGAAGACTATATGCGAGATAGGTTTCAATACCTTTTCAAGTCAGGTATAACTTTAATTCAAGTTTAATTTCGAGGACGAAATCTCCATTAGTTGGGAAGATTTGTCACGGCCTAAGTTTCTAATTTGAGTTTAACTCCTTAATTAGGATCAAGTGACCTGTGACGTGGGACCCGCAATGAGATATGTGTCATAACCGAGGCGAGATGGCCGAGGTATATGTTACATTTTTGTGGTGTATGCCTAGTGTATTGTATATGTAAAGACTATTAAGTCATTTCTACTTACATATAGGTGTCGATACGTGTGTGGGAATGCGCCTCGAGTTGAGTGACGGCATGGGATTGAGGTAGAGAGTGATATGGTAAGTTTGCGTACGATTATATATTGCTTTTATGGTGATTTATACATGTTTATGGTTGATTATATACTTAATGAAACTAAGTTAAAACAATAGCCAATTGATTTTCATCGAAACATGTATTGACTCATCTCAACATCAATGGAGTTACATATTAGTGCCACATAGCATGAGTTAGTGGGACATGTGTTAATAGGTGTATCACTAGATGAGCCTCGAGACACGTGTGTACAATGAGATCAATGATTATTAATCAACCACATCCACTTACTATATAAAGCTAGTAATAAACTCATACAACCAAGTCAACTTCATTTCATTAGCTTAATTGAGAAGGAAACTTGTTGGAGAGAAGGAGATAGGTTGGAGGAAGAAGAATACCAGCAACCAAAGTGGGTTTGGTGAAGGAGAGATCAAGTTAAGCTAGGTGTTCATCAAACTAGGTACATATCTCCCTATTTACTTGAAACACGTTTTTGATTTTGGTCTAATTCAGAGGTTAGATGATTAAGATTTTGCAATTGGTTTATATACTTGGAATACTCATTTCAAGCTGATAATCCGGCTATATTAAAGTTATTAATTTGGTTTTGAAATCATAAAGATATGAATTTTTCAAGTTGCATGACCAAAACTGAATTTATGCGTGTTGTATTAGGGATTAGTCTATATAATTTGGTCATAACTTGCTCGTTTTAGATCGAAATCAACTCAAACTATTGGCATTTGAAAGCTTGCTCAAACGGGAAACAATTTTACTAAACTAGAGATGTTGCAATTCAAACATTTTTATGTCCAAAACTGCTCTACAACTAGGTGCTGAAATGCAGTAGAAGATTTGTAAAACTAAAATTGTTAAAGGCATAACTCCCTACCTACTTGTCCAAATGAGCTGATCTTTAAGTACATTGTTATTGGGTATGGTTGATACCTTGTGACCAAAAATCACATTTTTTGGAATCATATATTTGGAGAAGTAGATTTTCTAAGTCCAGCTGGACGAGTTAGATTTCAATTAGAGCTATGTTTAGGAGAAATATGATATTTCTTTCATTTTAAATCAAAATTTTGAAAACTAAACCTTTTGGGAAAGCTAAGATAGAGATCAATAATCTTTGTACTGGTGGAAGATTTTGATATTTGGATAATTTCATGCCTAAAATCGCGCTGTAATATAAGACTAAAATTTCAATGTTGTTTAGTCTTAAAGGGCTATTTTGGGTTAAAGTTCCTAAACCCATTGGACCTTACTTAAACCCAACTTATTTGGATTAGTTTGATATCAGGAAACTAGGGAAGTGTTCTGAAGATTCAAATACGAGTTTCGAGGTGTTGGGAGACCGGAGTAGATTAGGAAATTGCGCGGATTGTAAGTAAACTGATTGAGATATTTATTTACATTTCATTCCTATTTACATATTCATTTCTAGTCATTTGGATTGATTTACCTTTGTATTCAATATGACATGACTTGTTGTTCTTTCTCATTACATGAGGTTTCTTTCATTGTATAATTTGTCGATCAAATGATTTCATTGACTCTAAATCATATGCAATGTCATTGTTGATTGTTAATACATATGGTCAGTGAAATAGCATGCTATTAGGTAGGTATTACATAGTATTGTAATCTATTTCCTTTGTGCATTAGATATGCAGTTGCTTTATTGAATTCTCAAACCAAGTTATTTCTTAAAATATGAAAGCGGTTCTTGTATCTAGGGTCATAACATTATAGATTTCCTTTGGACATACGAGGTCACTAGACTTCCAGGGTGATCGGGATCTCTCCACTATCTTGCACAACACACGAGAAAAAAGTCTCGAGGTTATTGACAAATATATATCGCAGGTGACTTGCACCAGCAAAAGGTTATAAAGGCAAGAGCATTGCTCAGACCTTCACATTGATTTATAGTTCACTTGCATCCTCATATAGTGGAAAAGGCTGATGTGATGAAGATCACGGCCGACCGACCATAGATCATTACTACTTAGCCATATGTCAGTTTAATGTTGTTTAACTGAAGTATCTCTTTGCATGTTCTCTTTTCAACATAGTTGCTATTATCATGCTTGTTGATACTTGTTGCATAATTGGGAATGTGAGCAAATGTCTCTCAGTATTACTTTCTATTTTCCTGTACTCACCATCTAGTTGTGATGGTGGTTGCAGATTCATCGAGTAGTAGACCAGGTAAAGAAAAGATCGACCATTACTTCTGAGCCAGTGGAGCACTGCTACACCCGATTTTGTAGGTTCTGATTTTTGATGTATTACTTTTATATATAATATACTTTTGGGGTTGTATATTATGGGTTGAGTAAGTAGTACCTTGACCAGATACATAATATTATATATCGTCGTTTCATCATGTATATATGCATGTGATATTTATTCCCTGATTTTTCCATAATTGTTAGGACTCATGTTATAACTTCCGTAAGATTGTTAAGAATTCCTCTGAATAAACTTTTAAGTAAACAAAATTTTAATTAACTCTAATTTAAGAATTGATATAGGACAAGTGTAGGTTTATATTCAAAACAAATAATAAATAATAAGTAGGTAAATGGTTTTATGATAGGCTGACTAGTCCCTTGTTAGGTCCTATATGGTGAGATTAGGGCTTAATAATGTGATTAGGCCGTGTGGTGCCCTAATTTGGGAAGGGGTCATCAAATACACATTCTAGACTATCCATGCAATATAAAGTTCATGATTAAAACTTGCAAATAATAACCAATAAATTAGTGAATCTAAGAATACGATTGGTTTAAAGCATTAAGCACAAAATCGTCTCATCATGACTACATCACAAATAAATCAAGTTCATGTTTGGACTTTATTTAGATTAATAAACTACTCACACATGATCATAAATAACATTGCAATAATGTAAATAAACGATATAGATAAATACCTATGAATAAATACTTTGAATCTTGAAATCATCTCCAAAAGTAATGGACGATGAAGCAATAAAATAAAATAATAAACAATGGTTCCTAATAGGGTTGTATTCAATTGAGATTTTAATGGACTTTTGGTTATTTTTAATTACTAAAATTTTTTTGGTGTATCCAATTAAAACTCTTAGAGAGTTCATAAAAATAAGGTGTATTCAATGTGAACTTTTATAGACTTTTTAAAAGTTTATAAAAGTTTTGAGGTATTCAATATAAACTTTTAGAGAGTTTATAAAAGTAAGGTGTATTTAATTTTTTGGAGACTTTGGTGGTTTGCTTACAAATCTCGACTTTTATAGACTTTTTATATAATATTTCACATAATGAAATCTATCACTTCTCTTTACCTCAACCCATAAACTTTTAGTGACTTCTAATTTTTGTTCATTCCTTTATTCAATAAGGACTTCATTGTTTACAAGGAATTTTTCTTATCAATTGTTTTTATCAACTTTTCCAACCACTCCATAACTTAAGGATTTCATTGCTTACTCATTATACTCTAATGTCTATATTGATGAAAATGAAAATGGTGTCGTTATTAACAAGATCTCATTCTTGCATTATTATACATTTTATAGGATTTTTTTACAAAGAAGTTTCGTTTATTAAGTGTACAATTATAATCTAAAAAGTGTAATATTATTATTTTTGGAGAAAATAATCTTATATTTTTTTTTCAAATCCAAGAAGTGCATTTTAAGAAATTTAAACTATCATTCTTAAGGAAAAAATATAAGTTTTTTTACTTAAGTAAAAAAAATTGCATGATTTTTACACACAATGATCTTACTTGGTTCTTTTTGCCACTAAAAGATGATTCATTTACCTATTTGTTTTGTTGATATTTATTTAATTATTTGTTATGTTACTATCTTGATAGTAATTCATTAATATGTATATATGATTTTTTATTAAAATACAAAAATACTTATAAAAAATTAGTAATAGTTTTTAAGAAAAAAATATAATTATTCATCTATTTTTCATAATAAAATGCATTTTGTTTCAATATAAAAACCACAAAAATTTACTATTATCAATCAAAATAAATAAATCATGTTTAAGAAGTTCACAAAAGTCATTAAAAATCTTAAATGTTAATAAAACTTATCAAAATGAAGTTTACATAAAAGTTTATCAAAGTCTTTAATAGTCTACAAAAATCTACAAACTTCTGAAAAGTCTTCAACTTATAAAAGTAACTAAAAGTCTATTAAAATCTCAATTGAATACACCCCTGTAAATCAATAAAATATTGATCTATGTACTCAAGAGCAATTGATTTCGTAGCCCTAAGGTCATATATATAGTATTCTAGGTAGTACACATCCCAAAACTAACTCAAACGTCTTGCAGTTATCTAAAATTCTCGAAATCCAACCCAACGATTACTCATCGATTCCACTTATTGCTCAAATTGCTGGGAAAATCCTTAGAAATTTGCCTTAGTGCTCCACCGATCCGAGTAGCGATTCTTAGTACAAACCCTATAACATTGATGATTCGCTGGCTGTAAATCCCATTTCTCTTCTGATTTTCTGATGATTATTTGTATACTCTTTCTATTCTTTCAAGTCCTTCATATTCTTCCCTTTTTACTTCATTTCTTAACATACTCCAATTATTATATGAAATAACAGAAAAAATAGAAAACCTCATTTAATATATTCTTTTACATCTAAAATCACCCTAAAATGTACTATAAAACATTTCTAATTATTGACTTTTCAATATTAGCATAATCATAAAAACCTAAGTGTGCTACCCAATGTGATAATGTGCCTAAGTTATGGTAGGGAATGTGCCCTAGGTAAATCTGCAAACATTGTTTATCTTATAATTTTAGGTAATAGAATAAAGGTTTTCGTTTGTTGTTTTATTATAAGTGATTGCATGTTTATCTTATAATAAGATCCATGGGTATTTATTGAAATATCCTAAATGTCCCTAGTCGTTCATTATACTGGAACTATAATGAATTAAGACTAGTGTGAATCTTGATTGATGGTCATGTGATGATCATGCGTATTAGGCTATGAATTGAGATCATGAGTACTTGTTAGGGAACAAGGTACTGGATCGAATCACTATGAGAACGCCACATGGATTAATTATTAAGTGTTACTCATGATAGCTATATCATTTATTCATTCGACTTGAGATTACCATAAACTTCAATATTCGGAGTATGATAATTTGACACAATCAAACATTGGCTTTAACCGAATGATTATAAAAATTTTGATTGGTTACCATATGAATAATATGTGAAGGTGTGTAATTAAGATAAAGTTTTTTCTCTTGTATAGAGAGAGATATTAGTGAATCCCTTGATATGTTAGACTGTTAAATGGCCAAGTCCAGGTAAATTGATATGATCAATGTTACTTAGATGTTTTTAGTCTACTTATAGATCAAGACTAGTAAGATTGAAAATTAAGGTGACTTTCCATGCCTTAGGGTTTAACCAAAGTATATCGCATGACAAAAGGATATGATATATGTTATTCATTAGGTTGTATCAATTTTGATATTCATGCTATTTAGGTAGTCATAATGCCTTGCTAGAGACCACTTATGACTTGTGTACCAAAATGGTTTGGGTTCACTTCCAACGTTACATGAACCTATTGGGTCGCACACAAAGAATGACTTTGCACGATTTCAATTGGTCCAAAGTAATGAATTTTGCATGATAAAATTCATGACATAAGATCTCTTACGATTTTTTATATGATAACTTATTAATAAGGGCGTATGTGTAATTTGCTTAAATTGCCTAAATACAATAGTTGTATTACGATTATGTTTTTTTTATATAGTTTATCTAAACATATAAATAGAGGTTGAAGTCATAAAATGAAAAGAAAGATTTTCGTTTTTGCTATTTTCGAGTTCTTTCGGCTTTGGGAGAGAAAGAAAAATGTTTTCAATCTTTATTGGGGATAGCAATCCAAATTGTGGTCACCGTCGTTTGTGGATTTTCGATAAAGGACGCGCGCTTGAACGTCTTGGAGATCAAACAATCCGAGAAGGAAATCACGAATTAAGGTATGGTTGACTTTTGTAGATCTAGTTTAATAGAAATTATTTTCAATCCTGTTGGGGTTTTTCGAAAATTGCATTAAATTTTTCGCTGCTTATGAACCCCAAAACTCAACATTATTATCATCATATTAGGCTTGGTTTTTATTAAACGTTTCCATCTTTTTCTTGATGTATATATGATATATGTGTGAAAACATGATCTTGGTTAATGTATATATGATGTACATATAGGTTCTGTGATAATTGTTATCAAGAATTGGTTTTAATGTATGTTATTAATACATGTATTTGATACATATGCATAATTTAATTCCATGATGAATTCATGTTTAGAATATTATGATTAACCTATGTTTTAATTTTGAATGATGTGAATTTTGTATGTTCACATGGTAGAAGTCATGTTTCGGTTAATGTGATTCTGGTATTGAACACATAGTTTGTTGTTGTTCAATAAATATGTATGTCTCCATGATAGAAATCATGATTAGGTTAATATGATTCTGGTGTTGAATGCATGATTAATATTTCGTTTCTTGATTCGATTGCTCGTGTTGTATGAATAAGAATCGAAATTGGTTTTGATCATATATCTCATTGTGGTTATCTGTTAGTATATTCCTATTAGATATGAGATAAACTTGTAATCGAATAAGAATTACAAATCCTATGTGATAGGTCAGATATATAACAAATTCGTATTAGATAAGGATTCAAAATATTTTAAATCCTAATTGGATTAGGATAAGATATTAAGTTAGAAGGGGCCCGAGTTAATTAAAAATGTTCTAATTCATATTTTTTGAAATTAAAATAAGGGGATGTTTTGGTCAATTGGGTTTACTAAAATAATGAGAAATTTTAGGCGATCATAAATTTTCGAAACTCAGATTCGTTGTCTAAAAAATAGGCGCGCTGCGCCCTGTATCCTCATCCATTGACTGGCTTGCGGGACTGTCGCTAACTGTTCGTAGCGCAAGAAAATTAGTATAATAGTCAATATTAGTAAATTTTTCTAACTTGTTTAGTGATTGTACATGCATTGTAATCTATGATATTTATCTTGTTTAAATTATGATCACATCAATATGGGTCTGCCTCTGCAGAGTGTATTATGTTATCTTGGTGAGGCAAGTTGAATAATGGTTACTCTATTTTTGAAATGGTTAGACTTGATAAAGCTATCAAAACGATTTTGGGCTTTAGGCACAAGAAAAGATAAAACATGCAAAGATATAAGATGTCATAATCTAAAAACAACTAAAAGTTTCATATGAAGTAATGGGTATAAAGGTACCTACCTAAATAACCTAATTCAAAGTGTCATGCCTTAACTATCTTGGAATTAGGTGAAACATGGATATTATTCCCTTAAATTAACATAATGTTTTTAGGAGGGTTATTAATTTAGTGGAAGTATATTCCTCTATACTAAATGAACTCTTGTATAATATTTATTGTAGATCTATGACCTCTTCAAATTACACTAATCGCTTATCAATATAATCCATCCTTGAGAAAGATAAGTTGTCTGGGACAAACTTTCTTGAGTGGTTTAGAAACTTGAGAATTGTTCTTAAGCATGAATACAAGTTGTATGTCCTGGATGATTCACTTTTTGACGAACCACCAGCCAATGCTTTAAGAGCCGTAAATGATGCACATACTAAGCATGTCAATGACTCAATTGATGTTGCATGCATTATGTAGGCAACCACGATTTCTGAACTTCAGAGAAACATTGAACACATGGAAGCTTTCGACATGGCTACGATGCTGAAGGAAATATTCCACCAATAGCCTAGGCAAGAAAGGTTCAAGATAGTAAAGAACCTTCATTCTTGCAAAATGGATGAGGGTGCGCTAGTTAGTCCTCCTGTTATGAAAATGAAGGGCTATATTAACCATCTTGACAAACTTGGATTTTCCATGAGCTAAGATTTGGCTACAAATTTGATCTTGAATTCAATGCCTGATAGTTATTCATAATTTTTGATGAACTATAACATGAATAATATCGAGAAGTCTATCATAGAGTTGCATAGGATGCTTAAAACTATTGAGTAGAATGTCAAGAAACCCATTGCTAATGTGTTGGTGGTTCAGAATGGAAAGGCTATGAAGAAGGGCAAAGGCAAGGCTAAAGTTGCCAAGGCTATTATGAATGTCACTAAACCTACGGAAGAAGTCAAGCCTTAGGCTGCTTCTACTCACAGTCCCATAAGGAAAATGAAAAAGAACGAAATTTTCATTTCTACTATGCACTTGAGCATTGGTTCAGAAATTGCAAGCTCTATCTTGAATCTAAAGAAAAGGAAGAGTAATGCAACTATTGCTTCGAGTATTTACGTTAATGAAGTTAACTTGTCTACTAGTGATTTTTGGGTATTAGATACCAGATGTAGATCTCAAATTTGTATTAATATGCAGGGTCTCGTCAAAAGTAGAAAGCTAAAGAAAGGATAAGTAATCCTACGAGTTGGAAATAGAGCAAAGGTCGTTGCGTTGGCTGTAGGATGTTATGCATTAATTTTACCAAGTAGGCTTGTTTTAGTTTTAAGTAATTGTTATTATGTCTATGCCTTGAGAAAAAATATCATTTTAGTTTCATGTTTGGATTTAGAAGGTTTTAATTTCATTATTGCGAATAATAAATGCTCCATATCTCGTAAAGACGTTTTCTATGGGAATGTTGATTGTATCCCTGTCTTTATATTTTAAACATGAAAAGGTCCACATATACTTCTATTCTCAACGTAAATTCTAAGAGATTCAAGTCAAATAATTTGAACCAAACTTACCTTTAGCATTTTTCATCTTGGCTACATAAATGAGAAATGTATTTCTAAACTCCATAAAGATGGATTTTTAGATTCATTTGATCTCAAACCATATGAAATATGTGTATCTTTTTTACTAGGCAAGATGACAAAGAGTCCCTTTACTGGATACAGTAAAAGGGCAAGTAATTTATTGGATCTAATACAATGATGTACGCGGTCCTATAAACACAATAGCTAGAGGTGGTTATCATTACTTCATTACTTTTTCACTAATGATTTCAGCAGATATGGTTACGTGTATCTCATGAAATATAAAAGGTGAATATTTTGAAATGTTTCAAACATTTCAGAATGAAGTGTAAAATCAACTTGGTCAAACTATTAAAGCATTTTGATCAGATCGAGGTGGTGGATATTTGAGCCAAGAGTTTAATGATCATCTTAGAAATTGTGGGATTCTGTGACGACCCCTTCTCAAATTAGGGCACTGCCTGGACTAATACCGTTATTAAGCCCTAATCTCACCATATAGGACCTAAGAAGGGACTAGTCATCCTATCATAAAACCATTTACCTACTTATTATTTATTATTTGTTTTGAATATAAACCTGTACTTATCCTATGTCAATTCATAAATCAGAGTTAATTAAAATTTTGTTTACTAAAAGTTTATTCAGCGAAAGTCTTAACAATCTAGCGGAAGCTTATGACATGAGTCCTAACAATTGTGGCAAAATAAGGGAATAAATATCACATGCATATATATGATGAAATGGTGATATATAATATCATGTGTCTTGTCAAGGTACTACTCACTCAACCCATAATATACAACCCCAAAAGTATATTATATACATATAAAAGTAATATATTAAAAATCAGAACCTGCAAAATTGGGTGTAGCAGTGCTCCACTGGATCAGAAGTAGTCGTCGATCTTCTCTTTGCCCGGTCTGCTACTCGATGGATCTGCACCCACTGTCACAACAAGACGGTGAGTACAGGAAAATAAAAAGTAATACTGAGAGACATTTGTTCACATTCCCAATTATGCGACAAGTATCAAAAAGCATGATAATAATAACTATGCGGAAAATAGAACATGCAAAAAGATACTTCAGCTAAACAACATGAAATGGACACATGGCTAAGTAGTAATGATCTAGGGTCGGTCGGTCGTGATCTTCATCACATTAGCCTTTTCCACTAAATGAGGATGGAACTGATCTCTACATTAATGTGAAGGTCTAAGCCGTGATGTTGCCTTTATAACCTTTTGCTGGTGCCAGTTACCTGCGATATAAACTTTCCAACAACCCTAGGACTCATTTCGAATGTGTTGCATAAGATAGTGGAGATTTTCCGATCACCCTGGAAGTCTAGTGACCTCGTATGTCCGACGGACCTCTATAATGTAATGACCCTAGATACAAGAACCACTTTCATATTTCAAGGAATAAAATGGTTTGAGAATTCAATAAAGCAACTGCATACCTAATGCATAAGAAAATATATTACAATATTATGTATAACCTACCTAATAACATGCTATTTCACTGATCACATGTATTAACAATCAACAATGACACTGCACATGATTTGGAGTCAATGAAATCATTTGATCGATAAATTATACCATGAAAGCAACCTCAAGTAATGAAAAAGAACAACAAGTCATGACATATTGAATACAAAGATAAATCAGTTCAAATGACTGGAAATGAACATGTAAATAGGAATGAATGTAAATAAATATCTCAATTAGTTTACTTACAATCCACGCAATTTCCTAAGCTACTCCGGTCTCCCAACAACTCGAAACTCGTATTTGAATCCCCGGAACACTTCCCTAGTTTCTTAATATCAAACTAATCCAAATAAGTTGGGTTTAAGTCAGGTCCAATGGGTTTAGGAACTTTAACCCAAAACTGCCCTTTAAGACTAAACAACACTAAAGTTTTAGTCTTATATTGTAACACGATTTTAGGAATGAAATTGTCCAAATACCAAAATCTTCCACCAATACAAAGAGTTTTTGTCTCTATATTAGCTTTCCAAAAAGGTTTAGTTTTCGAAATTCCGATTTAAAATGAAAAAATATCATATTTCTACTAAACATATCTCAAATTGAAATCTAACCCGACTAGCGGACTTAGAAAATCTATTCCACCCAATATATTCATCCAAAAATGTTATTTTTGGTCACAAAGTAAAAACCATACCCAATAACAACATACTAAAAGATCAACCCATTTGGATAAGTAGGTATGGAGTTATGCCTTTAACAATTTTAGTTTTAAAATTCTTCGACTGCATTTCAACACCTATTTGTAGATCACTTTTGGACATGAAAAAATTTGAATTAAACATATTTAATTAAGAAAAGTTGTTCCACTTTGAGTAATCTTTTCAATGCCACCGATTCGAGTCAATTTGGATCTTAAATGAGCAAGTTATGACCAAATTACATAGACTAACTAATACAACATGGAGAAATTCAGTTTTGGTCTTACAACTTCAAGAATTCATATCTTATGATTTCAAAATCAAATCAAGAACTTTAATATAGTGGGATTATCAGCTTGAAATGAGGAATCCAAATATATAAACCAAATACAAAATCTTAATCATCTAACCTCTGAATTCAACTGAAAACTAGAATGGGTTTCAAGTAAATAGGGAGATATGTAACTAGTTTGATGAACACCTAGCTTAACTTGAGATGAGTCAATACGTGTCTCGATGAAAATCAAGTGGCTATTGTTTTCACTTACTAAGATTCATTAAGTTTATAATCAACCATAGCTATGTATAAATAACTATAAAGGCTATATAATCCTACGCCAACTTATCTATCACTCTTTACCTCGATCCCACGCCGGCACTCAACTCGAGGCGCATTCCCACATACTTATCGACACCTATATGTAAGTACAAATTACTTAGTAGTCTACACATATACAATACACTAGGCATACACTACAACAAATATAACATATACCTCGGCCATCTCGCATCAGTTATGACACATATCTCATTGCAGGTCTAACGTAACGGATCACTTGATCCTAATTAAGGAGTTAAACTCAAATTAAAAACTTAGCCCATGACCGATTGTCTTACCATTAACTCCTCTAGCAACTCCACAATGAAATGATGTTTCTAAAAGGTAAAATTGGAATTTATTGGATATGGTTCGATCTATGATGAGTCATGCAGATTCTTTTATTTCCTTTTGAGGTTATGCTTTGGAAACTGCAGCGTTTACACTAAATCGTGTTCCTTCTATAGCGGTTGATAAAACATCTTATGAGATATGGTTTGGGAAAAGACCAAGTTTGTATTTCCTTAAGATTTGGGGCTGTAAGGTTTTCGTTCGATGGCAAATCTCGAAAAAAATTATCAGCCAAATCTACCAAGTGTGTTTTTGTTGATTATCCTGAAGGAACTAAAGGATATTACTTTTTTAATCCCACTGAGAATAAAGTATTTGTTGCTCGGAATGTTGTCTTTATGGAAAAAGAGTTTATTTCAAAAGACAATAATGGGAATAAAGTAAGTCTTGAAGAAGTTCAAGAACCATAAACAAATACTCAACTGCGAGTGGGAAATAAGCAAAGTCATGAACTAGTTGAACCTCCAAAGGTATCACAAGGCCCATGTATGTCTGATAGGGTAAGACATCAGCTTGAGATATTTAGATTCCTTATTACTAATAATAATGAGGTGTTTCTTAAAGATCAAAATGAGCCTACTATTTATCAGGTGGTTGTGTCTAGCCTTGAGGCACATAAATGGCTCAGTGATATGAATTCTAATCCATGTATGATAACCCGTTTTGGAACGTAGTTGATTTACATGAACATTGTAAGACCATAGGATTTAAATGAGTTTTCAAGAAGAAAATTGACATGGATGGCAATGTGCATACTTATAAAGCATGGCTAGTAGCAAAAGGTTTTTGACAGACTCAAAGTGTTGATTATATTAAGACTTTTTCTCATGTAGCCATGCTTAAATCATTAGAATTATAATTGTCATAGCCGCATATAATGACATTGAGATATGGAAAATGGATGACAAAATAACTTTTCTAAATGGAAAGTTACTTGAGGACGTGTATATGATACAACCTGAATGGTTTATTCATCCTGAGAATTCTAAGAGGGTGTGCAAGCTTCAAAGATCTATTTATGGATTAAAGGAAGCTTCTCGAAGTTGGATTCGTCATTTTGATGAAGCAATTAAGGAATTTGGTTTCATAAAAAAAAGATGAGCCTTGTGTATACAAGACGTTTAGTGGGAGCGTGGTTGTTTTCCTGGTATTGTCTGTTGATTATATATTACTCATTAGAAATGACATCCCAACCTTGCATATCGCTAAGTCTTGGTTAGGGAAGTGTTTTACAATGAAGGACTTAGGAGATGTAGCTTACATCATTAAGATTAAGATTGATAGCGATAGATCTAAAAAGCTCATTTGTCTAAGTTGGAGTGCTTATATTGACAAGGTACTGAGTAGGTGTAGTATGCAAGACTCTAAAAGAGGTTCATCATCAATATCTCATGGTATAAGTCTCTGTAAGACTCAATGTTCGAAGACTAATGATGAGCAAGAACGCATGAATATGATTCCATATGCACCAGCTATTGGATCTATTATGTATGCCATATTATGCACTCGATCTGATGTATAATATACTTTAAGCGCAACAAGCAAATATCAATCTGATCCCAGTGAAAGTCACTAGATAGTAGTAAAGAACATTTTTAAGTACTTAAAAGGACTAAAGAAGTGTTCTTGGTCTATGAAAGTTTGGAAGAAGAGCTTGTTGTAAATGGTTACACGGATGCAAGTTTTCAAACTGATATAGATGACTTTAGATCGCAGTGTACATATGTGTTTACTTTAAATAGAGACGCAATGAGCTAAAAAAGTTTGAGGCAAGAAACTGTGGCAGATTCTATAGCAGAAGCTAAGTATATTACAAGCGCTCAATGCAGCTAAGGAGGCAGTTTGGATTAAAAAGTTCATCACTGAACTTGGAATGGTTCCTAGTATAGCTAACCTTGTTTGCTTGTATTGTGAAAACAATGGGAACACAGACCAAGGAACCAAGACCACACCACCTATCCAAACATATACTTAGATGTTTTCATCTCATTAGAGAAATCATTGAGATGGGAGACACGAAGATTTGCAGAGTTCCTACAGAAGACAATGTTGCAGATCCATTGACGAAGGCTATTTCATAAGCGAAACATGATGTTCATGATAGGTCATTAGGTATTAGATACTTGAATGATTAGCCTTTATGCAATTGGGAGATGTTGGGGAATATGCCTTAGGTCAGTCTAGAAACATTATTTAACTTATAATTTTAGTTAATATAACAGAGATTTTTGTTTGCTATTTTATTATAAGTGATTGCATGTTTACCATATAATAAGATCTATGTGTATTTGTTGAAATATCCTAAATGTCTGTCACGGCCTGAATTTCTAATATCGTTTATTGTCTGTAATCAGGATCACCGACCCGTGACGTGGGACCCATAACGTGATATGTGCATTGACCGATGCGAGATGGCCGAGGTATATGCTAGATTTATTGTGGTGTATGCCTAGTGTTTTGTATATGTGTAGATTACTAAATCAGTTCTACCCGTGTGTGGGCGTCAAGACGTGAGTGGAGACGTGCCTTGTGATGCGTGTCGACGTGGGACTGAGGTAGATAGTGATGTGGTAAGTTTATTTTAAGCTAAATGTAAATAATATAGTATCTTTAATGTAGCTATGGTTGATATAGAATTAAATGTGTCTAAGTTAGTGATTTAAAACAAAAGCCATATGATGTGCATCGAGACACGTATTAGGATATCTAGAGACAAGTGGAGTTATTATTGGTGTTCCCAGGATTAGTTAGTGGAGAATAGTGGGAAACGTGTCAATATGTGGGCCATTAGATAGGTCTTGAGATACGTATTTACAATAAGATGTGTGGCTATCGTTTAACCATATTTATTGATATACATAGCAATGAATCAACACATGCAAACCAAGTTTTCTCATTTCATTAACTTAACAAGTAAAGAAAGTTTGCTAGAGTGATTAAGGAGGAAGAGAAGTTGAAGAAATTAGTGGGTTTAGTGAAGGTGGTGATCAAGCTTAGTATGTTCATCAAGTAGGTAATTTGCATACACTAGTTATTTAGTTTAACTTGATGAATTGATGAATTTAAAGTTATATACATGGCTGTTTTTGTGTTGTTGATGATGTTTTGGGGTTTTGGGAGTGTATGGAGATCCCAAAGCATTGGTGAGACCTATGTGTGGAGTAAACTCCGAATTTTGTTTGCAGAATTCTGGGTTTTTCTGCACATAGCACGCTAAGTGAAACAGTTAGCGCGCTAATCTTAGTTAGCGCGCTAGAGATATCTTATCATCTTATAGTATATGATTTTCTGTCAAAGATGGTCTTCTCGAGTCAACTTTTATCTATATATTTCTAGTTTTCAATAGTATCCTTTATACATTTCTTTCGAAATATTAAAGAAGGCTTAATTTGGATTAAAGGATTAAGAATATTAAAAAAATTCAAAGGTCCCTTGATTAAGGCATTAATCATATTTTTTGAACTTTAAGTCCACTTACCTCAATCAATATACCTCCAAAGCAATTAAGTTCTAGCTAATAACTTTTCATATGTCGTCTTGGTCTTTTGTTTTATGTCATTGGTAGCTAGCTTATTCTAATGTCATGGTGAAGCAATAATGGTCTTAAAAAAATTATGACTTATGAACCTAAAATTTTATAAGTATCATAGTTTACTAAAAGATTATATGATTTTTTTCCTAACAATTTTCGGTGATAACTAGCTGTGAACGTTTTCATCAATGAGGATAATCATTGATACACATTAAGCACATTAATGAGATTATTGTTGATTGAAATCAATCAACGCATTTATTAGGTCACCTTGTCCATGACAGTTAGTAATGGTCAATCGTTGAAGTTAATAGTCAATTGTGCAGTCAATATGGTCTTCTTTTTTTGTTAATTTAAGCTGGTGTTGAACCGATCATCTCCAGCAAGATAACGGTGAACCTTACGCTACCTAATCAATAATATGGTCAATTGTTGTCAAAGTTAGTCAACATAGAAGTTTTGATCAATCAAAGTCATCAAGGTTGTAAATGAGTAGCTAGCCTTGATTATTTAGGGACTGTGTTTTGGGGTGGTTTAATGACAAGTCAACAATTAGACACATTTTATAATGTAATTTAGGTTAATTTTAAGCATAAATGATCATATTACACTGGGTATTATCTTGTTTTTGTGATTTCAGGTTTTAAATAGGAAATCAAAGAAATGGAAGAAAAGAGGAAGAAAAGCAGAATAGTTAGCTGGAAAAATACACCAGCGGTTAGCTAGATATTTGAAATAGCACTAGGAATTGCTATCTATATCAACAGCAGAAGAAGGCCAGCAAATCCACAGCGAAGTGGAGAATGAACTATAAATTACCTGCTCAATTAATGGAGCATGAGAGCTAAACTTAGTATTTACTAAGTAATTTGTGTATATGTTAGGAATTGTTAAGAAATCATTTAGGTTGGCTACGACTTTTTGGATTAGTATGAAATATTCGAGTTTATCTCAGATATGTATATGTAGGGAGACTATAAAAAAGACAGAGAGCTTCAAAATAACTTTCCTACTTCTTATTTTTTCTTTCCTTTTGCTCTATATTAGTTTTATTTTCTATGTTTGAAGATACTTTAGAGCTTTGATTTATATTAAGGTATTTGTTCATTCATTATATCTTTTAATTATATTTATGCATTGTTTATTTCTAGCATGAGTGATTAGTCTATCAATCTAAACGAACCCTAGAAAATGTAGTATATTTTGGATTGCTAGATAGTTATAATTAAGGAATCATGTGTTAATGCTTTAAATCAATTCATACAAGTCAAATTACGGAATTAACAAGTTGTTTTTGTATGTTACAACTAAAGGAAATTAGTATTGCAAACATAGTTGCAAATGTGTTATGTGGTATCAAGATTCTAAATCTATGTCTATAGTTATTGACAACAATTATAGAAGTAGTAACTAGGATTAATATATATGGCATTTCTTGAGTGTATTTTCTAGGTGATTGTGTTCTAAGTCGTTTATTATGCGGTTTCGCTAATATCAACTTAGATTAGGCATGATTTTCATTGACCTTAATGCTATCGTATTTCTATGGTGTTATGTTTTATCCAATGGTTAGATTTACAATGATAAGAATGTGGCATTTTCATTGAATTAAGGAGAATCGGTGGTTGGCTAAAGGCTATCAACTTATTATGAATTGGGGTTTAATGTTTCCAAAATCTCATATGCTTTGTGATTATAACTTTAGTATGAAGTAATATTATGCTCTAGCATTTGAAAGTAATGAAAATATATATTATATTTTTTAGTAGGTGTTTTTTAGATGTTTTTTTATTTATATTGAATTGAGTTTGAATATTGTTTAAGTTTAGTTTGCATTTGAATTGTTTAAGTTAATTTAGTTAATTTGATTATTTAAGTTAATAACCATAGTTGTTAGTTATTTAATATTTTAATTATTGTTTAACTAGATTAATTGAATTAATAAAAATAAGAAAAAAACTAATTTCCTTTGAGATTTCGAAAATCTATTTGGAGACGATATCCCATTTACCACTAGTACAAGTTAATATTAAGACATGGAAAAATATTATGCACGTTCGACATGTGTCAATTGTTGGCGTCGTTATTGGGGATTTTTAGATAATTTTCACGGATTATAGATGTTGTATGGGTTACACACTTCATCTTGTTAATTCAACAAGATCTTTACATCTGTTTGATCCCAAAATTGATATAACTTTTAATTGGAGTTTAAGACAACAAAAACTTAGTGAAAATTTAGCCAATATGATGGAAGAAAATAATAATGATATTAATGACAATGTCATTAATAATAATAATGATAATAGTTATCAATAATAATAGAGAACTCACTTTTAGACTAGATGTCAAGGCCCAAGTTTCTAATTTGAGTTTAACTCCTTAATTAGGTTCAACTGACCCGTGACGTGGGACCTACAATGAGATATGTGTCATAACCGAGGTGAGATGGCCGAGGTATATGTTATATTTGTTAGGGTGTACGCCTAGTGTATTGCATATTTGTAGACTACTAAGTCATTTCTACTTACGTATAGGTGTCGATACGTATGTGGGAATGCGCCTCGAGTTCAGTGCCGGCATGGGAACGAGGTGAAGAGTGATATGGTAAGTTGGCATATGATTTTATATAGCTTTTATAGTGATTTATACATGGCTATGGTTTTTTTATACACTTAATGAAGCTAAGTTAGTAAGTTAAAATAATAGCCACTTTATTTTCATCGAGGCACGTATCGACTCATCTCAACATCAATGGAGTTACATATTGGTGTCACATAGCATGAGTTAGTGGGACATGTGTTAATAGGTGTATCACTAGATGAGCCTCGAGACACATGTGTACAATGAGACCAATGGTTACTAATCAACCACATCCACTTACTACATAAAGCTAGTAATCAACTCATACAACCAAGTCAACTTCATTTCATTTGCATAATTGAGAAGGAAACTTGCTGGAGAGAAGGAGAAGGGTTGGAGGAAGAAAAAGACCAGCAAAAGTGGGTTTGGTGAAGGAGAGATCATGTTAAGCTAGGTGTTTATCAAACTAGGTACATATCTCCCAATTTACTTAAAACCCGTTCTGGTTTTTGGTCAAATTCAGAGGCTAGATGATTAAGATTTTGCAATTGGTTTGTATATTTGGATTCCTCATTTCAAGCTGATAATCCAGATATATTAAAGTTCTTAATTTGGTTTTGAAATCATAAAGATATGAATTCTTGAATTTGTAAGAACAAAATTGAATTTCTGCATGTTGTATTCGGGATTAGTCTATGTAATTTGGTCATAACTTGCTCATTTTAGATCCAAATCGACTCAAACCGATGACATTTGAAAGCTTAATCAAAAGGAAAAAAACTTTTCTTAACTTGAGATGTTGTAATTCAAATATGTTAATTTCCAAAAGTGTTCTACAAGTAGGTGCTAAAATGCAGTATAAGTTTTTCAAAATTAAAATTGTTAAAAGCATAACTCCCTACCTACTTATCCAAATGAGCTGATATTTTATTATGTTGTTATTGGGTATGGTTTCTGCCTGGTGACCAAAAATAATATTTTTTGGAATTATATATTAGGAAAAATAGATTTTCTAAGTCCGCGGTTGGGTAAGATTTCAATTAGAGCTATATTTAGTAGAAATATGATATTTCTTTCGTTTTAAATCCGAATTTTTTGGACTAGACCTTTTTGGAAAGATAAGATAGAGACCAACAATCTTTATATTGATAGAAGATTTTGTTATTTGGACAATTTCATGCCTAAAGTTGTGTTGCAATATAAGACTAAAATTTTAGTGTTGTTTAGTCTTAAAGGGTTGTTTGGGGTTAAAGTTCCTAAACCCATTGGACATGACTTAAACCTTACTTACTTGAATTAGTTTGATATCAGAAAACTAGAGAAGTGTTTCAGGGATTCAAATACCAGTTTCGAGGTGTTGGGAGACCGGAGTAGCATAAGAAATTGCATGGATTGTAAGTAAACTGATTGAGATATTTATTTACATTTCATTCCTATTTACATGTTCATTTCTAGTCATTTGGATTAATTTACCTTTGTATTCAATATGCCATGACTTGTTCTTTCTCATTACATGAGGTTGCTTTCATGGTATAAATTGTCGATTAAGTGATTTCATTGACTTCAAATCATGTGCAATGTCATTGTTGATTGTTAATACTTGTCGTCAGTGAAATATCATGCTATTAGGTAGGTGTCACATAGTATTGTAATCTATTTCCTTTATGCATTAGATATGCAGTTGCTTTATTGAATTCTTAAACCATGTTATTTCATGAAATATGAAAGTGGCTCTTGTATCTAGAGTCATTACATTATAAAGGTCCGTCGGACATACGAGGGTCACTAGACTTCCAGGGTGATCGGGATCTCCCCACTATCTTGCACAGCATATGAGAAATGAGACTTGGGGTTGTTTGCAAGTATATATCTCAGGTGACTGACACAAGCAAAAGGTTATAAAGGCAAGAGCAATGCTCAGACTTTTACATTGATGTAGTGCTCAGCTCCATCCTCATATAGTGGAAAAGGCTAATGTGATGAAAATCACGACCGACCAACCCTAGATCATTACTACTTAGCCATGTGTTAGTTTCATGTTGTTTAGCTGAAGTATCTCTTTGCATGTTCTCTTTACAACATAGTTGATATTACCATGCTTTCTGATATTTGTTGCATAATTGGGAAGGTGAAAAAATGTCTCTAAGTATTGCTTTCTATTTTCCTGTACTCACCGTCTAGTTGTGACGGTGGGTGCAGATCCATCGAGTACCAGACCGGGCAAAGAGAAGAACAGCGACTACCTCTGAGCCAGTAGAGCACGCTACACCCAATTTTGTAGGTTTTGATTTTTATGTATTACTTTTATATGTATATGATATACTTTTGGGGTTGTATGTTATGGATTAATGAGTAGTACCTTGACTAGACGGATGATATTATGTATCACCGTTTCATCATATATATGCATGTGATCTTTATTCCCGATTTTTCCACAATTGTTAGGACTTATGTTATAAGCTTCCGCTAGATTGTTAAGACTTCCGCTGAATAAAATTTTAAGTAAACAAAATTTTAATTAACTATGATTTATGAATTGACATAGGATAAGTATAGGTTTATACTCAAAATAGATAATAAATAATAAGTAGGTAAATGGTTTTGTGATAGGCTGACTAGTCCCTTGTTAGGTCCTATATGGTGAGATTAGGGCTTAATAATGGGATTAGGCCAGGCGGTGCCCTAATTTGAGACGGGGTCGTCACAGTTGGTATCAGAGCCTAAGTTTATACGCTTAGGAGAGCCTAAGTTCTAGAATATTATGGACAATTTATGGAATTGTCCAAAGTTGGGATATCATAGTCACATGTGGTATCATATTCTATGTTCATAGGGCATAGATTGTGGAATATGGTTATTTTATAATGTGATACCAAAGCTACAATTTGTAGCAAAAAGCCAAACCTTTTCAATAAATAAAAAATAAAAATTTAAGCAAGAAAACATAAATCATAGTTGTGGAAAACCAGATGATCATTACCTAGAAACCATTAGTTGGGAAGTGGGTGAAAGTGCGATGAGGATGTATTATATGTATATGTTAGTTTTGCATATGTATATATGTGTTATCTACGTAGTAACTGATTTGCATTCGCTATCATGGTGCAGATATTGATGGTTGATTCATGCGATGGCGGGGACGTAGGTGCGAGTGGCAGCCAGCCTCCTATTCCATCAGTAGATGATTTTCAGAGGCTATCTGATCGAGTAGCTGCTCAGGGACAGTAGTTAGCAGAATTCATCGCTATGATGAGTGCATGTTTCGCTCCACCAGCAGAGATACTAGCTCCTACTACTACGACTACTCCCACGGTAACGAGAGCAGTGTCAGTAGTATAGACTATACCGATAGTGACACCTCCAATTATAGAGAGTTTTTACACCGTCTTTCACACCTCCATCTTCTTGCTTGACAACAGAGGTTCAACTGGTGAAGGACTTAATCAGACTCAAGCCAGTCTACTTTGATGGTAAGATAGATTTTGAGAAGATCGAGAAGTGGGTACTATCTCAGGAGAAGTTGCACCGAGTCTTGAGGATTGAGGACATACTCCGAGCTGAGATTTCATCGTACACTCTACAGAGAGATGCCGATGTATGGTGGCGTGCTAAGATACCTTCTGAAGGAGAATTTGAGTCCTGGGATGCCTTCGAGATGAACTTTTACTAGCAGTACTTCCCACCTGCAGTGATTAAATGTTGAGGAAGGAATTCATGAACCTGAGACAAGGAGCTGATGAGTCAGTGATGAGTTATAGAGACAGATACGGTTATATGAGGTAGTTCACTAGGGATCTAGTGAGAGAGGATTCGGATGATGTTTACCACTTTGGATTTGGACTGAGATCAGATATTGGATTTTATGTGGTCAGTTTAGGTGTCAGGACTTTGGGTGAGATTTACGAGCGTGCACTCTCTCACGAGATATATTATTTAGGCAGAGTTGCCGATGGGACACCATTAGTACCAGCATTGACACCTAACTAGGTTGCGAAGTTTGAGAGGAGACATAGGGGCAAGGACCGAAGAGATGGGATAGAGGTTCCCTACTGTCAAGGACATCTACAGTAGTTGTACCCTTTGTATCATCCCCTACATCATTGCAGAGTATAGTTGGTAGACTTCCCTTACCACCACCATTTAGACCTGCAGTACCAGCTCTTACTACAACTTTGCCAACTCTACCAGCACCACCAAAACCATGTCAGCAGGAGTAGGATGGTAGAGGTCGAGGCAGATGTAAAGGTAGAGGTCGAGATAATTCCTGACAGGGGCAGAGATAGGCATAGGCTCAGAATCAGGTTTAGGGTCAGCGTAGACCTATCACTTGTTATAGGTGTGGTCAAATTAGGCACGGGATTAGAGATTGTCCACAGCTAGTAGCCGTGTTTCCACCACATAGTCGAAAGAGTGTAAACATGGTAGCACAGCCCAATGCAGGTGCCACACAGAGATTCATTGAGGGTATGGTTTCCATTTGTGGTAGCCATTTATATGTTTTGTTTGTTTCGGTTTGTACAATATCTTTCATTTTTGGTCGCATGATAGACATCTTAGGGTTGACACCGATTAGAGTTGCGTACATTTGATTTTGAGTAGTACAGCCAGGGATAGAGTCTACCCTAATTGTCTCGTTGAGAGATGTCCTAGTAGAAATGGGCGGGGTAGAATTACCTGCAGACTTCAGGATTCTCTAGTTTTTAGAGTTTGACGCATTGTTAGGGATGGATTAGTTAGCAGCGTATCACACTCATATCAACGTTTTCAGTAAGACAGTGATATTTGAGATCTTAAGACATCCAATGTTTACGTATAGTGGTAGTACACCGAGAGCCGAGGGCATTAGAGGTTGACTTACGACTACTAGATAGATGGAGACTTTGATGTCATTATACACTGTAGTAAAGTGTCAAGGACCCAGAATTGAGGAGATTTCGATTGTGTGCGAGTTTCTGGATGTGTTTCAGGAAGACTTACCTGGTTTACCACCACCGAAAGATATATAATTTATCGTTGAGTTGGTACCAGGCACTAGACCCATATTTATACCACCATAGCGCACTACAAGAAATTTGAGCTTTTACTACAAATTTGACGAATCATTTGTCACGGTTTAAAATAAGCGTATCCAATAGGCGTTTTAGTGACGGTACATTAATCGTAAACAAAGCTTTTATACATTAACACTTATTTTTGTAACGATTTAGATTTTGCGTGATGAAAAGAAGCTTTAGAGACGAACATGTTTCCATCACAAAAAGGTAAAAAATTTTCGTCACGTAAAGTGTGTTTGCTGATAATCATTATTCCGTAACAAAAGAAAACACAATTTTTTAGCACGCGAAACCCCCCGCAACCTCCTTCCCATTTTTTGTTTCCATTTTTTTGCGAAACCCCGCAATTTTTTCCGCCCTTCTCATCCCACTCCTCCACCTCCTTCATCCGCCCTACTACTCACACCAATCATCCTCCTCAAGCCTTCGATCCGCCGTCGTCGTCATCCTCATCGTCGCGCCTCCACTCCACTTCGTCGTCGTCGTCGTCCTCGCACTCCTCCTGCCTCTACTTCGTCGTCCTCTCTGATCCATCGTCGTCCTCCTCCCTGGTCGTCATCCTCGCGCCTCCTCCCTGGTCGTCTTGCATCTCACCGACGCCTTACCCTCGCGCCTCGCATCTCGCCGATGCCTCTCGCTGCGCGCTCTCGCATCTCGCCGACGCCTCACCCTCGCACCTCTCGCTCCCCGGTCGTCCTCTCGCCAACGCCTCACCCTCGCGCCTCTCGTTCCCCGGTCGTCCGTTGGGCGGCGACGCTCACCCTCGTGCCTTTGCTCCTTGGTCGCGAGCTCCCCGGTCGTCCTCTCGCCGACGCCTCACCCTCGCGCCTCGCTCCGTGGTCGGCGCTCTCGCTCCTCGGTCGCTGGTGGTCGGTGCCTCTCTCCTCCCGGTTGGCGCCTCGCTCCCCGGTCGGCGCCTCGTTTCCCTGGTCGTCCTCTCGCCGACGCCTCACCTCGCGCCTCTCGCTCTCCCGGTCGTCCTCTCGCTCCCAAGTTGCACCGCTTTGCTCCCCGATCGTCTTCGCATTCCTTCGTCGTGAGTTCTCCCTCTTTCATCTCAAAACATGTTTCTTGTTTACTTTTTGGTTAATTGACACTTTGATGTTTTGTTTGCTTGTTTTGTTTGATCTTACAATGATTTGTTCCTGGATGAACACCGGTTTCTCTTTACTATGACCCTTGCCAATCACAATGAGGCATATAAATTTGATGTTTTCACAATGAGGAATATACATTAACATTTTCAACAAAAGAGATAAAATGTCCCATGATATGATGTATGTATGCACAAAAGTGAGCCTCATTAGATATTCACCTAATCTTGAGAAGTTCAAAGCCTAACCTTCGGAGAACTTGATTGCATGGGAGAACCAATAGATCCTTCATTTCTGAAGGTTGACCATGCTTTACATTTAAGTTACTCCTGGGTAAACCACTCCTAAACCTCCGTGGATCCGTATCTCCATAAGTTGGTGAGGTACCAAGGTTGCCTTGTGCTTGAGCCGCCAAGACACTGTTTCTTTGTGGTGTCATATTTTGAAACCGATTTGAGCCTTGCGAATAGGCTTTTGTACTGTGCACCTAAACTTGGGCGTAACCGATCAATGCCCTATATAGGTTGTATTATAAATTTACAATAGTTAGTGCAATCAATACATGAGCATTTTCAATGTTCACCATCTCAAGGTAATTATTTAGCAACAAACTTACGATCAAAGGCCAACCCTTCAATGGGAGTCCACTAACACCTTGGTTCATACCAAATTGAAAAAGCAAGAAAAGGGAAAATAAAGCGAGGTTAAGACAGAGGAGCTCTGACGAGATTACAAGAACTATTGCAATTAAGTCTACATTTTGGCAGTTAAGTCCCATTTTTCAGCAAGCATGATGCCAAAAACTCAATGATATCTTTTTCCTAAGCCTTCATTGTTCAATGTAATGCAATGGTAAATGGGCCTAGGATAGAACCTAAAGTAATCAATTTTATATGCTCCAGGTGCCAATTGCTTCCTTTGCTTCTCAAATCATTGAATACTTGCATTTCATTTGGACAATAATACCATATTTAGATCCTAAAATAATCATTAAACAGCTAAGCAACAAAAAAGGAAATTTATCTCAAGATCCCATGCTCAACTTCAGAAAGAATCAATTGTATGGTGTTCTCGGAACAAGCCATGCAAGTATATGTTGCCATAAATTACTTATGACATAATGACAAATCAAAGCAATGTTCCAGATTTTACTCAAGGTCAAAACAATGCCCACCATCATTCCATTTGTTAAATCAGTTAAAAGCAAAGCAATGTTCTCTAAATTTTTCATTAGTGTACATTTGATCGCTAAACTTTTATTGTTATACATTTGATCCTTGAACTTTTGAGTTTTTGTGATTTTGATCCCCAAAGTTTAAATTTTCTATGTTTTTGAGGGAAATTAATTTTTATTTTTTTTTACTTTTGTTGGCCAATGTGAGTTGTTCGATTTAAGAATATAAACTACTTTGCTTTTTTTGACTAGTCACGCAACACTCTTATTACTCACATCGTTGAAATTTGATACTTTAAATGATGGAAAAACTAAATGTATATCTTTGTTCGATTTAGTAATATATATTAATAAAAATTTAGAAACCAATAGCATGAAGTATACAAAGTTTAGAGATCAAATGATGAATTTTGCTTTATTAATATTATGAAGCACAAGTTGAACAATGGAGGATTATCTCAATTCAAAAGAACAAGCACAAGTTGAACAATCGCATGAAAGTGATAAAACAAGTGAAGCATTGATGCATTCATCCGATGAAAGTAAAATTTTGAATTTTGATATCGAATATTTCTTATATTACAAACACTATTTCTAATTAATTTTGCATACAGAGGAACAATCAATTACAACAACGAAGAAAGGTAGAGGTCCAGCTCGTCCAATTCGTATTTGGGGGTCTGGAAATATGTTGAAGCTACAATTTAATGACTTCATGCAACCTATTGGAAAAACCTCAATTAAATTCTCAACGCAATTAGGCATCATGGCTAGAAATGGGTCTTTAGTACCGTTAACGTATGAATCATGGAATGATGTGCCTGAAGAAAATAAGAATGCCATTTGGCGTGAGGTACAAGTAAGAAGATAACTATATAAATGAAAATAATATATTATTTGTATAATTGGTTTAAGTTTGAGTTTCATAATGTTTAAGTACAGGATAATACTGATGCCCCACTTGAGTTTCGCGAAAAATGTTTAGAGAAAGTTGCCAATACCTGGAGATCGTGGAAGCATACATTAAAAGTGCATTACGAGAAGCACAAAAATGATGAAGATATTTTTACTCGAGTGCCTGATGAGCGCGTACAAGATGAACAATGGCCAATACTTGTGAGGTATTGGAACGAATAAGAAGTTAAGGTACAAATCAAAATTCTTAGTCTTGCATTTGATTTCAGCTCATTAAAATAATTCCATCCCATTGGATACAATGCTTCCTTTTATTCAATTACCTTAAAATTTTGTAGATCTTTGAGTTAGTTTTTTAGAAATGAATAATAAGTTAGATTTCAATTTAATTCATTTTTATATGTGTGATAAGTATTTTAATATTGATGCAGAAAATTGCTAAAACAAATGCTGAAAATAGAAAACAAAAGACTATTTGCCATCGAACAGGTCGCAAGTCTTTCGCGAACGTACGTCATAAGGTAATCGAGTAGGTTCTTAAAATTTTTTTGAGTGTTCTCTATTTTTTAAAGATAATCATTTCTTACTTGACGATTTTACCTTTAAGAGAGAAAATAAAGGTCTACCCACTGACCGTGCTTCAGTATGGTTGACAACTTATTATAAAAGGGCAGGAGCTAGATCGAATGAAGATACATAAGAATTCGCGGTAAGAAAAGATTTATTTCTTCATAACTAGTAATACATATTTAGTTTACATCATAACAATTCCTTTTTATGTTAATATCAAATTTTATGTTTAGTTGCAATTGCAAAATGAACTTTCACAAATTCCTGAGTCAGAGCAAACGGCGGAAGTTCGAGAGAAATTTTTTAAAAAGGTACTAGGAGATGAAAAACGCGGGCGTGTGCTAACTTATGGTCATGGACCCTCATTTAAAGATGTGTTTGGGAAAGATTCTGAATGTCCGGCAGATATTGCAATACGGAGAGCACAAGAAAAGGCAAATGCTACAAATGAGCTCCTTCGCGAGGAACTTGCTGCGACGAAAGTAAATATTTCATCAATTTCGGTTGTTTTTTTATCATTTCTTTCATGAATCCAATACGACAATCTATTACAAATTTATTGTTTATAGACAAACATGCAGTCACAAATAGATAACATATATGCATGTTTGGAGAAAGCTGGAATTCAACTGCCTATCAACGTCAATCAAGTAATTCATCGACATTATTGTTGATACTTGAAGTTTATTAATTATGTTCAAATTACAAATGAGACAATTAATTGATTTTTTTGATTACATGTCAGAGTTCAGATGTTGGAAGCTCACATAGGCCTCATGTTCAAACATCTTCTCATGATGGATGTTCTCTCGCTTTCGTTGATTATTCAAAAGTGAACAATCAAAAAGGTAATAATTTAAGTTTTGCTAGAATATCTTAAGTTACCTCCACGTGACCAACTTAAGAGCATCCACCTTCATGATTGTTATTTTGAACATTTACTCATCTCCTAAACTTGACAATTTATTCTATCATTGAGTTGAATGACATTTGCTAGCTAAACTACTATTTCAAGAATTGTTAATGCTTTTAGTATATGTTGACCCTCTAACTTTTGATGATTTTTTGAGCTTTTTACTATTTTATGTTCTATACAAATGAAACTCATAAATTTGCACCAATAATTTAAGCAATATGCATGTTTGAATATATTTGAGTTAGATGATTATTTGATGCATGTTGAAGTTTGCACAATGTTTAAATTTTTTGTGAATCTTTAATTTAAGGGCATGTTCTCGCTAAAATTTTGGTAATACATTATGGTTCACTAAAGAATAATGTATTTGACTTGTAGAATTATTTGATGCAAGTGGAAATTTTTAAGAATCTTAAATTTAAAGGGAGGTTTTCTTTGGATTTCGTAATACATTATGATTCATGAAGGTGATTATATTTGACTTGTAGAATTATTTGATGCATGCGGAAGTTTGCAAAATGTTTAAATTTTTTGCTAATCTTTAATTTAAGTGAAGGTTTTGTTGAAATTTTATTACTACGTTATGATTTATTAAAGATTTTTTTATTTATGTAAGTGTTTAAGTGCAATTACTTATATTTATAACTTTGAAATTTTAGATGCGCAATTGGATGAGACTTCAAAGGGTAAAGATGATGAACTGGAAGAAAGCTTCACGTGAAGAAGAAATTGAAGAAGCATGGAGTGAAAACATTGAAGAAAACATGGATTTATTTTATTTTACTATGTTAGACTTAAGCCATGAAGAAACCTGTCTAAGTTTAATTTTATTTTGCTATGTTAGACTTCTAAATTAAGTATTATCATTTTTTTTGGTACTTTGGATTCAAAATCACAAAAATCAAACTTTGAATAGATTGATAATGTTGGCCTTGTAATGCAAGTAAAGTAAATTCTTAATATTTTAATAGATGCAATATTTTTATATTGACAGATGCAAGATAGTTACAACAACTTTTATATAATTTTTTTTTTTTTTGTGACGGAGCAATGTACATATAAAATATTATTATTTTTTGTCACCAGTAGAAAGTCGTCACTATATGTATTTGTGACGGACAAAGTCTTGTGACGTAAAACATTTTTCTTCGTTGTTTAATGAAATGTTTGTGACGCAAATACAGTCGTAACAAAAATGTGTTTTTTATGACGTGCAATAATCTCGTAATAAATATGTCAAGAGACCCGTCATAAAAGGTATTTGTCACGCTAATTTCATGACAAAAACGTTTTTGCAACGGAGTATACGCAACTTTAGTTTTTCCGTGACAATACCGTGACAAAAACTATAGGTTACGGAAAAACAACTTGTCCCTACGGAATCGAAGCCGTGATAAAATCTATAATTTCTTGTAGTGGCGCATGGCTCCGAGAGAGTTGGAGGAGTTGAGGAGTCAGTTGCAGGATTTGGGAGAGAAGAGATTCATCACACCTTTTATGTCACCATGGGGAGCACCTGTCATGTTTGTGAAGAAAAAGGACGGTACTTTGAGACTGTGTATCGATTATAGATAGTTGAACAGGGTCACAGTCAGAAACAAGTATCCCTTACCACAGATTGATGACTTATTTGATCAGCTGAGATAAGCATAGTATTTCTCCAAGATAGCCCTTCGATCAGGGTATCATCAGCTTAGAATCAGGGATGAGGGTAGGTCCTAGATGACATTCTATACGAGATATGGACACTATCAATTTATAGTTATGTCGTTTGGTTTGACAAATGCTCCTGCCATTTTTATGGATTTGATGCATCGAGTGATGAGGCCATTTCTTAATCGTTCTGTGATAGTTTTCATCGATGATATATTGATATATTCGAGGACTCGAGAAGATCACGAGCAACACCTCAAAGAGACGTTGCAAACCTTAAGGGAGCATCGACTTTACGCCAAGTTTAGCAAGTGTGAATTTTTGCTGTAAAAAGTCAAGTTTTTTAGACATGTTGGAGCAGCAGGTATTGTTGTAGATCCATCTAAGATTTAGGCTATTATGGACTGGCCTATGCTGTAGTCAGTTACGGAGGTCAAGAGTTTTCTAGGGTTAGCAAGATATTACCGCAAGTTCGTGAAGGATTTCTCGAAGATCGCTACACGGATGACTAGATTGACCCAGAAAGACATCAAGTGTGATTGGTCTGAGGAATGCAAGGAGGCATTTGCTCACTAAAGAGATTGTTGACTATTGTCATTGTTCATATTGCTAGAGGCTGGACAGGGATTCTTGGTATATACGGATGCTTCTCAAATAAGTCTAGGTTGTGTGTTGATGCAGGATAGAGGCACGGTAGCTTATGCATCTAGACAGCTGAAGATACATGAGAAAAACTATCCCACTCATGACTTAAAGTTAGCTGTGGTAGTGTTTGCTTTAAAGATATGGAGACATCATCTATATGGATAGAGGTTCACACTTTATACTGATCATAAGAGTTTGAAATACCTCTTCACACAGAAAGAGCTTAACATGAGACAACGCCGGTGGTTGGAATTTCTGAAGTACTATGATTTTTCTCCAGAATATCACCCCATAAAAGCTAATGTAGTTGTTGATGCACTTAGTAGGATGTCGATTGGAGATGCTAAAGTTGTTAGATGCAATATGACACATGAGTATGGATTACTCGAGGCAGAGGCAATGATGATGCAGTCGGATATTCCAACCAATACTCGGGTGATGATTTGTGCACAGATGAGGCTTCATACAATGTTTACTGAAAGAGTATTAGAGGTACAAAGAGCCAACATCTTATATCCAAGACTTAGTGAGTTAGACCTAAGTACTGAGTGTACTGACTGGACAGAGACGACAGACTATTATTTGAGATTCAGAGGCAGATTGTGGATACCCGCAGTAGCAGAGCTGAGATATGAGATTCTTCAGGATTCACACCGTTCCCAGTTCACTATTCATCTAGGTAGGACCAAAATGTACCATGACATGAAGAGACATTTTTGGTGGCCTGGGATGAAAGTGGACGTATCGGAGTTTATCAGGAACTGTGGGATTTGCAAACAGGTGAAGGCAAAGAATCGTATACCTGAAGGATTGTTACAGTCGCTTCCCATTCCACGATAGATGTACGAAGACATAGCCATGGGTTTTGTTAGAGGATTGCCGAGGACTGTCCATCGACCCGATTCCATCTGGGTGATTGTGGACAAATTGATGAAATTTGCACATTTCATACCAGTAGCAGCTCATTACACATTTGACTAGTTGAAGGTATTGTTCGAAAGAGAGATTATTAGGCTGCATGACCATTGACTATTACGTCAGACATAGATGGTATGTATTCATCCAGGATGTGGCGGAGTATGCAGGAGCAGTATGGTACGTGCCTATAATATAGCACAACTTTTCACCTTTAGACTGATGGGCATATTTAGAGGTTGATTTAGACTTTCGAGGATATGCTCAGGGCTTATGTACTTGAGTTTGGCGAATCATGGGATGAGTACTTACCGTTGTGTGAGTTTGCATACAATAATAGTTATCAGGCTAGCATTGAGATGACACCATTTGAGGCTTTATATGGCAGACCGTGTCGCTCACCATCTTGTTAGGCTAAGCCAGAGGATTGGGACATTATAGGTCCTGAAATTGTTGTTGATCACATAGAGAATGTATGACAGATTAGCTAGAGGCTTGAAGGAGCCTAGGAGATCTCATGTATGACGAGGGAGCCTTGGTGAATCAAAGGGTTTCTCCTCGGAAAGGTTTTCACAGATTTGGTCTAAAAGGCAAGTTAGAACCGAGATTCAACGGGCCTTTCAAAATCAAGCGACGGGTCGAAAATGTTGCTTATGAGCTAGATTTACCTCCACAGATGTCTGGTATTCATCCAATGTTTCATATATCCATGCTTCGACTAGCCAATTCGAAGGCAGGCAAGAGACTGACAATCGACTTGAGTCAGATTAATCTGAGCGAGGATAAATCTTATGAGGAATAGCCTGTACAAATCCTAGACCGGAGGATACAACAGTTGAGAGGCAAGTCTATCACAAAGGTGTTAGTCAAGTGGCAGTTCCATGAAGACTCGAAACTCACTTGGGAACGGGAAGACTAAAAGCGAGATAGGTTTTCATACCTTTTCGAGTCAGGTATAACTTTAACTCAAATTCAATTTCGAGGATGAAATTGCCATTAGTTGAGAAAAATTGTCACGGCCCAAGTTTCTAATTTGAGTTTAAATCCTTAATTATGATCAAGTGACCTGTGACGTGGAACCCAAAATGAGATATGTGTCATAACCAAGTGAGATGGCTGAGGTATATGTTATATTTGTAGTAGTGTATGCCTAGTGTATTGTATATGTGTAGACTACTAAGTCATTTGTACTTACATATAGGTGTCGATACGTTTATGGGAATGCGCCGCGAGTTGAGTGATATGGTAAGTTGGCGTAGGATTATATATAGCTTTTATAGTGATTTATACATGGCTATGGTTGATTATACACTTAATGAAGCTAAGTTAGTAAGTTAAAACAACAGCCACTTGATTTTCATCGAGACACGTATTGATTCATCTCAACATCAATGGAGTTACATACTGGTGTCACAAAGCATGAGTTAATGGGACATGTATTAATAGGTGTATCCAAGATGAGCCATGAGACACGTGTGTACAATGAGATCAATGGTTATTAATCAACCACATCAACTTACTATATAAAGCTAGTAATAAACTCATACAACCAAGTCAACTTCATTTCATTTACTTAATTAAGATGGAAACTTGCTGGCTAGAAGGAAAAAGGTTGGAGGAAGAAGAAGACCAGCAACCAAAGTGGGTTTTGTAAAGAAGAGATCAAGTTAAGCTAGGTGTTCATCAAACTATGTACATATCTCCCTATTTACTTGAAACTCGTTCAGGTTTTTGGTCGAATTCAGAGATTAGATGATTAAGATTTTGCAATTGGTTTATATATTTGGATTCCTCATTTCAAGTTGGTAATCAAGCTATATTAAAGTTCTTAATTTGGTTTTGAAATCATAATGATATGAATTTTTGAATTTGTAAGATCAAAACTGAATTTTGGCATGTTGTATTAGGGATTAGTCTATGTAATTTGGTCATAACTTGCTCATTTTAGATCCAAATTGACTTAAACCAGTGGCATTTGAAAGCTTACTCAAAGGGGAACAACTTTGCTTAGCTAGAGATGTTGTAATTCAAATTTTCTCATTTCCAAAAGTGCTCTACAAATAGGTGCTGAAATGAAGTAGAAGATTTTTAAAACTAAAATTGTTAAAGGCATAACTCCCTACCTACGTATCCAAATGAGCTGACCTTTTTGTATGTTGTTTTTGGGTGGTTGCTGACTTGTGACCAAAAATCACATTTTTTGGAAGTTTTTTTTGAGAGAAATAGATTTTCTAAGTCCGCTGGTCGTGTTAGATTTCAATTAGAGCTATGTTTAATAGAAATATGATATTTCTTTCATTTTAAATCAGAATTTTGAAAACTAAACCAATTTGGAAAGCTAAGATAGAGAAAAACAATCTTTGTATCGGTGAAGGATTTCGATATTTAGACAATTTCATGCCTAAAATCACGCTGCAATATGAGACTAAAATTTCAGTGTTGTTTAGTCTTAAAGGGTTGTCTTGCATTAAAGTTCCTAAACCCATTGGACCTAACTTAAACCCAACTTATTTGGATTAGTTTGATATCAGGAAACTTGGAAAGTGTTCCGGGGATTCAAATACGACTTTCGAGATATTGGGAGACTCAAGTAGCTTAAGAAATTGCGTGGATTGTAAGTAAACTGATTGAGATATTTATTTACATTTCATTCCTATTTACATGTTCATTTATAGTCATTTGGACTAATTTACCTTTGAATTCAATATGCCGTGACTTGTTCTTTCTCATTACATGAGGTTGCTTTCATGGTATAATTTGTCGATCAAATGATTTCATTGACTTCAAATCATGTGCAATGTCATTGTTGATTGTTAATACTTGTGGTCAGTGAAATAGCATGCTATTAGGTATGTGTTACATAGTATTGTAATTTATTTCCTTTATGCATAAGATATGAAGTTGCTTTATTGAACTCTCAAACCATATTATTTCTTGAAATTTGAAAGTGGTTCTTGTATCTAGGGTCATTACATTATAAAGGTCAGTCGGACATACGGGGTCACTAGGCTTCCAGGGTGATAAGGATCTCTCCACTATCTTGCGCAGCATATGGGAAATGAGTCCGGGGTTGTTGGCAAATATCATAGGTGACTGACACCAGCAAAAGGTTATAAAGGCAAGAGCAATGCTCAGACCTTCGCATTGAAGTAGAGCTCAGCTCAATCCTCATATAGCGGAAAAGGCTGATGTGATAAAGATCACGGTCGACCGACCCTAGATCAATACTACTTAGCCATGTGTCAGTTTCCTTTTGTTTAGCTGAAGTATCTCTTTGTATGTTCTTTTTTTAGTATAGTTGGTATTACCATGCTTTCTGATATTTGTTGCATAATTGGGAAGGTGAAAAAATGTCTCTTAGTATTGCTTTCTATTTTTCAGTACTCACCGTCTAAATGTGATGGTGGGTGCAGATCTATCGATTAGCAGACAAGGCAAAGAGAAGATCGACGACTACCTCTGAGCCAGTGGAGCACTGCTACACCCGATTTTGTAGGTTCTAATTTTTGAAGTATTACTTTTATTTGTATATGATATACTTTTGCGGTTGTATATTATGAATTGAGTGAGTAGTACCTTGACCAGACACATGATATTATATATCGCTATTTCATCTTAATATGCATGTGATTTTTATTCACTGATTTTTCCATAATTGTTAGGACTCATGTTATAAGCTTCCGCTAAATTGTTAAGACTTCCGCTGAATAAACTTCTAAGTAAACAAAATTTTAATTAACTTTGATTTATGAATTGATATATGATAAGTATAGGTTTATATTCAAAACAAATAATAAATAATAAGTAGATAAATGGTTTTATGATAGGCTGACTAGTCCCTTGTTTGGTCATATATGGTGAGATTAGAGCTTAATAACGGGATTAGGCCGGGCGGTGCCCTAATTTTAGAAGGGGTCATCACACAAGCAAATCAAAATGTTACAGCATATGAGCCTTTATGCATAGCATACCTGATGGATTTCCTGAATTTATTAGTGCCTTAGCTAACCTCTACGGTAAAGACAATGAAGACCCACACAAATTCATAAGGGAGTATTATCATAATGTTAATTGAATGAAATTGAAAGAAGGAACTTTAGAGCAAGTCAAACTTAAGGCTTTTCCTTTTGCATTGAAAGATCAAGCATAAGACTGGTTGTTCTATCTTCGACAGGATTCAATAACTATATGGACTCAAATGTTAGAAGCTTTCCTAGATATAAACCTGCAAGAAAAATTAGTTCCTAGGGAAAGCAAATAATAGTTGCTAAGATGAAAGATGATGAAAACTTTAATTAATTTAGAGATAAGTTTCAAAGATTAATTTCTTTTTGTCCACAACATGGATTTAGTCAAAGAGCTTTATTAGAATATTTTTATGAATGACTCAATCACTTTAGAAAAAGGCTATTAAACACAGTATGTGGTGGATCTTTATTTGAAACAACACCTTATCTAACTAAAGAAGCAATTAATAAAATGGCAAAACAATCAAATCGATACAGTGAAGTGGTTGAATCCTCAAAAAATAAACACTATGAAATGGATAGTAAGAAAAATAATGCAACATACGATGAAATTGATGAATTATCTGAGATGGTTAAGCTGTTAGTTAATGATAGATCTAATTAACTTATGGCTTGCAGATTCTATAATGATGTTACACATCCTATGGATGCATATCCTATTCTACAAGAAGAAAATACTAAAGACGTTAATGCAATGATGAATCAATTTTGTGGTCACCAAGAAATCAATAAAGTAATAATACTTATTATCCTGAAAGACTGAATCCAAATCTTAGTTATTGTCCTCAAAATCATAATTATAACACTTATAGACCAAAAGCTCAGACACAACCTGCACCTACTAAGCAGTCTCAACAAAACACTCAACCTAGTGAATCATAATTTAGAGCAAATACAATACAACTTTATGAGTCAAAGTCATCAAGATTTTACACTGATTTCTCAAAATCAAATTAAGACTGATACTATCATTAATGAATTGAAAAATTAGTTAAGTCAAATGAATTTACAAATAAATATGTTAAGTACTCAACAGAGTAGTCAAGTTAAAGCATCTACTCAAACCAATGTTGCTCATACTTATCAAACACAAGTTAATGTCATATTCGGTGATAAAAAGGACACAACTATAATTAGTAAAACACCTAAACAAAATAATAAAAAAAGGTTCACAAGACTATTGAAGAAGAATAAAACAAAGAAGAAGAAATGATGGCTAATGTCATCCCTACTAAAGACTAGATGGCTGAACAATTGAAACATACACCTTTTCCTGGAAGGTTGTACCCATGGTATTTAGTCAAAGTTGAATCAAATGAAAAATCTTTACAAAAGTCTGAATTAATTAATAAGGCTTAAAATAATAAAATTTATGATAATTTGAATGAAGGTATATGTTCATATTTACCTTTCCACAACGATTAGCTAATGTTAGGGAGGAAGAAATCAATGAAGACATTCTTGAATCATTTAGGAAAATAAAAATCAATAAACCATTAATGGAATCAATTATGCAATTTTCTAATTATGATGAAGTCTTGAAAGAATTCTTTGAATCAAAAGACAAATTTTTAGAAGAATCTAAGGAAAACTTAGGACGAAAAGTGTATGCTTTAATTAAAAAGAAAATACCTGAGAAATGTTCCGACCCAATGATATTTGGAATTCCTATCACAATAGGAACATCTTTAATAGATTTTGCTATCTGTGATCTTGGAGTCACTCAAGTTATATGAGTCAATGAAAATAGGTTCATAGACTAATACACTTATTAACCTTACTTTAGCGGATGATACCATTATTAAACCTTATGGATTACTAGAAGATGTCTTAGTCAAAGTAAATGACTTAATATTTCCCACTGACTTCTATGTCATGGAAATGGGAGACTCATTATCAGCTAAGTCCCCATCTATAGTTTTAGGAAGCCCATTCCTTAAAATAGCTAAAACGAAGCTAGATATCTTTGAAGGAACAATCTCTATGGAGTTTGAAAATAAAATTGTCAGTTTTCATTTCAATGATAAAGATATCTATGGAAACTCTGATGAATTTGATAATGAACAAATTAAAGATAATGAATCCTTAGAATTAAATCATCATGAAGCTGGAATATATGTTATTAATGCAGTAACAATGGAAGATGGAAATGTTAAGACTATGAATAAGCAAGGTGAAGATACCTCTAATCAATAGACAATAACCCTAGAATGGAAGGTTAAGCAATCAAACAATTTTGCGAATAATAACATGGAAGAACCTAAATCTACGAAAATAAAAAGAAGAAAAAAAAAAGAATCCAATAATTGTCAAGCTCGATCATCTAGAAGATATATACATAAACAAAAAATCAAATGCGCTTGGTACTTCAATGCTATATATGATACAGGTTCTAGAGCAAACTACATGCCAATTCATTTTTTCCTTCATACCCAATTAGAATTGGATGTACTTGCCTCAGAAAAATTTGCTCTACCTAATGGATATTTAGTAAAACTGATCAGTATGGTTACTAACGTACCAGCTCAAATTGATAAATATATTATTCTCATAGACTTTTTGGTTATGCCTGACTTCATCATCGAATACCCTCCATTAATTTTAAGACGACCTTTCTTAGCCACTTCTCAAACTGTCATGGATACTCTAAACAATACAATTACTTTTCGAGTGCATGGCCGAGCAATCAATTTTTGGAATGGCATAAGAGTGGATGATTCACTTAAGTTCATATAACCAGCCTAGAACAACATTGTTCAATCAAGATAACGACAGTAAATAAAAGCGATTTATGGGAGGTAGCCCATACACTATCTTTATTTTCTATTTTAATATTAGGATTAGCTAGTTGTTTTTATATTCTTCCCACTTTTGACTCTTATAATGGGATATTTTAGGAATTCAATTCCATAATAGTTTCATGTAAAGGGGTTGATCGAGCCATTTTATTTCCATATTATATTATTTTATGCATTACATTTATGTTAATTAGTTATTTATGACAATAAAATATATTATTTAATGCGTATCTTTGTTAAATTCTGGAATTTTTAATATTTCTACCTTTAGAATTTATATGCGATAATTAAATAGGAAAATCGATTTAATTGAAAAAATAATAAAAATTAAGCTGGGGATTTCCAATGATTCCAGTTTGTACTAGAAATTGCTGAGTAAATCAGAAGCAGGTTGCAAAATTTTTCAGTGTAAATTGAAAGTCAGCGATTTCTCACCGAATCAAATTTACAACTAGAAATGGTTGGGCAAATCGCTAAGCAACTGAGACTCATTTTTCAGTTACTTCATCAGGGATTTCTCAGTCAATCCACTTAAACCCTGATTCACTAAGAACGAATTTGAGTTTTTCAAAATAGAAACCCCAAATCGCCACATTTCAACTCTTCACACTGACAAACCACTGCACCCTTTCGATCGGTAGACTAATTTTTGCAAAGATTCAACCATCCAAAGCTTAGTTTTAGTGTATTTAAGTAATTCACATCTCAATCTAAACATATTTGACAAAAAACGTGGTGAATTTTGAGAGTGTAAAGCTACCTAAAGCTTGAGCAAAGGAGTTTGAATAGGAGTTTGGGAGAGTTCTAGAGAAGCGGTCTTGAGTTCAATACTTGAAATAATCACTTTCAAGAAGGTAATCAATTAAAACCATAACGTCTTATGGATTAAATTTTTTATTTTTAGTCGATTTTAGATTGATTGTTAGGGTAGGAACTCAATTTTAAGAACTCTTATTTTAATATGGTTTTGATATTGAATGCTTTCTATTATAATACTAGTATGGGTATGATGTGATGATTCATTTCACTATCGAATTTTCGAACTATTTTTCATATATATCGAGTACATTGAATTTTATAAGCAAACTAATTTGAGACTAAGTTTCAAATGTGTTTGGGGGTTTTTGTGGACATTTATCAATTGATTTGAATTACATACAAAGTTTGTTTTTCCCAATACTATTTTATTAACAACCTTCATATAAATTTCAAACCCTCAATTTCAAAATGCTTTGCAGATGATTTCTTATTCTTGATAGATAAGTCGAACTTTATTGAATACTTTTCCGACAAATATTTTAGAAATACCATTAATGGTTGGTGTTATTTCATTAACACTGGCATACAGCCAAGCCTGCAGTACTATGAAATAGTAAACTACAAGGCCGCTCTACTTTACCACATTGTCATGGGATTAGGATACTTAGACATTGGAAAAATCATTTATGAATCCATTAGTACTGTCATCAACACCAAGAACAACGATAGACTTCCTTTCCCCTTATTGATTACGACCTTTTGTAGGATGGACCAAGTGAACGTGGCAGGCCTCGACATGGATGTTTTATCAAAAAAAGACCATCACTGATGTGATTATAGAGAGATATGGAAGAATGAATGATTATAAAGACACGAAGGATGAGAGAGAAAGGGTTGAGATAGCCAAAAGAGAAACTAAGTAGAGAAGGAAAATCAGAGACGACACGAGGATAATATTTGAAGAAATTTCAAAAGCTAGAAATAATACGAACGTGCAGCAAGCTGCTAGGGATGATGACAGATTATACATGGAAGAATCGGAGTTGGCTTTCATTGGCGTAATTTTGCACAATCAGATGACCACCCTCCATAATCAAGAACTAGTGTTTGAGAACCAGAGAGACTTAACAAGGAGCATCCACAAAATAGAGCGTACGATGTTTAGGAGAAACAGACAACAAGGAGGTGCAACAGTTCCTGTACCATCTACACAGATGAGATTACCACTTAGCAGTAATCTTGATATTCCGACATTGCCAGGTCAATAATACCACCTCTACGACCTCGCTGAGAGCTACCAATCCTAGATGATTGACCTAGTGGAGGATGATGACGATGTGACTTTCGGATGCCGATATTGATTCCCTTATTTCATTTTATTTTCTCTATCACTATGTGATGTAGTGAGAATTCCTCTATGTAATTTTAGCAGTGGTTATATACTTTATGTTTCTTGATGATACTTTGTGTTTATGGTGGTATACTATGTGATACATGCTATTCAGTGCTTGGTTATGATATTTAGTTCATTTATTATATAATGGTTATGCTTATTCATTAAATTTTTATGCACTCTATTTTATTATGATTTTAAATTAACTTGATTTCTTGATTGTCATATTTATTTTATCAATTCTTTTATACTTGTCTTGATATGTTTGTTATGTTTAAAAATTAGACTTCATTTTTAAACCTTGAGGATAAGGTTTAGAATGAGTTTGGGGGTATTTTAGGTGAAGTGTGATATTGATGGCAATGCAAGGAAAGAAAGGTAGAAGTAAAGTTCACAATTACTTTTAATCTAATATTTAAGTAAGTTGATGAAATTTTTCAAATTTCTTTGAAATCAAGCAAGTATGAATTTTATTTTATTTCCTTTATTTGTCTTTATTTTAAGTTAGGAAAAGAATGAAAATGAATATATAATATATTTTGAAAAGAAGTGATATTTTTACTACCCAAATGAATTTTATGATAGAGAGAAGTAATTTTATACCCTTTTTATTAACTTTGCTACTTGATGAGAACACTAAATTGAATGCCTCGTGTTAGTCATGATAATGGATAGACGATCTAAACAATAGTTCAAGATGAATAAGATAGATTTTACGAATCTTATTATAAAAAAGCTATTGATTAAATATTATTATAGTATATATAAAGCTATTATGCCACTATTGAAATAATAAATAAAATAGACATCGATGAATTTATAGAAGTTAGAAAGAATACTTTCTTCAATTTTGGTGGATAGTGAGAAGTGTTACCAAGAGTTTATAAAAATGAATATATAGAGAGTCCTATAGATTCTAAAAGAAATGGAGCGGGGAATCTATAGTGGGAAAAAGGTGAGAATGTCCAAAGGAAAGGGAGCAGGGACTCAGAAGCAAAAGTAAAAGAAATATGTTAAAAAGAAATAGTTAGAATGGAGTAGAGAAAAAATAATAATGAGAGAAAAAAAAAGACTAATGTACTTAAAATCTTCAAAACAATAGATTTGACTCGAGAATTTGAAGCTAGAGTTGATTGAAGTATTTCTTAATCTAACATGTTTTAAATGACATATTCATTAATATCTTTGCAGAATTTTCTATAGATTTTGATTGTGGTACTATTATAAAGTATTTTCTAAAGTTAAGATTAATCTAGTGGTTTTGTATTTTGAGATTCTATATATATCATAAGCTTGATGCTTATTAGTGGAAATTGAGAAAACATATGTTGCACACTAGCCTTGGCAATGAACTTCAAATTCTAAAGAGTGTTACATTAAGAGGTTGAGTTATCGTTAAGGGATGTTCTAATTTGTCTAAATTATTCTATTCTATCATCACTTTGATTTACTTGTGAGTAATATGTTTCCATTTAAAAACCACTTCTATTTTTTAAATTTCTATTATTCAAAGTTAAGATGAATTAATTTTAAATCAATTTACAAAAAATGAAAAGAGAATATGATTTAGAATATATCTTGTTCGGGATTGCAAAGTGTTGAGTTTGAGGTATTTGACAAGTCAATAATTTTACACATTTTATAGTGGAATTTAGGTTTATTTTAAGCATAAATGATGATATTACACTTGGAATTCTCTTGTTTTTGCGATTTCAGGTTTTAAATAGAAAAATGAAGAAATAATAGAAAAGATAAAGAAAAGCAAAATAGTCAACTAGAAAAAAAAACACCAGCGATTAGCCAACGATTTGAAATAACACTAGGAATCATCATCTAAATCTCCACTAAAAGAAGGCCAGCGAATCCACAGCGAGTTAAAGATTGAACTATAAATCGCCAACTGAATCGGTGGAGCAGTGAGAGCTAAACTCAGTGATTTACTCAGTGGTTTGTGTATAAGTTAGGAATCACTGAGAAATCGTTGAGTTCGGTTACGGGTTTTTTAGGTTAGTATGAAAAATTTGAGTTCATCTAAAATATGTATAGATAGTAAGACTATAAAAAGGACAGAGAGCTTTGAAGTAACTCTCCTAGTTCTTTCTTTTTGCTTTCCTTTTGCTCTATGTTAGTTTTATTGTCTATGTTTGAAGATACTTTACATCTTTGCTTTATATTAAGGTATTTATTTATTCATTATGCCTTTTAATAATATTTAATGCATTGTTTATCTCCAGCATGAGGGAGTAGTCTATCCATCTAAACAAACCCTATAAATTGTAGTACATTTTGGATTGCTAGATAGTTATAATTCAGGAATCATGTGCTTAATTTCTAGGTGATTGTGTTTTAAATTTTTTATTATGTGGCTTTGGTAATATCGACTTAGATTAGGCATGATTTTCATTGAACTTAGTGCTATCATATTTCTATGGTGTTGCGTTTTATCCAATGGGTAGATTTACAATGATAAGAATGTGGCATTTCCATTGAATTAAGGAAAATCTGTTGCTGGCTAAAGGCTATCAACCTATTATGAAGTGGGGTTTAATGATTTCAAGATTCCATACATTTTGTGATTATAACTTTAGCATGAAGTAATATTATGCTGTAGCGTTTGAAAGTAATCCAAATATATATTATATTATTTAGTGGGGGTTTATTTAGATGTTTGTTTATTTATATTGAATTGAATTTGAATATTGTTTAAGTTTAGTCTGCATTTGAATTGTTTGAGTTAATTTAGTTAGTTCAGTTATGAAAGTTAGTTATCAATAGTGTTAGTTATTTAATATGTTAATTCCCTTTTAACTAGATTAATTAAATTAATAAAAATAAGAAAAATTACTTTCCTTTGATATTTCGAAAATCCTTGTGGATACGATGTTGGGTTTTTGGGGTTCATACGCAGTGAAAAATTCAAAACAATTTTTGAAACAATAGAATCGAAAATAAGTTCTATTAAACTAGATCTATAAAAGTAAATCATACCTTAATCCATGATTTCCTTCTCTTATTGTTCGATCTCCAAGACGTTCAAGCGCCTATCCTCTATTGAAAATCCACACACGAACGATGACCACAATTTGAAGTAGCCCCAAGAGAGATTGAAAACATTTTTCTTTTACTCCAAAAATTTAGAGAACTCGAGATTTGCAAAAACAAAAATCTTATTTCATTTTAGGGTTTCAACCTCTATTTATATGTTTAGATAAGCCCTTACTTAAAATCTTATTCGTAATACAACTGTCGTATTTAGGTCGTTTCAGCAAATTACACATATGCCCCTATTAATAAGTTATCATATAATAAATCTTAAGGGCTTTTATGTCATAACTTTTATCATATAAAATTCATTAATCTGGACAAATTGAAATTGCGCAAAGTCATTCTTTGTGTGCGACCCAATAGGTTCATGTCACATTGGCAGTGAACCAAAACCATTATGACTACCCAAGTAGCATGAATATCAAAATCAATACAACCTAATGAATAACATATATCATATCCTTTTGTCGTGCAATATCCTTTAATTAAACATAAGGAATGGAAAGTCATCCTTAATGTTCAATCGTACTAGTCTCGATCCTTATGTAAATTGAAAATATCCAAATGACATTGATCATATCAATTCACATGGCTTGGCCATTATCAGTCTATCATATCGAGGGATCCACTGATATCTTCTATACGAAAGTGGCAAATTCTATCTTGATTACAAACCTTTACATATTACTCACATGGTAACCAATAACAATCTTTATAATCGTTCGGTTAAAGATAACGTTTGATTGGGTCAAATTATTATGCTCCTAATATCGAAGTCTATGGTAATCTCTAGTTGAAGGGCTAATGATATACATGTCATAAGTAACACATATGACTTAATCCATGTTGTGTTCTCATAGTGGGTCATTCGAGTACCTTGTTCCCATAATAATTACTCATGATCTTGATTTTTATCCCTATATGTATAATCATCGCATGACCATCAATCAAGATTCACACTAAACTTAATTCATTATAGTTCCTACTATAGTGATTGACTATGGACATTTAGGATATTTCAAAAAATACCTATGGATCTTACTATAAGGTAAACATGCAATTACTTATAATAAAACAACAAATGAAAACCACAATTCTATTAACTAAAATAATAAGATAAACAATGTTTGTAGATTGACGTAGGACACATGCCCTTACACACGATATCTCATTTACTACTACTACTACTACAAGTTAATAGTAAGATACGAGAAATTATTGTGCACACTCGACATGTGTCATTTAAGGCCGCCTTGCACAATTACTACTATTCATCTAATTGTTCCCAATTGGTATCAATTCGTTCCTGTGTTTATCTTTCTTTTTTTTTCATATTTTCCTACTATAAAGCTAATGATGATAGCGAGCTAGAACGTTGCTTGAGCTTGCAAGCTTTTATCATGTACCTAAATGTTTGACTTTTGTTTATTTGCTAGTGTAACCAGATCGATTAATACCAGTGATTTTTTTTTGTGTAGTGCTAAAGATATTCATGTTCTTAGATTTGTAGGGTAGACGAGCATTAAGTTGGGTGTTTTATATAAGCCTACTTAAAAGTTGATCCCAACATTTGATCATAGTGGATTGATTTCAGAAGTAGAATTTATAAAATTGTAACATGCTATCACTTAATTCTAGTGGCTATGGTCATATTTATTCAATAGCCTTACATTTTTTTAGCTAAGGTTCATGAAGGGATAGTGCGTCCATCGAAAATGTAGTGCTATACAGCCACCTTATAAGATCGAAAGTCTAATTAATGGGTCCCCAATATACCTATAAGGAGCCCTTAATAGTTTTTTTACTATCATTCTTATAAAGAGCCTTTAAGACTTAGTAATTATTTATTATTATTACTTTTTTATTTAATAGCTAGTAATTATCTAGAAGCTTCTCATTATTATATGGATAAGTATAATTTTTTATTTAATAATAATATATTACTTATCATCTAAGAATCTCATGGATAAGTATAACTTTTTTGTATGAAGAATAATATATGTGTATTAAAACTAAATTTTTTAATTGCTTAATTCAATCAAAATAGTGGTGCTAGTCAACAGTAGCGGTGACGCTGCTGAGGTAGTCGTTGCAATTGGGAAACAAAAATGAACACTGTAATTTGATCGATCAAGGAAGATGTTGTGACCTGCCACGTTTCATGACAACACACTTTACATGAACAAGCAAGTGGAAGGAAGGGTCTACCTACCATGTTTCACGCATTCATGCAGTGGAAAAGGTGTCCATGGGAACATGTATGTGTAGATGTGCATGGATAGAAGTGTCCATGGAACACTGGTGGAGTCGGGTGGACAGGAATGGACATGGAAGTTTATACAAATGTTTTTTTCCTTTTTCTTTTCTGTTATGCTTTTTATTTCTATGTAAACCAAACTATTTTCTTTTATGATTTATAACCTCTAACAAAGTTTCTAAAGCATTATAAGTTGTCTTTTAGTATACTAGTGTTTTCTAGCAAACTTTCTTATTATTACTATGACTATAATAATTTATTAATTTTACTCGAGTTCTACGATTATTTTTCCCTAATTTTGTTGCCAAACAAATGATTATTTTCTCAAGTTACACTCTGCTCTTATACCATTTTGTCACATCCAGAAATCGGGGTGTGACAGAAATATATTACTTTTGAGTGATGTATGCCTAGTGTGATGTATGTGTGTACACTATACTTGGGAATATTTATTTAGTGTTATATTTTGTAAGTTTGGTGCTCGAACGGAGACATGCCTCGAGATGCGTGTCGATGTGGGACAGTTGTAGAGAATGATGCGATAAGTCCTAATTTAGTTTAATATGATTAATATAACTAATCTAATGTGCCTATAGTTGAATTTATGTAAATGAGGTCTAAGTTAAGAAAATAAAACACTAAGCATTAATATGCCCCGGGATGCGTGTTGTCACCATCACTTTGTAACATGGAGGGTGAATGAGTGTTAACATGATTAAGTTAGTGGATTGTAGCACCAAGTATGTGTCATTAGATTGTTCTAGTGATGGGTGTTTACACTAGATCAAGGGTCACAACTTAATCACGTTACTATATAAACAAGTTAGGCAGATTTTCATGCATAATCCATTTGCATTTCATGTAAGTGGAGAGAAGAGAGAGATCTAGAGTGAAAGTTTAGCAAATTTGTTGGGAACTTCTAGTGAATTAAAGGGTGGTTGATCAAATTAAAGAAGCTTTACGACTAGGTAAGCCAATCTTCATCACCACTTTGTTAAATTCAACAAAGAATTGTAAGTTTTGGGTCGGTTCTGGTTTTTTAGCAATTTTAGTGAGAAAATGACTTTGTTTTCAAAATCTAATTTCATATTTGGATTCCTTGTGATATTCCATTAATTCTACTATAATGAAGTTCTGGAGTTGGATTTATTTTCATTAAGTTATGAATTTTTGAAGTTCATGAAGTTGTAAAAACAAAAATGAAAATTATGCATGTTGTTTTTATGAACTAGCGTCTTTAATTTGGTCATAACTTCCTCATTTTAAATCGAAATGGACACATTCAGGTGGCATTTGAAAGCTGACTTAAGGGTGAACAACTTTCGCCAACTATTTTAAAATTTGAAGTTTTCATATCTAAAAATCCTTTGCGACTTTGATGATAAATCTGAAATTTTTTGGTTCACAATTTTGCTAATGTCCTGTTGTTTTGAGCATAACTCTCTTATTTCTTATTAGATTGAGCTCGTCTTTTAATATGATATTCTAGCGTATTTTTTAGGCTTCAGTAAAAAATCATGAGTTTTGAAGCTATGGTTTAGGTAAAATGAAATTTACAAATTTGTTGGTCCGAATCTAAAACTTTTTCAAGTCATTGTGATAAAACTTCTATATCTCATTCGATTCTTATCGAAATTATGCAAACCTTATAGTTTTGGAAAGCTAAGACATAGGTCTAAAAACTTCCCTTTATGCTACCATACGTATTTTTAACGTTTTGGTAATTGAAATCAACTCATAAACTGTTACATCAAAACTATCTTTAATTATTAAAGTAGGTTTCAACATAAACACATTTGATGGCCCCAGTCCCCACAAACTGGGCCTCACTTGGTCTAAGCCTACATGGACCTCCGAGTCGGCCCTCGCATAGTCAATGCAAGCCTAGTCAGCCTTTTTTCTATTATTATAAGTTATTTAGTGATTTAAAGTTGAATCGTTGTAATTTGTAACTTCAATAGTTTAATAGCGGAAACAAACCTTAAACAAATATAAACAATTCAAAGATATAGAGTCGTACATCCTAATGGTGTGGAACCCTGTAGTGCATATATAACATGCATATATATGGTGATAGTAAGAGGGACATCATGAATATACATGTATCAATGTCGCTCAAATTCTAATGAGATCCCCAAGTGTTAGCAAAACAACATATACATATAAATCTATAGCTAAAACACGAAAGTGCAAAAAACCTACAAGTAAGCAGGAGGAAAAGCCACTCTGAGAGTCCTCAGAGAAAGTAGCCAATCACCGGCCCCTTGCCCTTGCTCGTTTGTAGATCTGCAATTGTCACTGAATGATACAATTCTAGTGAGTAAAGCCAGTAGAGTTTCAATCACAATTCATGAATTTATATAAATAAGTCTAGGTATCATGCAGAATTTAAAAGACAAAAAAGTAAATGAAAGTGCATGATAAATGGACTAAAAAGTAATAACTGGGATACAGAGTGTCTAGGAGTCAAGGGAAAGTGTCTAAGTGGTCTAAATCCATCTAGAGCGAGTGCCGCTACTCGACTTCCTAGAGCCGCAATTCTCCAAGTTGACAAGCTCAGTTCGGTGTAGTGCAGGGCATCAATGGTGCCTCGAATACCTCGCCCATGTCTACTACCTATGATCCAGTACTCGGGGTGAGATCACGTTTGTCCATCTAGCACCAATCCTAAGAGTACCCTCCTGACACACTCAAGCCGTAGACACTCAACAATAGAGAATAGAGTCCAAGTAAATGGAATAACAAAAAATAAATCCAAGAATATGATAAAAATCGGAATTGATCCTCTAGCTGGTTTACTTACCTCTAATCAATGCTAACACCCGCTCTCGCGCTCCGACACGTGTCCCAATCAACTTCCGACGCCCGACTCTAGTTAGCTAAGTACCTTGTGTCCATTTGATTGGTTACATACATGTTAGAGTCCTTAAATAACATTTAGCATCATTGTTGCTAATAAAGTGTCATTGTAATCTAACTTGCACATTTGAGATTTTACACTTTTGTGTTCTTGGTATTTTGCTATTAAGGGTTCTTATTATGTGAGCAATATAACTTGACATATTAGTGCAAAAAAATCTTATTTAGAGACCTACAATAAATTCCAAGTCAATTTAGGGTCTAATGGCTCCTTTTATCCATTTCAAGTCCTCATTAAGCACTTAACTCAGCCAAAACGTTTCTGGACTTGTTTAATATTGTTCAACACACTTTATTAAATTTTCTTGGGTGTTATTGAACCATTTAGGATCATTAGAAACAATTTCAAGTTAGTTTAAAGCATTAGTTTGCAAAACAACCCCTTAGAGACTTCAAAATAATTACTTGAAATTTAGTTTTCCTACAACTTGAAAAATTGCTTAAAAATAAATAAAGTTTCTTAAAATTCTCGAGGTTGGTTTCGTGAAGTCCAAACACTTGAAACCAAGGTTTTCGAGAAATAAAATCTAATTTATAAGTCTAAAAACTCAATTTGCAACTCCAAATGAAATTTAAGTACTTATTTACGAGATTTTTAGTTGAAATGCGACTTGAAAACTAAGTTAGACACGCCAGAAAATTACGAAAATTGATGGACACATTCACAATGATAAAATAACATATGCTAGAAATTTTGGTCCAATTCCAGCATCGTTTGATGCCCGAAATGTGCTCAAGTAAAATTGAGCTCAATTAGGAAATCGCCTTTTTCATATTTCAAAACCATTTTCGAAAACTATTCAAAACTCATAAAAATAGCTCGAAAATCTTGGAGAATAAAATTTGTAGTATGTTGATGTTCTTTGCAAATTTTGGTGACTTTTAGACTAGTGTAGACTATCAGAAAAGGTCCTAAAAGTTTATCAAAAATCTATCCAAAATTGTCCCTTTCTTTTCGTTGGCATTTTATCAAACACTTGAGATGCAACCTCTTGAACTTAATATTGATTTAATTCACATAAGTTCTATCCATAACTAACAAATCCATTTAAGACATCCAAATAGGAGGAAAATCTCAATCATTAGACATCTAGAATACATGGAATCAACCGATCAATGATTTAAATTCATTCTATCATCATCATCATCAAGAACACTAAGAACATGACACATGAATTCATTCCAATTTTTTTCAGCACTATAAACCAACTTGTGATACTCATATTGAAGTAAAAAAAACCCAAGCATAGTACCTCCATTTACTAACAAATTTAGTCCATGCATGATTCAACACTAAAAACCCCAAATTTAGACATAAAAGCATTAAGTTTCTTGATAATTTTTTAACATCATTACTTGGATCTTTCAAGAGCTTGAAACAGTATACTTTAGATTAATATCTCATTAATAGATAAGGAGTAAAACCCCTAAAAATTCAGCTCACTATGAATCAAACAAAACACTCAATTTAGCATGAAAATTGAAGAACAAGGGTTACCTATGTTTGATTTCTTCTCCTCCTTGCTAGGACTCTTGGTTTCTCTACAATCTCCCCTTGATTTCTAAGAATCAACAAGTTTCACGTTCTCAATAGGGCTGGGTTTTTTTGTTTCTTGCATTGCATGTGAGCTCTAATGTGTTAAGTCTCACTTTTATACTATCTAATTTCATCATCAATCATTTCCAAATCCAAATAACATCCAAAGGCCCTTATTTACTTCATCCCTACACTTGATTGACACCATTTTTAACTCATCTCTGCTAATAGGACACTTCCTAGGATGATCTCAAGAAGGATCAAAGGCCCCAATAAATCATTCTCAATTATAGGCTTATGTAATTTTTTTTATTTAGATAAGCTTAGGCACAGTAACTCAATTGGATAGTCTATTAATGACTTATCATTGTGTATTGATCTCATACTAGTTCTCAACTACCCAGCACTCAGTGCCCCGCGCCTCAACACACATCTCGAGGCATGACGCGTCCATATTCGGCCTATTGGCATTTTATTCGACTTGGCCAAGTTTGTTAATTACTTAGCTTAGTATCTCATTATATAAATTGGTAATTTGTACATTTAAGCTATTTCATTCTAAATAGCCTCGTACCTACCTCGCACGCATCTCGAGGAGTCTTTCATGCATTTCGACACAATCGGACTAATAATTTACTAAAATTTGACACTTTTCAAGTATAAAGTAGGTATTACATACACCACACATAAATGACATACCTTGGTGTCGACTCGCGAGAATTGACTATGCTCGCCACGTCAGGTCGTGTCCATGTCACTGTCCTGAAATTAACACGTGACATGAGTTAGAATTTTTGGGTTGTTACAGACTTCCCAACTTATTAGAATTTCATCCTCGAAGTTGAATAAACTTAAGTTAATACTTAGTGGAATCTAAAATAGGTATGGGAAGTGCTCTTACATATAGGACTCTTATTCCCATGTAGGCTATTTGTTCCCGTGATGCTGCCACTTGACGAGGACTGACGGGATGTCCTTGTCCTTAGTCCCTTCACCTGACGGTCCAATATCTGAGTAGGTTGCTCTTTATAATTGATGTCATCTCTCAAGTATATCTGACTCATATCTATTGTCGGTCGTGTACCCCGCTCGACATATCTAGTCGGAGCATCGATATATGAAAAATTGTGTGGGTGCTAGGTGGAGAATTCACATAGATGAAGATATTCCTCCCAAGAACCACCATACTCTAACACAGACATCCTCAACATGTCATCGAGTACTTGGATTATTCCCTCCGATTGAACATCTATCTGTGGGTGCTAGGTGGTGCTCATGTCCAATCGCGTGCCAAATTGTGCCTACATACTCTACCAAATCTGTAACGTAAACTACGACCCTCTGTCTAACACAATCGACAACGGAACCCCATGAAGTTGGACAATCTCCGCTCGTACAAACTGGCCAACCTATCCACTCGATGTGTAGTAGAGATCGGTAGAAAGTGCGCAGACTTAGTCAACCTGTCCATAATCACCTAGATGGTATCATGCCCACGCGAAGATATAGGTAATCCTCTGACAAAATCCATAGTTATATGCTCTCATTTCCACCGTTGAATAGGTAGTGGCTGTAGCAATCCTTCAGGTCTCCGATGCTCAGCTTTAACCCGCTGGCATATCTCACACGCTCTAATATACTCTGATACATCAACCTTCAACACCCGGCCACAAAAATAGACGTCGCATGTCTGCATACATCTTGGTCCTGCTTGGATGAACAGTGAAATGTGAGCGGTGAGCCTACTAAAGTATCTTTGTGCGAATCTCATCCACTGATGGAATCGACAGCCGCCCTCTAACTTTCAAGCATGAGTTTGTCAACTAACTCCAATCTAGATGATCTATGTCACGACCCAAGTTTCGATTTGAGTTTAACTCCTGAATTAGGATCACGTGGCCCGTGACGTAGACCTGCAATGAGATATGTGTCATAACCGATGCGAGATGGCCGAGGTATAAGTTATATTTTTTGTGGTGTATGCCTAGTCTATTTTATATGTGTAGACTACTAAGTCATTTCTACTTACTTATAAGTATCGATACTTGTGTGGGAATGCGCCTTGAGTTGAGTGTTGGCATGAAATCGAGGTAAAGAAAGATATGGTAAGTTGGTGTGCGATTATATATAGCTTTTATAGTGATTTATACATACCTATGGTTGATTATACACTTAATGAAGCTAAGTAAGTTAAAACAATAGCCACTTGATTTTTATCGAGACACGTATTGACTTATCTCAACATCAATGGAGTTAAATATTCGTGTCACATAGCATGAGTTAGTAGGACATGTGTTAATAGGTGTATCACTAGATGAGCCTCGAGACACGTTTGTACAATGAGATCAATGATTATTAATCAACCACATCCACTTACTATATAAAGCTAGTAATCAACTCATACAACCAAGTCAACTTCATTTCATTAGCTTAATTGAGAAAAAACTTACTGGAGAAAAGGAGAAGAGTTGGAGGAAAAAGAAGACCAGCAGCCTTAGTGGCTTTGGTGAAGGAGAGATCAAGTTAAGCTAGGTGTTCATCAAACTAGGTACATATCTCCCTATTTACTTGTCATGGCCCAAATTTCTAATCTCATTTATTATTGGTAATCAGGATCACCGACCCGTGATGTGGGACCCATACCGTGATGTGTCTATTGACCGAGGCGAGAGAGCCGAGGTATATATTAGATTTATACTGGTGTATGCCTAATGTATTGTATATGTGTAGACTATTAAGTAACTTCTTCTCGTGTATAGGTGTCGAGATGTGAGCGGAGACGTACCTCGAGTTGCGTGTCGACGTGGGACCGAGGTAGGAATTTATGGGGTACGCTTAATTTGAGTTATATGTAATTCTATAATAGCTTTAATGTGATTAGATTAGATATGGAATTAATGAGCCTAAGTTAGTGGAGTTAATTAAATAGCTACATGATGTGGATCGAGACACCCATTGACAAATCTAGAGACTAAATGAGTTAGCTTTTAGTGTCAATTAAGATTGGTTAGTGCAGGTGAGTGGGACATGTGTTTCAACATATACCATTACTTATGCCTCAAGATACGTGTGTGAAAATGGATGTGGCTATGGTTTAACCATATCCATTCACATATATATGTTGAATGAAAACTTGAAAGCTAAGTTTTCTCATTTCATCCACTAACCAAGCAAGAGAACTTGCTGGAGTGATCAAGAAGACAAGAAAAAAGCTTGCTGAAGTATCAAAGGAGGAAGAAGAAGTTGGAGAAATTAGAAGCTTTGGTGAGGAAGATCAAGTTAGGTGTTAGAAATATCAACTAGGTAATTGCATACACTAGTTTATTTAGTTCAACTTGATGAATTCATGAATTTGATGTTGTTGGTTTTTACTTTGTGTTGTGGTTGATGTTAGGGAACTCTAATAGTGTATATGAGGGTTCCTTATGCATTAACATAGCCTATGTGTAGAGAAAACTCAGAATTCTAATTGCATAATTCTGGGTTTTAGTGCTGATTTTAGAGTCCTCGAGTTTTTAGAGTTCGACGCAATTTTAGGGATGGACTGGTAAAACAATGATATTTGAGATCCGAGGGCGTCCGATTTTCACTTATAGAGGTCGTGCAGCGAGGACAGTTGGTATGAGAGGTCGACTTGAGACTAGTGAGGAGATGCAACCATTAGGTTCACTATACACAGTAGCAAAGAGTCAGGGACCTAGACTTGAGGATATACCAGTCGTTAGAGAGTTTTTAGATGTGTTTCCGGAGGATTTACCTAGGTTGCCGCCACCGCGAGAGGTTTATTTTATTATTGAGTTGGTACCGGGCACCAGACCGATTTCTGTACCACCGTACCGTATGGCACCACGAGAGTTAGAGGAGTTGAAGACTCAACTTCAAGATTTGGGTCAGAAAGGGATTTGTCACACCTTCCATGTCGCCATGGGGAGCACCCGTCCTTTTTGTGAAGAAGAATGATGGCACTTTGAGATTTTGTATCAACTACAGATAGTTGAACAAGGTCACAATCAGGAATAAATATCCACGTCAAGGATTGATGATTTATTTGATCAGCTGAGAGGAGCACAGATTTTTCTCCAAGATAGACCTGCGATCAGGGTATCATCAGCGTAGGATCAGGGAGGAGGATAGGTCCAAGACAGATTTTAACACTAGATATGAACATTTTCAGTTCATGGTCATGCCATTTGGGTTAACCAATGCCCTTGTCGTATTTATGGATTTGATGCATCGGGTTTTCAGACCGTTTCTTGACCGTTTCGTGATAGTCTTCATCGATGACATACTGATATATTCAAGGACTATAAGGGATCACGAGTAGAACCTCAAAGAGACATTGCAGACTTTGAGGGAGCATAGACTTTATGCGAAGTTTAACAAATGTGAATTTTGGCTTTTAGAGATCAAATTTCTAGGGTATGTTGTCTGAGTAGCAGGGATAGCAGTGGATCCGGCTAAGATTCAGCAATTATGGATTAGCCCGCATTGATTTCAATGATTGAGATCAGGAGTTTTCTGGGTTTGGCAGGGTATTATCGTCGGTTTGTGAAGGATTTCTCGAAGACGCTTCACCGATTACTAGGTTGACCTAGAAAGATGTTAGATTTAAGTGGTCTGAGGAATACGATGAGGCGTTCGATCTGTTGAAGAGGTTGTTGACTATTGCGCCAGTGTTAGTATTGCTAAAGGTTGGGCAGGGATTCTTGGTGTACACAATGCTTCTCATATGGGTCTAGGATGCGTGTTGATACAGGATAGTGGTACCGTAGCTTATGCTTCCAGACAGTTGAAGGTACATGAGAAGAATTACTCGACACAAGATCTGGAGTTGGCAGCAGTAGTGCCTGCACTGAAGGTGTGGAGACATTATTTGTATGGAGAGAAATTCACCCTTTTACTGATCATAAGAGTTTGAAGTGTCTCTTCACACGGAATGAGCTAAATATGAGATAGCGTAGGTGGTAGGAGTTTTTGAAGGATTACGACTTTTCTGTGGAGTATCACCCAGGAAAAGCTAATGTAGTCGCAGATGCGCTAAGTAGGATACAAGCTAGAGATATTGGGATTTGCACACAGATGAGAGTACAGACTGTGTCTACACGGAGACTGTCAGAGCGTCAGAGGACCGACAGGTTGTACTCGAGGTTTAATGAGTTGGCGCAGAGTATGAATAGTGTTGATTGAACGGAGACGACTGATCAGTGTCCGAGATTTCGAGACAGACTGTGGATACCGTCAGTGCAAAGCTGAAAGAGGAGATTCTTCAGGAGTCGCACCGTTCCCGATTCACCATTCATCCAGATAGGACCAAAATGTACCACAACATGAAAAGGCATTTTTGGTGGCCTGGGATGAAGGCACATATGTCTAAGTTCATTAGGAACTGTGGGATTTGTTAGCAAGTGAAGGCTTAACATCGTAAACCTTGAGGGTTGTTACAGCCTCTTTCCATTCCACGATGGAAGTAGGAGGACATCTCTATGGATTTTGGAAGGTTATTGTCGAGGACCGCCAGGAAACATGATTCCATCTTGGGTTATTGTCGACAGACTTACGAAGTCTACTCATTTTCTATCAGTGGCCGTGCATTATACGTTTGAACAGTTGAGTATATTGTTCGAGCGAGAGATTATTAGGATGCACAGAGTACCATTGACTATTACGTCTGATCGTAATGCTATGAATACGTACAGGATATGGTGGAGTATGCAGGAGCAGTATGATACGTGCCTATAGTTTAGCACGGTTTTTCATCCTCAGACTGACGGGCAAATTGAGAGATTTATTCAAGTTCTCGAGGATATGATACGGGCTTGTGTTTTGGAGTTTGGCAGATCATGGGAGGAGTACATGTCGTTTTGTGAGTTTGCTTACAACAGTTCTCAAGCCAATATTGAGATGGCGCCTTTTGAGGCTTTGTATGGTGAAATTGTTGTCACTACGCCATCGATTCATCAAAGACTCAAAGGAGCCTAGGATAGCCAAAAGAAGTATTTAGACATATATTGTGCCGATCTCACGTACATCGAGGGAGCCTTTATATATTTAAAGGTTTCCCCTCGGAAGGGTCATTAAAGGTTTGGAGTGAAAGGTAAGCTTGCACTCTGATTCATCGAGCCTTTCATGATTAAGAAACGGGTCGGAAAGTTGCAAACGAGTTGAGTTACCTCCATAGATGTCAGGGATTCATCCAGTCTTTCATATCTCCATGCTTCGATTAGTTGAATCGAGAGTAGGTGATCGATCGACTGTAGATTTAAGTCAAATAGACCTGAGTGATGATATTACGTATGACGAGTAGCCTATTCAGATTGTGGACCGAAAGGTACAACAGTTGAGGAACAAGTCTATCACGAAGGTTCTCATCAAGTGGCAGTTCCACGATGATACGGAACTCACTTGGGAGCGGGAAGACTATATAATGGATAGATTTTCGTACCTCTTCGAGTCAGGTATTAACCTAACCTAAATTTTAATTTCAATGACAAAATTTCCATTAGTTTGGAAGAATTGTCACTGCCCAAATCTCTAATCTCATTTATTATTGGTAATCAGGATCACCGAGCCGTGGCGTGGGACCCACACCGTGATATGTTTATTGACTAAGGCGAAAGGGCCAAGGTATATATTAGATTTGTTGTGGTGTATGCCTAGTGTATTGTATATGTGTAGACTATTAAGTCACTCCTTCTCATGTATAGGTGTCGAGATGTGAGTGGAGACGTACCTCGAGTTATGTGTCGACGTGGTACCGAGGTAGAGATTTATGAGGTAAGTTTAATTTAAGTTAAATGTAATTCTATAATAGCTTTAATGTGGTTAGATTTGATATGGGATTAATGAGCCTAAGTTAGTGGAGTTAATTAAATAGCCACATGATGTGCATCATGACACGCATTGACAAATCTAAAGACTAAATGAGTTAGCTTTTAGTGTCAATTAAGATTTGTTAGTGGAGGTAAGTGGGACATGTGTTTCAACATATACCATTACTTATGCCTTGGGATACGTGTGTGAAAATGGATGTGGCTATGGTTTAACCATATCCATTCACATATATATGTTGAATGGAAACTTGAAAGCTAAGTTTTCTCATTTCATCAACTAATCAAGCAAGAGAACTTGCTGGAGTGATCAAGAAGACAAGAAAAATGCTTGTTGGAGTATCAAGGAGGAAGAAGAAGTTGGAGAAATTAGAAGCTTTGGTGAGGAAGATCAAGTTAGGTGTTATAAATGTCAACTAGGTAATTGCATACACTAGTTTATTTAGTTCAAGTTGAAGAATTGGTGAATTTGATGTTGTTGGTCGTTACTTTGTGTTGTGGTTGATGTTAGGGAACTCTAATAGTGTGTATGAGGGTTCCCTATGCATTAATGTAGCCTATGTGTAGAGAAAACTCGGAATTCTGATTTCAGAATTCTGGGTTTTACTACACATAGCGCACTAGGTTTAACATCTAGCATGCTAATATTGATTAGCGCGCTAGATAAGATAAGGTAGTGCACTAAGTTATATTAACGCGCTAATTTTAGAATTAGCGTGCTAATTTCCATGACAACACAAAAATCTGCAATTTTTTGAAATTTCCAAAACACTATAACAAAGTCTAAAACCTTAAGGAAAGGTCTAAACACATCCAAAAACATGTTATTTGATATCAGGAATCTAGGAAAAGGTACGGAAGAGCGAATACAAGATTTGGAGTATCGAGAGGCTAGTAAAGCTAGGACTTTACTTTGTTGTTGTGAGTATACTGTTGATTGTTTATTTACAGTTCATTTCCAGTTTATACTTGTTCGTTATAGTCTATATCGACTATGTTAAGCTTTGTATTCTCATATCATGGACTTATTGGTTATTCCTCACTTGTTGAGTTTAGTTTTAATGATATTTCGATAAATTGAATTCTTTTGAATCCATTCATGTGCTATGTCATTTCTTGTTGTTTATAGTGAATGTAGTGTAAATAGCATGTTATTAGGAGTTGAAAAAATTATGATTGGTTTTATGGATTTGCATTCTTTGGTAACTTTGTGTTTTATAGCATAGCCAATTCTTGAACTCTTTATAAGTCATATTCTTGGAATTATAAAGTAGTTATAGAATCTAGAGTCCATTGCACTAGAGCTGAGCGGCACACGGGGTTAGAGTCCTTAAGGATGTCGATACTCGCCACTATGATTAGGCACACGTGGTTAGAGTCCCTTGGGTTACTCATATGCGGGGTTAGAGTCCCTGATAATTCGGGGTTAGAGTCCCTGATACCACTGGGGTTAGAGTCCCTAGTGAGGATTAGACTGTACGACACCACGCACGTCCTTTAGTGGTTAAGGCTTCACTGACGTAGGTCACGGCCGACTGGATCTAGATCATAACTATTTAGCCTTGTGTCAATATCATTTGTTTAACTGTAATATTTCTTCGCATGAATGTGGTACTTGTCTTTCTTGTTTAACTTATGCTTTTAAATACCATTTAGTTTGATTTGGAAATGTGAATAAATTGGTCAACAGGAATTATTGTTACTTTTTGTACTCACCGTCCTTTTTATGACGGTGGATGCAGTGCCGTCGACGAGCATGCCGGGCAAGGAGAAGATTGGCGACTATCTCTGAGCTAGCGGAATACCTGTGCTTCGACATTTTGTAGGTTTTGGTATTTCATGTATTATGTAATATGTTTAAGGGTTGTGTATCGGGATGAGTGTTTAGTTACATGACTTATAATGACCATCACACTGTTTATATTCGCTACTTTGTTATATATGCATGTGATCATGGTTTCCTGGTTTCCACACATTTAGGATTTATTATAATTGCTTCCGCATAATATGTTAAGTCTTCCGCTATAACTAATAAACTATATAAAGTTTTAAATTACACTGAAATCTAATAATATGATGGGAGGTGTGTTACTTATTTCGAACATGAAAATAGAGGAGATTTGGATAGAAAGGCTGACTAATACGTAGTTAAGTCCTGCAGGATTAGGATTTGGGCATAATTATGGGATTAGGCCGGGCATTGCCCTGGATTAGAGAATGGGTCGTCACATTACTTAAAACCTGTTATGGTTTTTGGTCAAATTTAGAGGTTAGATTATTAAGATTTTGCAATTGGTTTATATATTTGGATTTCTCATTTCAAGCTGATAATCTAACTATATTAAAGTTCTTAATTTGATGTTGAAATCATAAAGATATGAATTTTTGAAGTTGTAAGACCAAACTGAATTTCTGCATGTTGTATTAGGGATTAGTCTATGTAATTTGGTCATAACTTGTTTATTTTAGATCCAAATAGACTCAAGCTTGTGGCATTTGAAAGCTTACTCAAAGGGAACAACTTCGCTTAGCTAGAGAAGTTGTAATTCAAATGTTTTCAGGTCCAAAAGTGCTCTACAAGTAGGTGCATAAATGCAGTTGAAGATTTTTAAAACTAAAATTGTTAAAGGCATAACTCCCCACCTACTTATCCAAATGAGCTGATATTTTAGTATATTGTTATTAGGTATGGTTGCTGCCTTGCGACCAAAAATCACTTTTTTGGAAGTATATAATGGGAGAAATAGATTTTCTAAGTCTTCTGGTCGGGTAAGATTTCAATTAGAGCTATGTTTAGTAGAAATATGATATTTCTTTTGTTTTAAATCGAAATTTTGAGAACTAAACCTTTTTGGAAAGCTAAGATAGAGACCAACAATCTTTGTACTGGTGGAATACTTGAACAATTTCATGCCTAAAATTGCGCTGCAATATAAGACTAAAATTTCAGTGTTGTTTAGTCTTAAAGGGCTATTTTATGTTAAAGTTCCTAAACCCATTGGACCTTACTTAAACCCAACTTATTTGGATTAGTTTGATATCATGCAACTATTAAAGTGTTTTAGGGATTCAAATATGAGTTTTGAGGTGTTGGGAGACCGGAATAGCTTAGGAAATTGTGTGGATTGTAAGTAAACTGATTGAGATATTTATTTACATTTCATTTTTATTTACATGTTCATTTCCAGTCATTTGGACTGATTTACCTTTGTATTCAATATGTCATGACTTGTTCTTTCTTATTACATGGGATTGCTTTCATGGTATAATTTGTCGACCAAATGATTTCATTAACTCCAAATCATGTGCAATGTCATTGTTGGTTGTTAATACATGTGGTCAGTGAAATAACATGATATTAGGTAGGTGTTACATAGTACTATAATCTATTTCCTTTATGCATTAGATATGCAGTTGCTTTATTGAATTCTCAAACCATGTTATTTCTTGAAATATGAAAGTGGTTCTTATATCTATGGTCATTACATTATAGAGGTCCGTCGGACATATGGGATCACTGACTTCCAGGGTGATCGAGATCTCTCCACTATCTTGCACAGCACACGGGATATGATTCCCGGGTTTGTTGGCAAGTATATATCGCAGGTGACTGGCACCAGCCAAAGGTTATAAAGGTAAGAGCACAGCTCAGGCCTTAACATTGATGTAGAGCTCACCTCCATCCTCATATAGTAGAAAAGGCCGATGTGATGAAGATTACGTCCGACCGACCCTATAACATTACTACTTAGTCATGTGTCAGTTTTATGTTGTTTAGCTGAAGTATCTCTTTGTATGTTATCTTTTCAACATATTTGCTATTATCATGCTTTTTGATACTTGTTGCATAATTGGGAATGTGAACAAGTGTCTCTCTGTATTACTTTCTATTTTCCTATACTCACCGTCTAGTTGTGACGGTGTGTGAAGATCTATCGAGTAGCAGACCGGGCAAAGAGAAGATCGATGACTACCTCTGAGCCACTGAAGCACTGCTACACCCGATTTTGTAGGTTCTAATTTTTGATGTATTACTTTTATATGTATAAGATATACTTTTAGGGTTGTATATTATTGGTTAAGTGAATAGTACCTTGACTAGACACGTGATATTATATATCGCCGTTTCATCATATATATGCATGTGATTTTTATTCCCTGATTTTTTTCACAATTGTTAGGGATCATGTTACAAGCTTCCGCTAAATTGTTAAGACTTTCACTGAATAAACTTTTAAGTAAACAAAATTTTAATTAACTTTGATTTATGAATTGACATAGAATAAGTATAGGTTTATATTCAAAACAAATAATAAATAATAAGTAGGGAAATGGTTTTGTGATAGGCTGATTAGTCCCTTGTTAAGTCATATATGGTGAGATTAGGGCTTAATAACATGATTAGGCTGAGCCGTACCCTAATTTGAGAAAGGGTCGCACATCTGAACTCAGAGCCATACCACTGAACTGTTGATAATGCTCATTTGCCTGCTGACCCTCTAATACAGTCTGGATAGAGACGATCTACGTCCTCATCTTTCCACATATTAATGCCTCAGGGGTAGCCGTAACCTCTACTGAATACATCATATCGCCGCCTCGAGCAACGCATACTCATGTGTCATGTGATAAGTCACAACCTCTGCATCAGATCCTCTCCTGCTCAAGGCATTCGCAACAACGTTGGCCTTTCCTGGTGATCCTCTAATGAAATATCATAATCCTTCAAGAACTCTAACCAACGTCTTTGTCTTATATTCAATTCTTTCTGGGAGAATAAGTACTTCAAACTCTTGTGGTCCGTGTACAAATAAACCTCTCTCCATAAAGATAATGCCGCCAAATCTTCAACGCAAAGACCGTCGCTGCCAGTTCCAAGTCATGAGTAAGGTAGTTTTCTCTTGAATCTTGAGCTGGTGTGTTGAATAAGCGATGACTTTCCCTCCTACATCAGCACACAACCCAAACCAACCTTTGATGCATTTGTATACACTACCAAACCTTTCCCTGACTCTAGTAATACTAATACTAGCGCAATCGTCAACCTCTGCTTCAATGCACTGAAGGCCTCTTCACATTTGTCATCCCACTCAAACCTAACATCTTTCTTCGCTAGTTTAGTCATCTTTGTCGCAATCTTAGAGAAGTCTTGCACGAATCGTCGGTAATACCCTGCTAACCCCATAAAACTGCAGGTGTTTGTAACCAAAGATGGTGTAGGCCAATCTATTAAGGATCTAACCTTAGCGGGGTCCACTAACACTCTGCTAGCTAGTACTACATGACCTAAAAATCGAACTTTTGTAAGCCAAGATTTACATTTACTAAATTTGTCGTACAACCTATGCTCTCTTAGAGTCTGCAACATTACTCGAAGATGTCCCTCGTGGTCCTCACGAGTCATGGAATAGATGAGAATATCATCTATGAACACAATCAAAAATCTATCTAAATACGCCCTTAGTACTCGGTGCATGAGATCCATAAATATGGCAGGTGCGTTCGTCAACCCAAACGGCATGACTATGAACTAGTAATGCCCATATCTTGTGCTAAATGTCATCTTCTCCCGATCTTCATCCCTAATCCTGAGCTGGTGATAACCCGATCTTAGGTCAATTTTAGAGAACCATTGTGATATCTTCATCTGATCAAATAGGTCATCAATGCGTGGGAGCGGGTACTTATTGTTCACTGTAACCTGATTCAACTGCTCGTAATCGATACACCATCTCAAGCTACCGTCCTTTTTCTTCACAAACAAGACTGGTGCGCCCCATGGCGGCATTCTTTGGTGAGTGAATCCTAACTTTAAAAACTCATCAAGTTGGGTTCTCAACTCCTCTAGCTCCTTATGAGCCATCCTATATGGCGATCTCGATATCGGTTTGGTCCCCGGGACCAAGTCAATGATGAAATCTATCTCTCTAGGCGGTGGTAATCGTGGTAGTTCCTCTAGAAACACATCGGTGAACTTACATACTACCGGTACATCCTCAATCCTAACCTCGGGTCTCTTTGCCATACTTATAACACTAGAAAGCGTCTCAATCTCCTGGCTAGTAGCTATTCTACCTCTTGTGATCGATAGGTGACTCAAAATGCCCTGAAAACTGAACTTTGTCCCATTAAAAAGCTTAATAGTAACTTAATTTCTAAAACAATCCAGGTATGCGTGGTACGCGGCTAGCCAGTCCATACCAAGTAAAGCATCGAACTCCAGGAACTCTATCACTCGTAAGTCCACTGGTAGCAGTGTCCCTCTATCTCCACTACGCATCCCTCACAAACTATATTAGGGTATATCTTGTCCCCTGCAGCAGTGCTAAGGATCAAGGGTCTACTAAGCCTAGCTGGTCTCAACCCTATTGTGTTTACCATTTGCCCATAAATGAATGAGCCAGTCTAACCAGAATCAATCATAGTATGCATCAATGTACGACAAATTGAAATCATACCTTCAATCAAGTTACGGGAAGCTCTTGGATCTGGCTCTGCAATGACATGGGCTCTCACCCTAGTCTAGTGTGCTCTGCTCAGCTGTAGACATTTTTCTTTAAAATGGCATGTCGTCCACATTCGAAACATGTTTTGTGTAGTCCTGGCCCTGCTGGAACCCGGTGTCCTAGTCCCTATCCAGACCTCTATGTTTGTGCCTATCCGGATCTTGATGGTGGTGCTTGACCTAATCGATATGACTGTGCATGTCCACTACCTCTGCCCCTATCTCTACTCTCGGTGTACTACCTCTGTGGTAGTGGTGTTGATCGTGTCACCTGAGGTAGTCTACTAGCATAGCTCGATGTTGGTGTGGGTGAAATATGTGATGTCTGAGCAGGTCGTTGTGGCAGTGCAACTGACCCAACACTATAAGCCCTACTATCCCTGAGACCTTGATATCCGTGCTTCTTCCCCTTCCTATCTAACCCAAATTGGCACTCTGAATGTGCCTCTACTCGAGCGCCTCTAGTGGATGTGTACGTAAATAAGTCTCCCTAGCCAAACTCCTTTAAAGGCTCTCTACAGTGTCCCTGGCTCAATCGTGACCACATAACTTCCTACCTCGGGTAATAAACCCTCCATGAAGTAATAAGCCTAATTTGCATCTGTGTCTGCCACACCTCCGACATATGTCAATAACTGCAAGTATCATCCCATAAACTACATGACAGACTCATCGGGAAGTTGTCTCAATGTCATCAACTCATTCCTCTTCTCTCTTAGTACTGTAGGAGGAAAATACTTCAACTTAAACTGCCTCTTAAACTCTGCCCAATCATTGGGCACTCCCCTGGTCGCTACCAATCTGGTCCACCAGTCATCTACCTCCTCGAACAGTAGTGCAGAGGAAAGGGAAGCTCTCATGCGATGCCATGTATCTTCTCATGACTCTTCATGAACCTCTCCACCATTTCTAAGTCAATACCTCCATAAAACTCTACCGGACGGTGTCTCTGAAACTCACGCAACTGTCTGGCCTCAAGCGTCGCTCTCGTACTCATATCCATCGGTGTGGATGGGACTATCTCTACCGGAGTGGGAGGTGTAGTGGTTACTATCTCTACATGTACCAATGCTAGGGTAGTCGTTACCGGTTCTGCTTTAATGGTGGTAGCTGATGGAGTGGCCTGTACCATAGGCGCACTCGCCTCCCTAGCAGAAGGCACTGTCGATGAGGACGATGAAGGTGTAGCCGTAGTTTGTGATCTGAGTATGCTCAGGATCTCCTCTAATCGCTGATCTTGGGATGTGACCTTCTGAGTCAAGGTTTGTAGCTCCTTTATGCTCGCAAATCGAGGACCCGCTGCCCCACTGTCATCACTAGCTCAGGCCGATTTGTCATCTCGATCTGCAAAAGGAAGCGTGTCTCTTATCAGCATATAGCTACCGATATAGTATAATACAATACAACAAATATCACATATATAATCAAGTCTCAATTTCCCCAACTCTCCTCACTTCCCAACTAAGACTCTCAATCAGAATCATAAGGTTCCACTCGTGTCCTAACTTTATTATTGATCTGTGACTTATGTTCGTTCTGGGTTTGTTAAGAGTTGACACCTAGCTCTTATTTAACCTACCTCTGATACCAACTGTAATGGCCCCAGTCCCCACAAACTGGGCCCCGCCCGACCTAAGCCTACATGGACCCCCGAGTCGGCCCTCGCAAAGTCGACGCAGGCCTAGCAACCTTTTTTTCTATTATTATAAGTTAAATGGTTATTTAAAGTTGAATCGTTGTAATTTGTAAGTTCAATAGTTTAATAGCGGAAGCAAAACTTAAACAAATATAAACAATTCAAAGATATAGAGTCAGACATCATAATGGTGTGGAACCCAGTACTATATAGATAACATGCATATAAATGGTGACAGTAAGAGGGAAATCATGAATATACATGTATCAGTGTCGCTCAAATCCCAAAGAAATTCCTAAATGTTATCAAAATAACATATACATATATATAGCTACAACACAAAAGTGCAAAAAACCTACAAGTAAGCAAGAGGAGAAGCCACTCTGAGAGTCCTCAGAGGAAGTCACCAATCACCAGCCCCTTGACCTTGCTCGTCTGTAGATCTGCAATTGTCAACAATGGAGACAATTCCAATAAGTAAAGTCAATAGAGTTTCAATCACAATTCATGAATTTAAATAAATAAGTCTAAGTATCATGCGGGAATTTAAATGACAGAAAAGTAAATGAAAGTGCATGATAAATGGACTCGAAAATAATAACTGCGATACAGAGTGTCTAGGAGTCAAGGGAATGTGTCTAAGTGGTCTAAATCCATCGAGAGTGCCACTACTCGACTTCCTAGAGCCGCGACTCACCAAGTCCACAGGCTCAATTTGGTGTAGCGCGGGGGCATCAACGGTGCCCCGAATATCTCGCCCACGTCTACTACCTACGATCCAGTACTTGGGATGAGGTCACATTTGTCCATCTAGCACGAAACCCACAAGTACATTCCTGACACACTCAATCCATTGACACTCAACAATAGATAATAAAGTCTAAGTAAATGGAATAACAAAAAATAAATCCAAGAATATGATAAGAATTGGAGTTGATCCGCTAATTGGTTTACTTACCTCTGATCAATGCTAACACGCGCTCTCGCGGCTTCGACACATGTCCCAATCAACTCCCAAACACGCGACTCTAGTTACCTAAGTAATTGGTGTCCATTTGATTGGTTATATACGTGTTAGAGTCTTTAAGTTGCATTTAGCATAATTGTTGCTAATGTAGTTTAATTGTAATCTAATTTGACACTTGAAATTTTACACTTTTGTGTCTTTAGTATTTTGCTATTAAGGTTTTTTATTGTGTGAGCAATTACATATTAGTGCTAAACAATCTTATTTAGAGACCTACAATAAATCCCAAGTCAATTTAGGGTCTAATGGCTCCTTTTATCCATTTCAAGTCCTCGTTAAGCACTTAACTAGGCCAAAAAGAGTCCGGACTTGTTTAATATTGTTCAACACACTTTATTAATTGTTTTAGAGTGTTATTGAACCATTTAGGATCATTAGAAACAATTTCAAGTTAGTTTAAAGCATTAGTTTACAAAACAACCCCTTAGGGACTTCAAAATAATTACTTGAAAGTTAGTTTTCCTAAAACTTGATAACTGGCATAAAAATAAATAAAATTTCTTAAGATTCTCAAGGTTGGTTCCGTGAAGTCCAAACACTTGAAACCAAGGTTGTCAAGAAATAAAGACTCATTTATATGTCTAAAAACTCAATTTGCAACTCCAAATGAAATTTAAGTCCTTATTTACAAGTATGAGATTTTTAGTTGAAATGCGACTTGAAAACTAAGTTAGACACGCCAAAAAATTACGAAAATTGGTGGACACCTTCACAATGATATAATAACATATTCTGGAAATTTTGGACCAATTCCGACATCGTTTGATGCTTGGAATGTACTCAAATAAAATTCAACTCAATTAGGAAATCGCCTTTTCCTATTTCAAAACCATTTTCGAAAACTATTCAAAACTCATCGAAACAGCTTGAAAATTTTGGAGAATCAAATTTGTAGTATGTTGATGTTCTTTGCAAATTTTGGTGACTTTTAGACTAGTGTAGACCATTGGAAAAGGTCCTAAAAGTTTGCCAAAAATCTACCCAAAATTGTCCATTTCTTTTAATTGGCATTTTATCAAACACTTGATATGCAACCTCTTGAACTTAATATTGACTTAATTCACATAAGTTCTGTCCATAATTAACAAATCCATTTAAGACACTGAAATAGGAGTAAGATCTCAATTATTAGGCATCTAGAATACATGGAATCAACCCATCAATGATTTAAATTCATTCCATCATCATCATCATCATCAAGAACACCATGAATTCATTCCGATTTTTTCCCAACACTATCAACCAACTTGTGATAATCATATTGAAGTAAAAAATCCAAGCATAATACCTCCATTTACAAACAAATTTAGTCCAATAATGATTCAACACTAAAAATCCCAAATTTAGACATAAAAGTATTAAGTTTCTTGATAATTTTTGAACACCACTACTTGGATCTTTCAAGAGCTTGAAACCACTATACTTTAGATTAATATCTCACTAATAGATAGGGAGTAAAACCCCTAAAAATTCAGCTCACTATGAATCAAACAAAACACTCAATTTAGCATGAAAATTGAAGAACAAGGTTACCAAAGTTTGATTTCTTCTCCTCCTTGCTAGGACTCTTGGTTTCTCTACAATCTCCCCTTGATTTCTAAGAATCAACAAGTTTCACCTTCTCAATAGGGCTGGATTTTTTTGTTTATTGATTTGCATGTGAACTCAAATGAGTTAAGTCTCAGTTTTATAATATCTAATTTCATCATCAATCACTTCCTAATCCATATAACATCCAAAGGCCCTTATTTACTTTAGCCCTACACTTAGATTGACATCATTTTTAACTCATCTCTCCTAATATGACACTTCCTAGGATTATTTCAACAAGGATCAAAGGCCACAATAAATCATTCCCAACTATAGGCTTATGTAATTTTTTTTATTTCGATAAGCTTAAGCACATTAACTCAATTGGACAGTCTATTAATGACTTATCATAGTGTATTAATCTCATACTAATTCTCGACTACCTGACACTCGGTGCCCTGCGCCTCAACACACATCTCAAGGCATGACGAGTCCATATTCTACCTATTGGAGTTTTATCCGACTTGGTAAAGTTTGTTAATTACTTAGCTTAGTATCTCGTTATATAAATTGGTAATTTGTACATCTAAACTATTTCATTCTAAATAGCCCCGTGCCCATGTCGCACGCATCTCGAGGAGTTCTTTCACGTATTTTGACACAATCGAACAAATAATTTATTGAAATTTGACATTTCTCGAGTATAAAATAGGTATTACATACACCACACATAAATAACATACCTCAGTGTCGACTCTCGAGGATTAACTACGCTCGCCACATCAGGTCGGGTCCATGTGACTGTCACCGAAATTGACACATGACACCAGTTAGAATTTTCGGGCCGTTACAACATAGTATTAAAAGGGTTGATTGTGAAACATTAGAGTTTAAGACAACTTAACCAACCTAAAACAAGTTAAATTAAATTTGATAGGATACCTTAGGAGCTTAGAGAAGACTTACGGGGTGTGGAACGCGAATCAGGAGTGGTCGAGAGCCGGTATATGCTAAGAATTACGTGCATTTGAAGTAAGTAGCCTATTGAGGCAATTATCTCGATTTCTTTCCATTATTGAGTTAATATACAGTCATTTAGACCATTTTAATGTTGATCTTATATTCCTAATGTCATGCCTTATATATACTTTCGTGTCTATGATTCCTTTGGCTATAATCGTCGTATAATGACTTGTCGCATGGCATTCCTTATTTCGGTTTCGTTCTATGATTTGATTCTTTTATTGTTGTTGATCTCGAAGCTATTGAAATGTCTTCTTAATAGCATGTTATGATTTGTTTGACTCTCTTATTGGTATATGTACACACCTATGTCAATATATTTGTTGTTCGATACTTATTGTACAATCTTCAACATGAACTCTTCGATAGGCATAACCAGAGGGGCCCACATTTGTAGGTGCCCTAACTTTATGAGTTCCATGATACCTGGGGTCGAGTTGATAAGTAGTTAATATTAATATATTTAAATATTTATTTTATATGTTTTTAGATGTCAATGCTTCATATTATTAACTAATGATTTTTTATTTATATTTTTAGTGTTTCATTGGAAATTTGGTGAAATAAAGATAATTCAAAATCTTTTGAAGTGTTCTAGGTGTTTGGCATTAGAAAACAAGCGTACATGCACTTCGAGACAGCTTGATGGGACCGACATTAGTCCATGTCGATACTATGGTGGTTTAGAAGAAATATGATGGAGCATTAATTAAGGAAAGCCTAAAAAATGACCAAGTATAAGTCATTCCTATAGTTTGATAAAGCATTCATACGATTTGCCTCGAGACACGCACTGCAAAGTGGATGAAGGGATGAGCAGCAGTAGAATGATGCACAACATGGACATATTTACCATACAACATCTTTGAGCCTTAAATCAAGCCTCGGGATTCGCAAATGGGATTGTAACAGATGAGGAACAAAGCTCTAATCTTTCTCGAGATGTGTGCAGCACACACTCCCACGTCTTCGTCGTCTCTTACACGATTTCTCTCCTTACTCCAGCTACGTTGATCGACCTCGAGATCCATTCAGTGTTGTCTCCCAATATTTTGCAGATTCTTGAAAGCGTTTTATCTTCACGCCACAATCGTAGATTTTCTTCGAGATCCATACTCGCACTGACTACTAGAATTTCGCACGATTCGTCGAACGCCTTTACCCATCTACACCTAGCCACGTCTACACATCACCTCTTGAACAACCAAGATACGACACATCAGCAAAACAACAACAAATGACTAATCCGAGCATGCCACATGTCCAGGACTAAAACAACAAACTCATCACAGCCATCAGATCTTCATAGGCGCATGAGACACTAAAAAACCAACGAAGTCTATTTTCATTCTCTTCAAGAGACCAAAATTAAGGGTTTTATACATATAGAGACTTTAGGGTTTAGTTTAGAATCTTCTCCTCTCTCGGCAAATCAATCTCTTTTCTTTTAATTATTTAACGGAGTTCGTCAAGACTATGTCAAGCTAAGCAATCTTGGCCTAGGTCAGAGGTGAAGTAAGTCCAAATTCATGGTTTTATAGCGATGCTCATGTGAGATATATTTATTTATAATTTAAATTATTTTAATTCTTTTTATTTTATTTGTTGGTGATTTCATGATTATGGTGCAAACTTAAGGTATGTATTATGGCCATTGCATGCTGTTAGGTAGAAGACCTATAGTTAATCAGAACTTTTGTATCCGTCATTGTACGATTGGACTGATACAAGTGACAACCACTCACCATTTGCCGTCAAAACCTTTCGCTTCTTGAGTGTGCGACTAATAAATCTAGATTAAATCGGAAGCAAATGCGTTCGTTTATCCATGATTAGTATTCCCACAAAACTTTATGCGGTTATTGCATTAAACATGATTGGTGGATCTTTAAGGTTGTGTGTTGATTAGAGAAGTAGTTAGTGGCGAACGTCCTATCTATCGAGAATAGGAGAATTAAGGACTTCTTGCGGATGTGGATTTCTTATAGCTAATCTAGGAAGAATTGAATTAATAATCTTTTGGAATGATTGAGGACTATGACATGTTGTTGAACTATGATTTAGATTTGTGGAATCGTAGACCTAGGTATTTTCTAATTTTGAATTTATCTTTGCAAGTTTTAATTTCTAGTAGTTATAATTAATCGCTTTATTGAAAATCTATAAAACCCCCAAAATTTTCCTTTTTTAGGTAATTCAGAGTAAAACCTAAGTCTTGTGAATTCGACCCGTATTTACCACTATTACACCCTTGTAGGATTGGTAACTTGAGTACGGGTTACATTTGGCACAAACGACACGTGAACAAATTTCGACGTTTTTGCCGAGGACCTAGTCCTTTCAATAGGGCCAAATAAAGGCCCATGGATGGAAGAACAGAGAGCACGCATGAACTGTGCAGATTGGGCACGGACAGCAGCAAGGACGGTCAATCTGTGAAGACGGACGAATGAGATCGCTAGTTGAACAAAGAGGGCTGGTGCGCACGGACTGAAAGTGAAGACGGGTGAACTTCACGGATGATGTAGATGCATGGATGAGTGCTTCACACGGACGGAGAGGCTGAGATGATGCAGACGCACGGATGAGTGCCTCACGAACGGAGAGGCCGAGACCGAAACGGAGACGCACAAGAGCACTTACGGCTCTAATACCATGAAAGCTTATCAAGAACAGAGGTCTTTATTCGATAGATTTTCTATATTACTTTACATCTATTCATATATATATATATATATATATATATATATATATATATATATATATATATATATATATATATATACTAGTTTAAGACGTGCTTACGCACGATTGATGCATTTCGCATTTCGCGGGAATTAATTTTAGTTAATTAACCAAAATTGAAAAGAACCACTACAATTAATAGAAAACATGAAAAACAATAAGTAGAAGGCGACTAACACTTGAAACTAATTGAACAACACAATCTTCTAAATCTTCCTTATTTTGTAAAGTGCGGAAAAAATTTGCATATAGATTTTTCACAAGCATACTAATTAACCTTGCCAAAATTGTCTCTTTCGTCCCATCAGAGCAATGCATTCGGTTTTGCACTTCATGATCAGTATCATAAAAGTACAGTTGCAAAAAAGATGGATGTTTCTTGTCATGAAGTAAATTATTTATAAAATTGAACCATATAGACCAAATGAAATAGGGCTTTTGGTGTTAAATTCAACATTGAATCAAGGGTGGATTAGACCCAAATCTCTTTCAAAAATCATGAATCAAATTGAACCATATAGACCAAATGATTAACTCACTTTTGAATCGAACCTCTCCAAAAAAAAAAAAAAAGAATTGGAGAAGAAAGGTGGATTAACTCACATTTGAATCGAAGAGCAAAAGAAAGCAACGAATGAGTCGATGAAGGAAAGCAGGGAATGAATGATTTGAAGAGGAAGGAAAGTCGTTGATTAGTTGGGTTGTTGATCAATTTGAAGAGGTAGGAGAGTCGCTGAGTTGTTCATCGATTTGAAGAGGCAGTGTTCAAGATGTTGAAGAGGTAGCGTATATAGATAGATATATATGATAGATATATAGTTGCTTTTATATATATCATAGATATATATGGGGAAAGAAGTAAATATGATAGATATATATGGGCAAAGAAGTAAATTTCATTACCACTCAAAAATTTGGTATTCGTGCTTTAGATATATATGATAGATATATAGTTGCTTTTATATATATCATAGATATATATGGGAAAAGAAGTAAATATGATAGATATATATGGGTAAAGAAGTAAATTTCATTACCACTCAAAAATTTGGTATTGGTGCTTTTATATATATGATAGATATATATATATATATCAAAAGATAAGACCAAATAAAAGTCGTTACAATCTTGTAATCACATTGAGGATAAACACCAATCGTGGTGATCACGATGATAACCGAATCGAACCAATCGTAAAATTGAGTATCAACAAAAATTCACATCAGATACAGGTCATTCGCACAAATGCTGAAAAAGAGACTTAAAATATATGGCCTCTAACAAACTTGAGTGCTAAAACCATGTTACATGTACACTGGAGCATATCAGATCATTATAACAATAATCATCTAAACAAGAATGTCACAAGAATCCTAAAACAATGGAGCTTTAAAGATTGGGAAATTATAAAAAAAAAAAAAAAAAAAAAAAAAAAAAAAAAAAAAAAAAGAGGAATCCGTAGGGTAACTTCAAGGCCAAAAGCTCCAAAAGAAATTTTTCAAAGTTTATGTTCTTTTTCATAACTAAGGAGAATGGGAAAAAGAATCCCTCTCCATTACGTCGGCGCAAACTTACGGCAAAAATGTCTTTGGACTTTGGAGCCTTCTACAAAATCACTACGCTGCTACAATACTTTCTGCTTCAAAAAGAGAAGTGGAAAATCGATAGTAACAACGATATTTTTAGAAGAGAGCGACCACCGCAATTTCATAAATAAGAAAAAGTGGAAAATACATCAAATAAGCAGATGAAATAGACCATATAAAGACTGATTTCTTCAACCACTTCACCATTTTAATTTTCATTGGTATTAAGATGATAAAATGAAAAAATTGAGACATGAAGAAAGGCTCAATGAGACAACTGATAGAACATGGAATATATGATAAGGTAGGGAAACTCAACCAGGATATTGCATACTTCCTCGAATATTGAAACCTCATTTTGTGGCAAGTACCAGCTCAAGGCCTTAATTGCTTTCTCAAAACATATTTAACAGAATAAAGAAAGGAAATTATTCCATTTATACCTATATAAGACAGAGATTTGATAAGACCTTGCTTGTATCTCGTTTGGCATTAAGAATTAATGGTAGCATTGACACAGTTCTCCACATGCAGAATGTCTAAAATGCCTGAAATTTCATTCTTAATGCAAAGTTCTAAAATGTTATTAACTTATGGTTATAATGAATAGTTCTCAAATTTCATTCTTCATGCAAAACATATAAGAAAGCAGTGGGTTTTTATCTTGAGGATTTTACCCTAGATTATTGTAGATACATTTCCATGCATGCGTACATGGTAAAGTTTGACAGAGTTCTAGCTGAAGATTAAACGAAGACGTAGGTTAACCTCAAAGTAATCATCAAGCACGTATATTTCAAAGCATTTGCATCAATAACTCACAATTACAATAAGCACAACGTGATTCTATGGAAGATGGGAATAGGTGAAAGAACTGATTATTTTTAAATGATTATAAAACAGAATCATAGAATGCCTATAAAACAATCTTCTATTTTTCAAGCAAAATAAAAGAAGATTCGACAAAGATCCTTTCGGAGACAGCTTCCAACATAGCATCAGTAGAATTTTTTTTTTGTCAAAAGAAAAAAAAAAAAAATGGTGTTGTTTCATAAATCAGATCAATTTTGGGAGATGTGAAAATTTCAGCATTTCTTAAAGCATAAACGGCTTTTCTTTTTTTTTTTTTTTTTTTGATAGGAGCAAATGGCCTTCCTCCTCCAAATAGGTAACAGCCATAAGTTCATATTTATTGCTTATGTCTGAATTACACTTACATTATAATGGTGTTGTAAGGGAAGACAAAAAATTGATGACCCTTTCCAAAAGAAAAGGAAAAATCTATAATTTTTATTGACCAACATGATTTAGACAGTTCTTTACCAAAGACTTGCATCAATTTCTTCGAAGTAACTTTTACATAATTATACTTGTTCAAAAGATGGAAGCTAAGAGAAGAAGATGACCCAAAACAAACCCATAGTGAATTTGTGTATTGTTCTATCCAAGAATAGACAACAACTTTCATATCTCAAGCGTTCGCAAGGCTTCCAATGTATCATGCATGTTTATTTAGAATATTGAGAAGTATTGTGATAAAATTATAAGAGATACAGATACCGGACCTCTTCAAAGGGTTTGTATGTACCTTGGGCCAGCATCAGCTCCACATGAATCAATCAAAGTTCTTATTCCTAGTGACTGCTAGATGTGGTAAACTATCTTACGTCCATCCACATTTCAAGTCAGCATCACTTCTTCCAATGTGTAACTAGAATCAAATGAGAAGAATAAGAAGCAACTTGACAGCCCTTGATTAGACATCCAAAAAAGGAAGTATGGATACTCTTGCCCTCTCTCAAGGTTAACGAAAGAAATTTGACTTACACCGCCTGGATTACAACAACTATGACCACGAGAACAAAAACAAAGCATATCAATCCCCCTTGCAAGTAGGAATGAGGGACCAACTCAAATGATGGATTCATAAATCGATTCCGCAATAATTAAGATGAAACCCAAACTACCATGAGACAATGAGTAATCTAATCACCTAAAACAAACTAAAGAGTCGGGCTACAAGTCTCATTATCTTCTATTATCTGACGCAATAAACAAGAATTGCATGTTACTTCTAGCTACATGCGATTTTCTATTTCTTTAGATGAAAAATTAAAAGCACTAGCTTAGATTGAAGTTTGATTACTATTAAGCTCTTCGAGTTTGAGGTAAATCAACATTGAACCTAATAAATTTATGTATAGGGAAGATTTAAATTTCCAATGTTTGCAAGAGTCTTTAAGTAACTAGTAAATAGTTTGTGGTTTGTGAATCAGCTCCAATTGCACACATGTAGCAATATTTATATAAGATCATTATAATAGTTGAAATCGAAAGCTTAAATACCCTTAAAGGAGCTTGTTGAGTCATTTTTGTGTTATATTTTCATGTCTGTCTTTAGTAGTTTTATAGGTTTTTTGTTTTAATTATGTGGATTTTTTTTTCATAAGAAATCAACAAATGACTCCAACATGAGTCGAATTCAAGACCTCCCTCAACCGTGCCTTTGGCAATGATTTCAACAGGAGATGCTTTGGCGTGTTAATTATATAGATTAGATGTTACTTTATTGATTCTTTTCTTCTAATGCTTTGTAGGTGTTTGTGGTGATTTTATATAATTCGGAAAGGTTTTGGAAGTTATTGAGGTGTCAAGCATCAATTTATTTCTAAGCTTGAGTTGACGCATGTCCTGATGCCTCTAGTAGTATCCTACAATACAAAATCTAGAGAGTCAATTGGTTACAAAGTCGTTCTGGCTCCGTGGTGAAAGAGATGATGCAGGGACAGCAACGAATTGAGAAAAGAAAATGTTGGTGCCACCTTGAAGCCATGCATGGCCGCCAACTATATCTGGAGAGGCAGCGCCAAAAAGGAAACATAACCGAAACACAAAACAATTTTTTGCTAAACTTAAGTTTGAGACGTCTCTGTATTTCAACAACTCCTCTTACATTATTGTAGTCGCTAAACTGTTCACTTTCTTTCGGAATCAATATTATTTCAATTAAAATACCTTTTGCACAAAGTTTCATGTTAAAAAACTTATAATGTGTTATGGACAAGGATCGAAACTTCGGTTTCGCCTTATAATTCGCCCTCTTGATAATCGGAATTAATTTGGAGAAGTTTAATTCGACGTGGAGAATTTTGGAAAAAAATTGCTAACTTAAAAGAAGTTTAGGAAATTATTTAAATGGTCAATAAACTAAAACTAATTTTATAGGATATCAAAACAAGCACAATTATGCATGTATACCTAAAAAATTTACAATTTAATGGTTTTAAATCAATTTTATTGGCATTAGGCATGCATACTGTGTATAGTAGATCACTTTATAATAATTGCACTTAATTTGATTATCTAACTATTTTACTAATTGCACATTCACATAAGATTAAAATTATGAAACATGTTTTTTTATATGGGTCAGTATTTAAAGCAAAAGAAAATAACCATTTTTGACATTATACATCAATAAAAAACTACAAAGCGTTGTAGTGATGTGTGTGCAAAAGTGAATCTTGATGCAAAATCAAAGGATCACATGATCGGTGTAGAGGTGTGTGTACAAAAGTGAGTCACTCTCAAATTCTCAATAACCCACAAAAGCCACCATCAATTACAACACTTAACCCTTCCGTCTCCCACACACATTTTCGATTTTTTTGACTGAAAATTTTGCAATTTCTCCTTGTTTTTAGCAATCCATATCAATTTGTATCAGTGTTGTCGATTTTTAACATAAACTTCGGAGAAGTTTTGTAGTTTTTAAACTACACGTGAACTTCGTTTCGATCTCTTCAACTTCGATAAACTTCGCCTAAACTTCGACTAATTTTATCGAATTTTCGTTCATTGGTTATGGACCCTTATTATAGAAAGAAATATCAGAGAGGAACTGTGACAAATCGAAAGAAAGGGTAAAGAAACAACTTCATTTTCGACATTAGATTAGTAAATCTGCAACTGTTTCCAAATTTGCTTGATTATAATGATCTTAGTTATAGTATTTTTCCTTTTCTTAGAATACTTCCTATTTAGTGAACTTTCAATGTTGGTAGAATTATTCATCTTATATGCCTATTAAAAGGTCATTCTCATGAACTAAAGGCAAGTAGAATATTGTCTCTAACTTATCTTTATTGAGGTGTTAAGAGCTCCCTTTTCTTCTTGAGCTTTGAGATGCGTGCTCCCTCCAAAGAGCCTTTGTCCATTAGCAATCTGTTAGGCCCCCTATCACGAAGTGGTATACGAGAAGAACAAATGGGAGTAGGGGATCACTCCCAAAAGAGGCTGTGACAACTCCAAGTGTGGGCCCAGCTGTGGTTCAACACGCATGAGGAGGGAAGTGTCTAGAGAATTAGGGGGGTGTAGTATATAAAGGGTGTACTGTCATGAAGTAAGGGAGAGGATTTTGTAAGTGACTTCAGGTCTGGGCTGAGTAAAGGGGATCTCTCTTTCTCTGGGAATTTGGGGGACAACACTGTTGGGGTGTACTGCTGGGGTGTATCCACTATTCTCTTTTATCATTTCAATCAATAAAAGGCATTCAGTCGGTTCATTTGTTGTTGTGGAAGCTAGGTAGCGTATCATCTGGTATCAGAGCAGCACTGTTATGGGGCCGAAGATGGACGTGCGATTGGAAGCGATGGAGTCGGAGTTGAGGAGAGTCCAAGATCTGGAAGGAACGATTGAGGGGCTTCGATCCGAGCTCCAGGATCATCTTCAATCCCAGATCCAGATGTTGTCTTCCCGCATGGAAGAGCTATTCCAACAACAGAGGGTCGATTTGGCCAGATCTCCTCAGATCGGTTCTTCTAGCGGCTCAAAAGGGACAGATCCACCAGATCGGTCCCTGGGGAAGGGGTTTTCGCGACGAAGAACCCGGATCGGGGTTCGACACCGTATCGCTCAGGTCCGGAGGTACGAAAATCAAGATGCCCACATGCGACGGTACGGATCTCTTGGTTTGGCTCAACCAAGCTGAACACTACTTCACTCTTCATGACATGACGGAGGTTTCGAAACTCCGGGCAGCGCGTGTCTGCCTTGTGGGTGCGGCCCAGATCTGGCTGCAAACGGAGGAACAGGGTCAACCATTCTCGAGTTGGGACGAGATGAAGAAACAACTGTCGTTGCGATTTACGGAAGCCAATCCGCTGTTTCTCTGCCAGCATTTTTTCTCCATCAAGCAACTCACCACTGTAAGTGAATACCGCGAACGATTTGAGCTCTTTCTTCTTCATCAGTAGGGGTTATCTGAAATTCACAAGATCGTCGTCTTCATCAATGGCCTGTGTGATCGGCTCCGCGTGGAGATCATGGTCGATCCTCCGTCGTCGCTGAAGGCCGTGATCGCTAGAGCTGTCCGCCTGGAGAAGAAGATCAGCGACAGTGAGGGTTCGAGAGTTGGGCCTGGTGGAGCAAAAGCCCAACTTCCTCTCTTGGGCTTGTCCTCCAAAACTGAGCCCAGGGCCCAACAGTGGGTTTCTCACACATTGGCCGGCCCACACAAGGATCCTCTTTTACTTCAAACCAAGGGTCTTCCATTTGTGGGCCTTGGGAGCAAACTGAGCCCAGGTTCGACGGGCTCGTCGAGTCCTCGCCCAACGGGAACAGTCACGCCTAACGTCTCCCCACCCACACATAAACGACTCACTGAGTCTGAAGCGCAGGTCCGGCGCAAACAAGGATTGTGCTACCGGTGTGATGAGAAATGGTTTGTTGGCCATCGTTGTGCTAAGAAGGTGTTGAATGTGATGCTTGTTGCTGATGACGATGACGGGGAGTCTTCGGGGGACGTTTCCACCAAGTCTGCTGAGTCCCAACCTGATCCGGCTACCCTTGAGTTGTCTGCTCATGCCTTGGGCGACATCCCGGATCCACATACCATCAAGGTCCGGGGCCGAGTGGCGGACCAGGATATGGTGGTGCTCATCGACAGCGGGGCGTCCCACAATTTCATTTCGCCAACTCTGGTTAGTGCTCTACGAATTCCTTTATCACCTACAGCTCCGTATGGGGTCTTTGTGGGAGGAGGTACTCGCTTGTCAGGTTCAGGTGTTTGCAAAGATCTATGCGTGCTGTTCCAAAACCTCAAGGTGGTGGCGGATTTCTTTCCTATTGGCATGCGTGGCCACGATTTGATTTTGGGTATGAAGTGGTTGAAGACTATGGGCGTCACCACCGTTGACTGGCAGAACCTTTCCCTCACGTTTACGGTGGCGGGCGACCGTGTGACTTTACGCGGGGACCCTTCTCTGCATCGTGCTCGTGTCTTTTGTAAGGCCCTCCAGCGTGCTGTCGATAATGGCGTAGGCGTTTTCTAGTGGAATGTTCTAGTTTGGAGTCTTCGGACTCCCCTCAGTTCAGCGACGAGATTGCCCCCTGCCTCCAAGAGCTACTGAATTCTTTTTCTTCACTGTTTCAGGAGCCCACTTCCTTACCACCTTCACGTGACTATGACCACGCAATAGTATTGGAGGAAGGGGTCGAGCCCATTCGCGTCCGTCCTTATCGATACCCCCAGGTTCAGAAGGCTGAGATTGAACGGATGGTCACTGAGATGTTGGCTTCGGGAATCATTCAACCGAGTAACAGTCCTTTTTCAAGTCCAGTGTTGCTGGTGAAAAGGAAGGATGGCAGTTGGCGGTTTTGTGTGGATTATAGGGCGTTGAATAGCGTGACGGTGCCCGACAGATTCCCCATTCCTAATATCGATGAGCTGCTCGACGAACTGCATGGGGCCTGTATTTTTTCCAAGCTGGACTTGCGCTCTGGCTATCACCAGATCAGAGTTAAACCGGCTGACATACCCAAGACGGCTTTTCGCACTCACGACGGCCATTTCGAGTTTCGTGTTATGCCGTTTGGTTTGTCTAACGCCCCGGCCACCTTTCAATCCCTTATGAATTCCATTTTTAAAGGACTGCTCCGTCGTTGCGTGTTGGTTTTCTTCGACGATATTCTGGTGTATAGTTCGTCAATGACTGCACATTGTGACCATCTCCGTCAAGTCCTTTCTATCCTTCACTCTCATTCCTTATTTGTTAATCTTAAGAAATGTTGCTTTGGCCGTACTAACCTGGAATATTTAGGTCACATTATTTCCGGAGAGGGGGTGCGGGCTGATCTGGACAAAGTCCGTGCAATGGATGTGTGGCCGATGCCGCGATCCCCAAAGGAGTTGCGCAGCTTCCTAGGCCTCACCGGCTATTATCGGCGTTTCGTCAAGGATTATGGGAAAATTGCCGCCCCGCTGACTCATCTGCTTCGCAAAGACTCTTTTGAGTGGTCTGATGAGGCTACGTTTGCTGTCCAACGCCTCAAGCAAGCAATGAAGGAGGTACCCATGTTGTCTATGCCTGATTTTACTGCTCTCTTCGTGATTGAGACAGATGCCTCAGGCATCGGGGTGGGGGCCGTCCTCTCTCAGCACGACCGCCTTATTGCTTTTTTTAGTCAAGCCCCTTCTCCACGAGCTCGGTGCAAATCAGCCTATGAACGTGAATTGATGGCTATTGTCCTGGCCATACAGAAGTGGCGCCATTACCTTTGGGCCGCAAATTCTTGGTGCGGAGTGATCAGCGCAGTCTGAAATTCTTACTGGTTGCTCCGGAGTACCAACGCTGGTTGATAAAGTTACTTGGCTACCATTTTGATATCCAGTATCGACCGGGCTCCTCTAACCAGGCTGCTGACGCTCTGTCTCGCTTCCCTTTGGATGGCACACTTCACTCTATGACTGTTTCTTCTCTTGCTGATATTTTGGTCATCACATCAGAAATTGAGCGTGATGCTACCTTATCTCCCATTCTTCAGGGTCTCCAGCAGGGCTCTCTTGACAAACCAGGGTGGACCATCCAGCGGGGTCTCCTCCTCTTTAAGGGTCGCATTGTCATCTCAGCCTCCTCTTCCCTTAAAGCGCGCCTGCTAGCCGAATTCCATTCCTCTCCTATCGGCGGCCATGGTGGTTTTCTCAAAACATACAAGCGGTTGTCTGTGGAATTCTTTTGGCTTGGGATGAAGAAAGATGTCAAAGCTTTTGTGGCTTCTTGCGACATTTGCCAACGCAATAAGTATGAGACGTTATCGCCTGGGGGGTTGCTTCGCCCTTGCTTATTCCAGCGGGGGTGTTCGACGATATTTCGATGGATTTCATCGAAGGCTTGCCACCCTCAAAAGGGTTCACCTCCATTCTGGTGGTGGTCGACCGTTTCAGCAAATATGGCCATTTCTTACCCTTACGTTATCCTTTTACAGCTCGTGTTGTTGCTGATGTATTCATTAAAGGGGTGGTTAAGCTCCACGGGTTTCCCCTTAGTATCGTATCCGACCGTGACAAGGTGTTCCTCAGTCAATTTTGGAGTGAATTATTCCGTCTCCAGCATACTCAACTGCATCGCAGCTCCGCCTACCACCCTCAAATTGATGGCCAAACTGAGGTGGTTAACAGGTGTGTTGAAACTTATTTGCGCTGTTTTATCCATCAACAACCAAAAGATTGGTCTGAGTGGCTGCATTGGGCCGAGTTTTGGTATAATTCGTCCCTCCAATGCTCTCCTTTCAAGGTCCTCTACGGTCGCGATCCCCCACCGCTGGTCCGTTATGGGTTCTCCTCCACCACTGCCTCTCCTGAGCTGGACTCCTTGTTGCGCTCCCGCGATCTCATCCTCGCTGAGATCCGTGATCAGCTGCAATTAGCTCAGAACTGTATGCGCCAACAGGCTGACAAGCACCGCAGGGACATCTCTTTCTCGGTGGGTGACCTTGTTTACTTAAAACGTGTCCTTATCGTCAGCACACAGTGGCACGGCGTTCCAATGCGAAGCTTAGTCCACGGTATTTTGGCCCTTATAAAGTCCCTGGCCGTGTTGGCCCCGTGGCGTATCGACTAGAGCTCCCTGTTTCCGCCTCCATCCATAACGTCTTTCACGTCTCACAGTTACGCAAGGTGATCGGATCCGTGCCCGTTTCCACCGACTTACCACCTTTCTCCCCGGATTCAGTGATGGTGGTAGTTGAACCAGAGCTTGTTTTGGCTTATCGTGCTCTCGCGGCGGGTCCCGAGGTTCTGATCAAATGGACTAATCGTCCGGAATCAGATGCCACGTGGGAGTTGGTTCGCCATGTTCGGAAGTCTTTTCCTTCCTTCCACCTTGAGGACAAGGTGGTTCTGCGGGCGGGGAGTAATGTTAGGCCCCCTATCACGAAGTGGTATACGAGAAGAACAAATGGGAGTAGGGGATCACCCCCAAAAGAGGCTGTGACAACTCCAAGTGTGGGCCCAGCTGTGGTTCAACACGCATGAGGAGGGAAGTGTCTAGAGATTTAGGGGGGTGTAGTATATAAGGGGTGTACTGTCATGAAGTAAGGGAGAGGATTTTGTAAGTGACTTCAGGTCTGGGCTGAGTAAAGGGGATCTCTCTTTCTCTGGGAATTTGGGGGACAACACTGTTGGGGTGTACTGCTGGGGTGTATCCACTGTTCTCTTTTATCATTTCAATCAATAAAGGCATTCAGTCGGTTCATTTGTTGTTGTGGAAGCTAGGTAGCGTATCACAATCATAGGGTCTTCAAGAAGGTGGTAGAAAAACAGGAACAAGGCTGCTAGTGCATTGACTGATTTTAAGTCAATAGGCTTGTGACGAGATCCTTGAGTTGTACACATAACATAATGCTAAAGATCTTTTCCCACCTTAATTTGGGTTTTTTTTTCTAGCTTCTTAAAACAAAAAGAAATAGTTTTGAGAGCTCATCCAAAAAAAGCTAACAGAGAATATGTTTTACCATGAGTGTTAGAAGTCTAGCACACTAGGCGAAATGCTTTGTTGCTTGTTCTGGGAAGAAAAGCAACGGAAAGAGCATGTATCTTTACATTATTATCATCTACCGGTACCACAAGCAACAACAATAACAGCAAAAACATAGCCTCTATCCCAAATTAATTGTGGTCGGCTATATGGATCAAAATCTTCCATCGTGCTCGATTTAGTGCAATTGATGGTGAGCTTTCGAAACCTTTAAAATCCCTCTTAATTAATGTGTCCCAAGTTAACTTTGGTCTATCCCTACTTCATCGAATTTTTTCAGTTTCTATTGAGTCAAGTTTTCTAGTGCGAGCATTTGTAGGTCGTCTTTGCAGGTGACCAAACCACGCAACCGCCCTTCCCTAATCTTTGTATCAATTAGTGCTACTCCTACTTGTCTTTGACTTTCTATTTTTCTTGTTCTATCTTTACAAGTTTTACCACACATCCACTTAAGCATCCTCATCTTTGCTACGTTCATTTTATGTAGTAGTTGTTGCTTTACCACCAAACATACACTTCCATAGAGCATAGCTTGCCTAATTACGGCCCTATAAAATTTTCTTTTTAACTTAGTACGAATATTTCGATCACAGATCACACCTATTGCACTCCTCTATTTCTTCCATCAAGCTTGAATTCTATCCGTGACATAGTTCTCAATATTACCATCATTTTGTATTATTGATCCTAGACATCTAAAGTGGTTCACCTTAGAAATTTCTACTTCCCCTAATTTTACCACTCTATCATCTTGATGCCTAGTATTTCTAAACTCATAGTGCATTATCATGTTTTTGTTAATTATTCAATAAAAAGTGTATTCTACAAGGATTACACCCCAAACAAAAAACAAAAAGAAGAAAAAAGAGATGTAGCAACACGTAAAGAATTCAACAAAAAAAAGGTACAAGAAGAAGAATTACAAGGATGAAAGAGCAATAGAAAACTAAATAGGATGCTTAAACCAACAAATGATAAATAAATCACAATTAGATAAATCAAAACTACTTTATATTATCATAAAATATCCAATAAGGTGCCACAGCTTCAATCATTGCGACCCTAACACCATTATCAAGTAGGCTCCTCAAAAGTTAAAAAACAATTGGCAAGTCCGAAAGAGAAGAGACTATTTCACAACGTTCAAGAAGCTTAACAAGTAACAACTCATGTCAAAACTAACCGCATAAGGATGATCATTCATGGATTGAGATACAACTCTAAACATAATCACCATAAAAACTAGTGTGGTTCTTTTAGTCGGAAGATATTTCTTAACTCAGCATGCACACGCACGCGTTAGGGCCCATTGCTATTCACATGAAGATGCACGCTCAAGCATTCCGATGAATATGACATGGACACCAACAAGAGTCTGTCTGGGTGTGTGTCTGTGGTGCGAGTTCGCACTAGGTTACTAAAGAAGGACCCTTCTAATGAAAGCATGGCCAGTTGGAGGAAGAATCCATAATTATTCATAGGTGTAGGCCTAGAGGTGGTCAAGTGAGTAAAATGCTAATGCTGGTGAATACGGCCCATCTAGATGGTATGGAAAATGAGCTATGCAGATAGGTTTTACCATTTTAGATTTAAAGGCAAAAAAGGTACTAAAGGAGTGGGAGGCTCTAAGGATTTGAGGGAAAAAGCACAAAACAAGGCGCACATTTAAAGAGTCAGTCAGCCTATACAAATGAATGGTCATCCCTCCAGGTTAACATAATCCAAAAACCTAAGGTGTTGTAGAAAGCAAACAAGAGGTTCCTAACCATAGGTCATTAAGCGTATCGTTTGGCAAACCCTTGTTCGGTACAAAACTTATGATGTTGAAATCAATAACCCAATACTTTTAGCAAACGATCAACACAATAAAATTTAATGAAATTCAACAATTATATATATATATATATATATATATATATATATATATATATATATATATATATGAAAACAGAATGGAAAGTGATAAAACTCAATATGGCATCAGTTCAGAATAGGGATTATTGATAAACTAATGGGTTGTTATTTACAAACCCATATAATTAATTGGTTATGCAATGTTTAATCATTTTAGTTTTACAGGAAAATTAAAGAGCTAGAAAGTGACAAATCTTCGCTTCACCATTCTACATGTGTGGGAGATGCTGATTTCAATTATTTTGTGGAGTTCTATAAATTCGGTCCCTAAAATAATCAATCCCAAGGAAAGCATAGGATGCCACTAAAATAAATGACGGTTTGGCCCCTTCGACTCATTATTAGACCATTTTTTAGAATCTCGACTAGAAAGGAAGAGTACTTGTTGGATCGTGCAAATTCCAAACAACTAATTTCATCATTATTTAAGAATATGAAAGATTTAGAGGAGGCTTACATACAATGCACATTTCAGCTATACTATCAATCTCTTACAGAGCAGGGACTCAACTGGTACAGTTCATTCACAAATATGTGTATTTTCCACCAGATTGGATCCATTGAAACCCCACCTACTATTTTTCGCACAAATAACATTTAAGAACCAACTCCCAATGATCACAACAATTTCAATATCATTTTCCATAATTTTTCACAAGCAGATGACAACAACAACAACAACAAAAGAAGTAAGAGAAAATAAGGGTAAAGGGAATACTGTACAATCAATGATCCAGCCAATCAATCCGAATGCGAATCGTAGGGTTCGTAGGCGGAGCTGGATGAATCAGAGGAGTCGGAAGAGTAACTGAAGTAGGAATCTGGGGGAGGAAAGCAGAAGAAGGTCCACAAGCAGATGGTGAGGCGGCGGAGCTGCTGCAGAGGCAAACAGCACACCAGATCCAGAATTTCATGACCGCTCAGCCTCTCTGGATTGCAAGCTATGTGCTGGCAGAGATTCGCGGAGAGATTGGCCACAGAGACCACAACACCACAGTTGAAAACCATCTCTCTCAGTCTCAGGGCCTACGGATTGCGGGTACAGAGAGATGGGGAGATTGAGATTGCGTAGCTAAGATCGAATTGGATTGATAAGATTAGGTGGAAAAATCTTGACTCCATTTCCAGAAATTTACACTACTTTATTGTTGTTTCATTCTTTCTTTGGACGAGAGAGAGAATTTTATAAGAATGGATTGGCCAATAGGACTTGGTCTCGCTGTCCAACACAAATCGAAGAGCCGGGTTTTTGTACGAGTGATGCTAGGACATACTTACGACATTAGATTTGATACTGCCTACATGGATGCCACCTCTACGTACACCACATGCCACTAAACACGTCACCTGTCAAGTCACTTGTCAAGTCACTTGCTAACCCATCACTTGAGGTGTGTTAGATGTAGTGTTATCAATTGGGTTTTAAAAGAAAAAAGTTATAAGAGACATCAAATCATTCACGTCAATGTCATTCCTATTCAAATCAGTCAAATCATACCAGATACACTATCATACCTCACTTAGTTAGAGCATCTAACTGACCTATATTACCTTAATCATTTGATAATCTAAGAGCCTTAACTTCACTTCCATTCAATAAATAATTAAAAATTTATCAGAAATATGATTCTAAATCAACAACAAAGAGATTCTAAAACAAATCTTTTACCTCAAAATTAGTAAAGATTAATTATATAATCCTTAAATATTCATAAAAAAATTTCACCAGCATCTCCTCTATTTCTAAGCCTATACCGAAAATTTTGGCCTTCTAAAATCTTCAACATGCCTGCTTCGCTTGGTGGAAATGCCGAAGGACTCACAATCCACCCCATAACAAAATATATCACATTAATAATGATTATTTATTCATTCTAACCTATCTCAAACTTTCAACATTATTAAATCATTAATATCTTAACTTCTCGGCATTCCAATCCATCCTAAAACAATTAAAACAATTACAATCCTTCTCAAAACCATTTCAACACTTTCAAAAGATATCCTAACCTCACACGAACCCAAAAACTCATCTATACAATATTTTATATTCAAAAGTAATGCAAACATAAAGAGAAAGAAATTGAGCAAGTCACCAATAATCGGAAAGCTTTTCATTTCCTTTGTCGCCGCTAAAACCTGTCATTATCCAATTATAAAAATTCGATAATGTCAAATAAGTAAATCTCACACTATCCAGTACACTTATAGTAATCAAATGCATAATAATCCAACGAATTTAAACAAACAATATAATCCAAGGAATTTAAATACAACCGTAAATTCATCCCCTTTTTGTTATCCGACCACAATCAGACGATCGGTCTCCGAAAGTGGTGAGTAAAAAGTAATAAGGACTCATGCGCGGGGAGAATAACCAAACGAGTCTCGTTCCTCTAGACTATGAGAGCATGATCTGATTCAACGTGATCTCATGATAACTACGTGATGAAAAGTATCAGTGGCTCCAGCCCCTCAAACATAATATATAGAGTTCAATAACCCCGATATAGACACTATAAGGAGACTCGTAACGTCTTGCCCTACCAAACCGTGTATGTATGTACAATAAAAATGCAATTCAAGGACCAATGCAATTTATACGAAATATAATCATTTAATGTAAACGTTACCATGTGATTTACTTAACCTTACAAACAGTCAACTTCAAGCTTAATTTTCGAGGTCCCGGAGCGTCGGATCACCTTGAAAATGGTTCAAATAGCTTCCCTGCATACCCAATTATATAAAGGGTCAAGCTTCAAGTGAAACGATATCATGAAGTCCAATGAAAACCGCGATCAAAGTACATTTGAGAACAGTTTCCAAAAATATTAATTTATATAGCTATTTCAACTAGCTTTCAACTAGCCAATTTGGGCTAACTTTTTAACCTTGAAAACCTCAATATTTGTCATGATGACTTTAAAGAAACTTGTAGTACTCATGTCATTCTTTTCATAGACTCCAAGAACACCTAAATCGGATCACCGACGAAGAAGTTATGAATTTTCCCATATGGCCTGTCGACTTGGCAACTTTATATATTTTGAACTATAAAAAACTTCTCCAAATTAATATTTTCGCAATTAAATCCTCAAAACTCGACAATAAACGCCACAAAATTACTCGATACCAACAACAAAATTTTTCACAGCCCGTGGAGTCAAATTGGATTAAAACCAATGATCAATATCAATTATTAAAACATCTTCAAAATAGTTATCAGCTAAATTACATTAGTTCGCCTCATTAAAACAATAATCCACGTCGGTGGAATTTACCCCAAATTGATGCAAATCAATCCGATATACCAATTAACAACAATTCCAACCAATTTTTATCAAAACCCTACGAAAGAAATCGAAAAATCGCTAGAATTCAAATTGAATTGAGGAAAAATATATAGCATTAAGAATTTACCAAATTATAGGCCGAATACCTCGTTTCTACAATAATTAGCTCAAACCGACCGTCTCGCGATGCTTTACGATTTTGCAGAAAGAAATCGAGCGAAAAGCGGATGTCAGGACCTCGCAGAGCGAAAGATAAAATTGAGAGGGTTAGAAGAAAACGTTCTGTTGAATATAAAAGGAATCGATTGATTTTTTTGATTTTTGATTTTTTTCTTTATTTATATATAAACCATCAGCTGCTTGTCAGTAGCTTAATTTCTTTTTATTTATTATCTCCAAAAATCCCTATTTTGACTTGTTTTGCCTTCAGGCGCCTTTTTTCTATCTGACTTTTCACCAAATTGAACAAAAATCTCGACAAAAACTGTCCATCTTCATGAAATGTCCATAACACTGGTTTCGGTCACATCAAAACCCCAAAAATCTTAACTTCGTCCATGACATATGGAACCCTTATGGACCAATCCTCTTACCATAGTTATCCGAACTTGTACCAGTTTGGACTAAATCTCAACCTCGACATTGTCAACCGACACCAAACTTGAAACAAGATCTCACACGACTTTGTCTCATTTCACACTACCTCCAATCCTGACTTACACGCAAACCGAGACAAATCCCCACATCAGCTCGTTAAGTCCATTTAAGGTCTAAATTTTGAATTTTTAATGTAAACTCAATTATTCGTCACGAAATTCGAAATTAATATTTATGTCAATATTTCGACTATATATCTCGGCACCCGTCTCAGCATGTATCTCAAGACAAAACCCCGCGAATCTTAAATTTACTCGATCGCCCGAATTTTACAAAATAAAATAATACAATACACAACACTAAGCAAACATCATAGATTAATAAAATTAATTATAAATCTCAATTTTCACCGCTGTTTAACTCCCGACTTGCTGCCAAAACCATAATTAAGCTTCCTTAATCCCGGATTAACCTTAATTACTGATTTAAAAATTTCAGAATTTGACAATCTTCCCAACTAATAAGAATTTCATCATTGAAATTAAAATTTAACCAAATCTACCTAAACTCAAAGAGATTTGGAAAATGCTCTCTCATACACGCCTCTCGTTTTCATGTTAGCTCTTCCTACAACAAGTTACTCTACAAATCAAACTGATTCCATTCAACTATATGATGTGAATCAGATTATTTCTGCCTGAGCATAAATGCGTGAAATACGTCATCAATTTCGGCTTACTGAGGCGGTACTACCAATCCATACACAAACTTCCCAACCCATTTCACAATCTCAAATGACCATATAAATAAAAAAGAGAGCTTTCCTTTCAGTCCAAACCTGTAATGGTCTTTTGCAATGGGATACACCTAATTTCTTTCACTAAATATCACAAACCCGTGATAGAGATCATAATAACTTTTATATATTTTCAAAAACGTTTTCAGTCTTTAGACGAATCTGCTGCACAACCTCAATGTGATCTCCAACCATCTATGATTCGAACTCTACCTAATCCTCCGGTTCAACCCCACCAACAGGAGGTCGACAAGGTATCATATACCATGCCTAAAACGTAGTCATTTCAATATACAATTAACAACAGTTATTATAAAAGAACGCACACAAAGGTATGTATTCTTCCCATGAACCTCCAAATACCAGTACACAAGCCCTGAGCATGTCCTCCAACACATAAATCTACCTTTCAGTCTGACAATCTACCCGATGATGAAATACATAACTGAAATAAAACTGAATGTCGAAATAATTCTTGTATACCCTGCCACAACCCCGATGTGTACCGAGCATCAAGATAAGAAAATATCATCAGCGACACTCTAAACAAGCGAGCCACCTCTCGCCCACACAACAAGCTCAGCTGTGTAAAGGTATTTGAAATGTACATAGAAAGAACATGAGCAGACTTCACCAGTCCATCAACAATAATTCACACTTCATGTTTCTCTCAAGAAATAGGCAGATGATTAACAAATTCTATCACGATATATTCCCATTTTCATTACAATATGGGAAATAGCTGCAATGTATCTCTAGGTTTCCGCCTATTGGCTTAAGTTGTTGACAAATCTCACATTTCCTCACATAATCACCCACGTCAGCTTTCATCCTTGGCCACCAATACAATCGCCCCATATCATAGCATATTTTGGTTCTACTAGGTTGAATGTTAAATCAAAACCAATGAGATTCTCTTAATATCTCATCCCGAATCTCTGCCACCGATGGAATCTACAGTCTGTTTTTAAACCTCAAACTTTAATCCACAAACTCAACTCAATATGGATTATTACTATCATCAACAAACCTTTTAAACTTTTCATAATCCACATCATTTTACTAACACTCTATCTCTTCCTGAATAGAGACAAGTTGTACTTTAAACTGAGCACAAGTCGGTACATCATCAACCTCAAGAACGTCTGACAAAATCATAAAAATGATTTTTTCGAGCAACTTATACTCGTAAGTCAATCGACCAGTTGCACGTAATGTTTCAGCACTCCTCATGCTCAATGTGTTAGCAACATCATTAACTTCATCTAAATGGTATTTAAGACTAAAATTAAAATCTTTCTAACGTTCAATTATTATTATTGTCTCACATTCAATTTTGTTTGAGCGAACAAATAATTCAAACTCTTATAATTTGAAAATAGCGTAAAACTTCCCTTATATCTCCACTGCTTCAAAACAAACATAATCGCCACTAATTTCAAATCATAAACATAATAATTTTTCTCTTGAATATTTAATTGGCAAGAAGCCTAAACAATCACCCTTCCATTTTGCATTAACACACATCTCAAACCAACTTTCGATGTATCAGTCTAAAATGTAAGCCTTTTCCTCGCTTTAGGCAATACAAGAACTGGTGCTGAAGTCAAACGCTTATTCAATTTCTCAAAATACAGCGTTGCATTCGTTTGACCAAACAATTGGAATATTTTTCTGAGTTAATTTATTAACTGGTGCAACTATCTTTGAAAATCTTTCACAAATCGACAATAATCGTCAACCAAACCCAGAAAACTTTGCATCTATGTCACTTTGATAGGTTCTGACTAACCAATGATAGCTTCATTCTTGGCTGTATCCACCAAAATTCATTTCATACAAACCACATCACCCAATAACTTTACCTCAGATATCCAAAACTCGCATTGGCTAAACTTAACATGCAACTTATGATTTCTCAAATCTTAGAGATTAACTCTAAGATATTGTTCATGATCCTCGTGAATCTTAAAATATATCTCGATATCATCAATGAACACTATCACAAAGTGACCTAAACACAACCTTAACACTCTCTGCATCAAATCTACAACCATTGCAGGAACATCAGTCAACCCAAATGACATAAAAATAAACTCAAAGTAGCCATATCTGATACTAAACGCAGTTTTCTGTACATCATCTTCCCAAACTTTCGACTAATAGTAACCTTAACGAAAATAAATCTTTGAAAAGAGTTTTGATCTATTCAGTTGATCAAACAAATCATTAATTCGAGGGAATATATATTTATTCCAAACAGTTACTATGTTTCGCTATTTATAATCAATGTAGAGACTCAAATTACCATTTTTTTTTTCACAAAAAGGACTATTGCACCCCACGACGACTTACCTCAATGAATAAAGTCCTTCATCCATCGACTCCTCTAACTGATACTACAACTCCTGTAATTCCTTTGTAGATATCCTATAGGACAATAGAGTTATTGGTCTAGCTCCAAAACCAAATCAATCATAAAATTAATCTCTATTAGAGATGGTACTCCAGTTAATTCATCAAAATACATGTCCACGAATCTCCAACCACAAGAATATTCTCTAGTTTAATTTTAATTCTTGCATCTGTACTATAGTTTTGGTAAGAATCTCAATTTCTTCCTAATGACTAGCTAATCCATTATCAACAACACCTCAAACTCCAATAACTATAACACACAAAATAAACATCCATCTCGTTTATGGAGATCTCAAAAACATATTTCTCATACATTAAGTGAGGATCCACCTTATCACTAATTATTGTGTTAAGTACAAGATGAAGAGGGACTCACACTAGTCACCACCTGAACACATTCCATGATATGTTGTTGAGTCTATGACACACAAAATGATGCTCTTAAAAGTTATAAACACGTCTCTTGTAATGTCTTTTCTTTCCATACCTAAAGCATGTAATCACACATAGATTCCGAGAAAATCTCGGCTGATGTGACCCTCTTTTTTATACCTAAAACATGTCACTGTATGTTTATTACTTACAAAAGATTCCCGAATAGGTGTCGATCTCTAATTTGAGGCCTACCCCTCCTGAGATCCTCGACCCTTACCTTCATTCCTCTGTAACTAAGGTATACCTTTTCGACCTGTAAACTGAAATGTATGTTTGTGTCATCTCAACTAATCCTCAAATCTTTCATTTTCTCTCGGAACTTAGGGTCAAACCTCAAAGAAATTTTTTCTTACCCATAAAATTTGATTCTTGTCCTAACTCCGCGATACCCTAATATCATCGTGATTCGTGTTGAAAACTTGTATAATCAAATAGGTATTGGCCCTATCTGGAACCTCTCGCATAATGTTTAGTTTAATCCTTAATATAATGGTACCAAATTGTTTCTACTTTTCCTCCCGTTACATTCCACTATCAACGAATGTATCAGTTTGAACTGGAAACAACAACAATCGATTCAACTTTCGGATGTGCTGCAATGGTAGTATACTCTTCCTGAGCGACTGAAATGGTATTAGGAACTTCTTGGGTCACACAACCACAAATACCTGATTTGGTAGCTCAACTATTTATCGACTCTAACATCTTCATAGCCAAGTTCTCAAACATATTTAAATCCACACATTGTGGATCCCCATTATCCTCGTCAGATCCTTAATCTAGCTCTTGTTGTCCACTAATAATCTTACGCAGTAAAAATTGCAAGAAAAGTGGTTCAACAAGCCCATATCCATCGATATCTTGATAATATAAAACACACATTACATAATCATAAATGTTTTTAGCTTTTTAACCTCGTTCCATCACGTTACTTCCCTTTAATCCCTCACTAAGCCTCAATCATCAAGATTGTTTTAGAATTCTAGGCTCTAATACCAACATCGTCAGACCCCACTTAATTAGGGCATCTGATCGACCTAGATTACCTTAATCCCCTGCTAATCTAGCAACCTTAACTTCTTCTCCAATCAATAAATAAATAAAAAATTATCAGAATAATTATCAAATATGATTCTAAATCAACCACAAAGGGATTCTAAAATGAATCTTGTACCTCAAAATCAGTAAAGATTAATTATATAATCCTTAAAAATTCGTAAAATTTTTTTGTCAACATCTCCTCTATTTCTAAGCCTACACCAAAAATCATGGCCTTCAAAAATCTTCAACAAACTTGATCAGCTTGGTAGAAATGCCAAATGACTCGCAATCCACCCCATAACAAAATATATCGCATTAATATTGATTATTTATTCATTCTAACCTATCTCAGACTTTCAACATTATTAAATTATTAATACCTTAACTTCTCGACATTCCAATCCATCCTAAAACCATTAAAACAATTCCAATCATTCTCAAAACTATTTCAATACTTTCAAAAGACATCCTAACCTCACATGAACCCAAAAACCCATCTATACAATATTTTATATTCAAAAGTAATACAAACATAGAGAGAAATAAACTAAGCAAGTCACCAATAATCAGAAAGCTTTTCATTTCCTTTGTCGCCACTAAAACCTGTCATTATCCAATTATAAAAATTTGATAATGTCAAATAAGTAAATCCCACACTATCAAGTATACCTATAGTAATCAAATGCATAATAATGCAATGAATTAAAACGAACAATATAATCTAAGGAATTTAAATACAACCGAGAATCCATCCCGGTTCTTTTATCCAACCACAATCAAACGACCGGTCTCCGAAAGTGGTAACTAAATAGTAATAAGGAGTCATGTGAGGGGAGAATAACCAAACGAGTCTCGTTCCTCTAGACTATGGGAGTATGATATGATTCAACGTGATCTCATGATAACCACGTGATGCAAAGTATCCGTGACTCCAGCCCCTCAAGCATAATATAGTGTTCAATAACCCCGATATAGACTCTATAAGGATACTCGTAACACTTTACCCTCCCAAACTTTGTTTGCATGTACAACAAAAATGCAATTCAAAGACCAATGCAATTTATACGAAAAATAATCATACAATGTAATGGTTACCATATGATTTACTTAACAACCAACTTTCAGCTTAATTCTCGAGGTTCCCGGAGCGTCGGATCACCTTAAAAATAGTTCCAATAGCTTCCCTGCACACCCAATTGTATTATGGGTCAAGCTTCAAGTGAAACGATATCACAAAGCCCAATGAAAACCACTATCAAAGTACGCTTGAGAACTATTTCCAAAAATATTAATTTATATAACTATTTCAACAAGCTTTCAACTAGCCAACTTGGGGTAACTTTTTAACCTTGAAAACCTCAATATTTGTCATGATGACCTTAAAGGAACTTCTAGTACTCATGTCTTATTTTCCATAGAATCCAAGAACACCCAAATCGGATCACCGACGGAGAAGTTGTGAATTTTCCCATATGGCCCGTCGACTTGGCAACTTTATATATTTTGAACTAAAAAAAACTTCTCCAAATTAATATTTTTGCAATTAAATCCTCAAAACTCGACAATAATCGCCCCGAAACCACCCGATACCTACACCGAAATATTTTCACAGCCTATGGAGTCCAATTGGATTAAAAGCAATAATCAATATCAACTATTAAAACATATCCAAAATAGTTATCAACTGAATTGCATTATTTCACCTCATCAAAACCCTAACCCACGTAGGTGGAATTTATCCCAAATTGATGCAAATCAATCCAATCTACCAATTAACAACAATTCCAACCAATTTCTATCAATACCCTGCGAAAGAAATCGAAAAATTGCGAGAATTCAAATTGAATTGTGGAAAAATGTATGGTATTAAGAATTTACCAAATTGTAGGTCGAATACCTCGTTTCTACCACATAAACTTAGCTCGAACTGACAGTCTAGCGATGCTCTACGATTTTGCGGAAAGAAATCGAGCGAAAATCAGATATCGGGAGCTCGAGGAGTGAAAAATCGAATTGAGACGGTTAGGAGAAAGCGTTATGTTGAATATAAAAGGAATCGATTGATTTTTTTATATTTGATTCTTTTCTATATTTATTTATAAATCCTCATCTGCTTATCAGTAGTTTTATTTTTTTTATTTATGAATTCCAGAAATCCCTATTTTGACGTGTTTTAACTTCCATTGCTTGTTTTTTATCTGACTTTTCACCAAATTGAACAAAACTCTCGACAAAATATTTCATCTTCATGAAATGTCCATAACACTGGTTTTGATCACACAAAACCCTAAAAATCCTAACTTTGTCAATGACATAGAAAACCTTTATGAACTAATTCTCTTGCCATACTTATCCAAACTCGCACCAATTTGGACCAAATCTCAACCTCGACTACTATCAACCGATACCAAACTTGAAACAAGATCTCACACAACTGATACCAACACCAAAATATTTTCAAAGCCCTGGAGTCAAATTGGATTAAAAGCAATAATCAATATTAACTATTAAAACATCTCTGAAATAGTTATCAACCGAATTTCATTAGTTCACTTCATCAAAACCCTAACCCATGTCAGTGAAATTTATCCCAAATTGACACCAATCAATCCAATATACAAATTAACAACAATTCCAATCAAGTTCAATCAAAACCCCATGAAAGAAATCGAAAAATCACAAAAATTCAAATTGAATTGAGGAAAAATGCATGGCATTAAGAATTTATCAAATTGGAGGCCAAATACCTCGTTCCTACCATAGAAACATAGCTCGAACTGAGTGTCTCGTGATGCTATATGGTTTTGCGGAAAGAAATCGAGTGAAAATCTGATGTTGGGAGCTCGCGGAGCGAAGGATCGAATTTAGAGGGTTAGGAGAAAAGGTTCCGTTGAATATAAAAAGAATCGATTGATTTATTTGATTTTTAATTTTTTTTCTTTATTTATACATAAGCCCTGAACTGCTTGTTAGCAGCTTAATTTCCTTTTTATTTATTAATTCCAGAAATTCCTGTTTTGACGTGTTTTGACTTCCAGCTCCTGTTTTCTATCCAGCTTTTTACCAAATTGAACAAAACTCTCGACAAAATAGTCCATCATCATGAAATGTCCATAACACTGGTTTTGGTCACACCAAAACCCTAAAAATCTTAACTTTTTCCATGACATATGGAACCTTTATGGACCAATCATCTTGCTATACTTATCCAAACTTGTGCCAATTTGGACCAAATCTCAACCTTGACTACCGTCAACCGACACCAAACTTGAAACAAGATCTCACACAACTTCATCTCATTTCACACTACCTCCAATCCAGACTTACACACAAACCGAGGCATATCCCCACGTCAGCTCGTTAAGTCCATTTAAGGTACAAATTTTGAATTTTGAATTTAAATTCAATTATTTATCGTGAAATTTGAAACTAATATTTATGTCAATATTTTGACTATATCGGCACCCGTCTCGACACGTATCTCAAGACAAAACCCCAAAAATCTCAAATTTACTCAATCACCGAAATTTAGCAAAATAAAATAATATATAGTACACGACACTAGGCAAACATCACCGATTAATAAAATAAATTATAAACCCCAATTTTCACAGGTGTTTAACTCCCGACTCGCAGCAAAAATCTTAATTAAGCTTCCTTAATCCTGGATTAACCGTAATTACCGATTTAAAAATTTCGGAATTTGACATACACATGTTGCCAAGTTATAAAGGCTTGTAATCTTTCCCAATAAGTTACCTTTTTTTTCTTTTTCTTTTTACTTTATAAAAGCTCAAACTTCACAAATTCAACATGTCATTTTTAGCTGAGGCTAAGACCAACTCTAACCACATTGCTATATCTTCCCCTTTATTTTACAATTTTGTCACATCAAACTCTATTTCTTTTCCAATTACAAACTCTATTTCTTTTCCAATTAGAAACTCTATTTCTTCTCTTAAAAGGAATATCCCCTCACTACTATTGTTTACATATTACTTACAACTCTTTTTTTTTCTTTTTTATATTCTCACTCCTAACCACACACAAATATATAATAATATTATTTAACATATTATAAGAATTAATAAATAAATAAATTATTAGTAAATAACAAGATAAATTAATATAATTAATTATGAAATTATATTTATAATAATATAAAATATTTATAATGAATTAGTAAATCTTTTTATTACTACATGACAACATGTCACCGATTACTAGCAAGAAAAAACATTGGTTAATTTGACGATATTAATACTTTAGAGAGACGACAACAATTATCGATGAAACATTGAAGATTGATGCCTCATTTTCCATACAATTACTACAAAGGGCAAGAATAACACTTGTTTAATTAGAAAATGATTGGTTGACATTTTTCGAAACACAAACCTATCGCATTGCTGACATGGCGCCTACGTGGCCTGTCCTTTATGTACTTTTTGGTGCCACATCAAAAAAAATGATGCCACGTGGGCGCCACATAGGATGATGGGTTTGTACTCCTTACAAATATCACCAAATAATTTTTTTTTTAATTATTTTCATTTGTGTATTCCTTACAAATATGATAAATTAAGGAGTTACGAAACGCATTGTAATATTGTATTTTAGTTAGGAGTTATTAAGTTTGCTAATGTAATGTTTATTTCATTTCAATAGTAATGTGTAGTTTAATTTTAACTATTATAATCATTTTTATTAATTAGTGATATTTCTAGTTTTAATTTGGGTATTAATAAAAAATAATTTACATATTTTCTTAGAGAAAAATAAATTGCATCTTAAAATAGACTAGTAATGTACATATAATTTGTTTAAGAGTTATCATTAATTAATAGTATAAATATATATATATATATGATAAACTTTTTTCCTTTTTTTGAAAATAAGACCTTTTCTATATTAAACATAGGTTTCTTGAGTTCGAGTCTTGCGAATGAAAAATATTGAGGGCCGACCCAAAATGCCCGAGTGTGGATTAGTTGGTTCTCCGAATACCACATGAAAAGCCAAAAAATAACTTCTTTTTTTTTAAAAAAAAAACATAAGACTTCTTCTTTCAAAAAAAATAAAACCAATCTTCAGCACGTGGCACAAGCCATGTGTTCCCAACTTCCCATTAAAATCCATCTATTGGTGTAAGCTTCATATAAAAAGAAAAGGAGATCTTTACATCCAAGATTGCAAATAAGTCTTCTTTATTAAAATTCGTTGATGAAGTTTCTTAAAAAAAAAAGACGTTGGTGAAGTGAAGACGTTGGTGAAAGTTTAAGGCACCCCACCTTTTCGTGAGGGCGACATAATGAACATTCCCAATTAACTTTCATACTTCTTGTACTTATCACTTGTATCCTAACGAATGCTCTTGTATCTAGGCTTGAGCTTTGCCAGTAAGAGGTTTGGTTCGTACATGGGGCTTGGTCAAAGAGAGAGAGTTAGGGTAACCAATTGTAGAAAAAGTTTGATGAAAGGAAAATGCAACAACACAGTTCACCAAATGTATTAAAAAATATAGATATTATAATGTCTTATCATTTGAACTTGATCGTCTTTTTTTCCTCCTTTTTGTTCAAGTGTAAGGTCGGCTCAAAGTTTAAAGTTGAGCAGACCAACACAATTCTCCAAATGTACTAAAAAATATACAGACCAAAAGCATCCAACCATTACAATAACGAAAGGCTAAAAAACGAGACTCCGAACTTCTCGTATTGAACATACAATCAGTGTTCTTAGTACATATATTTATATGAAGATCATTTAATGCAAGATTGACTTACACGTAATTGACTCAATTAAAATCTATTACATAAATGGTTACAAAGGAGACAACGTCGGCAATGTCAAATATAGTGTAATCATAGCACTACTGTTACAAAGGATATAGCGCCACGTCCCAGTTGGCCCTCCAACCTCAAAATTCCAAGCAAAAAATTCAACCACCAATCATTCAAAATGAGTTGCTTTCAGTAGTAGCGTTCCCACAAATATCACCTAACACGTAACAAAAAACATATAAAATTGGCGGGAAAAGAACATTTTACTAAAAAGAATATAGTATAAGCATCAAAATTAGTTATAAAAAATAAAGGTATGCTCTTCTTTGATATCATTTCGAAGTAGTTTAGATGTGATAGAGGTTTTAAAATTTGATTTATTTATTGTTTTTAGGTATGCTCTTCATTGATATCTGTTGAATTTTGAGCAAACTGAAAACTTAATTGAAACAACCTTAAACTAATTTAGTAAACTTATAAACTTAGAGCATGCTTAATACTATAGAACCAACTCAAAATACTTTGTGCAAGCTTAAAACCTATAACTGGCGGCTTGCTATTATTGAGATTGCTTAAAAACCTACTTGAGCAAGTTCAAGTTTCAGGGTAGTCGAAAATGCCTCGAATTGAATTTAGTCTCGGCTCTACCTCTTAAATTTGTTCCAAAACTTTATTAAACCCAAAAAAGTGATCATAGCTAAACCAAATACATTTATAATGGTCCAAGTAAGGTTAACCCATCACTAACATTATTTGAATCAAAGAGCTCTACAATGAACTCTAGTTCCTCAAGCACATCAACAAACCTCCAGGAAATCTTGAATTCATTAATTGAATGCCCAAAAGTTGGTCTTGTTTCCTACAAATAAATCACACATCATTTTGATTCAACATTAACTTAACAACATTATAGAGCTCGATCTCAACCAAGATGTTTCATACCATGCATATCCATTTCTCAAATCAAAGAAGCAACGCAATCACCAAGTTAAATCTCAACCATGGAAATCTCTAAAAGATAGGAAACGTCTACTCCCGTTCAAGCCCAAATAAAAAAAATATTCAACCTAAAGTATTTAAATCAAAGATGTAAAAACTTTGGGAAAGAACTTACTTAGAGCTTCGATGGTGTTATCTTCTAGCTTAATCCAAGTTAGATATATGCTACCAAGCATCAACTTCTCTTTGATCTTCAAGGATTTCAACAAACTTTTCTCACCGCACCATCGATTCTACTCTCCTCTTCTCATTTTTCCATTGCACTCTCGTTCTCCCTCTTCTCATTTGTTCAAATGGGCAAAAAAAAAAGAAAACTTGGTGCTTAAGTTACTATCCCACTTGGACTCACATTGGAGTGTTTCTAGAAGCTTCTCATTTATTATTATGTGGCTAGGAATCACTCTACACTTTATGTGGCTGGAAACGAGACAACACACTCACTAAATCATCACTAACAACCACTTGTCCTTTTTGATATGACACTTAGCATGCACTTTGTTTCTTATTGGTCCACCTACTCAAGGCATATAATATTTTTTTCATTTTGTCCATGAACTTTTAGAATAATTACATGCAAGTCTAATTCTACCAACTTAATAGTTGCCATTGGATTTCATTATATTTAAAATCAAATCATACTTAAATTGTAATTTAACTCAATTCCATCAAACCATAGACACATGTTAGAGATTATTAAGTTTGGTTTATTTACATATAAGTGACTAATACAAGTTAATATAAACACTAAAATTAGAGATTTGTAAAAATAAATAAATAAATAAAATTGGTTGATCCGCTTGAAGCCCTTAGCGTGCCAATGGTGGTATATGCATACCCTATAGCTAAGGTACACATTGTAATGTCAACCCCATGTCCGATTTTTTTTATTTACATATTAGTGACTAATACAAATTATTATAAACACTAAATTTAGAGATTTGTAATAAAAAATTGGTTGATCCTCCCGAAGCCCTTAGCGTGCCAATGTTGGTATATACATACCCTATACTCTAAGGTATACATTGGAAAGTAAACCCCATGTACAAATTTCTTTTATTTACATATAAGTGACTAATACAAGTTAATATAAATACTAAAACTAGAGATTTGTAAAAAAAAAATTGGTTGATCCGCCCGAAGCCCTTAGCTTGCAATGTGGGTATACACATACTCTATACTCTAAGGCACTCATTGGAAAGTCAACCCCATGTCCGATTTTTTATTTACATATAAGTGACTACTACAAATTAATATAAACACTAAAATTAGATATTTGTAAAAAAAAATTGGTTGATCCACCCGAAGCCCTTAGCGTGCCAATTAATGTTGATATATACATACCTTATACTCTAAGGTACACATTGGAAAGTCAACCACATGTCTCTTTTTTATTTACATATAAGTGACTACTACAAGTTAATATAAACACTAAAATTAAAGATTTTTAAAAAATAAAAAAACTGGTTGATCCGCGCGAAGCCCTTAGCTTGCCAATGTATGTCGGTGAATATATATACCTTTTACCGTAAAGTACACATTGAAATGTCAACCCGATGTTTATTTTTTTAATTTTTTTATATATATGTGATTAATACAAGTTGATATAACACTAGAATTATAGATTTCTAAAAAAATAAAAAAAATAAAAACTTGTCGATAAACCTGAAGCCCAAAGCATGTCAATGTTGGTATATACATAATCTATACTCATTGCAAATTCAACTAGCATGTCTAATACATAACAATATGACCATCATTTAAATCAATAAAACACTAAAATTAGATATTTGTTAAAAAAAGGATATAACACTAGAATTATAGATTTATAAAATAACTAAAAATAAAATTAATCGATCCACTTATAGCCTGAGCGTGCAAATCAACTTATATAACCAAAATTTAATATTAATATAACACTAAAATTAATCATAATAATATAGCCAAATATTTAGCATACCTCGATGTTGATGAAATTGCACATAGAGGAATTGAAACTCTGAGAAAGTAACAACAATAACCGAGATTCCTCTATTGTCTTTGCTCAAATTAAACTTTGAGCTCAATTTCTTGGTAGATTAGATTCGAGACAAAAATGCTTTTATGAGATTTTTGCTATTCATCTTTCTTGATTTTTTTTTCGAAATCATTTTTTGATTTTTTTTGTTCTCTTTGTCAGTTGATTTGATAATTACTTTTCACCGACTCCCATCACCCACATCAAGCACATGATGTCAATTAAGTTGTCAAAAGTTTACTTTTGACATTTTTCCTTATGGTGACACTTGATTTGACACCCCCAAATTTTCAGCTCAGATCGCCACATCACATAGCCATTTTTGCCATGTCACCAGCCATGTAGGTAGTGTCAAAACTAGTGTCATACGTACTATTATCATAAAATTATTCATCTTGTATTAAGACCGGGTCGGTTCATTTTCCCTTCTAGATGTTTTTTTAAGACAGCCTAAACTCAATCAATTATTGCTTAGAGGTACAATTTTATTTATTTCCCCTTTTTATGAGTTTCAATTCTACACATAGAAGAAATGACTAATTTACCCTTCATAAAAAAATTATTTTCTTTCCTAAACTCCACCCTCTCTTCTCCTTCACCGATTCGCCACATTAGAAACCCCAAAATCGGCTCCAAGCCCTCATCTATGGCCCACCAAAAACGCGTGAATCTACACGAAATCGACTTGGTAAGTACGTTCTCTCCTTATTTTCACTTTTTTGGTGGTATATTTAAGTTTTTTGGCTGTCATTTCTACTATTACTAATGTTTGGTATTTAAGGCTTTTGATTTACATTTTTGGTGCGAAATATCGAAGAGGTCGTAAAAATAAAGCCACATTGCAACGACGAGGCATTTTTTACGATTTCTTATCAGGTCTTTTCCATTGAGGAAGAACCTTAAATTTTGGTTGTTGTCCTTGTTTTGTGTAGAGTAACAGGGCTGAGACATGTATAAACATTTCGGCAAAGAGACTCTGATATCTATGGATAAGTGTTAATTTAGTTGAGCCAGCATTGTTGCTATGGATTGAACACCTATCAGCCTAAACACATAGTTACATATCCACTTTGTTTGGCCGACATATTGTAAACACCCCATGTAGTTGCTACTTAAACCCTACCCGACTGGATTTAAATTTTTAACTCAAGTGTCAGACACGGTTGTCCGCGATATCACTAGCATTATCGTTTACTATAGATCGTAAGGCAATTAAAGGTTTAACTTAGTATACACTATAACCATACATATACCTCACCAATTTACTCCACTGACCACACCCGATTATATATTATAGTTTTATTCAGCGGTGGGAGTTACAAGTTCACGATATTATACCTGTAGAGGTTCTAGTTTTTCTAGACTGCAATCTTATTTATACCTTACCAAACTACTACACGAACCCCACCATATTGTTTCTTCGAGTTTTAGTACACAGATGGCAGATTCACATACGTTTGACTCAAATAGACCATCCCAAAACCCCAGTGTTCGTGAAAGACGAAGTGGGTGGGATTTTTTGTGCTTTGTGAAAGTTTTGATTTGGGGTATTAATGTTGGAAATGGGTTGGGGGTGGTTTTTATTTGTTGAATATGAGGGTGTTCTGAAGATTTCGAAAAAAGTGGGTTTTTTTGGGAAAAAAATTCAAAAATAAGGTATGTTGAAGTAATAGGGTCCTCTAAGCAAAAACTAGGGTCCGTTTAGCTGTTTTTTTTTTAAAGTTGGTTAAACCAAACCCTACTTGCATGTTTGGTTCACATACATTTGTGTCCCAAGATCATGGGTTTATTTTACTCTAGGATTATAACATGGGTTTGGGTATGAGTCCGTTAAAAGTGACTTGTTCGGTTCGAGGTATTGAGGGTAGAATTAAATGTGATTTCAATTGATGAAGTTACTAAATAACCCCTCCATTTATTTGACATCCTTAAATCTAAAAGCCTAGGCAGTCTACATGGCTGCTTCTCCTTCTTCTGTGCTCATGCGTCTAGTCTCATCTTCATCGTCCGCGTCTTCTTAATTTCTTTACTCAAACCATTGTCTGAACCATAATCATGATCATCATTCCCAGCTGCAATGATTGTGAAGCTAAAGTCAAGATTTTGTAGAACCCATGCTAAGCAAATTATACCTCTATATATTTTCAGGAATGAAAATTGTATGGTTGGTAATAAGCTTGCAAAAAATATCACGTTATATTCACAAAACAAACCAACACTAACTTGAAACGATTTTTCAATGACATTGGCTCTAACCAATAGAAGTGACCAACATCCTCTTTGCTGATGAAACACTTAGATATATAATGAATAGGTGTTTGTGCAGGGCGATGAAGACGATCTCTCAAGGTTGGAGAAGACCATGCACTCGATTAGGTTTATTGAAGATGAAGTAGCGAAGTCGTGAAGAAGTGTATTATATGATTATAGCATTTTAGACATTTGATATGAGATACACTTTAGACTAAATAATACCTTCAAAACCATGGTTGAGATTAGTCCTAAGTTTGTGGGCTATCTTAGTCCTATGGACTATTTAGTAGGCAAACCGATCATCCGACTTAAGTAGTCCAACTACTTAATCCGAGCTAATACCATGAACCGAATAGGCTGAATGTGTTAACCTAAAAAAACCAACATAAATTGTTACAACACCTATTAATAATAAGTTCCCTACCTAATCGTTAAAATAATTGATATACATTTCTGAAAAAAAAATAGTTTATATACTAATGCTAAGAAATGAGGCAATCTTCCTAAATTATCTTAACATTTGGGTTCGATAACGGCCCAGCAAAATCAATGACGATTTCAAAGACCATAAAAGAAATGTCGTAGTGGGCAATATGATGGTGGTTGTGACAGATTCGGCGTAGAGGTAGCGAACGTGAAGACGATGAGAAAGGGAAACAAATTATTAGAGATGAGCGACAATGAAGGAGACTTAAAGGAGTTAATTTAGAAAAAATTACAAATTCGAACTTTTTTTAGAAATATGTGGGTGAAATCATAATAGGGGTTTTACATTATAAATAGGGTTTTGTATAACCTAACTTTTTCCTTTTTGAAAATATGAATATTCTTACAATAAAGCCTTCATATGTGAATTGCCAGCACTTTGCATAATTAGTTTGGACGTGTGAGGCCAATTCTCAACGATAACAGGAATTCGACTTTAACTTGTCAAAAAATAAAAAAAAGTTCAAATAAACAATCTATTAGTCCTACTTTTAATTACGAGACAATATAAAAATAAAAAAATAATTATGGTTTTTGTGGACTCTTGGATCTAGAGAAAGACTAGAGTCTTGTGTTCTTTGAACCTAAGTATTAGATTAGAGGCGGAACCAACTGAGATGGCCCTTTTTTAAAACAAGGCACCTATCACGGCCCTAATTCCTAATCCCAGTTTAATTCTTTAATCAGGATCATTGACCCGTGATGTAGGACCCACATCGAGATACGTGCCCTAATCAACGTGATATGGTCGATGTCTATGTTAGATATGTTGTGATGTATGCCTAGTGTATGTGTAGGCTATTAAGTCACTCCTACTTGCGTTTAGGTGTCGAGACGTGAGTTGGGACACAACTCGAGATGCATGTCAGCGTGGGACTGGGGTAGAAAGTGATATGGTAAGTTAATTTAAGCTTAGTGTAGCTTAAATAGTAGTATTAATGTGGGTATAGTTGATTTTATATAAAATGTAACCTAAGTTAGCAAGTTGAAACATTAGTCATTGATACTTCTCGAGATAGGTGTTGGAATATCTAGAGATCAATTGAGTTTTCAATTGGTCTTAGTTAGAGGAAGTTAGTGGAGAGTTAGTGAAATTGTGTCAATATGTTGGCCATTAGATTAGTCTCGGGATACATATGTACATAAAGATCAATGACTAATAATCAACCTTATCTTAATATATAAGATTGAATAGATCAATCCATGCAATTCATTTTTTTTTTAATTTCAAGACTTGGGAGTTAAGAAAAACTGCTAGAGAAGAAGAACCAGAGAAGAAGATCAACAACTATGAATGAATTATTATGGGTTAAGGAGGTGATAGATCAAGCTATAGGTGTTCATCTACTTGGTAATTCTACATACACTAGTAAATTAGTTTAATTTGATGAATTTATAATATAATTAAGATGTGGCAGTGATTATGTTGATGATGGGTGTTTTGGGTCTTTGGATATGTAGTAAAGAGAACCCAAAACCTTGGTGATGGCCATGTGTGAGGAAAACTTAGAATTCTAAGTGTAGAATTTTGGGTTTTCCTGTACGTAACGCACTAGACATGCTAGCTAGCTCTCTACTTGTGTGTAGCATGCCTGTAAGGTTGAGTAGCATGCTAATAAGGTCATTAGCGCGTTAATCATGCTATACATCGCTCTACGTGCTCTGATAGCACAAAATATGCAATTTTCGAATTATAACTTAAACACAATAAGTCTAATACGCTAGGTAAAGGTATAAACATATTCGAAAACATGTTAAATGATATCAGTAACCTAAAGAAGAGTCTCGTGGGTTCGGATACTTGTTTTGAGGTGTCTAGAGGTAGGATTAGTTAGGAAATTTGCATGGATTGTAAGTAAATTGATTGAGATATTTATTTACATTTCTTTCCAATTTTGCTAATATATTTTCAATTATTTGAACTGAGTTGTCCTTTGTACTCTACATGCCATGATTTGTTGTTTCATCTCATTTTATGAGTTTACTATCATGGCATTGGTTTTTGATTAAATGGTCTCGTTGACTCTAAATAGTTTGCTATGTTATTCTTGCTTGTGGATATATCTAGTCTAATGAAATAGCAAGCTATTAGGTAGGTGTATGATGGTACTGTATTTTAATTTCCTTTGTGAAATAGATATGTAATTACATTTGATGGATTCCTAAACCATGTCATTTATTGGGTTATGAAAGTAGTTATTATCTAGGACAATGATATGATAAAGATGTGCGTGGCACATGGGGTCAGTGACTTCCGGGGTTGTCAGAATCTCACCAGTAGCTTGTACAACACACGGGGTACGGGACCTGGGGTTGTTGGCAAGTATACATCACACGTGAGGGCACTTGTGAGTATTTATATATGGGAAGGGCATTTATAATGATGTGAAGGCATCTTAAAAGAAACGATTATGCCCTAAATTGTGAAAAAAGATTGATGTGATGTAACTCAAGGCCGACCAGCCCTAGATCATTACTACTTAGCTGAGTATCAGTTTCATTTTACTTAACTGAAGTATCTTATAGAATTATTTCTTTTTAATTAGCCGCTTTTGGAACCAACTAAAGCTTAATATATATTTTATTTTTGTTGGTTTCAATATTGAGAGTTAGCCTATAAAAATTGATTTACAAGGCATCTCAATTGGCATACTTGCATTTTCTTCATCTCAGGATTACATTTGACTTGTGAGAGGAGAACATCTTATACCACTTTACTTGTTGTAAGCACCGAATTATTTTTTATTTTAATTTTTACAGGTTGTAAGGTCTATTGGTTAATATACCATGTTGTGAATCCTATTAGTGTATAGGAAAGGTTGAAAACCTATCGGGGATTAGGCAAGGCAAAGTCCTAGTTGCATATTGGCAAGTCAAACTCCTAGTTGATGCTAGGTAGTTAGAAAAGTCTTTATTGTGGTAAGGCAATTGTAAAAGACCTAATAGAGACTAGGCACATTAAGCTTGCTGGCCTAGGTTTGTTCACTTATTGTAATATAATTGTTGGTTCAAAATCATAACCGGGGAGGTTAGGTAGTGGATATAGATCAAAGGGATCGAACCACTATCAATCAATTGTGCACTTCCATTTCTTTTACCCCATTCTCCCAATGTAGCATTTCACTCACTTGAATCATTTCGACACATTGTTATTGCTATCACTACTACATGCACTTATCTAGTTTGACTTTGGAAGTGAACTTTGGAGATTCGAAAAGAAAGTTATAAAAAGTCTAAATTGGCCATTACACCCAATTCACCCCCTCTTGGGTGACCTTCAATTGGTATCAGAACGTGTGCTCTTCATATTCAAAGTTACATCCTATAGCTAAAGGTCAATGGCCATGACTTTTGGTGTTGATGCTACCATTCTACTTATGCTTAGTGATTTTGTTTTTAGGAGTTGGAAGATTAGTTATAGAAAATACATTAGAGCCCAATCACATGAGATGTGGAGCATTTTAGAAAATAGTCCATACACTCCATTCAGAGTTATGAATGATGTTGAAGTGCCGAAGGCAAAGAAAAAATGGAATAAGGAAGAAAAGAGGCTAGTGAGACTTGATGATGAAATTTGACATATTCTCCTTTCTAGCATTCCTAATGATATTAAAATTTGACTTTCTTCATGTATTTCATTTAGGGAGATATGGAGAAGATTAGAAGAGATTTGTAGTAATTGTCATGATTCTTACTTATCATTGCATCATAGCAAGTGTGATAATCCATTGCCATCTAGTGATTCTCTTGTTCCTTTATATCTTCATGATGAACAAACTTATTTTGCTACACATGTTGATGATAAAGATGCTCACATGCATGAAGATCTTAGACCTATGGATTATTATGTGCTAAATCATGATGATGATAATGATGATGATAGGTCTATGCACTCTCATGTTCAAGAAAGGAATTTTATTATTGATTCATTCACTAATATTGATTGCCTTCATGATTCCCTTTTTAATGAATTGTCCACTTTAAGCAAGAACCTTTAAAAAGACTTGGACAATCTCATTAAAAAGAATGAGAACTTGAAAAACATGATTCAACTTGCATTATATGAGTTGATGACTATTAAATACACATTTTATAAGATTCTTGAGAAAAATGAGAACATTCTTGAAGAGAACATGAATTTAAAGAGTCAAAATTAAGGTCTTCAAGAAGGACTAGATGAATAAAAAAGGTTGGTAACAAATGCCACCAATGAGAAGGAGGATGAGTAATTGAGCTTAGCCTAGAGAAACGCAAGTGTTTACACTTAGAAGCTCAACTAAGGATTTTTAGGAGGTCTTACAAGTTCAAACCTCCTATAGACCAAATGGACTTATTCTAGAAACAAGCTTCACATTAAGGCATGGCTACCGAAAGAGACACTCATTGAGGCCATGTCTATCAAATCCAAAGAAATATGGATGCCAATGTTCATGGTAAATAGAGTGAATTAGACTCATTTTGAAACATGAGTGAACCTAGATAATAGATTGATATGTGAGAATTAAGTTTGACTTAGTTGTGTCGAGTGAACTTGAGTTTAGGATGCTTTGTAAGAAACAAAGTATGGATACTAGTGCCTAGACCTAAAGACCATACCATTATAGGCACAAAATGGGTTTTTAGAAATAAAAAAATGAAAAGGGTGAGATAGTGAGAAACAAGTCTAGGTTGGTTGCACCGGGCTATAATCAAGAGGAAGGCATTGATTATAAAGAAGCCTTTGCACCGGTAGCAAAGGCTAGAAGTAATTCACATGTTGCTTGCTTATGCTTGATAACCAAATGGACGTTAAAAGTGCCATTTTGAACGTGTTCATAAATGAAGAGGTCTATGTAGAACAACCATCCGGTTTTGAAGACCATGCTTACCCAAGTCATGTTTATCGTCTTCAAAAGGCCTTGTATGGATTGAGACAAGCTCCTAGAGCTTGGTATGATAGGTTAAGTGCTTTTCTTCTAGAAAAAGGGTCCAAGAAAGGAACACTAAATCCCACATTGTTCATTTTGATCAAGAAACATGATATGATCCTTGTTCAAATTTATGTTGATGATATCATTTTTAGATCATCTAATACATGATTATGTGATGAATTTTCATCTTTGATGACCAATGAATTTGAAATGAGCATGATAGGTGAACTAATATAATTCTTAGGTTTGCAAATCAAGCAATCCAAGCATGGGATTTTCATAAATCAAGTGAAGTATGTGAGGGACATGCTTAAGAAATTCAAATTTGACAATTTTAAGGCTTGTGAAACTCCTAGTAGTTCCACCATCGAAATGGATAAAGTCCAATTAGGAAAGCCCATAAATCCTAAGCTATATCGTGGCATGATAGTTAGTCTCCTTTACTTGACCGCCAGTAGACCCGATAGTATGTTTAGTGTGTGTCTATGTGCTAGGTTCCAATTCGAGCCCAACGAATCACATTTGAAATGTGTCAAACATATATTTCGTTACTTAAGTGGCACACAAAACTTGGGATTGTGGTTCAACAAAGCAAATAGCCTTGAACTTAGAAGTTTTGTTGATTTTGACTATGCGGGGAGTCTAGTTGATTGGAAGATCACTTTAGGATTTTGTCGTTTGCTAGGAACTTCACTAATATCATGGTTTAGCAAAAAGCAAAACACCGTTGCTTTCTTCACCATCGAAGCTGAATATGTAGCTGCCAGTAGTTGTTGTGCTCAAGTCTTATACATGAAGCAACTACTTAAGGCTTATCAAATCCAAATAGGTTGTGGTGAAATCTATTGTGATAACATAATTGCAATCAACATATCGAAAAATCTGGTCTTGCACTCCTGTAGCAGACACATTTAGATTACGCACCATTTCTTTTGAGATCATGTGCAAAAGGGTAATGTTAAACTGATTTATGTTTCAACTGAGGACCAACTAGCTGATATTTTCAATAAGCTATTGCATAGAGACCAATTGTCCAAGATTTTGCAATAATTAAGCATGATTCGTGAATCCGTTCTTTTAAGCATGATCTAGCTCATTTAAACCTCTTTATATATTGCTAGTTAGGTGTCTATAGAGTATAAGATGAATCTAAGTTGTCCTTCAAAAATCTAATTTTCTTACCAAAACTTCCAAAAAGTAATTAGCGCGCTAGGTACTTTTAGTTAGCGCGCTAGGCATACCTAGTTAACGTGATAGGTCCCTACTAGTAGCGCATTAGTTCACTTCATTAGCGCGCTACCCAATCCATCTAGTGTGCTAGGTAATTGGCAAATGGGACTATTAAAGTTCAAATACGATTGGAGCATCATTTTTTTCAGATCTTAATGCCGATGATTTGAGTCATACCAAAAAGTGGAACACAGAGCCCCAAATGGTAATGCATACTTTGTTGCCAACATTGAAGAGCTTGGACCCAACACATTCCACAATAGGAACATTCAACAGTATTGCCACATGCAACTAAATAGACTTTCTTGCAGAATGATCTTCAGCCTATAGAGGACATGCTTCCATTTGGTACATATCTACACTAATTCATGTATTCTCAGTTTGATGTGATCGATGCTCAGCTCACTTTATTTGATAACATACTAACCAATCACCCTACGAGTCTCTGACATTTTTTAGCAAGATCGTCCATCGAGGAGAATTGGACTATCGCACCCTAGTCGCTAGTCTCACAAGAAGCGTAGGATACTTAATTGCATATGCTTAAGGGGAGCTTTAATTTGATTATGTTAGAGAGAGTGTCTAGGATTATTTCACGAGTGAGAATTCATTTTGTACTATATAAGTAAACTTTCAACTTATGTCTACTATGTCAGTCTCACCTTTCATATTTTTTTCCGTGAATGAACGACATTTCTTTTGTCTCTTACTCCATATGTTTTCTAAAATTGCATGAATGAATGAATTTTCTTCTCTTCCTTGAATTCATCTTGAAGGAGAGAAATATTACGTTGCACTTGAACATTATGATCTTGAACTTAAACATTATGTTCTTAATACGCACTTATTGTATATGCACTAATGCTCTTGATGCCTATTGATAGGGGGAGATTCTCTACCCACCTTTTTGATGCTATCAGAAGGGGAAAAATATATACGCTGAACTTGAACATTATGATCTAAATATGCACTTAATGTATATGTTTGTTTGTCAAGTTCACGTTGTTTGTTATCATCAAAAGGGGGGAGATTGTTGGACTAAGTTTTCCATCACTTAGACTCCGTCTCGAGATTTTAATGTCAACAAACAATGTGAAACGGTACTAACACATTTGTCAAGTATTTCAGCACATCCAACATTGTTAGAACTCACAAGTTAAAAGGCTATTAACTCAAGTTCAAATGGAATGGATGGAATGGAAAAAATGAGACTTCAAGAGATCATAATTTGATCAAGGGAAGGAAAAGCACCGAAAAGCATGCATGAAGTTATGTACATCATTTGTAAGGTATAAGAATTCAACTACATGATCCAAATGCATTAGATTCATGCATTTCATAAATTTTATGTTTTTAAGAACCTAAAGTCATGCATTTAATGATTTTCAAATTCGTAGTTTAAAATGCTTTAAATCATGCAAATATGTTTTATGGCAGGACATTGAGGTGTACAAACTGTTGTAATCAATTTTGAATGCACCGACATCAGTTGGATGGTTTTTAAATGATAAGTAAAATATTTGGAGGTAAGCCCCTACATATTTCATCAAATCGAAATTTACAATTTTCGAGATTTGTGAAATCATCTAGGGAGTTTGTCATGGCTCAAATTTCTAATCTTGTTTATTTTTTATAATCAAGATTACCGACCCGTGACGTGTGACCCACAATGTGATATATGCATTGACCGAGGCGAGATGGCCGAGGTATATGTTAGATTTGTTGTGGTGTATGCCTAGTGTATTATATATGTGTAGATTATTAAGTCACTCTTACTTGTGTATAGGTGTTGAGACGTAAATGAAGACGTACCTCAAGTTGTTTATCGATGTAGGACCGAGGTAGAGAGTGATGTGGTAATTCTATTTTGAGTGAGTTTAGCTTCTATAGTGGTTTTAAAATGGCTTAGTTGAATTTGAATTAAATGTAACCTAAGTTTGCATTTTAAAACTATAGCCAAGTGATTTGCATCAAGACACGTATTAGCACATCTGAAAAACCAGTTAACTTACCAATTTGTATTATTTAGATTAAGTTAGTGGAGGTAAGTGTGACATGTGTTAAGAGGTGTTCCATTAGACAGGTCTCGAGATATAGTTAGAGATCAATTCATATAAACCACATATTTTTATTTTACAAACTTAGGAGGGAAGGAAACTTGCTGGAGAGGTTCGAGGAAGAAGAAAATCAGTTTGGGTTGGTGGAATCAAGGTGTGGTGGCTGATAAAGCTAGTGAACATCAACTAGGTAATTGAGTTACACTAGTTTGTTTAGTTAATTTGATGAGTTCATGAATTAGATCATGTTAGTGGTTGTTTTTATGTTGTTGATGATATCTTAGGGTTTTTGAGGTGTTTGTGGAGGTCCCCAAGGCATTTGGGTAGCCTATGAATGGAATAAACTCAAAATTCTGATTGCAGTAATTTGGGTTTTCCTGCACATAGCGCGCTAGGTAGATCAGCTAGCGCGCTAATTTTGGTTAGCGCGCTAGAGATAGTAGTTAGCGCACTAATGAGGCCACTAATGTGCTAATCAAATCACTTAGCATGCTAATTACCCTGACAACATAAAAATCTGCAATTTTTCAAAATTCTCAAAACACTATAACTAAGTCTAAAACCCTAAGTAAAAGTCTAAACACATCCAAAAATATGTTACACGATATCAGGAACCTAGGAAAAAATTACAGGGTACGAATACAAAATCTTGAGTGTCGAGAGGCCGGTAAAGCTAGGACTTTACATTATTTGATGTGAGTATACCCACTGATTGTTTATTTACATTTCATTTCTAGTTTTAACTTGTTTGTTGTAGTCTATATTGACTATATCTAGCTTTGTACTCGCATATCATGGACTTATTTGTTATTCCTTACTTGTTGAGCTTGGTTTCCATGATATTTTGATAAATTGAAATATTTTGAATCCATTCATCTACTATATGTCATTTCTTGCTATTTTGCAGTAAATATAGTATAAATAACATGCTATTAGGGATTTGTGAGTTGTGAATGACTTTGTAGGCATGTATTCTTTGGAATATTTTGTGCTTTATAGCATAGCCAATTCTTGGAATCCACAATGAGTCATTTTCTTGGATTTATAAAGTAGTTATAGAATCTAGAGTCCATTGCACTATGAGTTGATCATCATACGGTGTTAGAGTTCTTGGAGATGTCGGCACTCACCTTTATGATGAGGCACAAGAGGTTAGAGTCCCTTGGGTTGCCCATATAGAGTCCCTGATGATACTGAGGTTAGAGTCCCTAATGATACCAGGGTTAGAGTCCTTGATAACAGTGGGGTTAAAGTCCCTAGTGATATTAGACTGTGCGACATGACACACGTCTTTTAATGGTTAAGGCTTTACTGATGTAGATCACAGCTAACCAGATCTAAATCATAACTACTTAGCCTTGTGTCAGTTTCACTTGTTTAAGTGTGGTATTTCTTAGCATAATTGTGGTACTAGTCTTTCTTTATTGAACTAATGCTTTTAAATACCATTTAGTTCATTTTTGAAATATGAATGAATTTTTCAACGAGGATTACTATTACTTTTTGTACTCACCGTCTTTTTATGATAGCGGGTGAGGAGCCGTCAACGTGTAAGCCTGGTAAGGAAAATATTGGCTTCTACCTCTGAGCTAGCGACGTACCTCTGCATCGACCTTTTGTAGGTTTTGATATTCTATTTATTATACAGTTTTATTTTGATACACTTTGGGGTTGTATATTGGAATGGACGTTCAGTTCCTTGATCTATGAGGACATCACACAATTTATATTCGCCACTTTATTATATATGCATGTGATCGTTGTTTTTCTGGTTTCACACACTTAGGATTTTTAATAATTTCTTCCGCATAATTTGTAAAGACTTATGATAAATTTTATAACTTTTAATAAGTTTTTAATTAACTCTAAAATTGAAATGTATAGTGACACGTGTTTTATTTATCATAAACACTAGTATGAAGTGGATTTGGATCTAAAGGCTGACTAATATGTAGTTAAGTAATGTGGGGTTGGGATTTGTGCTTAATTACGGGATTAGGTCGGGTGGTGCCCTAGATTAGAGAATGGGTCGTCATAGTTGGTATCAAAGCTAATGTTTTTGATAAATAAAATACAAATCTTAGATGTGAAGATACTTGCCTAGAAACTATTAGTTAGGAACTGAGTGAAAATAAGCCAGGGAAGTATTTTAATTATATGTTACATTCTATATGTACATAAATACGAGTTGCACCATGTAGTAGCTGATTCACGTTCGATATTTACTTGCATACATCGATAGCAAACACACGCGACGACGGAGACACTGGAGCTAGTAGTAGTCAGCCTCCTACTACCTTAGCGAATGACAATCAGAGGCAGTCTGATCGTGTAGCAGCTTAGGGGTAGAAGCTAGCGGATTTCATCCCCTTTATGAGGAAGCACATGGTAGCTATCACATCAGCCCTTCTCTCCACTCATACTACTATGGAGACACACCAGATCACTAGGACTGAGATTGCATAAGGTTTTACTATTACAAGACCTCGAGCACCCGCACCACAAGTGCCACAAGACCGCTTCTACCGGAGTTACCAAAATTGATTGTACAAGAGACTCCTATAGCTGGGGACGTGTCCACTCTTACACCTACACCTTCTGAGGCAGTAGGATTATCGAGGGACGCCAAGCTAGTGAAGGAGTTCATCAGGCTTAGGTTAGTGTTCTTTGCAGGAGAGCAAGACCATGAGAAGATCGACCGGTTGATTCTCTCACAAGAAAATTTACTTCTACTATTGGGCATTAAAGATAGATTACAAACCATTATTTCTTACTACACTCTAGAGAAGGGTGCAGAAGTCTGGTTGAGGACCATAGTGGCGAGCATAGGCAGTTTTACATCATGGGATGATTTCAAGAAAGAGTTTTTTAAGCAGTATTTCCCAGCCTCTATGGTGAAGAGAATGAAGAAAAAGTTTATGAAATTAAGATAGGCTTAAAGTGAGACATTAATGAGTTACAAAAATAGATATGGCCACCTCAGACAGTTTGCTAGGGACTTGGTTATAAATGATGTTGATGACGCTTTTTATTTTAGTGAAGGTTTGAGATGGGATATCGCATGATCTGTTGTAAGCACCAAATCCAGATCACTTTAGGAGATGTATGAGCAGGCCATCTCTTATGAGAAATATGAGTTTGATAGAGAAGAGGGTGGACCTGCAGAGTTACCGGAGAGAGGAGATGATTATAAGCAAATATGACAAATGGGTAAGAGATAGAGGAAACGAGATAGATGGTTTCAGAGGGGTGGAGCATAGGGCATGTACGTATGTCTAGTGGCACATGCACCACCATCAGCCCCTACACATGATACCTATGGCAGACCTCCCTTACCTCCTCCCCCAGGCAGGCATTACTAGCACCGCCAGCACCCCGACAGTAGCAGCAGTTAGGTAGAGGCTGAGGTAAAGGCCGAGATTTTAGACAGGGACAAAGGTAGGCACCGAGACACGTTTAGCATGATTAGGGTCAGAGACAAAAATTTAGCTAGTGTGGACCCATTACATGATGGAGATGTGGTTAGGTGGGGCACATGGCGCGAGAGTGCATACAACCAACAACAACTTATCCACAGTAGGGCAGAAAGGGAGCCCACATGGTATTACAGCTAGATTCTAGAGCGATACGAGATCTCATTGAAGGTGCGATTTCCATTTCCAGTAGAGATGCCTATGTACTATTTGATTCTGGTTCTACATTTTAATTCATTGCTGGTAGCATGGTAGACATCCTAAGGTTGACACCTGTAAGGCTTAGTGTACACTTGATCTTGAGTACCGCAGTTGGGGATAGGGTTTGCCCTAATAGTTTTATCGAGGGATGTCTAGTCGAGATAGGTGGGGTAAAGTTACCTACTGACTTTAGAATCTTAGAGTTTTTAGAGTTCGACATGATTTTAAGGATGGATTGGTCATCAGCATACCACGCACATATTGATTGTTTCAGTAAGACAATGATATTTGAGATCTTAGAGCGTCCAGTATTCACCTATAAAGGTAGGTCAGCAAGGATAGTAGGCACGAGAGGTCGACCTATGCTTAGAGAAGAGATAGAGGCATTGGTTGCACCATGCATAGTGGAAGAGAGTTAGGGACCTAGACTTGAGAATATACCGATTGTTAGAGAGTTTCCAGATGTATTTTCGAAGGATTTACCTGGTTTACTACCGCTACGAGAGGTTGATTTTATTATCGAGTTGGTACCGGGCACCAGACTGATTTCCATACTGATGTACCGCATAACATCGTAAGAGTTAGAGGAGTTGAAGACTCAGCTTCAGGACTTAGGGCAGAAGGGATTCATCACACCTTTTATTTTGCCATGGGGAGCACCCATCATTTTTGTGAAGAATAATGATGGTACTTGAGACTTTGTATTGACTACAAATAGTTGAATAAAGTCATAATCAGGAACAAGTATCCACTGTTGAGGATCGACGATTTATTTGATCAGCTTAGAGGAGCACAATTTTTGTCCAAGATTGACCTACTATGAGGGTATCCTCAGCCTAGGATCAGGGATGAGGATAGGTCCAAGACAACTTTTAGCATGAGATATGGATATTTTTCAGTTTACGGTCATGACATTTAGGATGACTAATGCCACTGTAGAGTTTATGGATTTGATGCATCTGGTTTTTAGACCGTTTCTTGGCCGCTTCGCGATAGTCTTTATCGATGATATACTGATATATTCGAGGACTAGAGAGGATCATGAGAAGCACCTTAATGAGATGTTGCAGACCTTGATGGAGCATAGACTCTATGCCAAGTTCGATGGCACTAAAATGGGCAGTACCTTGGCGTTCGTCCTCGGACAACTCGGTGAAGCTTGAAGTTCAGAGATCCTTGGCACAACCCATGGCAGGGGGCATACATTTCCTGCAACGGATGGCAATGGGTATATCCTTGATGATGGCCTCCCTTGAACAACCGGCTAGGTGCGTATCGCGGAAGGAGACGAGCCAAAGACAACCCGTGTGACAAGCAAGGTACAGTGCGTTTGAATTGGTTATGCCTTTTAATTTTGACTCACCAATGCTCCTGCCACGTTCTGCGCCCTCAACAATGAGCTATTCAACCTACAAGTGGAACGTTAAGCAGGGGTGGGGAAGCTGCGAGCGGAGCAAGAAAAGTGAAGTGAGCCTATCAGAGCAGAGAAAGCCGCAAATGTGAATTTTGGCTTTTAGAGGTCAAGTTTATGGGGCATGTTGTTGGAGTAGCAGGCATAACAGTGGATCCGGCCATGATTCAGGCAATTATGGATTGGCTAGTTTCGATGTCAGTCACATAGATCAGGAATTTTTTGGGTTTGGCATGATACTATTATCGGTTTGTGATGGATTTCTCAAAGATCGCTTCATCGATTACTAGGTTAACCCAGAAGGACGTCAGATTTGATTGGTCTAAGGAATGTGAAGAGGCATTTGCTTAGCTGAAGAGATTGTTGACTATTGCACCAATATTAGTATTGTCAAAACCTGGATAAGGATTCTTGGTGTACACTTCTCATATGAGTTTGGGTTGTGTCTTGATACAAAGTAATGGTACGATAGCTTATGCCTCCAGACAGTTGAAAGTACATGGAAAGAGTTACCCCACACATGATTTGGAGTTGGCGGTAGTAGTGTTTGCACCGAAGGTGTAGAGACATTATCTATATGGAGAGAAATTCACACTCTTTAATGATCACAAGAGTCTGAAATATCTATTCATACAAAAGGACTTGAACATGAGACAACGCTATTTGTTAAAGTTTCTAAAGTATTACAACTCTTCTATGGAGTATTATCTAGGAAAAGCCAACATAGTCGTAGATGTGGTGAGTAGGATACTGGTTAGAGATGCTAAGGTTGTCTGGTGCCACACAACGTATGAGTATATGTTACTTGAGGCAGCGACGATGATGACTCAGTCAGATATTCCTACCAACACTCGGGTGATGATTTGTGCACAAATGAGACTTTAGACCGTGTCTACATAAAGAGTGTCAAAGGGTCAGAGATCCGACATTCTATACTCGAGATTCAGTGAGTTAGCCTAAAGTACTGATTGTACTGAATGGATGGAGACGATAGATTAGTGTTTGAGATTTAGAGGCAAAATATGGATACAATCAGTGCCAGAGCTGAGAGATGAGATTCTTCAAGAATTACACAATTCTTGATTTACCGTTCATTCGGGCTGGACCAAAATGTACCATGACATGAAAAGACATTTTTAGTGGCCTAGAATGAAGGTGGATGTGTTTGAGTTCATCAAGAACTGTGGGATCTATCAGCAAGTGAAGGCTGAACATCACAGACCTGGAGGGTTGCTACAACCTCTTCCTATTCCACGATGGAAGTGGGAGGACATTTCTATGGATTTTATGAGAGGATTGCCGAGGACCGCCATGAGACATGATTCTAACTAGTGATTGTAGACAGACTTACAAAGTCTACTCATTTTCTACTAGTAGCCGTGCATTACAGGTTCGATCAACTGAGTATACTGTTCGAGAGAGAGATTATTAGGCTGCATGGAGAAAGATTAACAGGCTGCAAGGAGCACCATTGACTATCACATCAGACCGAGATGCTATGTATATGTCTAGGGTGTGGCGGAGTATGCAAGAGCATTACGGTACGTGCCTGCAGTTCGACATGACTTTTTATCCTCAGATTGATAGGCAGACTGAGAGATTGATTCATGTTCTAGAGGATATGTTACAAGCTTGTGTGTTGGAGTTTAGCAAATCTTGGGAGGAGTACCTGCCTTTATGTGAGTTTGCTTACAATAACAGTTATCTGGCAAGTATTAAAATGGCACCTTTTGGGGCTTTATATGGTAGACCATGTCACTCGCCATTGTGTTGGGCTGAGCCAGATGAGCGAGAGATTTTGGGGCTTGAGATTGTTGTTAACCACACGGAAAAGGTCAAACTGATCCATCAGTGACTCAAGGGAGGCTATGATAGACAGAAGAAGAATGCGAACAGATATCGCGGTGATCTCACATACACCGAGGGAGCCTTTGTATATTTGAAAGTTTCCCCTCGGAATGATCTTCAGAGGTTTGGAATGAAAGGCAAGCTTGCACCGAGGTTCGTCGACCCTTCCATGATTAAGAAATAGGTCGGGAAAGTTGCGTATGAGCTTTAGCTACCTCCACAGATGTCAGGGATTCATCCAGTCTTTCATATTTCAATGCTTCGATTAGCTAAGTCAAGAATAGGTGTTCGACCAATTGTGGATTTGAGTTAGATAGACTTGAGCGATGATATTACTTACGAGGAGTAGCTTATTCAGATCCTAGATCGAAGTGTACAATAGTTGAGGAACAAGTTTGTCTCGAAGGTTTTCATCAAGTGGCAGTTCCATGATGATACAAAACTCACTAGAGAGCGGGAATACTATAAGATTGATAGGTTTTTGTACCTCTTCGAGTCGAGTATTAATCATAACCTAAATTTTAATTTCGAGGATGAAATTTCTGTTAGTTGGGATGATTTGTCATGGTCCAAATTTATAATCTCATTCATTTTTTGTAATCAGGATTACCAACCCGTGATGTGGGATCCACACCGTGATATATGCAATGACCGAGGTGAAATGGTCGAGGTATATGTTCGATTTGTTCTGGTGTATGCCTAGTGTATTGCATATGTGTAGACTATTAACTCATTCTTACTCGTGTATAGGTGTCGAGACTTGAGTGGGGACGTGCCTCGAGTTGCATGCCAACGCGGGACTAAGGTAAAAAGTAATGTGGTAAGTCTATTTTGAGTGAGTATACCTTATTTAGTGATTTTAATGTGGCTATGGTCGAATTTGAATTAAATGTAACCTAAGTTTTCATTTTAAAACTATAGCCATGTGATTTGCATCGAGACACGTAATAGCATATCTAGAAAACCAATTAAGTTACCAATTTGTGTTATTTAGATTAAGTTAGTGGAGGTAAGTAGGACACGTGTTAAGAGGTGTTCCATTAGATAGGTCTCGAGATACGTTTATGTAATTAGATTAATGTCTATCATTCAATCATATACATTTCATATATATAGTTAGAGATCAATTTATGTAAACCACACATTTTCGTTTTACAAACTTAGGAAGGAAGGAAACTCTGCTGGAGAGGTTTGAGGAAGAAGAAAATCTGTTTGGGTTAGTGAAATTAAGGTGTGGTGGTTGATCAAGCTAGTGAACATCAACTAGGTAATTCACTTACACTAATTTATTTAGTTAATTTGATGAATTCATGAATTAGATCATGTTAGTGGTTGTTGTTATGTTGTTGATGATGTCTTGGGATTTTTTAGGTGTTTTTAGAGGTCCCCAAGGCATTTGGGTAGCCTTTGTGTGGCATAAACTTAGAATTTTGATAACACAATTAAGGGTTTTTATGCATATAGCAAGCTAGGTAGATAAGCTGGCATACTAATTTCAGTTAGCGTGCTAGAGATAGTGGTTAGTGCGCTAATGAGGCCACTAGCGCGCTAATCAAATCACTTAATGCGCTAATTGCCCTAACAACATAAAAATCAACAATTTTTCAAAATTTCTAAACACTATAACTAAGCCTAAAACCCTAAGTAAAAGTTTAAACACATCCAAAACATGTTATGTGATACTAGGAACCTATGAAAGGGTTACAAAGGTTTGAATACGAAATTTTGGGTGTCGAGAGGCTGGTATGTACCCGTTGATTGTTTATTTACATTTCATTTACTTTTTTAACTTGTTTGTTGTAGTCTATATTGACTATATCTAGTTTTGCACTCTCATATTATGGACTTATTTGTTATTCCATACTTGTTGAGCTTGGTTTCCATGATATTTTGATAAATTGAATTCTTTTGAATCCATCCATGTGCTATTTGTCATCTCTTGCTATTTTGCAATAAATATAGTATAAATAACATGTTATTAGGGATTTGTGAGTTGTGAATGACTTTGTGGACTTGTATTCTTTAAAGAATTTTGTGTTTTGTAGTATAGCCAATTCTTGGAATCTTTAATGAGTCATTTTCTTGGATTTATAAAGAAGCTATATAATCTAGACTCCATTGCACTATGAGTCGATCGGCACACAAGGTTAGAGTCTCGGGAAATGTTAGCACTCGCCACTATGATGAGGCACATGGGGTTAAAGCTTATGGGGTTGCCTATTTACGGGGCTATAGTCCCTGAGGATACTGGGGTTACAGTCCATGATGACACTGGGGTTAAAGTCCCTAGTGATATTAGACTGTGTGACACCACACACGTCATTTAGTGGTTAAGGCTTCATTGACGTAGATCACAGCTGACCTGATCTAGATCATAACTGTTGAGGGATGTGCCCCAGGTCAATCCAAAAACATTGTTTATCTTATAATTTTAGTTAGTAAAATAGAGGATTTCATTTGCTATTTTATTATAAGTGATTGCATGTTCACCATATAATAAGATCCATGCGTATTTTTTGAAAAATCCTAAATGTTCCTAGTCGGTCATTATATTGGGAACTAGAATGAATTAAGACTAGTGTGAATCTTAATTGGCTTATAGGGATACGAATCCAGATCATTAATACTTGTTAGGGAATATGGTACTGGATCGACCCACTATGAGAACACCACATGGATTAAGTCATAGGTGTTACTTATGATAGGTATAACATTTAGTTATCTGACTTGAGATTACCATAGACTTTAATATTAAGAGCATGGTAATTTGACACAATCAAACGTTGTCTTTAACCGGACGATTATAAAGATTGTGATTAGTTACTATGTGAATAATATGTGAACGTGTGTAATCAAGATAAAATTTATCACTCTCGTATAGAGAGAGATATCAGTGGATCCCTCAAAATGATAAACTGATTATGACCAAGTCCATGTGAATTAATATGATCAATATCACTTGGATGTTTTTCAGTCTATCTAAAGTTCGAGACTAGTATGATTGAACATTAGGGGTGACATTCCATGTCTTATGTTTAATCAAAAGATAACGCACGACAAAAGGATATGATATATGTTATTCATTAGGTTATATTGATTTTGATATTTATGCTACTTGGATAGTCACAATGCCTTGCTAGAGACCGCTTATGATTGGTGTACCAAAATGGTTTTGGTTCACTGCCAAAGTCGCACGAATCGATTAGGTCGCACACAAAGAATGGCTTTGCACAATTTCAATCAATCCAGAGAAATGAATTTTATATGATGAAATTCATGACATAAAAGCCCTTATGATTTTCTATATGATAACTTATTAATAGGGGTATATGAGTAATTTGCATAAACTGCCTAAATACAATAGCTGTATTACGAATAGGATTTTAAGTGAGAGCTTATCTACACACATAAATAAAGGGTGAAACCTTAAAATGAATTTAGATTTTCGTTTTGCTATTTTCGAATTCCCTGAATTTTAGGAGAGAGAAGAAAAAATGTTTTCTACCTCTTTTGGGGCTAGCACCCAAATTATGGTCACCGTTTATGTGTAAATTTTTTATAGAGGACGCACACTTGAACGTCTTGGAAATCAAACGAATAGAGAAGGAAATCATAGATTAAGGTATGGTTTACTTTAGTAGATCTAGTTTAATGAAACTTATTTTTGATCCTGTTGGGGCTTTTCAAAATTTGTTTTGAATTTTTCGCTGCTTATGAACCCCAAAATCCAACAGTGGTATTAGAGCCGTAGGCTCGATTCTATTAAACATTTGCATGTTTTCTCTAATGTATATATGATATATGTGTGAAAACATGATCTTTATTAATTTATATATGATGTACATATAGATTCTATAATAATTGTTATTAAGAATTGGTTTAAAGCATATTATTGTTAATTCATGTATATTGATACACACGTATGATTTGATTTAATGATAGTATTCATGTTTTTAATATTTCAATTAACATATATTTTAATATTGAACGATGAAAATTTCATATGTTCATGGTCGAATTCATGTTTAGGATAATATGATTATGAAGTTGAACACATATTTCATTTTGTTCAATAATTATGTATGTCTCCATGATAGAAATCATGATTAGGATAATATGATTAATTTAATAGGATTTTGATGTTGAATGCATGATTAATATTTCGAAATTGGTTTAGATAATATATCTCATCATGGTAATCCATTAGTATATCCTATAAGATAGGAAATAGACTTGTAATCGGATTAGAATTAGAAATCTTATAAGATATGAGAGATATATGTCAAATCCTAATTGGATAAGGACTCGAAGTATCTTAAATTCTAATTGGATTAGGATAAGATATTAAGTTAAAGGTGGGCTCGAGTTAATTAAAAACGTTTTAATTAATATCTTCGAAATGAAGAAAAAGGGGCAGTTTTGGTTAAGTGGATAGACTTGTATTCGTTTTAATTAAAGGGGCAGTTTTGGCCGCTGACCGGCCAGTGGTACAGCCACACTTACTTTCCGTAGCGCAAGGAAATTCGTATAATAGTCAACATTAGTAAAGTTTCCTAACTTGTTTAGTGATTTTTTATGCATTGTAATAGGATATTTATCTTGATTTAATTATGATCACTAAAACAAATAAAAATCCATCTCACAAATTTTAAGTCAAGTGTAATCCATTCTCAAACACTTGTCAAGGTTTCGGTCACATCAATATGGATCTGCCTCCATAGAGTGTATTGTGTTATCTTGGTGAGGAGAGTTGAGTAACGGTTACTCTATTGTTTGAAATAGTTAGACTTGATAAAGTTATCAAAACGATTTTGGGCTTTAGGCACTAGATGAGATAAAACATGCTAAGACATAAGATGTCATAATCTCATAAAATAACTTAAAGTTACATATGATGTAATTAGTAATTAGTAATTAGTACCTACCTAAATAACCTAATTCAAAGAGTCATGCCTTACCTGTCTTGGAATTAGGTGAAACATGGATTTTAGTCCCTTAAATTAACATAGCATTTTAAGTAGGGTTGTTAATTTAGTGGGAGTTTATTCCTCTATACTAAAATGAACTTTTTGCATAATCTTTTTTATAGATCGATGTCCTCTTCAAATCACATGAATCCCTTATCACTGCGATCCATCATTGAGAAAGTTAAGTTGTCCGGGACAAACTTTCTTAACTTGTTCAGAAACTTGAGAATTGTTCTTAAACATGAATGCAAGTTTTATATCCTGGATAATCCTATTCCTAAGGAACCACCAGCCAATGCTTTAAGAGTCGTGAAGGATGCACATATTAAGCATGTCATCGACTTAACTGATGTTGCATGCATTATGTTGGCAATTATGGCTCCTGAACTTCAGAAGGACATGGAACACATGGAAGCTTACGACTTGGTTATGATGCTGAAGGAAATGTTCTAATAGCAGGCTAGGCAAGAAAGGTTCGAGACAGTCAAGAAGATTCATTTTTGCAAAATGGCTGAGGGTACATCAGTTAGTCCTTATGTTCTGAAAATGAAGGGCTATATTGATCATCTTAACAGACTTGGATTTCCTATAATCCTAGAGTTGGCTATGGATTTGATCTTGAATTCATTGCTTGATAGTTATTCACAATTTGTAATGAACTATAACATGAATAACATGGAAAAGTCTATCTCAGAGTTGCATTTGATGCTTAATGTCAAGAAACCTATTGCTAATGTGTTGATGGTTCAGAAAAGAAAGGCTTTGAAGAAAAAGGGCAAAGGCAAGGCTAAAGTTGCTAAGGCTGTTGTAACTGCCACAAAGCCTATGGAACTAGTCAACCCTTATGCAACTTCTACTTTACAGTCCCAGAAGGAAAAAGAAAAAGAAGGAAATTGTCTTTTTTGCCATGCACCTGGGCATTGGTTTAAAAATTGCAAGCTCTATCTTGAAGATCTAAAGAAAAAAAGAGTAGTGCGACTACTGCTTCAAGTATTTATGTTATTGAAGTCAACTTGTCTACTAGTGATTCCTGGGTATTGGATACCAGATGTGGATCTCACATTTGTATCAATATGCAGGGGTCTCACCAAAAGTAGAAAACTAAAGAAAGGAGAAGTCATCTTACGAGTTGGAAATAGAGCAAAGGTTGCTGCGTTGACTCTAGGATGCTGTGAGTTAATTTTACCTAGTCGACTTGTTTTAGTTTTAAATAATTGTTATTATATCCCTACTTTGAGCAGAAACATCATTTTAGTTTTATGTTTGCATTTGGATGGTTTTCATATCATTATTGCGAATAATAAATGCTCCATTTCTCGTAACGTTTTCTTTGCGAATACTGATTTGTGTAATGATCTTTATATTCTAAACATGAAAAGGCCCACAAATATTCCTATTCTTAATGTAAATACAAAGAGGTTCAAGTCAAATGATTTGAATCAAACCTATCTCCGGCATTGTCGTCTTTGCCACATAAATGCAAAACGCATTTCTAAACTCCATAAAGAAGGACTTTTAGATTCATTTGATTTTGAATCATATGAAACATGTGTATCTTGTTTACTAGGCAATATGACAAAGAGTCCCTTTATTGGACATAGTGAAAGAGCAAGTGATTTATTAGGTTTAAGACATACTGATGTATGCGGTCCTATAAACACAATGGCTAGAGGTGGTTATCAGTACTTCATTACATTTACTGATGATTTCAGCAGATATAGTTACGTGTATCTCATGAAACATAAAAGTGAATCTTTTGAGATGTTTCGAACATTTTAGAATGAAGTGCGAAATTAACTTGGTAAAACCATTAAAGCACTTCGAGGTTGTGAATATTTGAGCCAAGAGTTTGATGATCATCTTAGAAACTGTGAGGTTGTTCGATCTATGATGAGTCATGTAGATCTTCCTATTTTTTTGGGTTATGCCTTAGAAACTGCTATGTTTGCATTTCATTGTGTTCCTTCTAAAGTGGTTGATAAAACACCACATGAGATGTAGTTTAGGAAAAGTCCAAGTTTATCTTTCCTTAAGATTTGGGGCTATGAAATTTTTGTATGACGACAAATCTCAGAAAATTATCAGCCAAATCTACCAAGTGTGTATTCGTTGGTTATCCCAAAGAAACTAGAAGATACTACTTTTAAAATCCCACTGAAAACAAACTGTTTGTTGCTTGGAATGGTGTCTTTATAGAAAAAGAATTTTTTTCAAAAGACAACAATGGGAATAAAGTATGTCTTAAAGAAGTTAAAGAACCACAAATAGACACTCAACCGCCAATGGGCGATCAATAAAGTCATGAACTATTTGAACCTCTACAGGTATCACAAGGCCCGTATAGGCCTGATAGGGTAAGACATCAGCCTGAGAGATTTGGATTTCTTATTACTTATAGTAGTGAGGTGTTGCTTATAGATCAAAATGAACATACTACTTATCAAGAGGCTATGTCTAGTTTTGAGGAAGATAAATGGCTTAGTGCCATGTATTCTGAGATGCAATCCATGTATGATAACCAAGTTTGAAACTTGGTTTATTTACCTGAAGGTGGTAAGACCATTGGATGTAAATGGATTTTCAAAAAGAAAACTGACATGGATGACAATGTGCATACTTATAAAGCACGACTACTAGCAAAAGGTTTTAGATAAACTCAAGGTGTTGATTATGATGAAACTTTTTCTCTTGTAGCCATGCTTAAATCCATTAGAATTCTAATTTCCATAGCCGCATATTATGCTATGAGATATGGCAAATGGATGTCAAAATAGCTTTTCTAAATGGAAAGTTACTTGAGGACGTGTATATGATACAACTTGGATGATTTTTCATCCTGAGAACTCTAGGAAGGTGTGCAAGCTTCAAAGATCTATTTATGGATTAAAGCAAGCTTCTCAGAGTTGGAATCTTTGTTTTGATGAAGCAATTAAAGAATTTGGTTTCATTAAAAATAAAGATGAGCCTTGTGTATACAAAAAGGTCAGTGGGAGCGTGGTTGTTTTCCTAGTACTGTATGTTGATGATATATTACTTATTGGAAATGACATCCCAACTTTGCAGAGTGTCAAGTCTTGGTTAGGGAAGTGTTTCTCTTTGAAGGACTTAGGAGATGTAGCCTACATCCTTGGGATCAAGATCTATAGGGATAAATCTAAAATGCTGATCGGTCTAAGTCAGAGTGTTTATATAGACAAAATATTGAATAAGTTCAATATGCAAGACTACAAAATGGTCGTTGTCATTGTCTCATGGTGTAAGTTTCAGTAAGACTCAATGTCCGAAGACTAATGACGAGCGAGAGCTCATGAATGCAATTACATATGCATTAGCTATTAGATCTATCATGTATGTCATGTTATGCACTCGACCTGATGTATCATATGCTTTGAGCGCAACAAGCACATATAAGTAGATCCTTGTGAGAGTCACTTGATAGTAGTAAATAACATTCTTAAGTACTTGAGAAGGATAAAAGAAGTGTTATTGGTCTATGGAAGTTTAGAAGACGAGCTTGATTTAAATGGTTACATAGATGCAAGTTTTCAAACTGATATAGATCATTTCATATCGCAGTCTGGATATGTGTTCGCTTTGAATGGAGGCGCGGTGAGTTGGAAAAGTTCAAAGCAAGAAACTGTGGCAGATTCTACAACATAAGCTAAGTATATTGTAGAATCCGATGCAGCTAAAGAGGCAGTTTGGATCAAAAAGTTCATCTCTAAACTTGGTGTGGTTTTAAGTATTGCTAACACCGTTTGCTTGTATTGTGACAACAACGGGGCGATAGTACAGGCCAAGGAACCAAGATCACACCATCGACAAAAACATATACTTAGACGTTTTCATCTCATTTGAGAAATCATTAAGAGGGGAGTCATGAAGATTTGTAGAGTTCCTACGAAAGATAATGTTGCTGATATTTTGACGAAGGCTTTTCCAGAAACGAAACATTATGGTCATGTTAGGTCATTAAGTATTAGATACATGAATGATTGGCCCTAGTGCAAGTGGGAGATGTTCCGGGATGTGCCCTAGGTCAACCCAGAAACATTAATTATCTTATAATTTTAGTTAATAAAATAGAGGTTTTCATTTGATGTTTTATTATATGTGATTGCATGTTTACCATATAATAAGATCTATGGGTATTTGTTGAAATATCTTAAATGTCCCTACTCGGTCATTATACTGGGAACTAGAATGAATTAAGACTAGTGTTAATCTTTATTGATGGTCATATGATGATCATGCATATAGGGATATGAATCCGGATCATGAGTACTTGTTAGGGAACAAGGTACTAGATTGACCCACTATGAGAACACCACTTTGATTAAGTCATAGGTGTTACTTATGATAGGTATATCGTTTAGTCCTGCAAGTGGGAGATTACCATAGACTTCAATATTAGGAGCATGGTAATTTGACATAATCAAACATTGTCTTTAACCGGACGATTATAAAGATTGTGATTGGTTACTATGTGAATAATATGTGAAGGTGTGTAATCAAGATAGAATTTGTCACTCTCGTATAGTTAGAGATATCAGTGGATCCCTCGAAATGATAAACTGATAATAACCAAATCCATGTGAATTGATATGATCAATGTCACTTGGATGTTTTTCAGTTTACCTAAAGTTCGAGGCTAGTACGATTAAACATTAAGGGTGACATTTCATGCCTTATGTTTAATCATAAGGATATCACACGACAAAAGGATATGATATATGTTATTCATTAGGTTGTATCGATTTTGATATTCATGCTACTTGGATAGTCATAATGGCTTGCTAGAGACTACTTATGATTGGTGTACCAAAATGATTTTGGTTCACTGCCAACGTCGCGTGAACCTATTGGGTCGAACACAAAGAATGGCTTTTCGCAATTTCAATTAGTCCAGAGGAATGAATTTTATATGAGAAAATTCATGACATAAAAACCCTTATGATTTGTTATATGATAACTTATTGATAGGGGCGTATGTGTAATTTGCTTAAACTGCCTAAATACAATAGTTGTATTACGAATAGGATTTTAAGTGAGAGCTTATCTACACATATAAATAAAAGGTGTAACCCTAAAACGAATTCAGATTTTTGTTATGCTATTTTCGAGTTGTCTAGATTTTGGGAGAGAAGAAAAACATTTTATGTCTATCTTGGGGCTAGCACCCTAAATTGTGATCATCATTCATGTGTGGATTTCTGATAGAGGACGCACACTTGAACATCTTAGAAATCGAACGATCAGAGAAGGAATTCATGGATTAAGGTATGATTTACTTCAGTAGGTCTAGTTAAATGGAACTTATTTTTTATCCTGTTGGGGTTTTTTAAAATTTTTTTTGAATTTTTTGTTGCGTATGAACCCCAAAATCCAAAAATAACTACTTAGCCTTGTGTCTCTTTCACTTGTTTAACTATGGTATTTCTTTACATAATTGTGATATTAGTCTTTCTTTATTGAACTTATGCTTTTAAATGCCATTTACTTTGTTTTGGAAATGTGAGTGAATTTTTCAACGGGGTTTAGTGTTACTTTTTGTACTCACCGTCCTTTTTACGATGGTGGGTGTAAAGTTGTCGACGAGTAGGCCGGACAAGGAGAAGATTGGCGACTACCTTTGTGCCAGTGGCGTACCTCTACATCGACCTTTTGTAGGTTTTGATATTCTGTTTTCTATACAGTTTTCTTTTGATACACTTTGGGTTGTATATTGAGTTGAGCGTTTAGTTCAGTATTCTATGATGACATCACAATGTTTATAGTCACCACTTTATTATATATGCATGCGATCATTATTTTCTAGTTTCCACACACTTGGGATTTTTAATAATTGCTTCCGCACAATTTGTTAAGACTTCTGCTAAATTTTATAACTTTTAATAAGTTTTTAATTAAGTCTAAAATTGAAATGTATAGTTACATGTGTTTTATTTATCTTGAACAATAGTATGAAGTAGTTTTGGATAGAAAGACTGATTAATACGTAGTTAAGTCCCGTGGGGTCGGAATTTGGGCTTAATTACGGGATTAGGCCAGGTAGTGCCCTAGACTAGAGACGGGGCCATCACAGAGTCCAGACGGGTCTAATGACTCATAATAAATATGTTCAAGGTGTTCGCAGAGGTTTAGTTGAGTCGTAAAATAGAAACTATTTAGTCTCTGGTCCCTACTGGGTAGCGCGCTAATGGGATTAGTTAATGCGCTAATGATGTCACCTAGGGCGCTAACCAATCTCTTGACAGTTTTTTCAAAACTTACAATTTTTACTTTAATTTGAACGAATGATTGATTTTGAGCCCTTGGATCACTACAATAGCTAAAACTAGTCAAACTAGTATAAATAGAACAACATAAACATATAGAACAAGCTTTTGATCTCACTTGCACATATGCACACAAATAGAACAAAAATATGGAGTTTTTGCAAGAAAAGTGAAGATAAAACATATGCACTCACTTAAGGGCTTTTGGGGCTTATCTTATAAAAATCAAGTGAGGCGAAAGGAAGTGTTTTAAGGTACTCAACACGCTGTCCAAATTGATCTAAATTATTTTCATATCTTGGGTTGCAAGATCTCATTTTTCTTTACACTATTGCGCTTAATCTAAGTCTTATTGTTAAGGACTTGTGTGGGAACCATATGTGACTAATTTTGATATATTCATATAATGTGTTGTCCCTAATATGGAGTCTAGATATGACCTATAACAAACTTGTACCTATAGAGACGAAGCTTGAATCATTATTATGCATGTGAAACTAAAAAAACACATAGAGCCTAACTTATACTTAAAATGGTTGTTTTTCATAGAAGTGTGTATAAAACACTACTAAAAAGAGGTTTTGAAATTAATTTTGATTTTGTATAAACACGAGATTTTGATTGCACTTACTTGAGATTAATTGTGAATGTTCATAGTGCATTGAATTGACTTGAAGCCGATTAGTGTTTAAATTGTATTCGTTTTTGTGGTTTCATGCTTATGTTGTTTTGACAACATATTTACAAGGGTTTTTTTTCTTATTCTTTAATTTATTCGTAACTTAAGGTTTTGTTTGGACAACTTAAGCTTAAACTTGTATTTTATATTGGTGCATCAATTAGACACTTTTGTAACCAACTAAAGCTTAATATATATTTCTTTTGTAGGTTTCAATATTGAGAGTTAACCTATAAAAATTGATTTACAAGGCATCTCAATTGGCAAAATCTCACTTGCATTGTCTTCATTTTAGGATTACATTTTGCTTGTGAGAGGAAAACATCTTATACCACTTTGCATGTTGTAAGCGCCAAATAATTTTTTTTTTTTAATTTGTAAAGGTAGAAAGGTCTATTAGTGAATAAACCAAGTTGTGAATCCTATTGGTGTATAGGAGAAGTTGTAAAGCCTATTGGAGAATAGGCAAGGTAAAGTACTAGTTGCATCTAGGAAAGTCAAATTCCTAGTTGAGGCTAGGTGGTTGTAAAAGTCCTTATTGCGGTAAGGCAATTGTAAAAGACTTAGTGAAGACTAGGCACTCTAAGCTTGCGGGCTTAGGTTTGTTCACTTATTGGAATATAAGTGTTGGTCCAAAATCCTAACTGGGGAGGTTAGGTAGTGGATGTAGATCCGAGGGATTAAACCACTATAAATCGATTATGTACTTCCATCTCTTCTACCCCTTTCTCTTAGTGTAGCATTTCACTTAGTTGAATCATTCTGACAAATTGTTATTTCTATCACTACTACACGCACTAATCTAGTTTGACTTTGGAAGTGAACTTTGGAGATTTGCAAAGAAAGTTGTAAAATGTCTAAACTGGCCATTACACCCAATTCACCCCATATTGGGTGACTTTCAGCAAAGGTCACAGTCCATTCTGGTTAAGATTTTCTGCTCCATACATCATGCTAAGTTAGCATTCGTCCTGGCTAAATGTTTGGATAGCTGATCATCTTATTGTATAGGATTTTCTACCAAAGATAGTCTTCTTGAGTAAAATATTATATATATATTTCTAGTTTTCAATACTATCCTTTCTACATTTCTTTCTAAATACTATAGTAGCTTAACTTTGATTATAAGATTAAAAATATTTAAGAATTCTAAATGTCCCTTGATTAAGGCATTAGTCATATATTTACAACTTTGATTCTACTTACCTTAATTAATATACCTCTAAAGCCATTACTAGTTCTAGCTAATAACCTTTTATCAGTCTTCTCGGTCTTTTGTTGCATGACTTTGATAGCTAGCTTATTCTCATGTCTTGGCGAAGCAATAATGGTTCAAATTTTTTTCAAATTATGAACCTAAGATTTTAAAAGTGTCTTGGTTTAGTAAAAAGATTATATGATTTTTTTCCTCACTATTTTATGTGATAACTAGTTGTAGAGATTGTGGTCAATAATGATAATCATCGATACCCAATAAACACATTATTGAGATTGTTGTTGATTCAAATCAATCAATGCATTTATTAAGTCACCTGCTTCATGAAAGTCAATAAAGGTAAATCGTTGAAGTTAATAGTTAATTGAGCACTCAATATGGTCTTCTTTTTATGATAATTTAAGTTGGTGCTTAATTGATCATCTCCATCAAGATAACAGTGAACCTTATGCTAGCTAATCAACAGTACGGTCCATGGTATTCAAAGTCAGTCAACATAGAAGTTTCGATCGATCAAAGTCATCAAGGTTTGTATTATTATTTTTCTTTTTATTAGCAAAAAAGTTAATGCTATAATTTGATTGGTCAAATAAAATGTTGTTGAGCATGCCACATGTCGGCCTACATGCGATGGATCATAATTACAAACAAATTTAGATTTATACTGCATATTTAAAAAAACTTTTTCTTTTCATTAAAGAGCATAATTAGAGTTGAATATGTAAATGCATGTTTACTTACTTTTGAAACCCATCCTAACAACAGTTCTCCAAAACCATCGAAGTCCAGGGTTATACACGGACATTTTCAATTTCTAAATGTCTATCTCTCTATCTTATTTTCCTACTAATATAAATGACATATCAGCCTTGATTATTTTATGGACTATGTTTAGGTGGTCTGAGGTCGCTTTGCATAATTACTACTCTTCATCTACTTGGATACCAATTGAAATCTGTAACGACCCAAAATCCAAAAGACCTGCCTGAGGGCCAATTATGTAATTTCGCAAACCCTACACTAATTGGTCCCACTATATAAATCTAATTGTGAACCCTAGCCCCATTTTTTTTTAAAACCCCAAATTTCAAGATAAGGATAGAGGAGAGCTTTGTGGGTGTTGTGCTCTAAAGTCCCCTTTCTAGGTAAACTCAATATCCATACTCCTATCTTTTCTTGTTCAAGTTTTTTTACAAGCTTGGTTTAGTTGCATTAATGGTGGAGAATTTTAATGGGTGTAATGGTGAAAAAGATGGCCATAAAAGGGGGTAGCGTAATCGCAGCGTGGTGGAGAGGGGCGGTGGTGGGGTCGCCGCCGTCATTAGAGAAAAGTGGCAGCGGTCCGCCGCTGCAAGAGAGGGTGGAGGAGGGGAAGCAAACGTTCCCCTCGTACACATGCCAAAGGAGCCAAATTGGCCCCTGGATCAAATTGACAAGGGGCCAATCGTCCCCTGCACCTGAAAAATAGGGACATTTTGTCCCTCGTCAATTAATATGTGTATAATATGTATATATACGTATGAATACGAAATAAAATAAAAATAATAAATTTTTCCTGCAAATGGGGCGCACTACCGCGTCTCTAAGGGAATAGTTGGGCGGGTCCAACACAATGACTTTCGCACCGGGCGACGTGAAACTCGCAAGACCCACACTAGTGAACCCAAAAATAAATCTAAAAATAAATTATAATTAATATGACTTGTTATTGATGTGAATGTGTCTTAAATCTTTTAAATTCGCAAGGCAGTTCCCATTGGACCCCGAACGCAGAAGAATCGAAATTGGATTCGCGGCGAGTCGAGGTAAGTGTGGAGCTTGCTCAATTCTCCAATATGACATGATATTAGTTATGTTAGGACATACATTTTTAACTAGAGACTTGGGAAATGGGTTGCATCATGCTATTTGCTTGGATCTACGTATATATGGAATGTGAATGCAATTGTTTTTCCCTCTTATGATATTCATTGCCCCACGATGTTTGTGGAGTCCCCACCGAGGGAATTATTAGTAAGTAATATCTAATGTCTAGGATATTTGTGGTCCCACCGAGGGCTTTACTATTTATTTCCCCAGAATGTTTGTGGAGTTTGCCACTAAAGGCTTTACTTGTGTAATTGAATTCATAAGTGTATCAATTAAGGACATGAGTTGGAGTTTCCTTCTCTTGTACTTTGTGATAGAGGGACGTACATTAGTGATGGCTTTGGATGAACCTGCTATTAGGTTAATGGGACTAACGAGATGGCACGTGAGGCTTGTTTGTTGTCTAGTGGTCGCCACCACATCACCTCAAGGGTAGGTGAATCAGTTATCGGAGTCTTGCCAATAACTAGTATGCATTGATTTGAGACCACGACTTTATATTATTGCTATTTTCAATGGTATCTCTCATTTTGTGAACCCTATGCAAGATGATGAGTTTGATTTGAATATGATTTTATCAATCTTGTTGACATGGTTTATTAATGCTTTATTCATTCATGTGATGTCTTGTTTTAAATGCTTCTTTATTCAATTTCAATTCATACTAGCCTTGCATGCTTATTAAGTATTACTTACATATTTGATTGTTGAGCTGGTTTTCTACATTATTGACCTTCGTTGGTTCTTTAAGCACACCCTACTTACATCTCAGGATTGACGCTAGATCGAGACAAGGGAGAGGTGATAATTTGAAGCCTTTTTGTTTGATGCGAGCCTCATAATGTTTTTATCTAATTATTTGATTTTGAAATTATTAAACTTGGGTTGTATTTAATTAGGTCTTCTGGGTAAAATGAACCTTATTCACCTTTAGTCTTAAACTATTTGGTAGTATTTAGATGACTTAAGTTGTTTTAAGAATTTGAAACCTAACTATAATTTCATAGTACGACATATGGATTCCCTTTTATTTAATTCCACAATTATATATCCATATGCACTATTTTGATGTTCGAAGGTTGTTTTAGGCGTGTCGGGCCGCTTGCTCGGTCCCGATTCGGGTATTGGGCCTAGGAGGCGGTTTGGGCCGGGCGACCCGACGATCAGGTAAGGGTCGTCACAATTAGTATCAGAGCATATAGATTAGAACTCTGGGAAAATGGTTAGGTCAGTGAAACATTAGTTGAAGAGCCTTTAAGTTTAAAGATGAAGTTTAAGTCGAACAAATCAATGGTATGAGACATTGGTTCAAAGTCGACTTAACCTTTAAGAAGATAAATCCTAGGGCGTGATTGGATAAAAAAAGGATTTTGAGAAAATATTTGCTATGATGATTATTTGCTACTTTGTATATATAATATATCAATAAATATATGAAAAATTTTCTTTCTCGACTAGTTGATTGTCTCGACGATTTTCACAAGCGGATGAGAAACTTGAGTGTCATGAGATGGTAGAGGGAATGACAATGAATGGCGTATGGAAGTCAAGGCAATCTTTCTGGGAGATTCTACATGTGCTTCGAAGTTGTCTGCAACGACTGATGCGAGGATGAATAAGCTTCAATTTGAAACTACATGGTGTGATGTGACGCGTGCCGAACGCGTTAATAAAATAAAGCTCCTAAACCAACTATTTTGTAGAATAGTGGCAAAGGGTCAATCCCGCAGAGATTGGTAGTCTTTCTATGGTTAAAAACAACAAAAGGAAATCGGGGGTTTTAAAATAAATTAATTTAACTAACTAATCTAAATAAACTTAATAAATAAAATATGAAAACAATTTTTAATGGTCTCAAGAAAACACCCAAGTCTACAGTTCCACTAATCAGAATCAAGATTCAATGCCATATCACGGTCTTCAATCCTTCCCTTAAAATTATTAATTTAAATTCTCCTAGATTAGCTATAGAAAATTGACATCCGCCAGAAATTCCTAATTCTCCCAATCTCGATAGCCAAGACGTCCGCCACTAACTAAATTAATGCATAACCCTAGACATCCGCCAATTAAGTTTAAATCATTAACCACAATAATAAGGATCCATGGGAATACTAATCCTAGATAACCGAATTGCGTTAGCTCCCGATTTAACCTAGATTCAATTGTTGCACACTCAAGAACCGAAAGGGTTTTACGGCAAACGGGTGAGTGTTCGTCACTTTATTTGTCCAAAAATACAATTACGAATATAATCGGTCCAAATAACTATAGATTGCCCACCAAAAACTTGCACTGGCCACATACATACCCTAGATCTAAACCATATTCCTTAAAATCAACAACAATGAAATAAGAGAAATTAAATCAAATTAAATAATAAATATCATAGATCTCACAAGTTCTGCCATGAATCAATAATCCGACTTGTTTCTCCTCCGACCTAGGCAAGGATTTGTTTAGCTGGACATGGTCGTCGAGTTCGAGCAACTACGACGTCTCAAAAAAATATAAAAGTCGATATTCAAATAATATCAAAGTCGGTCCTCCAATAATACCTTAAGTTCCTAATATAATAAACTACCCAAAATCGATCCCTGGAAGTGAGAGAAAACCAAATTGGTGGTATCTTTATTGACACGTGCGTCGAGGAGCATCTATGGCTATTTTGGGCTTCAAATATAGAGTCAAGACACGTGTTAGTAGCCGATTGGTCAGCCTGTTGTAAGTCGTTGACGTGGCACATTCGGATTGGCTGAAGAGGCTGTTATGATGTGCTTAACAGCTGGAGTTGCTGCCACGTGTCGCACTGGACACGGTGAGAAAGCTCGCACGATTCGTGCAAAAATCTAGGAGAGTGCATGGGCACGAATCTCGATGAGTATCCAAAGCAGTTGAGGTAAGGAGAAAAATGGTTGTGCTTGATGACGTACTGATGCCACGTGGCTATGTCCGGTAGGTGGAGAGCTGATGCATGATGCTGTGGATGAACCGAAAGGCGACACGTGGCGCCGGAAGAGAAGAAAACACATGGTTTTGTGCGCTTTTATGGGTGACTGTGATGCACGCATCTCGAGGCAATCTAATAGCAGTTGTTTGCAAGTGACTTGACTGTGTCACTCCCCTGCATTATTTGGTCTGCTATCTCCTATTCTACCCACTTCGCTGCATGTAAGTCGAGGCAAATCTTCAGGCATCTGATCACTGCGTGTGAATACTCCATTTTGAGTATTTCTTTCCTTGGATTCAACCGCACACTTCGTTTCACCTGAAAATTACCAATAAATATAATTAAATATATATTTTAGAGATTTTCCACATTAAATATACTAAAATAAACTACTAAAATTATATAAATATCGACTTATCATGATGCGCCTATACTTAATTGTAGTGTAGCAAATGAAAGGTTTAAACAAGAATCGTGAAAATTTAGAAGGCAGTGAGTCGCCACGCTACATACGTAAATAGAAGTAGCGATGCGGTCACACTTCGAGAAGTAACTTTGACTCTTGAAATTCTAATAAAATGATTAAAAAATTTTGGGTACCATGTTTTAAAAAAATTATTGACTCTTGCAAGGATGCCAATGAATCTTGGTTTTAAACCATCAAATTAAGTTAGTTTGGCTAGCAAGCTAAACTTGGAAACTTAATTTGTGATAGGAATGACACATGTATTCTTAAACATTTAAATCTTGATTAAAAATGCAAATCAATGGTTTATGATTTGACCAGAAGGTCATTACTATGATTTTATTTTTGTTGTTTCACGTGATCTATTTTTCTCGAAAAATGAGTTTTTCGACTATATTGGACCATGATTTTCAAAATTGATGTTTATCAATTTTCAAGGAAGGACTTTACTTGTTTTACAAAATTTGAATGCATAACTATGTGTAGAAGGGGATGAATTATTTTCTTGGTGTTTTAAAAATTAAGTGAATAGACTCTGTATATTTCAAAGATTTCTTGTGGTAACTTCACTTTAGTGTTTACAAAATGGGTTTTACTTTGTTTCGACAAGCATGGTTGAGATTTCTTCAAAGATTGGTCTTATGAAAGTTTAGACCCAGTTCGGGTAGTATGAAATAGTTTTAATGAATTTGAAGGTTTTGACTTAATAAAAATGCAAAGTATAGGTTCGAACCTAAGTTATTATCTTATGGTGGAAATAAAAAAATTCGTGTAGTTATAATGTATTTTTAAGTTGCATTAACCAAATTGATTTGAAAGGCAATTATAATCACTTGAAACCTGATGATGGATTTAGATTTTTCCTATGAAAATTAGTTTAACTCAATTTTTGAAAGAGTTTTTGATGAAAACACAAGATTTTTTAAAGGTTTCGATTCAAAGTTTACTTCTTAATAATTGAGTCATGTTTCTCGAGTTTTAATTGATCTTGTACAAAAGAAATTTAAATTCAAACCAGATATCAATTGTTTGAATATCGAAATTGAGGATTCAAACTTGATGGTTAACTTGAAACGTAAGTACATGGCGTACGAGATAACGAATGACAAGATAAAGGATGCCTCGAAATAACTTGATTAGTAAAATTAGTGATTAAAACTTAATGGTGCACACTTTAGTAAGTGTCGTGCTAGTACACTAGAAGATAGTCGAGTTACAAAATTTGGGGATCCCAAAACAAGGACTATCTTTGGCAAGATTGCCATGTGTGAGTATTGTGTTACTAAGTAGAGATTTGTAAATGTTGAGAAGGCCAAGGATCTGAGGTCAAAATAATATAGATTAAAGGTAACCGACACAAAAATAAATCTTCCTAACTTAACTAGAGGCGAGTGAACCCATAAAAAAAATTTGGGGATACTAAAAACCTGATAAATTATTTTCGAAATGAATGTGGTATACAAAATGACGGTTCCAGAATTGAGAAATTAAGTAATGCCTTAAAACTAAATATCTTATATTAAGTCAAAACTTATACAGTTTGAAGGATGTACACCATTGTTAATGATATCATAATAAACCCAATGATAGGTGAATCATTAAAATTAGGGATACCCTACTAAAAGAATATCATTGGTATGATTTTTCAGTAATGGGCACGTGAACTAACGAGTATTGAGGCAAAGTGGAACCTAATATTATTGTAAGGGTAATTAAATGAAAATAATATCGACGAATAAATAATGTAACTAATGCCACCTAATCTAAGTAAATGATGAGTTGATTCTTAAAATTGGGGATCCTAAGATGGGATTGACCAGTGGGGAAACAAATAAGTTAATAGGTGGTATGAGAAATTATGAACTCAAGAGAGAAAACACTACTATGATATCTTTTCATAGTCGTGCGATTTGCAAGGGGAATGGCCTGTTCTAGAACTTAAAATTTCAAATCGAAGATGTGACGTCAAGAAATTCATGAAAATAGCTTATGGAAAGTAACTAGAAAATTCTCGGTAAAAGAGAATGTTACTTTAAGAGCTGGACTACCAAACTAAATGGTTTTCAGAAGGATAAAAGATCAAACCAATGATAGGTTGACGATTAAAATTAGAATCCTAGGTTAGGATCGACTCCCAATAAAGTTCATACCGTGTAACACGAACCATCAATAAGCACGAAGGATGAGAAAATATCTTAAGCTAGTTACGAAATATGTATCTCTAGGGAGACGAGATCTTCTAAATTTGACACCATTTTGAATTGTTAAATAAAGTGTTGCTAACATTTGGGAGCCTGAGGAATTAGTGTAAATTTCAAAGTGAAAAGTCTAACCAAATAGTGTGAGAGAACTTGAAAACCAACCTACATGAGTAGGTAATAAGTTTTCAAGGACTACCAAAATGTTGAGGGTATTAATAAGTGGTGAGATGCACGAACAATTAAGGTTAATGCCTTAACAAGTAGACAAAAAAGCCTTTCTTTCTGATAAAAGTAAAGTTTATGAGATTACATCATCTTGAAGTTAGGATACCCTCGAGCCAAAGTCTTAAATACCATGATGTGCAAGTTATGCTCATCTAGGTACTTAGGCCTCATTTGGTTTATTTTTGCTAACTTACAATGTTAGTTGGGAGTTATCTCCTTGGTGTTAATATTTTCATGTTTGGTTCAACTTAAAACTTGTAGGGATGTTTCAAATTTTTAAAAAATAAAAAATATGAATTGACATAAATAGCCTTCAAACAAGGGAGATATGAGTAATGAGTAATTAATGAGGGGTAATTGTGTCTGCAACTCCTTGGAGATAATTCCCTAGGGGGTGGTAGGGAGATATCTCACACCCTAGGGTGTAAGTTGGGAGATAACTTGTAGGCAAGTTGGGCAACCAAACAAGAATAGTTCCAAACTCCCTGTAAGTTATCTCCGGGAGATAACTCAACCCCTAACCAAACAAGGCCTAAGTACATAGTCGTGGACATTTTTTTGGGAGTACCCAAAGAACAAATAAAAAGTGCAATAGTAGTAACGCGCACGAGTAACGAATTGAAACATTGAGGGTGAATTATGAACTTAAAATAAATGGATCATAGTCCTTAATGATGAAACTCGAGGTATGATTTATATATTCTCAAGAAACGACATGAAAGTTAAACCACCATTGATCTCTCACAGAGAAAAGTTCTAAACAAACTATAATAGCTAAGAGTTAGCTCGAGAGGACGATAAGAGACGCTTCTGCAATAAATGTTAACCTTGACTACACTAAAAGAATTTAAAATGCCCAACTAGGATTGTGAGAGTTGATTGGTACGTGGACGCGATGTAACAAGTCTTCAAAATTTGAGTGATTACGATAGGAAACTTTGGTATGAAAAACAATCGATGTAATAAAGTGCATACAAATGAGTATTGAAAAGTTGCTTAGGGATAAATACAATGATGATTGTTCCACAACTTACCAATAGTGGAAGCTTGCAGCTGTGTAAGTAAATAATTAAATGTGTCAGAAAAGTTAGAAGGGGGATCCTTAGTTAAGAGTTGCATTGAATTATGAACCTACAAGAATGAATGTCTATAAATGAGTAATAAAATAATGTTAAGGTATAATTCCAAAAAGGAATACTATGACTGCTTATTTATTGCCTTCAAAGATAAGTCACAAGGACATGATAAGTCATTCATTAATATATATGTAACCGAGATAGTGTGCTAGTGTTCATATTATAGCAAATAACTATCTTTGTTTCTACTGCCAGTTGGCAGTATGGATTTGTTGCTAGGTAGGCAGAGATATTTTAAGATGTAGATAGGCACCAAATAACATCCCAGTATGGTTCTTTCTACTTGATGGTTGGACGACTTGGGTGCACATTGCGACTTCGATGAAGATTACAAAGGAATACCCAGAAATGCGTGCTGATACAAGGACTTAGCAGGTAGCTAAGGTATAATAATTCTATTGGGGAACTCATACGAGACATGCTTTGTAAGTTTCGGCCTGTGGGACGAAAATAATACCAACAACTTTCATAGCTAAGTTGGTTAGAGCACCTATTTAGTAAGCGGGAGGTCTTGATTGGTTTGGAAAGCTCACCATCAATTGCACTTAATCGAACACAATGGAAAAGTTTGATCAATGAAGCTGACCCCAATTAATTAGGGACTGAGGCTATGTTGTTGTTGTTGTACGAGCAGATTTTGCAGGTGCGGATTTGCATCAGTTAAAAAAAATGGATTGTTAAAGAAATCGTTACGAATATTCACGTTGGACTACGGATGTACTTTACTTTTACTTTCGAAGATGAAAGTTGTTTAAAATTAGGGATGTTGTGACGACCCAAAATTCAATAGACCTTCCTTTGGAGCAATTTAGTAATTTCACAAATCCTACACTAATTTGTTCCACTATATAAATCTAATTGTAAACTCTAGCCCCCTTTTTGTTCAAAACCCCAAATTTGAAGAGAAGGATAAAGGAGAGCGTTGTAGGTGTTGTGCCCTAAAGTCCCCTTTGATGGCAAACTCATTATCCATACTCCCTTCTTTTCTTGTTTAAGTCGATTTTCAAGCTTGGTTTGGTTGTATTAATAGTGGAGAATTTTAATGGGTGCAATGGTGAAAAGTTGATCCCAAAAGGGGGGCAGCGTCATCGCAGCGTGCTGGAGAGGGGAAGTGGTAGGGTCGCCACGATCCATCGGGAGAAGGCGGCGGCGGCTGCCGCGCAGAGAGAGGGTGGAGGAAAGGGAGCAATTGCTCCCCCCGTGCACATGCCACATGAGCTAAATTGGCCCATGGATTGAATTGACTGGGGGCCAATCTGTCGCTGGATCTTAAAAACAGAGACGTTTTGTCCTTGGGCAATTGATCAATATATATATATTATAAATATGTATATATATGTATGTATATGAAATAAAATAAAATTAAAAAAATTTACCTATAAACGAGTGCACTACCGCGTCCCTCGCCTTTCACATTTGGCGACGGGAGACTCACAGGACCAGCTTTAGTGGACCCCTAAATAAATATGAAAATAAATTTGAATTAAAATGACTTTTTGTTGATGTGAATGTGTCTTAAATTATTTATATTCATAAGGCAGTTAGCATTGGACCTGGAGCGCGCGAGGTTGGAAAAAAGGATTCGCGACGAATCGAGGTAAGTGGGGAGCTTGCTCAATTATCAAATATGGTATGATATTAGTTATGTTAGGACATGAATTTTTAACTAGAGACTTGGGAAATGGGTTGCATCATGCTATTGTCTTGGATCTACATATATATGGAATTTGAATGCATTGTTTTCCCCAGTTATGATATTCATTGCCCCAGGATGTTTGTGGAGTCCCCACTGAGGGCATTATTAGCAAGTAATATCTAATGCCCCAAGATGTTTGTGGTGCCATCGAGGGCTTTACTATTTATTGCCACAGGATGTTTGTGGAGTTTTCCACTGAGGGCTTTACTTGTCTAATTGGATTCATAAGTGATCAATCAAGGACATGAGCTGGAGTTGCATTCTCTTGTACTTTTTGATAGAGGGACGTGCATCGGTGACGCCTTTGGATGAACCTACTATTGGGTTGATGGGACTAACAAGATGGCACATAAGGCCTATGTTTTGTTTAATGGCTGCCATCACCTAAAGAGTAGGTGAATCGATTACCAGATTCTTGCATGTAACTAGTACGCATTGAATGAGACCACAATTTTATATTATTACTATTTTCTATGGTATCTTTCCTTTTGTGAACCCTATGCATGATGATGAGTTTTAACTTGAATATGGTTTTATCAATCTTGTTGACAAGGTTTATTAATGCTTTATTAATCTACGAGATGTCTTGTTTTAAATGTTTCTTTATTCAATTTCAATTCATGCTAGCCTTGCATGCTTATTAAGTATTACTTGCGTATTTGATGGTTGAGCAGGTTTTCTCCATTATTGAGCTCCGTTGGTTCTTTTAGCTCACCCCACTTACATATCAAGACCTTCCACATGGACGCTAGATCTAGACAAGCGATAGGCGATAGTTTGAAGATTTTTCTTTTGATGCGAGCCTCGTAATGTTATTATCTAATTATTTGATTTTGAAATTATTAAACTTGGGTTGTATTTAAATTGGTCTTAAGGGTAAATGAACCTTATTCACCTTTAGTCTAAAACTATTTGGTACTATTTATGTGACTTAATTTGTTTTAGGAATTTGAAACCCAACTATAATTTCATAGTACGGCATATGGATTCCCATTTATTTAATTTCGCAATTATTTATCCATATGCAGTAGTTTGATATTGTGTAGGTTTTTTTAAGCGTGCCAGGTCGGTTGCTCGTGTCTGGTTCGGGTATTGGGGCTGGGAGGCGCTTTGGACCAGGCGACCCGATCTTAGGTCAGGAGAGGGTCGTCACAATATCAATTCGATCCTCTGTTTGTCTTTCTCTCATTTTTTATCTTTTCCTACTATTGAGCTAATAATGACAGCGAGCAAGATTGTGGTTTGAGCTTGCAAGCTTTTATCATGTACCTAGATGTTTGACTTTTGTTTATTTGCTAGTCTAACCAGATTGATTAACACCAGTGATTTTTTTACAGTGTTGAAGATCTTCATGGTGTGCTTAGTTTTTGTGGGTGGATGGGCATTAAGTTGGGTGTTTTATATAGGATTGTAACATGCTATCACTTAATTCTAATGATTATGGTCATTTTTATTCAATAACCTCACATTTTTTAGCTAATTATCATGAAGGGAGAGTGCGTCCATAAAAAATATAGTGCTATAGAACCACCTGATAAAATCGAGAGTCTAATTAATGGTATACACATAAAGAGCCTTTAATAGTTTTTATTTTATTTTTATAAAGAGCCTTTAATAGTTAGTAATTATTTATTATTATTACTTTTTTACTTAATAGTTAGTAATTATCTAGAAGCTTCTCATTGTTATATGGATAAGTATAATAATTTTATTTAATAATAATAGATTATTTATCATCTAAGAACTCATGGACAAGTATAGCCTTTTTCTATCATGATTAATATATGTGTATTAAAACTAATTTCTTTAATCAGTTAATTCAATAAAATTATTGGTGCTAGTTAACAGTAGCGTTGACGCCTTTGAGGTAGTGGTTGCAACTGGGAAATGAAAATCAACACTGTAGTTTGATTGATAAAAAAAATGTTGTTGACTTACCATGTGTCGTGCCAACATAGTTTGCACGAGCAAGCAAGTGGAAGGAAGGGTCTACCTTTCATGTTTCACACATTCATGCGGTTGAAAGGGTGTCTATTGGAACACGTGTTATGTGTAGATGTGCGCTGATAGGAGTGTACATGGAATACTATTGGAGTCGGGTGGACAGGAATGTACAAGGAAGTTTATACAATTTTTTTTCTTTTTTCGTTTCTACTATGCATTTTATTTTGGTGTAAATCAATCTATTCTTTTGTTTTATTATTTATAATCTATAACAAAATTTTAAGCCATTATAGGTTGTCTTTTAGTATAATAGTGTTTTCTAGCAAACTCTCTTATTATTACTATGACTATATTAATTTCTTAAATCTACTTGAATCCCACGATTATTTTCCCCTAATTTTGTTGTTAAACAAATGATGATTTTCATAAGTTGCACTCCGCTCTGATACCATTTTGTTACACCCCGATTTCAAGATACGCACATCCGATTTCGAGATGGATGGCCCATAGGCAACATATAATCAAGTATAAACTTCTCTTTTCGATTCTCTCATGCTTATGATTGAATTCCTTAAGCTAAATACTTGAGATTGTTAATTTAATAAGCTAGCAGCCCAGTAATTCTCTAATTACACACCATTAATGCAACACATATAACAAAACATTACAAAAGCATCAAATGAAATCATGCCCAAGGGCAGACCTTAATATTCCCGAAGCATAAACCACATCGATGGATCTAGGGAGCCGTACGCGTTGGCTCAAACAATAACATGATCAAATAGCAGTATCAATGGTGCTCGTCAGCATTTCACCATATTGGTGGATCGATAATACCATACCAGTGGACTTCAAAATGTCCGTCGACAAGAATCACACATGTAGATAAATATATAGAAAAAAATAGCATAATAATAGTATAAAAATGCAAAGATATAAAGGCACATGGATCGAATTAATAATTTAGCATAATATAGAGGATTACCTCAACAAGAATCACCTTCCCAATGAGGGTAACGACATATTTCTTAGACTTTCGCTAAAAGAACGCATTAGTGGAGAGAGATATAAACTAAAACAAAATGTGAGAATGAATCACATTCTCAATTCTATTTATAGAGGGAGAGCAACTTAATAAAATAAAAGTTATATTGAAAAGTCATAATAACTTGATAAATACATGGTTGTTGTCGATCATAATGATTTGGATAAAAGATAAAGATTTATTTTAGTTCTAATATTAATATGTCGTTGTCAATCATAATGTAAAAGAAACTTCTTAGTCGTTTCTTAAGAATAAGACATCATTTTCAATCATAAACTTTTAGATAAGGACTGAAGAACCTTTTATTTTTTCTTAATTAAAAAGTTAAAATGTTTACAAGTCGTTATCAACCATAATGTATAAGAGGCTTTCTCGTTTCCTATCATGATATTCTAATTATTCTTTATAATTAACTATGAGATGCAAACAAGCAAATGATGTAAATGATATATAGCTAAAATGCATCACTTAATTTTCATCCAAATGCATTAATGTTGTATAATAAAGCAAATTAATGTGTGATACGATAAGTGTAAAATGTATCTTTATGCATATATATGCGTATCTCGAAATTCATAATTTTTAGTGTGTTACACTATTTATCCACATTTCAAAAGTATACAAAGAACAGTAACTGAAAGCATGCAATAGCTATGAATAAGAAAAAGCTGAAAGGAAAGTATGCAAACAATTGCTAAGCTTCTATAAGGAATGATACACATATTTATCACACAAATCTAGATTTTGTCAGGCGACATTCCTAGGGACTCTAACCCCGTGTGTCGCACTAATAACATCAGCTGTGTGGAGTGCTGACATCCCTAGGGATTCTAACCTAGTGAGTTGCATTACTCATGAATTAAGTAAAACTTCAGATCTAGAGAGTGCAGACATCTCCAGGGACTCTAACCCAGTGTATCGTGTAACTCATAAAGTCAAGACACCTACAAAGGTGGGCTCTTCAAGTCATGCCTAGTTTAGAGTTCATGTTGAAAATTGTACAAACAAGTATCACATAACAAACATATTGACATGGGTGTGTGTATACACCAATAAGAGAGTCCAGCAAATCATAGCATGCTATTAAGAAGACATTTCAATAGTTCAACAACAATAATGGAGTCCAATCATAGAACGAAGTCAAAATAAAGAATGCCATGCGAAAAGTCATTACATGATGATTATAGCCAAAGAAATCATAGACACAAAAGTATATATAAGGCATGACATTTGGAATATAAGATGAGCATTTGAACTGTTCAAATGACTGTATATATTCTCAATAATGGAATGAAATGGGGAGAATCGCCTCAACAGGTTACTTAGCTCAAATGCACACAATTCCTAGCCTATACTGGCTCTCGACCAGTCCAAATTTACGTTCCACACCATGTAAGTCCTCTATAAGCTCTTGAGGTTGCCTAAAAAATTAAATTAACTTGTCTTAGGTTATTTAAGTGGTCTTAAATTCTAATGTTTCACAATTAGCCACCTTAATACTTTGTTTATTTTGAAATCTATTTTAATAAATAAAGACAGTTTTGGTGCAACAACTTATGAGTTGATTTTCATTACCAAATGTTAAAATTATGTATTGTAGTACATAGCAAAGTTTTTAGAGCTATGTTTTGGCTTTTTAGAACTATAAGGTTTGCATAATTTCGATAAGAATCGAAGGAGATATGGAAGTCTTACAACAATGACTCAAAATAATTTTAGATTCTGACCAGCAACTTTGTAAATTTCATTTCTCCTAAACCAAAGCTTTAAAACTCTTTATTTTTATTGAATCCTAAAAACATATCCTAAAGCATCATACTAAAAAATGAGCTCAATTCAATAAGAAAAAAAGGATTTATGCTCAAAATAGCAGGATATTAGCAAAATTATGAACCCAGAAACTTCAGAATCATCAACAACGTTGAAGATGATTTTTAGATATGAAAACATTTGAATTTCAAAATATTTCTATTGGCATAAGTTGTATCCCTTTGAGTTAGCATTCTAATGCCCCCAGAATATATCCATTTCAATTTAAAATTAGGAAGTTATGATAAAATACATAGGTTGGTTCATAATAACAACATGCATATTTTCTAATGTCGTTCTACAACTTCATGAAATTCAAAATTTTTTAACTTAATGAAAACAAATCCAAATCCAGAACTTTTTATACTAAAATTTGTGGAATTTCACAATGATTGCAAATATAGAATTAGATTTTAAAAACAAGTCATTTGCCCACTAAAATTGCTGAAAATGTACAACTAAATAAAAATTTGCAATTCTTTGTTGAATTTAACAAAGTGGTGATGAAGATTGGCTTACCTAGTCGCAAAGCTTCTTTAATTTGATCAATCACCCTAAAATTCACCAGAATGTCTCAACAAACTTGTTGAAATTTCACACCAGATATCTCTTTTCTCTCCTCTTGCATGAAATGTAAATGGATCTTGAATGAAAATCCCACTAACTTGTTCTAGTGTAAACACCCATCACTAGAACAATTTAATGCCTTATACTTGGTCCTACAATATGCTAACTTTGATATGTTATCACCCATTCATACACTAAGTTACGTAATGATGGCAACAACACGCATACCGAGGCATATCAATGCTCGGTGTTTTATTTTCTTAACTTAAGCATCAATTACATAAATTCAACTATAGCCACATTAAATTAGTTCTATTAATAATATTAAACTAAATTAAGACTTATCACATAACTCTTTACCCGGTCCCACGCCAACATGCATCTTGAGGCGTGTCTCCGCTTGCGCGCTAGACTTACAAAATAAAACACTATATAAATATTACGAGGTATAGTGTACACATATACATCACAATAGGCATCCATTACTCAAAAGTAATCTAATCGCGGTCCTCACGCCGAGTATTGAGACCGTGTACCCGCTCTTGGGTCACGTCACGGATCAATAACCCTGATTACGGACTAATTTACTATTAGTAAATTTTGGGTCATTACAATCTTCCCAACTAATGGAAATCTCTTCCTTGAAATTAAACTTGACTTAATCATATGTTTAATCTCATAGTTTAATCCTATTCCTAAAAGTGGAGTCACTCACCAATCGACTCTTAGTTCTTCGTCATTTAAAGAATATGGAAAAATTTATTTCAATTTCATTCTCATTATAACTACCCTAGCCAAAATTTCAAATGATACTAGCCCCTAAGCCTGTACTTCTCAATTAACGAAGTTGGATTCACTGATCATTTAACTTGAGTTCAAATATTATGTTGGGCGAGTCCATGCTCAGATACCACATACAAATTATCACAATATATGACACTTTAGTCATAGTACTCAAGAGAAATCTTATTAGGCATAATTTTCTTTTCAAATTTTCGAGTGTGCTTACCAGGCAACACTACTTAAATTATCCCAATAATCTAACTCATGAAATATGGATTACGTTAGGTTGCTCCCGACCGTTTAATCATCATCTCTCCGCAAATTATATTGTGAAAGCTACTATTGTGTTCAGGCATGGCGGTACGTGCATAATGCATAAATAGATGGGACTTACCCTCGATACTGTGACGACCACAATTCCTACATGTGAGGTTGTTCGGCGTAAACCATCGCCAAACCCCTCGAGATGACCCAGAGAGTTAGGCGATGATCTAGTAAGACTTAACCTGCAGAAATAACACAAAACAATCTACCAAAGACTACTTAGACATATAAATAGTGCAAAAATAAAAGTCTTCTAATTCTATTAGGTGCGAAAATAAAGTAAAAAGTCGTACAAAAGTTTAACAACTAACCTATGGTTTTCACAAAGTCTACCAATGCTAAAATCCACTGTTTATTACAAAATGTCTCAAAATCAATAAAATATATTGAGAAAACCTTGGAAACAAGAATAAAGCTCTAGGCTACAACCTTACCCTTTCCTTTGTCCCAAATGACAAGCTGAGGTACTTGGGGAAAAAAATAGTGGGGTGAGCAATATATCAACAAGCTCAGTAAAATAGAAGCCTGCTTTACCATCAATTATCTAAGTAATACCTATTATATTCAAACTAGATTTTCACATTTCAGGTCATGAGACCCATAATCATTTTTTGGGCATTAAAGAAATACTTAAGCATAATAATATAGCAAGATAAGAGAAACAACAATGGCCAACATGATAATTCAAGAAGGACCAATGATGAGAATGAATGCCTTAAAGCTAAGAGGAGTGGTAATTGATATGTCCAATCAGGTAGTAGGCAATATCCTTCCACTAATGTTGCGGGTTAGATGACATGAGGTTTACAAGTCAAATTACCTATTGTCCTATTCTAACAATAGGTCCTAGCTTATCCTTCCCCCAATATTATGGGTTAGACAACATGAGTTTCACTAGTTTGAGCACCTATTGTCCTAACATAGCTTATCCTTCCCCTAACACTGTGGATTAGACATAGTGGAGTTTTCAAGTGTAAGTCAAGGGCTTCGTAGAGCTGTAGTGGAGGGAGGTAACCTGATGCATCCGACCTTCTAGACCGAGGTACCAATTCAATCATTCACGTTATATCAATTCCATAGGCATTCAAGAGATAGAGTAACAAAAGGGACATGATATGAAGTAGATTTCAAGAAGAGATAACAATAAGAAATGATTGATACTAGAGCAAACCCCACCTACCTTTAGCATTGATTTCATATCTGAATCTTTAGCCTCGAGAAGTCTTTGGTGGTGGTCCTCGAACATCTATATTATATACACGCTAAGTAAGTTTCTATGTTAAACTATACTCGTGGCTTCTAACATATTTTTGAATTAGATAAAGTCTTATTTTAAGTGATTTATGACTTCCATGTTGTTAAGCTTTCCACAATATTTTGAATGATATAAAGAACGTAAAAAACATTGTTAAAACGAAGAAGTTATGCCACTTTTATGAACGGGTGAAAATCAGTGTGATTGGTACTGTTGTGATGCCGTGACAGAGTTACCACCACTGTGACTCCAAATTGTCGTCTCGTTGATGCCATGTATTTACACACACATGTATGGCACCGGGATGGTGTCAACATCAGGGAAGCCTTGAATTTCCTGGTTTTCTTCTTCTCGACTTTCGACCAATTCTTAACCACTTTGAGACTTTCAATACATCAAAAATAGTCCAAAATCGAAGGTTCTATCAACCAATATCAATCAATTGGTGTTTCAAACGAATTTTTACAAAAACAAGCCAAAAATCCAAAGTTTTGTTGTGAAACCTTTCAAAATCCGAAAATATAATTCAAAAATCAGAAACATCATTTCAAAACACTACAGCCTCGGATCTAAATTATCATCCCACTATAAATCATGTGTTTATAATCAATTCGAGCCAAACATCAATTTTAACTCCAAATCCACACATGTAATCATTGGAATCATGAAGAACACAAGTTGAAGTGTGAAAACATTCTAAATTCACTTTGAAAACTTAGGGCAAACCAATATCCCAAATTACACTCCCACAATCCATGATTTTTATTCAAAATTAACAAATTGGGTTGTGAGATTTACCTTGTTTTAGTGATCCCCAACTTGTGAAGTTGATTTTAGTTCTCTAACACTCCAACCCTAGCCTCCGCGTTGTGTATTGAAAAAGATTTCAACTAGGTTGTAATTTATATTTATATATGTCTAAAGATACAATGTTTAAGTGACTAACTCCTAATCCCTCATCTAATCTTGTGCCTATTAGTTCCAGGACCATCTAACATCCTTAGTTAAGTCCATCCAATTTAGAAGTTTTTACCAATTTACCCTAACTTGTTCGAAAAGTAACTACATTTTGACTAGTTCACTTAGGCTAATTCCACTCTTTGGTCAACCTTATAGTATATAATACACAAAAACACATACACCAACATACAATGTCATATTTAATTACCCAAATAACCCCTTACTAGGGTTAAATTATTATTTTAAAAATTCAGGGCGTTACAATATTCCTAATTTTAGGAAGTTTCATCCTTGAAACTTATTGTTTGACATAGTTCTTTATGTTATCTACTCAATTTATCTCCTTCGCATGATTCATAAATAACTTGCTTATCCCAACACTTGAATATCGATAACCTTGGTCCCATCAACCAAGAATTTAGGCCTCTCCTTGAGACTTTCAATCTTAGTCATTGCTCTTAAGCTAAACATCTAATATTTTAAGCAATCACTCATCGAAATTGATGATATTCCACACTTACTACCGGAGTCGTAATATAAACCTGAGCATATTCACGAAAACTAAGTGTGACGACCCCTTCTCAAATTAGGGCACCGCCCGGCTTAATCTTGTTACTAAGCCCTAATCTCACCATATAGGACATATTAAGGAACTAGTCAGCCTATGACAAAACCATTTACCTACTTATTATTTATTATTTGTTTTAAATATAAACTTATACTTATCCTATGTCAATTCATATATCCGAGTTAATTAAAATTTTGTTTACTTAAAGTTTATTTAGCGAAATTTTTAACAATCTAGCAGAAGCTTATAACATGAGTCCTAACAATTGTTAAAAAATTAGGGAATAAAGACCACATGCATATATATGATGGAACGACGATATATAATATCATGTGTCTGGTCAAGGTACTACTCACTCAACACATAATATACAACCCCAAAACTATATCATATACATATAAAAGTAATACATAAAAAATCGGAACCTACAAAATCGGATAAAGTAGTGCTCCACTGACTCAGAGGTAGTCGCAGATCTTCTTTTTCCCCGGTCTGCTACTCGATGGATCTGCACCTAACGTCACAACTAGACGTGAGTACATGAAAATAGAAAGTAATACTGAGAGACATTTGTTCACATTCCTAAGTATGCAACAAGTATCAAAAAGCATGATAATAGCAACTATGCCGAAAAAAGAACATTCATCAGCTAAAAAACATGAAACTGACACATGGCCAAGTAGTAATGATCTAGGACCGGTCGCCCGTGATATTCATCACATAAACCTTTTCCACTACATGAGGATGGAGCCTAGCTCAACATCAATGTGAAGTTCTGAGCAGTGCTCTTGCCTTTATAACCTTTTGCTGGTGCCAGTCACCTACAATATATACTTGCCAACAACCTCGGGACTCATTTCTCCATGTGCTGCATAAGATAGTGGAGAGATCCCGATCACCCTGGAAGTCTAGTGACCCCTGTATGTCCGACGAACCTTGATCCTAGATATAAGAACCACTTTCATATTTCAAGAAATAACATGTTTTGAGAATTCAATAATGCAACTGCATATCTAATTCACAAAGAAAATAGATTGGAATACTATGTAACACCAACCTAATGGCATGCTATTTCAATGACCACATGTATGAATAATCAACAATGACATTGCACATGATTTGGAGTCAATGAAATCATTTGATTGACAAATTATACCATGAAAGCAACATCATGTAATGAGAAAGAAAAACAATTCATGGAATATGGAATACAAAGGCAATTCAGTCCAAATAAATGGAAATAAACGTATGAATATAAATGAAATGTAATGAAATATCTCAATCAGTTTACTTATAATCCACGCAATTTCCTACGCTACTCCAGTCTCCCAACACCTCGAAACTCGTATTTGAATCCACAAAACACTTCCCTAGTTTCCTGATATCAAACTAATCCAAATAAGTTGGGTTTAAGTCAGGTCCAATGGGTTGAGGAAATTTAACCCAAAACATACTAAAAGATCACCTCATTTCGATAACTAGGTAGGGAATTATGCCTTTAACAATTTTGGTTTTAAAAATCTTCTGCTGCATTTTAGGACCTAATTTTAGAGCATTTTTGGACATGAAAACATTTGAAGTACAACATCTCTAGTTAAGAAAAGTTGTTCCTCTTTGAGTAAGCTTTCTAATGCAATCAGTTTGAGTCGATTTGGATCTAAAATGAGCAAGTTATGACCAAATTACATAGACTAATCCTTAATACAACATGTAGAAATTCAGTTTTGGTCTTACAATTTCAAAAATTCATATTTTTATGATTTCAAAACCAAACTAAGAACTTTAATATAGTTGGATTATCAGCTTTAAATGAGGAATCCAAATATATAAACCAATTGCATAATCTTAATAATCTATCCTCTGAATTTGACCAAAAACTAGAATGGGTTTCAAGTAAATAGGGAGATATGTACCTAGTTTGATGAACACCTAATTTAACTTGATCTCTCCTTCACCAAACCCACTTTGGTTCTGGTCTTCTTCATCCTCCAACCCTTCTCCTTCTCTCCAACAAGTTTCCTTCTTAATTAATCAAACGAAATGAAGCTGACTTGGTTGTATGAGTTCATTACTAGCTTTATATAGTAAGTGGATGTGGTTGATTAATAACCGTTGACTCATTGTATACACGTTTCTCGAGGCTCATCTAGTGATACACCTATTAACACATGCCCTACTAACTCATGCTATGTGACACCAATATGTAACTTCATTGATGTTGAGATGAGTCAATACGTATCTCGATGAAAATCAAGTTGCTATTGTTTTAACTTACTAACTTAGCTTCATTAAGTGTATAATCAACCATAGCCATGTATAAATCACTATAAAAGCTATACATAATCCTACGCCAACTTACCATATCACTCTCTACCTCGATCCCACGCCGGCGATAAACTCGAGGCGCATTCCCACACACGTTTCGACACTTATATGTAAGTAGAAATGACTTAGTAGTCTACACATATACAATACACTAGGCATACACCACAACAAATATAACATATACCTCGGACATCTCGCCTCAGTTATGACACATATCTCATTCCGGGTCCCACATCATGGGTCACTTGATCTTAATTAAAGAGTTCAATTCAAATTAGAAACTTAGGCCGTGACACTAAGACCAATTATGCAACCTAAATACTAGAACGAAAAGCCATACCAAGGTGCAGCATGGTGCCCAATCCATGTTTGTAACCCCTTCCATAACCTGGTAGTAAATAAACCTGCCACCGCATGACATAAATAAATGCATCGCGGATCGAAATAGTGAACACTAGCACACTATAACCTTGGCTATATTGATTTGTAAACCACTCAGTCTGCATTGCAAATCCTTCGATAAAGTTGGAAAAAGTAGGTAAACTTAGACAATCATTGTTAACAAGCTCTGATCACAATCAATGAATCTTTTCTCTTTGAGGAACTCATTCTCGCAATTTCATGTTACCCCATGTCAATCCTTTGACAATTTATTGTTCTTAAAATAACTTGTAATCGATTTTTCAGTTAAATACAATGTAAGATGTCGTGGGATTTTTGTACATGTTCATCATTGTACGTTCATAGGATACCCTACTTTATTGACATCCGAAACCTACTGAATTATAAGTCAAATTCTTATTGTCCAAAGCTTTTATACGAATAAACCCAAAGTCATATTATTGGATCTCGCTGCGTTCCCTAAGTAATTAGACATAAATTCCACCTCATTTCCTTATACCTTTTCATTTGTCATCACTTCTACTATGCATTCTCGTAATACTTTACTTCCACAATCCCAAGACCTTGGGATTTGAAATTTCACTAAGTTAGAAGTACACAAGTTTATATACTCCACATTGTACGTTTGTGCTAACTCACAGTCCTTTTTAGTTTTTTCTTGCACCTTCCAATCGGATATTCATGAAAGTAACTTACTCATTAATTTCTCATCATTTTTATTTCCTTCTCTCAATACAAAATAATTTTAGGCCACTCCATTCGAAATCTCTTTGGAAAGTATCATCCTTATCAAGGAATCTCCTTTCAACTAACAATTTCCCATTGTGTGCTTATGTTTTATATGTGACATATATTATAAATTTGAAGAAATTTCATGCCTCGAAGAGTTATTGGTAGTCCCACTACGTTTCATCCTTAATAGATAACTCTCAGGTACTTAACCACGGTACCTTTCATTCTTCATTACACCATTCTATAAATATTTATGGAATTGGACTAATTTATTGATTTGTCGTGATTGCAAGTACTTTTCCCAAGTTGCAATAATTTTAGATAGCTTCATTTGAAAACCTTTTTAGAAATTTTTTTCCTTATTATGTTCTATTTCGTAAAACCTTTTTCTTTCTCGCGTATGCAAATCTAAAATTCAAATTTTATCTATTTGATTTTCATTATAGACACAATCTTTCTCTTACGTACTTTTGATAAGTTGGTTATTATATGTTTTTATTAGTTTAATTTAATATATTTAATTATGTAAAGTCTCTAAAATATATATTTAATTATATTTATTGGTCATTTTCAGGTGAAACAGAGTGCGCGGTTGAATTCGTGGTGGAAAAATACTTGAAATTGAGTATTTACTAATAGTGATCCGACGCCGGACATTTTGCCTTGAGTTACGTGTTGCGCGGTGGGTAGAATAGGAGATAGTAGCAGTAGGCCGCCACATGTCACTTTGCCATTGGACAAGCATGTCATTTCCAGCGTTTTCCACCAACCAGCGCTCGCCACGTGGAGGGTTTTCCAGGCACCACAGCTTCATACTTCTGCTCTCCACTAATAGGAAGCGCCACGTGGCGTCTCACAACATACATCACACCAGCATTTTTTCTCCTAGTTCAGGAGCTCTTCAATTTCCTCGGGATACGTAGTGTACGGTCTCCATATCTTCGCTGAGTCGTGCGAGTTTCTTCACCGCAATCTTGCCGCCACGTGTCGCGCTCTCACCTAACCACCATGTCACAAGCTCTGGTCCAGCCAATAGGAGAGCGCCACTTCAGTTGCTTTGCTGGAAATGAACCAATTGCGATGCGCCATATGGACAGAACCTATTTTCAAGCCAAAAATAGCCATACGATGCTCCTCGACGCACGAGTCACCTCCCCAACACCTAAAATTAGTTTCTCTCACCTCCCGGGTCCAATTTTTAGTAGTTTTATATATTAGGAACTTAGAGTATTATTAGAGAACACCGAACACCGAACACCGAATATTATATTTTTAGCATCGACTTTTCTCGACGATGGCCTCGGTCGGCAAGGAAATAAGTCGGGATCATGAATTCATGGCATATTATGCGAGATCGTTTATTTTATTTTAATTTAGTTTAATTCTCCTATTTCATTATTGTTGCTTTTAAGGTTTATGATATAGATCTAGGGTATTTATGTGGCATGTGCATGCTTTTAGGGGGACAACCTATAGTTATTTGGACCATTAGTATCCATGTAATTGTGCTTTTGTACCAATAAAGTGACAAACACTCACCCATTTGCCGTAAAACCCTTTTGGTTCTTAAGTGTGCAACAATTGAATATAGGTTAAATCGGAAGCGGATGCAATCCGGTTATTTAGGATTAGTGTTCCCACAGATCCATATTACTGCGGTTAGTGTATTAAACTTGATTGACGCATGTTTAGGGTTATGCATTAATTAGGGAAGTATTTAGTGGCAGACGTCGTGGCTATCGAGATTAGGGGAATGAGGAATTTCTGGTGGATGTCGATTTTCTATAGCTAATCTAGGAGAAATTAAATTAATAACTTTTTGGGAAAGATTTAAGTCCATGATTGCCATTGAATCTTGATCCTGATTTGTGGAACTATAAACCTAGGTGTTACCTAGGTGTTTTCTTGAAACTATTTGAAAATTATTTTTATTATTTTATTTAGTTAGTTTAGTTAGTTTAGTTAATAATTTATTTCAAAACCCCTGATTTTTCCTTTTTGTTATTTTTGACCTAAGAAAGACTACCAATCTCTGTGGGATCGACCCTATGCCACTATTCTACAAAATAGTTGGTTTAGAAATTTTATTTTATTAACGTGTTTGGCGCTGGTCACTTTTTGGCGCGTTGCCAGGGATTGGCTTTCTTTCTTTGGTGTTTTTATTTATTTATTTATTATTATTATTTATATTATTAATATTATTATTATTTATTTTTTTATTTATTTATTTTAATAAATTGGCGCACCCTTGAGTTTTGTTAGGTTTGACTATGGATTATATTTTTTAGCATAATTTGAGCATTTTTTAAGGAATTAACATGTTTATAGGATTTTAGGTGTTTTGAGACTTGGTTGGGACATATACAACTTAAGTCGCCGCATTAGCAGCGGGTTTTTGAGTATACCCAAAACCCTATACGTCATTCCATGATCTTGTTGATTTCACCCTTAGTTGAAAGACTTCGGGCTCGCAAGACTTGATAGAAATCTTTTCAGTTGACTCTTATGTTTACTAGTTCTTGCTCTGGTTATGATTGTTCTTTTATAGTTTCCTTAGTTACCTACACATGAGAGATTTTGTGCGTTCACTGGTTTTTAGAGACTTTTTGTCATGCATGCATTTGTATCATCCTCTTATCCATGTTCTTCTTCACCAATGTCTTTTTCTTTTTGTTATATGGATGCCTTGACTTTTTTTGAACCGTGAGGACAAGGTTCAGAAGACGTTTGGGGGTATTTTAGGGATTGTGGAATGAGTTTGGATGGATTCTTTGCGAAAGGCCGCAGGTGAGATCGTTTATTTTTTATGCGGTTATATGCGGTTGTCGGATGGTAATGCTGGTGTTTTATATCATTTCTTTCATTTCTTTCATTTCTTGTCCCTTCATATTTCTCTCTCATTTCACTAGGATTTGATACATTTTCATGCATATATATATATATATATATTATAGGTTTTTATATTTTTATAGTATTTAGAGTCACCTGAGACTTTGTTCATGCCTTTGGTTGTGGATGAGTAATTTACAGGTGCTTTTTTAACTTGAAACTTAGGGAGATTTAGGAGAAACACTCAATCAAGCTCGTACCCACCATTTTTATGATTTCATGATTAGGGACTTAGTTGATGGTTAAACTTTGTGCTAGATAACGAAAATGAGTAGACGGTCAAACTTGTGCAAGTTAATTATTTTAACCCATATTAGGGGATTTTCTTGATTATAGTGAAAGTGAGAAGGGCTAACAGGAGTTTTTTGTTAATATAGAGAGTCCCACAGGTTTCCATAGTAAATGGAGCAGGGAAACTTGTGGTGGAAAAAGTGAGAAAATCGGTCCATAGGAAATGGAGCAGGAACCGTATTAATTGAAAAAAGTTTTGGAGAAAAAAATGAAAAAAAAAAAAAAAAAATATATAAAGGCGGAAGTTGTGAAACTCCTCAAATAAAAGATTTAGTTCAAGTGCTTTCACTATATTAAGTGAGATTTAAACTTGCATGCTTGAATGTATAGACCAAGAAAACTTGTGAGTAGTTGATTGCCTATGCTTTGACCGAGTCTTTGTCTTGAAAGTGAGATCTTAATTGTGTTTGGGTTGCGAGTCTTGACATATCATAACTCTGTAATTTCTTGAGTTGTTTTTTTACTTGGTGACTATGTAAACTAAAGGAACTCCATGAATTTAGAGTTGGGTATAAGATTAGTTGAGTCAGTGCATTACTATATTATGAGTCTAGTTTAGTTTGTGTTGTCATCTACACCTTTGGTGGGATGTGCAAAGGCTTAAGTTTGGGGTATTTGATAAGTTGGTTATTATATGTTTTTATTAGTTTAATTTTGTATATTTAATTATGTAAAGTCTCTATAATATATATTTAATTATATGTATTAGTCATTTTCAGATGAAATGGAGTGCGCAGTTGAATTCGTGGCGGAAAAATACTCAACATGGAGTATTTACTCTTAGTGATCAGACGCCGCACAATTTGCCTCGAGTTACGAGCTGCACGGTGGGTAGAATATGAGACAGCAGCAGTAGGCCGCGACATGTCACTTTGCAATTGGATAAGCACGTCCTTTCCAGCGTTTTCCGCTAACCACCGTGGCGGGTTTTCCATGCACCACTGCTTCATACTCCAGCTCTCCTCCAAAAGGAAGTCGCCACGTGGCGTCTCACAACACACATCACACCAACATTTCTTCTCCTCATTCAGCAGCTCTTCGATTTCCTCGGGATACGCATCGTGTGGTCTCCCAGATCTTCGCCGAGTCGTATGAGTTTTTCACCGCCATCTTACCGCCACATGTCGCGCTCTCACCCAACCACCACGTCACAAGCTCCGGTCTAGCCAATAGGAGAGCGCCACGTCAGGTGCTCTGTAGGAAATGAACCAATTGCGATGCGCCACATGGACAGAACCTATTTTCAAGCCAAAAATAGCCATACGATGCTCCTCGGCGCACGAGTCACCTCCCCAACACCCAAAATTAGTTTCTTTCACCTTTCGGGACCAATTTTTAGTAGTTTTATATACTAGGAACTTAGGGTATTATTAGAGAACACCGAACACCGACTATTATATTTTTAGCATAGACTTCTCTCGACGATGGCCTTGGTCGGCGAGGAAACAAGTCGAGATCATGGATTCATGAGAGGTGAATCATTTTTGTTATTTTTGACTTAAGAAAGCATACCAATCTCTGTGGGATCGACCCTATGCCACTATTCTACAAAATAGTTGGTTAAGGAAATTTTATTTTATCAACGCGTTCGGCGCGCGTCAACTTTCCAACATTTTTTATTGTTGTACCATACAAGCTACACATGTTAATTATTTTAAGGATAGGATTCTCGATTTCAATGTTAACGACGTTAAACTAAGCGCAACTAGGAGGCAGCAGAGGGATTTTTAAAATTTTTAGCAAGTAGTTAGTTATTTAGTTTAGTTCATTACAATTTAAATGGATTAGTTCTAACTTTTGAAAAATTTGTGTCAAAAGTGTAAGAAATGGATAAGACATAAAAATTATGCTTATAGCCATGCAACATCAAGAAGTTGAATTTAGGATATTTTGTTAACTATTTAGTTATTTCACGTGTACATTTAGTTTAAACCTTAAGGACAAGGTTTGGGTTAAGCTTAGGGGCATCGACACTACACTACACTATGGAAAGTGGTAAGATAGGTTGAGAAATAAGGATAAGCACTACAGGTATGATTGTTTGAATTTTAATTTGAAACAATTAAGGAAGAAAGCATGGTAGTGTATAAATTGTTCACTTTACTTGCTATATTAATCTTTAAGTAGTATAGCTCAGGTTATATATAGTAATATGTAATGAATGAGTAGTTCATTTGCATGTCCATGCCTTTAATCGTGGATGAGTAGATTACAAATATCTTGTTGCTATGAAACTCAATAGAGTATTTTTAAATTTTGAAGAAGAAATAATGTACTATAGCAAACAACGGTATGATTTCATGATTACAAACCAAGAGTTAGGGAAGACCTTGAACTTGAAACAAAATCAAGAAATTATAGCACTTCATGTGAAAAAAGTTAGATCTCTAAGGATTCTATCATAAGTATGAATCTTACTTGCAAATATAAAGCAAATAAATACTTAGTGCAAAAAGAGGAAGAAATATGCATTATATATCAAAAGTTGGAGTTAACTTACTTGATTTAGTGAAAGTGAGAAGTGCTAACAAGAGTCTTAGAAATAAAAAAATATGGGAGAATCCCGCAAGTTTTACAAGAAATGGAGCAGAGAGCTTGATGGTTGAAAAAATGAGGAAGAATGATTCCATAGGAAAATGAGTAGGGACTATTAAAAGATAAATGAAAAGAAGAAATAAAGAAAAAGAGAAGGAAATAAAGAAAATAGAAGAAAATAACGAAAAGAAGGCAAAAGTAAACTAAAATTCTTCAAATAAATAATTTGGCTCGAGTATGAGTAGCTGATTGAGTTAAGTTTCCATTCTAACTATGTTAAGACCTATAGACACTTGAAGTGCTATAGGCTACCAAAGATGAGTTTGGTTTATTCTTATTTGTGAAGTCCTGAACATAATGAGAAATCATGAGATTGCATACTTGCTACTTGAGTGTTGAGATGAAAAAAACTTATGAGTAGTGATGGTTTTCGATTGTGATCTACTTTTGTGTTTTGAAAGTGAAGTTATATGTGTTGTTAAAGCTACATGCCTTAAAAATATAAGTTTTTACAAAGGAAAACTCTTGAGTGGATTGTTAACTTGAAACTTAAAGAATTGAAGGATACTCCATGAACAATGTAAATTGAATAAAAATTAGTTATTAGGAGACTTAGTAGAAAACACTTTTGCTCGGGACGTGCAAAATCCTAAGTTTGAAGGTATTTGATAAGTGATTATTTATACTTATATATAGGATTAGTTTAGTCGTATATTTAGTATAAATTTCCTTAAATGAGCTCTAAATCATGGTATTATTGCATTTTCAGGGAATTAAGGTGTAAAGGAAGGAAAAGAGAAAAAACGAGAAGAAACGGAGCATAAAACCACAAAAACATAGTTGGCGCCATTGCGACACATGTTGGCATTGTGGTAACACAAGGCACAACATGGGAAAGAAAGGCACATCGTGGGAGAGATGAAAAAGCGCACAAAATTAAGTTTGGAGATCCGGTGCAATGGCAGCTCTGTGGCACACAAGGGATGGCGCCGAGCAAGAGAGTGATGGCGGCGGAACACCAGGGACTCAAAATATACACATACAGTGGCGGCGCAGTGGCCTATAATGCATGACGCCGAGACATTAATGACAACGCCAAACACGCTGGAAATAGAAAGTTAGATTTTTAATTCAATTTAAATTGTAAAGTAGGTTTCTAATTGTTATTAAGGAGTATAAACTTACCACGTACCAACTATTAGCCACCATTAGAGTAATTTAGTTTAGGTTTTGCTTTGAGTTTAATGATTAAGGAGTTTATGAAAAGAAAACATTGAAGCCTTAACGTTTGTAATTCAAGCTTGGTTTTGTTGATTAATTCAAGGTAATATTTATATTCATCTGCAATTTGCAATGATATCCATTAGGAATTGTGATATGTGTATTTCAATGAAGTGAGTAGTCTATTTATCTTAGGTAACAATGGATCCAATGGTATGAATGCTATGGTTTGAATATGAATAAAAAGTGAATATAAAAAATGCAATGGTTAGAATTTGTATTGGTTTTAAGTATAATAGTTTAGACATACTAGCCACATGTTTAATGAGATAAGGTTTTCGAAGTTATCATGGCCATTGAAGCTTTTAATCCGGACATGAACGGTACAACCGTAAAACACACAACATTAAGAGACAATTGGTTATTATGGAGGCATGGATAGTAACCTTAGTTGGTTATGAATTCAATGTTTTAGGACTTTAAGCAATGTTGAGCTTATGTTTTTCAGCACCGGTAGGTGGAGTTCTAGTTTGCACATTAGAATCTTTTCAGTCACTGCAGTGGGTTGAAGTAGATTTGAAAGAAATTTGTCTATTCTAATTAAGCATTGCATACAATATAATGAGATGTAAACATGAATATAAAGCATAGTATTAAATTACCTAGATGAAGTTGTGAACTAAGATATCCTTAATATAACAGTTTCAAGTAAAGTTTACATTAATTTGTTGGAGTAGTTTAGTTAGTATAAAACCAATTAGAAATTGATTTCTTTTGCAATAGTTCAAAGTTAGATAGGTAAACAACTAGTGCAAAATCCTTACCCTAAGGACGATATCCATGATCAACGTAAGTTGGTTACACTATTACTACAAGCTAGCAGTTATACTTGTGGTGTGAATCAGTCCAAGTAAACTATTAATTTAGTACCTAGTAAATATGGTCTAAAATTTTCTAATGCAAAAACAACTGCTAGAAGTTCTTTTTCTGTGGTGGTAGAGTTTAGTTGGGTGGGATCCAAAGTTCTTGATGCATAGTATATGACATAAGAATCATTTCCTAACTTTTGACCTAAAACGACCCCTACTGCATAGTTGCTTACATTGTGCATTCTTTCAAAAGGTTGTGACCAATCTAGTGATTTTATCACCAGTGTGGTAATCAAGGCGTCTTTTAGTTTATTAAAAGCTATCTTACATTCTAGTGTGAACTTGACGGTAACATCCTTTTGCAAAAGTTTGCAAAAGAGTTATGAGACAACGCCTTCTTAAATAAGGGCACCGCCCGGCCTAATCCCGTAATTAAGCCCGAGTCTCACTATATAGGACCTAACAAGGAATTAGTCAGACTTTTCAATAAACTTATTACTTACCAATTATTTAGTTTTCAAATAGATATAAACATATACCTAACCTATGTAAATTCATAAATCAGAGTTAATTAAAATTTACTAACTTAAAAGTTATGCGGCGGAAGTCTTAACTAATGAACTAGCGGAAGCATATAATATGTAGCATAACCTTTGCGGAAAAACCAGGAAACAAATATCACATGTTTATATATAATGAAACGGCGATGTATAACATCATGTGTCTGGTCAAGGTACTACTCACTCAACCTATAATATATAACCCCAAAAGTATACCATATACATATAAAAGTAATATATCAAAAGTAAAACCTACAATTTCTGGTGTAGCAGTGCTCCAATGGCTCAAACGTAGTCGTCGATCTTCTCTTTGCCTGGCCTGCTACTCGATGGATCTGCATCCACTGTCACAAACTAGACGGTGAGTACTTGAAAATAGAAAGTAATACTGAGAGACATTTGTTCACATTCCCAATTATGCAACAAGTATCAAAAAACATAATAATAATACCAACTATGTTGAAAGAATATCATGCAAAGATATACTTTAGTTAAATAAATGAAATTGACACTAGGCTAACTAGTAATGATCTAGGGCCGGTCAGCCGTGATCTTCATCACATCAGCCTTTCCAATATTTAAGGATGGAGCTGTGCTCTACATATCTGTGAAGGTCGTACTTACACAGTACAATACACCTTTATAATTATCCCAAATATCAGTCATAGGGATGTATTCTTTCCAACAACCCCGAGTCTTACAACTAGTAATGTCACCCAAGTTATGCTTGCCAACAACCCCAAATCCTATACCCCGTGTGTTGCGCAAGATAGTGGAGAAATCTCGATCACCCTGGAAAGTCTAGTGACCCCGTATGTCAGCCAGATTTCTATCATAAAATGACCCTACATACAAGAACCACTTTTATATTCAAGAACATGTTATTGGAATCCAACAAATACAATTGCATAACTAATGCACAAAGGATATAGATTCACAACACTATGCAAAAACTACCTAATAGCATGCTATTTCACTTACCACCAGTAATAACAGTTAATAATGACATAGCACATGAATTGGAGTCAATGAAATTATTTTATCAACAAACTATGCTATGAAACAACCTCATGTAATGAGAATGAACAACAAGTCATGGCACATGTAGTACAAAGGCAATTCAGTCCAAATGGCTGGAAATGAACATATGAATAGGAATGAAATGTAAAGAAATGTCAATCAGTTTACTTACATACCACGGAATGTCCTATGATACTCCAGGCTCTCAACGCCTCGAAACTCGTATTCGAATCTCGAACTACTTCCATAAGTACTTGACATCATATCATATGTTTTTTAGTGTGCTTGGACATTTACGTAGCATATTAGACTCTTTTGTAGTGTTTAAGGACTTATTGAGATTTGCGGATTTTTATGCTGCCATAGCATGTAACGCGCTAATGACCAACATAGTGCGCTACCTATCCTGCATAGCGCGCTATGTGTTGCAGAACCCAATTCTGTAATCAGAATTTTGAGTTTTCTCGACACATAGGCTATGCTGATGCCTTGGGAACCCTCATACACACCTCTAAAGTTCCAAGACATCATTTACAACATGAAACAACAACCCATAACATCAAATACATGAATTCATGAAATTGAGCTATGTTAGTAGAGTAGAGAAGTTACCTAGCTTAATGAGTACTAGCTGAACTTGGTATCTCATTCACCAACTCCACTGTTTTTGCTGATTTTTGCCTTATCCAGTAGCTCCTCTTTCTCCAACAACCTTTCTTCTCGATAAAGAAATTGAAATGAAAGAGTGTGAGGTGCTTGAGTTGATCAAATGCTTTATATACATGAATAGGGTATGGTTAAATGATAGCCCTTGATCATATAGTGCACACATATCTCGAGACTTAACTATTGGACCTCCTACTCACACATGTACCACTATTTCATGCTTAATTGACACCAATTAATAACTCAATTAATGTTGAAACATGTCAACTCATGTCTCGAGACATATCAAATGGCTTATCTTTTAACTTACTAACTTTGGTATTTTAATACCAAATGAACCATAGCCCATTTAATTCACTTATAAAACCAACATAAAGCTTACACCAACTCACCTTATCACTCTCTACCTTGGTCCCACGTCGGCACGCATATCGAGATGAGTCCCTATTCACATCTCGACACCTATCAACATGTAAGCGTGACTTAGTAGTCTACAAATATACAATACACTAAGCACACATTACCACTAATATGACATTTACCTTGGCCACCTAGCCTCAGTAATTACATGTATCTCATTGCGAGTCCCACGTCATGGGTCATTTGATCTTGATTAACAAATTAAACTAAGATTAGCAATTTGGGCCATGACAAGTTATGTTTTTTTTTGAGAATTCTTTCACAAAACATCGGTAGAATCTCACATGGCCAAGAAAAGATGTAACTTCCCTCATATTAGTGGGGTATGGTGAAGTTTTTATAACATGGATTTTAGCGGGGTCTATCTCTATTCCTTTTGTTGACACTATATGTCCTAATATAAGTCCTTGATTTACCATGAAATGACATTTTCCATAATTTAATACTAGGTTTTTCTCTATACATCTTTGAAGTACTTTAGTTAAGTGAAGCAAACATTCATTGAAGAAATTACCGTATATGGTAAATTCATCCATGAAAACTTCAATAAAATGTTCAACATAGTCTGAAAAAATACTAATTAAACATTTTTGGAATGTATTGGGTGCGTTACATGAGCCAAAAGGCATACGCCTGTAAGCAAACGTACCAAAAGGAAATAAAAGTGGCATTTTCATGATATTTTAGAGCTAAAGGAATTTAATGGAACCCTGAGTATCTGTCTAAACGATAGTAGTACGTTCGTTCAGCTAGCCTTTCTAACATTTGATCTATAAACGACAGTAGATAGTGATTTTTCTAGTTGGTGCATTTAGCTTCCTATAATCTATGCACACTCTCCAACCATTTTGGATTCTAGTCGGTACAAGTTCTCCATATTCGTTTATTATAACTGTTATCCCTGTCTTTTTTGGGCCTACTTGTATTGACCTGACCCAATTACTATTTGCTATTGGGAATATCGTTCCTGCATCAAGTAATTTTAATATTCTTTTTTTCACTAGGTCCATCATTGATGGATTCAACTTACGTTGGACTTGTCTAGAGTATTTCATGTCTGCTTCAAGATTAGTTCTATGGATGCATGTTGCTGGACTTAATCCGTTAATATCGGCTATTGTCCATCCTATTACTTTTTTGAATTCTTTTAGAACAATAACTAATTTCTCCTCTTCTAAATTTGTTAATTTATTAAAGATTATAATTGGTAAGGTGTTGTTATTTCCAAGAACATATATTTTAAATGATTTGGTAAATCTTTTAATTCGAAGTCATGAGCTTTTAATATAAAGGGTAAAAGTTTTGAATGATTTATTGGCAGATCCATATAGTATGAGAGTTTAGGGAGTGTATTATATGATTTTAAGCCATTGATTATTTCTCATGTCTCTTCATCTATATCATCATTGTTATTTAAGTCCTCCAATACCTTTTCAAGTTTGTCTAGCTTATTATTTCTAAAAGCCTTATCTATTATAGGATCTAACATATCTATGATGCATACTTATGAAACATGTAAAGGATATTTCATCGCATTGTGGATGTTGAAGTTTATTGTTTCGTTATATACTTCCAATGTTAGAATTCCATTTGAAACATTTATATTAGCTATTGCCGTTTTTAATAATGGACATCCTAGGATAAGAGAGCTTTTACTAGAGAAGTGCTCTTCTTTCATGTTTATGACATAAAAGTCGGCTGGGAAAAGTAAGTCATTAACTCTGACCAATACATCCTCTAATACCCCTATAGGTTGGACGGTAGATCTGTTTGCTAATTGTACCACTATACCAGCTTCTTTTAGGGATACGTGTGTCATTTGAAAATATATTGATAAAGGCATAATGCTGATGTGACGAACCATTCTTTAAAACAAGGCACCACCTATCCTAATCTCTTAATTAAGCCCAAACCTCATCCTCGTAGGACTTAACTATGCATTTGTAAGGCTTTTGTCCTATTCTCCTCGTTAAACGTGTTCAGGACAAGTAATACACATGTCATATTATTATTGAATCTCAAAGTGAATTAAAACTCTTTACAATTAAAAAACTTAGTGGAAGTAGTGATAGTTATGCAGAAGTAATTTAAATGAATCCTAAATTATGGAAACTAGGAAATAACATCACATGCATATAAACATTAAAATATGAGAATTAAGTCTCAAGTCGGGAAACTATAGGCTCAACCTAATATATACACCCCAAAAAGAACAGTAAGACATAAAGTAGATAATACATCAAAAGTCAAGACCTACAAGATAGGAAGTAAAAAATCACCGATTGCTCTAAGATTTTCACTGATCTTCTACTTGCCCGACTTGCTGCTCGGCTAATCTACAGCCATCGTCATAAAAAAGACGGTGAGTACAATATGTAATAAAGTAATTCTTCGAGATTCTTATGTATATTTCCAAACATAATAGATTGGTATTTAAAAGCATAAATATAGCGAAGTGCTGAAATGGAAATATGCTAGAAAGCACCACAGTTAAACAAAGTGAGACTAACACATACTAAGTAGTAATGATCTAGGTCCGGTCGGCCGTGAGACCTATCACATAGGCCTATATTCCACTACCTCTTGGGAGAGTTGTGCTCTACACCTCTAACGAAGGTCGAAGATGAGCTCTACGCCTTCATGATTTCTCATTTATATATTATTGTTGACTACCACGAGTCTCGTTAACCTGTGTCATGTGCAAGTGTATTGGTGAGTGCCAAAAACCCCGATAGTCTAATGAGCCCGTGTGCCTCGCATCCCATGTCGTGTAATAGATCCTAGATTCTATCACTACTTTAAAATTTCAAGAAAGAATCACATCAAGGATTTCAAGACATGGCAATATGCTTCGAAGCCAACAATCATAGATTACAAGTCCATAGGAATTCAAACTTCATTTCTCTAATCCTAAAAGCATGCTATTCTTGATCACACTTTCATCAAAATAGTAAGAAAGACATGGAACACATGAATAGATTCAATGAACATACAAGCAAGTAATAACATGATAAGAATACTCATATAATGAGTAGAATGTGAATCAAACTCTTGATATAAGATATCAAGGCAATAACTGGTCTAAAGACTGTAAAACAGAAATCAATAGGAATGAATATTAAACAAGAACCTCAACAAGATTACTTACATGTCACGCAATGTATTCCCTAGCTTAACCAGCCTCCTGAAACCCTAAAACTTATACCCGAACTCCCTTGACTGTTCTCTAGGACTTTTGGTATCATTTAGTATGTATTATAGTGTGTTTAGGCCTTTAGTTTGAGTTTTAGGCTAAGCTAGATATTTTAAAGGTGTTTTGAGAAAATTAAGATTTTGTGCTACCCAGAACCCCTATAGTGCTAGGAGTTTTCTCTAGTGCGCTAGAGCTATTTAGCGTGCTAGAGTGTCCTCCTGGATTTCACAACCACAATTCTGGATTTCCTTTCAGGATTGACCTCCTCAAAAGCCTCAGATCCCCATTCTCCACAACTCGGGATTCGTAACATGCATATAATTCATCAAATTTGTAAACCAATTTTGAAAATGATTTTAGTGAAGAACACATAAAACTTCAATAATTCATAACTTTTTGATTTTAAATCCAAATTGGGAACTTCTTAATAGCTGGATTATCAGCTCAAAACGAGGAACTCAAATTTGTAAAACAATTTTGAAGATGATATCATTTATCTTTTGGAATTACACAAAAACCAGAACTGAACTAATATATCTAATTTTACCAACAAACTTTAATTTCAAAAATCAATGTTCAAGGACTCACTTGATGTTTCATTTAGCACATTAAATCAGTGAAAAAGGTTTCCAAATTCATTTTTACCACAACCTTCTAATTCAAGACACTGTGCTCATAAAATTAAGGCATGTAGAGGTGGTGAACTTCATTACCTAAATTGTCGCTTGATTCCTAGCTTGATTTCTTCAATTTGATGCTAAATTTGATCTCTCTCCCACAAATCCTTAGAGAACTCCAGCAACTTAAATCTCAAAATTTCCTCTCTTAATGAATCTAGACATTTTGCATGACCATTCACCAACACCTATATATATGTAAATAAGCTTTAACTATGGCCCTTGATTTTTCCACAATTGTGACCTTTATTCCCTAGTTTTTCCATAATTGTTAGGCTTTATGTTATAAGCTTCCGCTATTTAGTTCAAACTTATGTTGAATAAAATCTTAAATAAGTAAAAAATTTTATTTACTCTGATTTATGAATGGACATAGGATAGGTATAGGTTTATAATCATTTAAGAAAATATATATAATAATAATTGGTAACTAATAGGGTTTTGGAAAGGCTGATTATTTCCTTGTTAGGCCATATATGGTGATATTAGGGCTTAATAAGTGGGATTAGGTCCGGGCGGTGCCCTAATTTGAGAAGGGGTCGTCATAGTTAGTATCAGAGCCTAAGTTCTAGAATATTATGGACAGTTTATGGAATTTTCCAAAGTTGGGATATCATAGTCACATGTGGTATCATATTCTATGTTTATAAAGCTAAAGAGAGCCTAAGTTGATAGAGCTTAAGATTGTGGAAAATAGTCATTCCACAATGTGATACCAAAGCTACAATTTATAGGAAAAGTCCTAACCTTTCCAATAAATAACAAATAAATTTTAAAAAAAATAAGTAAAAATAAATCCTAGCTGTGGAAACCAGATGATCATTGCCTAGAAACTATGTGAAAGTGAGAATGGGATGTCTTATATGTATATATATATACATATATGTTAGCTTTGCATATGTATATATGCGTTATACACATATATATATATATATATATATATATATATATATATATATATATGTTAGTTTTGCATATGTATATATGCGTTTTATACGTAGTAGCTAATTCGCATTCGCTATCAACTTGTAAATACTGATGATGGATTCACGCGATAGCGAAGATGCAGGTGCAAGTGGCAGCCAACCTTCTATACCATCAGCTGACGATTTCAAAGGCTATCTGATCGAGTAGCTGCTTAGGGATAGCAGTTGACGGAGTTCGTTGCCATGATGACTTCATATTTTTCTCCACCAGTAGAGACACCAGCCCCTACTACTATGACTACTCCCATGATACCGACAATAGTGTCGGTAGTACAGTCTATACCGGTAGTGACACTTCAAGTCACAGAGACAGTTTTTACACCATCTTTCACACATCCATCTTCTAGCTTGACAACAAAGGTTCAGCTGGTGAATGATTTATTCAGACTGAAGCTTGTGTACTTTGATGGTCAGTAAGACTTTGAGAAGATCAAGAAGTGGGTACTATCTCAGGAGAAGTTATATAGAGTCTTAAGAATTGAGGATAGACTCCGAGTTGAGATTTCATTGTACACTCTACAGAGAGATGCTGATTTATGGTGGCATGCGACGATAGCTTCTGACGAAGAGTTTGAGTTATGGGATGCCTTCAAGATGAAGTTTTACCAGCAGTACTTCCCACCTGAAGTGATGAAAAAGTTGAGAAAAGAAATTCAAGAACCTAAGACAGGGAGCTGATGAGTCAGTTATGAGCTATAAAGATAAATATGGCTATTTGAGGTAGTTTGATGGGGATTTAGTGAGAGAGGATTTGGATGATGTATACCATTTTGAAAATGGATTGAGACCAGATATTTAATTTTATATGGTTAGTTCAGGTGCCATGACATTGGGGGAGATTTATGAGCGTGCACTCTCTCACGAGACATATTATTTGGGCAGAGTTACCGATGGGACACCGTTAGTACCAGTGTTGACACCCGATCAAGTTGCGGAATATGAAAGGATGAGACAAAGGGGCAAAGGACCGAGGAGATGTGATAGAGGTTCCTAGGGAAAAGGAATATCTACAGCAGTTGTACCATATGTATCATCTCCTATGCCTTTGCAGACCATTGTTGGTAGACCTCCTTTACCACCACCAGTTAGACATGCATTGCCAGCTCCTACTACTATTACTACAATGCCAGCTCTACTAGCACCACTAGTGCCACGTCAGCAGTAGTAGGGTGGTAGAGACCGAGGCAGAGGTAGAGGTAGAGGTTGAGATAATTCCTGATAGGGGCAGAGACAAGCACATGCCCCGAATCAGGTTCAAGGTCAGCGCAGACCTATCACTTCTTATAGGTGTGGTCAGGTTCGGTACGGGATTAGAGATTGTCCACAGCCAGTGCAGCTGTGTTTCCACCATAGAGTCGAGAAGGTGTACATATGGTAGCATGGCCCGATGTAGATGCCATACGGAGACTCATTGAGGGTATGGTTTCCATTTATGGTAGACAGTTATATGTTTTGTTTGATTTGGGTTCTACAAGTATCTTTCATTTCTGGTCGCATGATAAGCATCTTAAGCTTGACATTGGTTAGAGTTAGTATACATTTGACTTTGAGTACTGCAGCTGAGGATAGAGTCTACCCTAATTGTCTTGCTGAGAGATGTCCAGTAGAGATAAGTGTGGTAGATCTACTTGCAGACTTCAGGGTTCTTGAGTTTTTACAATTTGACGTATTTTTAGGGATGGATTTGTTAGCAGCGTATCACGCTCATATCGACATTTTTAGTAAGAAAGTGATATTTAAGATCCCAGGGCGTCCGATGTTCACATATAGTGGTAGTACACCTATAGCCGAGGGCATTAGAGGTTGACTTGAGACTAGTGGAGTGATGGTGACTCTGGTGTCATTATACACCATAGTAGAGAGTCAAGGACCTAGGCTTAAGGAGATTTCGATTGTGTGCGAGTTTCCAGACGTGTTTCTGAAAGTCTTACCTGGTTTACCACTATTGAGAGAGATAGATTTTATCATTGAGTCGGTACCAACCATTATACCTATATCTATACCACCATACCGTATGGCTCATAAAGATTTTAAGGAGTTGAGGAGTCAGTTACAGGATTTGGGAGAGAAGGGATTCATCACATCTTCTATGTCACCATAGGGAGCACCGGTCCTGTTTGTAAAGAAGAAGGATGGTACTTTGAGACTGTGTATCGATTATAGACAATTGAATAGGGTCACAAACAGAAACAAGTATCATTTACCAAGGATTGATGACTTATTTGATCAGTTCAGAGGTGCATAGTATTTATCCAAGATAGACCTGCGATCAGGGTATCATTATCTTAGAATTAGGGATGAGGATAGGTCCAAGACAACATTCAATACGAGAATGGACACTATCAATTTACAGTTATGCCATTTGGATTGACTAATGCTTCAGCCATGTTTATGATTTGATGCATCGAGTGATGAGGCCATTTCTTGACCGCTTCGTATTAGTTTTCATCGTTAATATATTGATATATTCAAGGACTAGAGAAGATTACGAGCAACACCTCATAGAGACGTTGTAGACTTTGAGGGAGCACCGACTCTACGCCAAGTTCAGCAAGTGTGAATTTTACCTGTTAAAAGTCAAGTTTTTAAGACATGTCGTTGGAGCAACAAGTATTGCTATCGATTCAGCTAAGATTCAGGCTATTATAGATTGGCCTGTGGCGACGTCAATTATGGAGGTCAGGAGTTTTCTAGAGTTAGCAGGATAGTACCGCAGGTTCATGAAGGATTTCTCGAAGATCGTTTCACTGATGACTAGATTGACCCAGAAAGACGTCAAGTTTGATTGGTATGAGGAATGCGATGAGGCATCTGCTCAGCTGAAGAGATTGTTGACTACCGCACCAATGTTGATATTGCCAAAGGCAGACAGGGACTCCTGGTATGTACAGATGCTTCTCATACTGGTATAGGTTGTATGTTAATGCAAGATAGAGGCATGGTAGCTTATGCATTTAGACAGCTAAATATACATGAGAAAAACTATCCCACTCGTGACTTAGAGTTGGCTGCGATAGTGTTTGCTTTGAAGATATGGAGACATCATCTGTATGGAGAGCGGTTCACACTCTATACTAATCATAAACGTTTGAAATACCTCTTCACAAAAAAGAGCTTAATATGAGATAATATCGGTGGTTGGAATTTCTGAAGGACTACGACTTTCTTTGGAGTATCACCCAGGAAAAGCTAACATAGTTGTTGATGCACTAAGTAGGATGCCGGTTGGAGATGCCAAAGTTGTTATATGCCATATGATACATGAATATGGATTACTCAAGGCAACGACACTGATAACACAGTCTGATATTCTTATAGATACTCAGGTGATGATTTGTGCACAGATGAGGCTTCAGATAGTGTCTACTCAGAGAGTATTAAAAGGACAGAGAGCCGACATCTTATCTCGAGATTTAGTGAGTTGTCCCAGAGTACTGAGAGTACTGACTGGACAGAGACGACGAACCATTGTTTGAGATTATGAGACAGATTATGGATATCGACAGTGGCAGAGCCGAGAGATGAGATTCTTTAGGATTCACAACATTCCCGGTTCACTGTTCATTAAGGTAGGACTAAAATGTATCATGACATGAAGAGACATTTTTGGTGGCCTGGGGTAAAAATAGACGTATTGGAGTTTATAAATAACTGTGGGATTCGCCAACAGGTGAATGCAGAGCATCGTAGACTTGGAGGATTGTTACAGCCGCTTTCCATTCCATGATGGAAGTGGAAAGAAATAACTATGGATTTTATTAGAGGATTGTCGAGGACTATCCGTCGACACGATTCCATCTGGATGATTGTGGATAGATTGACGAAATCTGCCCATTTCATACCAGTTGCAGCTCATTACATATTTGACCAGTTGAATGTATTATTCGAGAGAGAGATTATTAGGCTGCATAGGGTACCATTGACTATTACATCAAACAGAGAAGCTATGTATACGTCCAGGATGTGGCGGAGTATGCAAGAGCAATATGGTACGCGCCTAAAATTCAGCACAACTTTTCACCCTCAGACTAATGGGCAGACTGAGAGGTTGATTCAGACGCTCGAGGATATGCTCAGGGCTTGTGTACTTGAGTTTGGCGGATCGCGGGAGGAGTACCTACCATCGTGTGAGTTTGCATACAACAATAGTTATCAGGCTAGCATTGAGATGCTGCCATTTGTGGCATTATATGGCAGACCATGTCGCTCGTTATCTTCTTGGACTGAGCTACAGGACTGGGACATTGTAGAGCCTGAAATTGTTGTTGATCACGCCGAGAAAGTATGACAGATTCGCCAAAGGCTTAAAGCCAAGAGAGGTAAAAGAAGTATGCAGACACATATCGCAGCGATCTCACGTATGAGGAGGGAGCCTTGTTGTATCTAAAGGTTTCTCCATGTAAAGGTTTTCACATATTTGGTATAAAATGCGAGTTAGCATCGAAATTCATCCGGCCTTTCAAGATTAAGAAATGGGTTGGAAAAGTTACTTACGAGCTGGATTTTCTCCACATATGTTGTGGATTCATCAAGTGTTTCATATATATATGCTTCGACTAGCCAAGTCAAAAGCAGGCGAGAGACCGATAGTTGACATGAGTCAGATTGATTTAAGCGAAGGCATATCTTATAAGAAGCAACCCGTACAGATCCTAGACCAGAGGGTACAACAGTTGAGAGGCAAGTCTATACTAAATGTGTTAGTCAAGTGGCAGTTCCATGGAGACTCGGAACTCACTTGAGAATGGGAAGACTATATGTGAAATAGGTTTTCGTACGTCTTCGAGTCAAGTATCACTTTAGGTTAAGTTTAATTTCGAGGATGAAATTTCCATTAGTTGGGAAGAATTGCCATGACTCAAATTTTTAATCCTAGTTTAATCTCTTAATCATGATCAAATGACCCGTGATGTGGGACTTGCAGCGAGATACGTGTCGTAACCAAGGCTAGATGGCTGAGGTAAATGTTATATTTGTTATGGTTTATGCCTAGTATATTATATATGTGTAGACTACTAAGTCATTTCTACTTACATATAGGTGTCAAGACATGCGTAGAGACGCGCCTTGATATGCATAACGGCGTGGGACCAAGTAGAGAGCAATGATTTGAATTAGTATAAGCATTATAGTGCTTTCATAAGTGACATAAATGGGGTCATGGTTGGTTATGTATTAATGTACTTAAGTTAGTAAGTTAATACAATAGCCACTTGACATTTCTTGAGACACGTGTTGGCACATCTAAACACAAACTGAGTCACTCATTGTTATCACTTGGCATGAGTTAGTGGGACATGTGTTAGTAGGTGAACCATTAGATAAGTCTCAGGATAGGTGTGCACATTAGGATCAAGGGCTATCAATCAACCATATCCATTTCATGACTATAAAGCTTTTGGTCCACACAAGCAACTCAACTCTTTCATTTGAATTCTTAAGTGAGAAGCAAAGCTTGCTCGAGTAAAGAGAGTAGTTGGAGAAGGAAGAAGAACAACAAATTTAGTGATTTAGTGAAGAAGAACTCAAGCTAAGCTAGCGTACATCGAGTTAGAAAACTTTTCTACACCATAAACATAGCTCAATTCAATGAATTCATGTATTTGATGATATGTGTTGTTTTATGTTGGTAATTATGTTTTAGAACTTGGGAAGTGTGCATGGAGGTGTTCAAGGAATTAGCATAGCCTATGTGTGGAGAAAACTCAGAATTTTGTTTGCTGAATTTTGGGTTCTGCAACACATAGCGCTATGTAGGATAGGTAGCGCGCTATGTAGGATAGGTAGCGCGCTACACACGATCATTAGCGTGCTACATGATTTGACAGCATAAAAAATATCAGCAAGTCTCAAGAGGTCCTTAAACACTATAAATGAGTGTAATATGCTAAGTTAAGGTCCAAACACACTAAATAACATATGATATGATGTAAGGAACGTATGGAAGTATTCTGAGGATTCAAATACAAGTTTCAAGGTGTTGGGAGGCCGGAGTAGCATAGGAAATTGCATGGATTGTATGTAAACGGATTGAGATATTAATTTACATTTCATTCATATTCATACGTTCATTTCCAGTTATTTGGACTGAATTGCCTTTATAATCCATATGCCATGACTTGTTCATTCTCATTAGATGAGGTTGCTTTCATTGTATAGTTTGTTGATAAAATGATTTCATTGACTCCAATTCATGTGCTATGTCATTATTGATTGTTAATATATGTGGTCAGTGAAATAGCATGCAATTAGGTAGCTGTTACATAGTATTGGAATCCATTTCCTTTGTGCATTAGATATGTAGTTGCTTTATTGGGTTCCCAAACCATGTTGTTTCTTGAAATATGAAAGTGGTTTGTCATTACATTATAGAGGTCAGTCGGACATACGGGGTCACTAGACTTCCAGGGTGATCGAGATCTCTCCACTATCTTCCACAGCACACGAGAAATGAGTCTCGGGGTTGTTGGCAAACATAACTTGTGTAGCACACTGGGTATAAGACTAGAAGATGTTGGCAAGTATATATCACAAGTGACTGGCACCAGCGAAAATTATTAAGCGAAGAGCAATGGACAAGCCTTGACATTAATGTAGAGCTCAGCTCCATCCTCATATAGTGGAAAGGCTGATGTGATGAAGATCACGTCCGACCAGCCCTAAATCATTACTTCTTAGCCATGTGTCTATTTCATGTTGTTTAGCTGAAGTATCTCTTTGCATGTTCTCTTTACTGCATAGTTGCTATTATCATGCTTTTAGATACTTGTTGCATAATTGGGAATGTGAATAAATGTCTCTCAGTATTACTTTCTACTTTGCTGTACTCACTGTCTAGTTTGTGACAGTGGGTGCAGATCCATCGAGTAGCAGACTGGGTAAAAAGAAGATTGGTGACTACCTCTGAGCCAGTGGAGCACTACTACACAAGATTTTGTAGGTTTGATTTTTGATGTATTAATTTTATTTGTATATGGTATACTTTGGGGATTATATATTATGGGTTGAGTAAGTAATACCTTGACCAGACACATGATGTTATATATCGCCGTTCATTATATATATGCATGTGACCTTTATTCCTTGGTTTTTCCACAATTGTTAGGCAATATGCTATAAGCTTATGCTAGTTAGTTCAGACTCCCACTAAATAAAATCTTAAATAAGTAAAATTTTTAATTAACTTAGATTTATGAATGGACATAGGTTAGTTATAAGTTTAAAATCATTTTAAAAATATATATAATAATAATTGGTAAGTAATAGGGTTTTGGAAAGGTTTACTAATTCCTTGTTAGGTCCCATATGGTGATTATATTATATTGTTTGAATGTAATCTAAGTATATTACATTTTTTAGAGGGGGTTTGTTTAGATGTTTGTTTAAATATTTGGAGTATATTTAATTTGAATTTAAATTAATTACGTTTGCATTGAATTATTTGAATTAATTTAGTTAGTTTGGTTAATTAAGTTACTAGTTATAGTTTTTAGTTGTTTGGTATTTCAATTTCCATTTAATTAGATTAACTAAATTAAGAAAAACAAATCAAAAATACTTTCCTTACAAGTTTGCAAAATCCCTTTGGAGACGATATCTCATTCACTACTACTACAACTAATAGAAAATACGAAAAACTATTATCCACGCTCGACACATGTCATACAAATTTGCTAAAGGAACGATATTCGTAATCAACCTTTTTTGATCACATTATTACTACAATTGAACCATTGTACTTGTGGTCACAATTAGCAGAAAATACAATTATTAAACCATGTAGATTATTAGAAGACTTTTTTGTACAAGTAAACGAATTAGTATTTCTAGCCTACTTTTAAGTCTTTGAAATAGGAGATTCAATGTCACCTAATCATTTAACCTTACTATTAGGTAAACCTTTTCTTAAAACAGCTAAAACTAAGTTAGATATTTCTAAAGGAACAATATCTATGGAATTTGAAAACAAAATTATTACGTTCAAAATTAATTATGAACATAACTATGATGAATGACACGTGTTGAGGGTGTACAATAGTTTCCGCTTTATACTATAATTTAAATATTTTGTAGTATTGATAAGTGAGAATCATCTCCAAAGGGATTTTGCCAAATCCTTAAGAAAGGAAATTTTATTATTTTTATTTTAAATTAATAAAAATGGAATTTAAACTAACTAAACTTACTTAAATAACACAAATCAAAGTCAGTGAATTAAAAATCAATTCCAATCGATAAAAGTCAATATAAATAAACATCTAAACAATCCTCCTCAAAAATGAAACATAGATCCATTTTGCATTCCAAACATATTACTCAAATCATATAGTCGTGAATATACTTTTTAAAGAATTAAAGGTCCTAAAACTCTAATTATAAGTAAGTAAAAAACCCTTTAGTCAGCTATATTTTCTCCTTACACCGGTAGAAACTTTGAACTACTAAATCTAATAACTTTGGAAAGCCACTTCAACAAGTAGATTTAGATCTCAAATTCACCTATGATATTTAAATGGTGTTTGCCTTTCAAACTATTTGAGTTACTACTCTAATTAGTTAATGAATCAAAACATCACATATATATTGGCCACTATGCACATAATACTCAAATCCATATTTAAAATCAATAGATAATAATCTATAAAAACAGTAAATTAATGAAAATAATTAAGTTTAAAGCATTAAGCACATATTCATCTTATCATGTTTCCATAACAAAATAGATCCAGTTCATGTTTATAGTTTTGCTTAGACTAACAAACTACTCGTTCATGATGATAAATAGCAAAATGAATTTGGAATTAAAAGACATAATTAAAATTACCTTGATAAAAATTTGAATCTTCTTTAAAAAGTAAAGCAATAAAGAATGGCCTCCAAATTAAAGCAAAAATTATAAAACTAACAAAAGGCCCTAATTTCGTAGTCTAGGAATTTTATTTATAGTACATTAGGTAATACATATCCTCAATCAACTCAAACTCCTTGTTGTAATTCAAAATCCCCAAATTCGTATCCAACAATCCCTAGCGATTCAGTGTGTTAGTAGAATTGTTGGGAATATCTAAAATTTAAGACTTTCTGGTCATTTCTTGTGTCTGGCAATTTAGCCAACGATTTAGTGTCTCCAAGAATCACTGGTTTAAAATCCCAATTCTTTTTTTGGATTCTTTAGTGATTCTTCATACAATGTTTTCACTCGGTTAATTCCTTTATTTTCCTCATTTTTTTCCTTCATTTCATCATATTCTCCATATAATACCTGAAATATCAAAAACAAGAGAAAACCTCATGTAATATAGTCTTTTACATCTAAATTAATCCTAAAATGTATTATAAAATATGTATATTTATTGACTTGTCAAATACCCCAAACTCAACACTTTACCGTCCCGAGAAAATGAATACTCTCAATCATATTTTCTTTTCTTCCCTTGTATTGATTTCATAATCATATACTCTAATTCTTAAATAAAAATGATCTTAAAAAAAATAAACATATTGCCTTCATGAAAATAAGAATTATGATAGGATAGAAAGAACTAAAGAACAACCCCTTTATTTGACATTTCAACATCTCAATTATCCAATACACCTAAAAATTCAAAGTTGTATTAATCACCAAGGTCAATGCATTAGTTAGGTTCTCTCAATCTCCACTGACTAGCATCAAGCTTACGATAACTAATATCGAATCTCAAGATACAAAAATCACCAAATCAATCTCAATTTTCAAAACAATATTTAAAATATAACCACGATTAAAGTCTAAAGAAACTTTTATTTACAAATAATCATCATTTCATATTCATTTGTTTAAATATTGGAGCAAGAAATACTTCACTCGACTTAGCTATAAGCACTCAAGCTAAATCTTATATTTTGAGTTTTTCATAATCATCCATCCATTTTTCTCTATATTGATATTTCTTTCTTCATATGAATACATTCCATTTTTTCGTATTGTATTCCTATGGTTTCGTGCTCATTTTCCTTTCGAATCAGTTATTCTTTTTATAGGAATTATTCCTCTCATTTTTCCTACTACTAGATTCCCTGCTCCATTTCCTTTGGAATACGTGAGTCTCTTTATTTTTTTCTTTTAGAACTCTTGTTAGCACTTCTCACTTTCACTATAGTGAAGGAAGTACTTTTTCCAACTAAGTAAAGTTTATTGGGTATGTCCTATTTTCTCCTTAACTGTGGCATAAACTTTCAATACATATATATGAAAATATGATCAGTAATCTTTGCATTACAAGATTCCTAGAAATTTGTTTTGTTTATCTTGCATTTTTGTTTCGAACTTCTACCCTTTATAATGTCTAACAAAAGTAATTAGTACCCTATAAACTCCTCTAGTGTATACAATTTTAGGTTAAGTCAAATAGTGTATAACAATTTATTTCTATCATAAAATTTATATTTTCATGGTAATAATGACATATCACTTATATTTAAATTCCAAAGTATATATAATTCACACTTGTAACTAAAATAAGGGAGTAGCTAAACGGACACCAGTTTTTTCTTAGAGGACCCATTTTTGAAGTTTTACTTCATCGTACCTCACTTTGCTTAGTTTATCCCACTTTTTCTCAAAATTTCAAAATTACACATAATGTACCCCATTACCCTTAGCCTCACCCCAACTCTCCTTAATCCACTCAATTTCTTGATTTTAGTCATTTTAGATCATTTATACTAGGTCACCAAGTGTCGTAGGAGTATTTTTTGTTGAAAAAGGTCGGGTGTGGTCGCACCATTTCCTAAAAGTGAAGAAGTGTCGCCCGCTATTGTCAGACACATAGAGCTGACACCACACGGTATTAGAATCCAATAAATACAATTGCATAACTAATGAACAAATGATATAGATTCGCCACACTGTGTAAAAACTACCTAATAGCATGCTATTTCACCGAACACCAGTAATAACATAGCACATGAATTGGAGTCAACGAAATCATTTTATCAACAAACTATGCCCTGAAACAACCTCATGTAATGAAAATGAACAACAAGTCATGGCACATGAAGTACAAAGGCAATTCAGTCCAAATGACAGGAAATGAACATATGAATAGGAATGAAATGTAAAGAAATCTCTCAATCATTTTACTTACATACCATGCAATTTCTTATGCTACTCCGACCTCCCAACACCTCGAAACTCGTATTAGAATCTCTGAAATATTTCCCCAAGTTCTTGACATCATATCATATGTTTTTAAGTGTGTTTGGACCCTTACTTAACATATGAGACTCTTGTGTAGTGTTTAAGGATTTCTTGAGACTTGCAGATTTTTATGCTGCCATAGCATGTAGCGCGCTAATGACCATGTGTGGCACGCTAATAACCAACATAGCGCACTACCTATTGTGCGTAGCGCGCTATGTGTTGCAGAACCCAGAACTCTGCAATTAGAATTTTGATTGTTCCCATGAATTGGCTATGTTGATGCCTTGAGAACCCTTATACACACCTCTAAAGTTCCAAGACACATTTGACAACATCAAACAGAAACCCATAGCATCAAATACATGAATTCATGAAATTTAGCTACGTTAATGGAATCAAGAAGTTACCTAGCTTGATGAGTACTAGCTGAACTTGGCTCTCCTTCACCAATTCCACTAGTTGTCATGTGGTCTTCTTCCTCCTCCAGCAGTTCTTCACTTCAACAACCTTTCTTCACGATGAAGAAATGGAAATGAGAGAGTGTGAGGTGTTTGAGTTGATCACAAGTTTATGTAGTTGAATTGGATATGGTTGAATGATAGCCCTTAACCATATAGTGCACACGTTCTTGAGACTTAACTAGTAGACCTCCTACTCATACATGTCCCACTAGTTCATGCTTATATTTTTTCATTACTAACTTTGGTATTTTAAGACCAAATCAACCATAGCCCATTTAATTCACTTATAAAACCAATATAAAGCTTACACCAACTTGCCTTATCACTCTATACCTCGATCCCACGCCAACACGCATATCGAGGATAGTCCCTATTCACATCTCGACACCTATCAACACGTAAGCATGACTTAGTAGTCTACACATATACAATACACTAGGCACAAATCACCAAAAATATAACATTTACCTCGGCCACCTGACCTCGGTAATGACACGTATCTCGCTACAGGTCCCACGTCATAGGTCTTTTGATCTTGATTAACAAATTATGCTAAGATTAGTTATTTGGGCTATGACAATTTTTCTCATAATCATTTAATATTTTCGATTCCATCAAAAATTTTGAACGCAAAATGTAAAATTCAACCCCCCACATCGAAGCCCTAAACCCAACAACAATTCTACAAATAATACTGACCCAAAATGGCAAAAAACCTTAAAAAATTTTGAAACCTACACTAAAAGTGATGAGGAATGCACCCACGGTGTTGAATCGATGTTGTTTTGCTTGGACTTTGTCGAATTCGGGTTGGTGGTGATAATGCATTTTGAGAGAGGGATGACTGGGGAATGGGCGAGTGAAGTGGGTAGAGTATAGGTAAGTAAAAACTATTTTATATGGATGAGTATTGACTAATTTCACTAGGGTGGGATCCTTTAAGCAAAAATTATGGTCCAATTAGCCGCTCCCTAAAATAAATGAAAATGAAGAAATGTTAACATAATTGTGGAGAATTTTGTACATTTTTCAATCAAATAATTTATACCTCTCAAGTATTCCATACTCTCCTAAACTCATTCCAAACCTTGTCCTCAAGGTTCAAAAATTAAATCGGATTTTCAACGAAACAAACATACCTTGTGAAGCATAAAAGAATAATATATGAAATATTAATTGCTTTTCAAAATTTAAACAATAAGCATCATATAAAGAAATACCCAATTGATAAAGCAATCATTCTCATTAAGGTTCAATCAGAGTTCACATTACACACATGTAAACAAATACTTCAAAATTACAAAGTACTCTACGCAGAAGTAAATTCCTCTTCACTTTCTTTAGCTTCATCTTCATTGGTTAGTGTAATGGGTTGGGAAGTGTAGTTAACATCAAGATTAGGAACTCCCGATGGTAAACTTGATTGCGTCAAAGGAACATCAATGTTCCTCCTATGATCTTGTAAACATTCCATCCTCCTCTCCGACATGGAATGGTGGCACACTAATGTTCTTTCGTTATCTTCTAACATGTCACTATTCCTCAAGATTTTCTTCTCATTGCGTAGAAAAGCTGAAAATAAAGATTTGAAAAATCATTTTATAAACAAAAATGGTGATATATATAACATGTGACAAATCAAAAGTTCCTATCACTCGACCCAACCGTAATCATATCATGTACATAAAAACGTAATGCAAAAGAATACAAAACGTACAAAAGTATGTCGTAGCAGGCCTCTACCGGCTCAGAGGTAGTCACCAATCTTCTCTTTGCCTGGTCTGCTACTCGGCTGATCTGCACCCACCGTCACAAACTAGACGGTGAGTACATGAATTTATTTAAGTAATACTGAGAGACATCGATCAACATTCCCAAATCGGCAACAAGTATCAAATTGCATAATTTAAATAATAACCATCGTGCAAAGAGATACTTGAGTTAATCAAATATGAAACTGACTCAAGGTTAAGTAGTAATGGATTAGGGTCTGTTACGCGATCTTCATCACATCACTTTGTCCACTACAATTTGAGCTCATTCTATAGCATTTCAATACAAGTTCGAGCTCTATATCATAATGTCAAAAGGTCGTACTTGCAATTACGCATTTTCTATTCCAAGTGAATTAGTCGTCACCGGAATGTATACTTGCTAACATACCCGAGTTTTGAAACTCGTCATGTTCACCCAAGTTATTCTTGCGCCAACAAAACCCCGAGGTCCGGTTACCCCGTTCGAGGCACGTTACCCCGTGTGTCATGCAAGGTAGTGGAGAAATTCCCTAACATCCCTAAGCAAGTCTAGTGACCCCCGTATGAAAGCTGAATTTCTATCATCAAATGACCCTAACCACAAGAACCACTTTCATTTTCAATAATGACACAACATTGGAATCCAAAAGATGTAATAGCATACTAATGCACAAAGGATTTGAGTCAAAATAAACAAACTATCCTAATAGCATGCTATATCACTGACTTCCATACACAACAATCAACATGACAAAGTATAGGAATTAGAATCAATGATATACCAAACAGAGTATGCTATGAATATCATAAAATGAGCAACTGAACAAGTCATAGCATATGGATTTCAAAAGAAATTCAGTTTGAATAACTGAGAATAAATAAATAAATGGAATGAACTGTAAATAAATGTCTCAAACCAGTTTACTTACTTACACACAGCAATTCCTAAGCTATCTGGCTTCCGTCGCGTCGATGTACGCACCCAAACCCCGTAATAGCTCCTCTACTGTCCTAACATTTGAAAATTTATCAATTTAGTGTTATTATTATTTATTCACAATTTATAAGTTGGTCGAAATCGGTCGAAATTGAGTTCGATACCAATTTACCGATTTCGCGTTTTTCGAGGTAAAACCAGGTATAACGCCTCTAACCGACTCTCGAATTTTTCACTTTTTATAGAAATATTGAAGTTTTATTGATTTGGGTCACAAATATATTTTTCTCTATTTTTCTGGAATTTTCCTGAATTTTCTATAATTTTCTCTATTTTCAGGAATTTATTATATATTAAAAACAGTTTAATTAATTACATAATTAAATATATATAATTAAATATATATATTATATATATTGTGGGGTGGATCCGGGTCAACCCGACTCCGGTCGATCGGACCGGTCGGTCGACCCGGTCCTCCACGGTCTGGGTCGGTCCGACCCGACCCACATGGGTTCGGGTCGACCCGACCCGATCCCCTCTTCTTCTTCTTCTTCGCGCAAACGCCTCGCAATTTTTTTTTTTTTTTTTTTTTTTTTTTTTTTTTTTTCTTTGTGAGGCGTTGGGCTCGAATCCCAATGGGTTTTGATGGCAAGGGAGATACCCTTGCCATCTCTCCCGTTCCTTCGCGTCGGCCATGGAGGTTCGGCTCCATGGCCACCACGCACCACGCCGACAACAATGTCGACAACACAACAACGATCGAATCAATAACGAAAATTAACAACTCACCATGCTTCGAGCTTGGTCGATCTGTCTCTCTCTCCCGGTCACTCTCCTTTCTTTCTCCTTTCTTTCTTCTTCTTCCCGATTTCTCTCGGTCTCTCTCTCTGTGCGTTTTGTCTCTTTTTTTTTCCTTCCTCATCGACCACTCAAATAGGATAAGATCTTTTGGTGTCCTCGAGATTCGTGCTACACGCATCTCGAGGCAATCCCAATCATATCCATTTCATTTCCACCGCCTTACTATTTGACTACATTTTTTTTTTTCGAGACCCGCACAATGCGTATCTCGAGGCGAATCAAACTCTTATGGTTTTATGTACACACTATAGGCCCACTAATAAATATTTAGATGTAGCCACATCATAGCCACTAACTTATATCATTTTCCATTTTTTTTTATAAAATGAAATTCAACTATTTACACTTACCCCACGAGCTGCTACCTCGGGCCTACGTCGACACGCAACACGAGGCACGTCCCCGCTCGTCTCGGTATCTGCATACCCGTAAATGACATAATAGTCTACACATATACAATACACTAGGCAAACAACACAACAAATATAACATTTACCTCGGCCACCGTGCCTCGGTAGTGACACGTATCGCACCTGCGGGTCCCACGTCACGGTCATTGTGTCCTAATTAACGAATTAAACGTGTATTAATTATTGGGCCGTGACAATACTTCCCAACTAATAGGAAGTTCGTCCTCGAACTCAAACTAAACGAATTTAAAAAAAAATGTACCTGACTCGAAGAGGTACGGAAATCTTTCGCGCATATAGTCTTCTCGTTCCCAGTGAGTTCGAATCTCCATGAAACCGCCACTTGACCAACACCTTCGGAATAGACTTGTTTCTTAACTCGTTGTACCCTTCGGTCAATAATCCGAATCGGTTGCTCTTCATATGAGATATCCTCACTCAAATCAATCGACTCAAATCAACTGTCGGTCTTTCGTCTGCCTTCGACTTAGCTAGTCGAAGCATTGATATATGAAACACCGGATGAATTCCGACATCTCGTGGAGGTAACTCTAACTCATAAGCAACCTTTCCAACCCGTTTCTTGATCTTGAAAGGCCCGATGAATCTCGGTGCTAATTTGCCTTTCAAACCAAATCAATAATGACCCTTACGAGGAGAAACCTTTAGATAAACTAAAGCTCCCTCATCGTACGTGAGATCGTCGCGATACATGTCCGCATACTTCTTTTGCCTCTCCTGGGCTCCCTTAAGCTTCGGCGAACTGCCTTACCTTTTCACGTGTGATCGACAACAATTTCAGGCCTTAACAAATTTCGGTCTTCGGCTCGGCCCAACAAGATGGTGAGCGACACGATCTGCCATATAACGCCTCAAATGGTGCCATTTCAATGCTCGCCTGATAACTGTTGTTGTATGCAAATTCACACAACGGTAAATACTCTTCCCACGATCCGCCAAACTCAAGTACACATGCCCTGAGCATATCTTCGAGAGTTTGTATCAACCTCTCAGTCTGTCCATCAGTCTGAGGGTGAAAGGCTGTGCTAAACTGTAAGCGTGTACCATATTGCTCCTGCATACTCCGCCACATCCTGGACGTATACATAGCATCTCTGTCTGACGTAATAGTCAAAGGTACTCCATGCAGCCTGATAATCTCTCTCTCGAACAATACACTCAGCTGGTCAAATGTGTAATGAGCTGCAACTGGTATGAAATGGGCAGATTTCGTCAATCTGTCTACAATCACCCAGATGGAATCATGTCTATGAACAGTTCTCGGCAGTCCTCGAACAAAATCCATAGCTATGTCTTCCCACTTCCATTGTGGAATGGGAAGTGGCTGTAGTAATCCTTCAGGTCTACGATGCTCTGCCTTCACCTGCTGGCAGATCCCACAGTTCCTGATATACTCTGATATGTCCGCTTTCATCCCAGGCCACCAAAAATGTCTTTTCATATCATGATACATTTTGGTCCTTCCTGGATGAACAGTGAAACGGGAACGATGTGAATCCTGAAGAATCTCATCTCTCAGCTCTGCCACTGCCGGTATCCACAATCTGCCTCGAAATCTGAGACACTGATCTGTTGTCTCCGCCCAGTCGGTACATTCGGAACTCTGCGCTAACTCACTGAATCTCGGATATAGTATGTCAGCTTTCTGATCCTCTGACACTCTCTGAGTCGACACTGTCTGAAGTCTCACTTGAGCACAAATCAGTACATCCGTGTCATTAGCAATATCTGACTGACTCAGCCTCGCCGCCGCCTCGAGTAAACCATACTCGTGCGTCATATGACATCGAATAGTCTCAGCATCTCCAATCGGAATTCTACTCAGTGCATCAGCAACGACATTTGCTTTTCCTGGATGATATTCCAGAGAAAAGTCATAGTCTTTCAAAAACTCTAACCATCTGCGCTGTCTCATGTTCAGCTCTTTCTGTGTGAAGAGATATTTCAAACTCTTATGGTCAGTATAGAGTGTGAACTTCTCTCCATACAAGATAATGTCTCCATATCTTCGAGCAAACACTACCGTCGCCAACTCTAAGTCATGAGTTGGGTAGTTCTTCTCATGTATCTTCAAATTTGTCTTGATGCATATGCCACTGTACCCTTTTCTTGCATCAATACACAACCTAAACCCATACGAGAAGCATCTGTGTACACCATGAAACCCTTTCCGGCCTCGACAATGTCAACATCGGTGCGGTAGTCAACAAGTTCTTCGATTGAGCAAATGACTCCTCGCATTCCTCGACCACGAAACTTCACGTCTTCTCGGGTCAACTTGGTCATGGTGAAGCTATCTTCGAAAAATCCTTCACGAACCTTCGGTAATAGCCCTGCTAACCCCGAAAACTCCGAATCTCGCCATGCGACGTCGGCGCCGCCAATCCAAAATCGCTTGAATCTTTCTTTGGATCTACAAAGCAATACCTGCCGCTCCAACTACATGACCCAAAAATTTAACCTCGAGACAACCAAAATTCACACTTACTAAATTTGGCATATAATCGTGCTCCCTCAAAGTCGCAACGTCTCCCCGAGGTGTCGCTCGTGATCTTCTCGAGTCTTCGAGTACACCAATATATCATCGATAAATACGATCACAAAGTGGTCAAGATAAGGTCTCATTACTCGATGCATCAAATCCATAAACATGGCAGAGCATTAGTCAAACCAAACGGCATGACCGTGAACCGATAGTGTCCATACCTCGTACTAAACGCCGTTATGTATCTATCATCCTCCCGATCCTCAATCGATGATACCACGATCGTAGATCTATCTTGGAGAAAAAGCTGCGCTCCTCTCAAACGGTGATCGAATAAGTCGTCAATACGCGGTAATGGATACTTGTTCTTGATGTGACCTTATTCAATTGTCGTAATCAATACACGGTCTCAAGTACCGTCCTTCTTCTTCACAAACAGACCAGGTGCTCCCATGGTGATATCGAAGGTGTAATGAATCCCTTCTCGCTCAATTCTTGCAACTGTTTCCTTAATTCTTCCAACTCTCGTGGAGGCATGCCGTATGGGGGGTATAGATATCGATTTCGTCCCGGCACCAACTCAATAATGAAATCAATCTCCCTCGGTGGTGGTAATCCAGGTAAGTCTTCCGGAAACACGTCCGGAAACTCGCACACAACCAAAATCTCTTCAAGTTTCGGTCCATGACTCTCTGTAACGGTATATACCGATACCAAAGTCTCCATCTCCCCACTAGTCGCAAGTCGACCTCGAGTGCTCACGGCTCTCGGTGTACTACCACTATACACGAACACCGGACGCCTGGGATCTCAAATCTTCTTGTTTTCGCAAAACAATGATCGATATGAGCATGATATGATGCTAGCCAATCCATCCCTAGCAACGCATCGAATTCCGAAATTCTAGCACCCCGAAATGCCGGGTAACTCGACCTCGTCGATCTCTACTGAGCATTTCTCCACTAGAGCATTAGGGTACACTCTATCTCCAGCTGCCGTACTCAAAATCAAATGGACTCCGACACTAACTGGTTTCAACCCTAGCATGCTGACTATGCGACCAGAAATGAAAGAAACTGTAGAACCCGAATCAAATAAAACATAAGCTCGATAACCGCAAATAGAAACCATACCCTCAATAAGTTTCCTTGTAGCGTCTGTGTCAGGCTGTGCAATCGTATGGACGACCTCTCGACGCTGTGGTGGAATCGATGTCGCCGTTGCGTGGACAATCTCGACCGATGTGTCCCTCCCGACCACATCGATAACAAGTGGATCGCTTCTCGACCGAACATGTGTCCGATCCTGGGCCCGTGCGAGATGCATGTCTCGCCCTGTGCAGGCTGTCTCGTCCTCGTCCTCTACCTCTACCTCTCGCCTCTACCACCATACCGCCGACGTGGGGGTGGTAAAGTCGGTAAAGTAGACGTAGTAGGAGCCTGGAAGTGCGGAGTCCGACCGGTGGTGGTACGGGAGGTCTACCCACAATAGTCGCAAAGGTGTAGGAGATGCTACATAAGGCACAATTGCCCCCGAACACCCCTATCCCATCTCCTCGGTCCTTTGCCTTTCTTTCGTCTCCTCCGTTCATACTCGCCATCCGATCGTGTCATCGCGGGTACTAAGGGTGTCCCGTCAGCCACTCGGCTCATATAATAAGTCTCGTGAGCAAGTGCACGCTCGAAAATCTCTCCCAAGTGTCTTCGCACCCTGGCCCGACCACATAAAACCCAATATCGGCCTCAATCCGTCGCCAAAATGATACACATCATCAAGCATCCTCCTTCACAAGATCGCCAAAGAACCGCCTCAAATAGCCGTATCTGTCTCGATATCTCATCACTGTCTCGTCGGCTCCCTGTCTCAAGTTCATGAACTCCTTCCTCAACCGCTTCATCACCGCAGGTGGGAAGTACTGCTGATAGAACTTAGTTTTGAAGGCATCCCAAGACTCAAACTCTCCTTTGGCAGCCTATCGTCGCACGCCACCACACATCGGCATCTCGCTGCAAGGTGTACGACGAGATCTCCGCTCTGAGTCTATCATCAATCTGCAAGACTCTATGTAACTTCTCATGCGACAAGACCCACTTCTCAACCTTCTCAAATTCCCTCTGACCGTCAAAATATACGGGTTTCGATCGATGAAATCTTTCACCAGGTGAACTACGTGTCGAACCAACTAATGGGGGTGTGGAAGATGGTGTCAAGACTTGTCTCCACCGCTTGGAGTTGCTAGTATCGATGTCGCGGGTACGAGTCGGCACTACGATCGATCTTGTAGTCGTCGTAAGTCCGCGTTTGTCCCGATTTGGAGGTCTTTGGTAGGGCAAAGTGGGAAGTCATCAAGGTGCAATGAAATCCGCCACCGTGCCGACCCTGAGCCTACTCGATCCGAAAGCCTCTCGGAAATCCTCTGCGATGGTATCGAAAGGTCGGCTACCGCTCGCATCGGCATCATCTCTATCGCGTGAATCCGCCATCTCCGATCGCAAATGGAGCACGAACGCGAATCGCCTACTACGTGGATAACGCATATATACACATAACAAAATTAACATGTATATAATAAATATATTGAATCCCCAACTCACTTCACTCACTTCCCAACTAATAGTTTCTAGGCGAGGAACATCTGGTTTTCCACATCTAACTAAAGTTTTCTAACTTCTACAATGTTTTTACATCTTTTAGTTGTTTCTAGCTGAACAATGTAGGCCGTTCACTACATATTGTAGTTGTTGTATCATACTGTAGAAACTCCATATTCTACAATCTTAAGGCCATGTTTTCTCAAAATCATGGCGCTGATACTAACTGTGTTAGTATCATATAGCCTAAAACCATATAAGTAAGCCAAGCTTTATAAACCTTGTCTCGATACCAACCGTGATTTGACTACAAATAAGGGCACTGCCGGCCTAATCCCTTAATTAAGCCCTAATCTCCCCTATAGGACCTAACAAGGAATTAGTCACCTTATTTAAACACCTACACACCTACCGTTTATGATACCACCTACAGTTAACTTACTTACTTACTAGTGACTAACCTATGGTTGTCTATAAATCAGAGTTACTTAAAAAAAATTTTTTCTAACAAATTATTCAGCGGAAGTCTTATTTAGTTACTAATGGAAATGAAATCCTAAGGCCTAACATATTGTGGAAAAACCAGGAAATAAATAGCACATGCATATATAAACAAAAATGGTGATATATATAACATGTGACAAATCAAAAGTTCCTATCACTCGACCCAACCGTAATCATATCATGTACATAAAAACGTAATGCAAAAGAATACAAAACGTACAAAAGTATGTCGTAGCAGCCTCACTAGGCTCGGAGGTAGTCACCAATCTTCTCTTTGCCTCGTCTGCTCGGTGATCTGCACCCACCGTCACAAACTAGACGGTGAGTACATGAATTTATTTAAGTAATACTGAGAGACATCGATCAACATTCCCAAATCGGCAACAAGTATCAAATTGCATAATTTAAATAATAACCATCGTGCAAAGAGATACTTGAGTTAATCAAATATGAAACTGACTCAAGGTTAAGTAGTAATGGATTAGGGTCTGTCGGCCGCGATCTTCATCACATCAGCCTGTCCACTACAATTTGAGCTCTGCTCTATAGCATTTCAATACAAGTTCGAGCTCTATATCATAATGTCAAAAGGTCGTACTTGCAATTACGCCTTTTCTATTCCAAGTGAATTAGTCGTCAGGAATGTATACTTGCTAACATACCCGAGTTTTGAAACTCGTCATGTTCACCAAGTTATTCTTGCGCCAACAAAACCCCGAGGTCCGGTTACCCCGTTCGAGGCACGTTACCCCGTGTGTCATGCAAGGTAGTGGAGAAATTCCCTAACATCCCTAAGCAAGTCTAGTGACCCCGTATGAAAGCTGAATTTCTATCATCAAATGACCCTAACCACAAGAACCACTTTCATTTTCAATAATGACACAACATTGGAATCCAAAAGATGTAATAGCATACTAATGCACAAAGGATTTGAGTCAAAATAAACAAACTATCCTAATAGCATGCTATATCACTGACTTCCATACACAACAATCAACATGACAAAGTATAGGAATTAGAATCAATGATATACCAAACAGAGTATGCTATGAATATCATAAAATGAGCAAGTTGAACAAGTCATAGCATATGGATTTCAAAAGCAATTCAGTTTGAATAAGCGAGAATAAATAAATAAATGGAATGAACTGTAAATAAATGTCTCAAACCAGTTTACTTACTTACACACAGCAATTCCTAAGCTATCTGGCTTCCGTCGCGTCGATGTACGCACCCAAACCCCGTAATAGCTCCTCTACTGTCCTAACATTTGAAAATTTATCAATTTAGTGTTATTATTATTTATTCACAATTTATAAGTTGGTCGAAATCGGTCGAAATTGAGTTCGATACCAATTTACCGATTTCGCGTTTTTCGAGGTAAAACCCCGGTATAACGCCTCGACCGACTCTCGAATTTTTCACTTTTTATAGAAATATTGAAGTTTTATTGATTTGGGTCACAAATATATTTTTCTCTATTTTTCTGGAATTTTCCTGAATTTTCTATAATTTTCTCTATTTTCAGGAATTTATTATATATTAAAAACAGTTTAATTAATTACATAATTAAATATATATAATTAAATATATATATTATATATATTGTGGGGTGGATCCGGGTCAACCCGGCCGGTCCGGTCGGACCGGGTCGGTCGACCGGTCCTCCACGGTCCGGGTCGGTCCGACCCGACCCACATGGGTTCGGTCGACCCGACCCGATCCCCTCTTCTTCTTCTTCTTCGCGAAGCGCCTCGCAAATTTTTTTTTTTTTTTTTTTTTTTTTTCTTTGTGAGGCGTTGGGCTCGAATCCCAATGGGTTTTGATGGCAAGGAGATACCCTTGCCATCTCTCCCGTTCCTCTCATGGTCGGCCATGGAGGTTCGGCCTCCATGGCCACCACGCACCACGCCGACAACAACAATGTACCGACAACACAACAACGACCGAATCAACAACGAAAATTAACAACTCACCATGCTTCGAGCTTGGTCGATCTCGTCTCTCTCTCGTGCGTTTTGTCTCTTTTTTTTCCTTCCTCATCATTTCCTAAATGACATAATAGCTCTCAATCCGTAGATGTAGAACTACGGGTCCCACGTCACGGGTCATTGTGTCCAGAACATATGCTTGAATCACAAATTGTAAGGGCTTTTATGTCATGAATTTTATCATATAAAATTCATTACTCTGGATCAATTGAAATTGCATAAACCTATTCTTTGTGTGCGACCTAATAAGTTCATGCGACGATGGTAGTGAATGAAAACCATTTTGGTACACAAGTCATAAGGGTCTCTAGCAAGGCATTATGACTACCCAAGTAGCATGAATATTGAAATCGATACAATCTTATGAAAAACATATATCGTATCCTTTTGTCATATGATATCCTTTGATTAAACATAAGGCATAGAAAAGTCACCTTTAGTGTTCAATTGTACTTGTCTCGATCTTAAGGTAGACTGAAGACATCCAAGTGACATTAATCATATCGATTCCCTTAGACTTGGCCATTTAATAGTCTAACATAACGAGGGATCCACTGATATATCTCTCTATATGAGAGGGACAAATTCTATCTTGATTACACACCTTCATATATTATTCACACGGTAACCAATCACAATCTTTATAATCGTCCGGTTAAAGACAACGTCTGATTGTGTCAAATTACCATGTTTCTAATATTAAAGTCTATGGTAATATCAAGTTAAAGGACTAAATGATATAGCTATCACAATTAACACCTATGACTTAATCCATATGAGGTTCTCATTGCAGGTCGGTCCGATGTACCGTATTCCCTAACAAGTACTCATGATCTCGATTCATATCCCTATACGCATGATCATTATATAACCATTAATCAAGATTCACTCTAGTCTTAATTCATTATAGTTCTCAATATAATGACAGACTAGGGATTCGATATTTTAACAAATACCCGTAGATCTTACTATAAGGTATACATGCAATCACTTATAATAAAAAAACAAATAAAAATCTCTATTTTATTAACTAAATTATAAAATAAACAATGTTTCTTGATTGACTTAGGGCATAAGCCCAAACATTTTACCGTTACATATTCTTCCTATCGCACTTTCCATGCCATTATGTCTTTCAAAAACTTTATATAATTCGAAATCTATTCCAATGCATCCGTGAACGGGTTGTTTATGTGTAACTTTTTAGAGACCTATACAAACTTCTTGAATTTTTCTTGATCTTTCTATTTCTTGAATTGTTTAGGATATTGTAGTGGTGGATTTATTAATGTTTATTATCAGGAAATGTCACTCTCCCTGGTACCGCATCTTTTTTCTGGCCGTCTCCCCTACTTTCTTTTGAGCCAATTCTGGTTCTTCTGCTACTGCAACTTCTTTTTGGTTACTTATGTCATTTTCCATGTGTTTTGCATCCCTTTCGTGCTACTCAACAGTTTGATTCTGTGTGTCATTTGTTGTATCTTTTGGGTTCACTGGATTATTGGTTGTTTTTCACTTATTAATTGGACTGCATTTGCATTCTAGCTTCAATTAGTGCTTGTGTTACTCAAAAACTGCCCATCCTTCCTTGAATTTAATGTAATGGCTAGTTGACCAATCTATCTCTCTAGGTTCTTGATGGATTGTGTCCTTTCATAATTCATCCTCTTTAGAGTTTGCTTCACATTTTCCATATCTTTCTCATGCTTCTCGAGGTGTTCCGTATCGTTGATGCTTGCAAGAATCTCTTAATTAACTTCAATGAAGTCATTTATTCACTTTGACCTACCTTCCCTTACTGGACTTGTTAATCAAAACCTAGAGGTAACTTCAGTGCATTATCAGGATTTTTATATGAGAAGTTTAGGCTATTGTATCCTTAATAATATCTTGGAGAAGGCATTCCTCTTGACCTAAAGTTGTTTCCATAGTTCTGGTTTTTCATGAAGTTGACATCTTTAAATTATATTCCTTGTTGCATGTACTATGGAATAACCACCATTACTTAGTGATTAATGGGTTGTTATATAGCATGCACTTATGGACTTTGTTGTCCCAGTAGTAGCTTCACCATATCACTACTCAAATTTGATAGTTGTGCCATGATCTCTACTTACGAATCAATCTCATATACGCCAACTATATAGACGATTTTGACATAATTGAATTTCCGTTAAGCCAAAGAGTTGGCTATGGATTTGATCTTGAATTTATTCCCTGATAATTATTCACAATTTATGATGAACTAAAACATGAATAATATAGAGAAATATATCTCAGAGTTGCATTCGATGCTCAAAACTGCTGAGTAGAATGTCAAGAAATCCATTGCTAATGTGTTGATGGTTCGAAAAGAAAAGACTAAGAAGAAGAAGGCCAAATGCAAGGCTAAAGTTGCCAAGGGTGTTGTGAATATAACAAAGCCTATGGAACAAGTTAAGCCTAAGGTTGGTTCTACTTCACAGTCCTAGAAAGAAAAAGAAAAAAAAGGAAAATTTCATTTATATCATGCACCTGGGCATTAGTTCAGAAATTGCAAGCTCTATCTTAAAGATCTAAAGAAAAAGAACAGTAGTGCAACTACTGCTTCACGTATTTATATTGTTTAAGTTAACTTGCCTACTAGTGATTCTTGGGTATTGGATATCAGATCTGGATCTCACATTTGTATTAATGTGCAGGGTCTCACCAAAAGTTGAATGATAAAGAAAGGAAAATTCATCTACGAGTTGGAAATGGAGCAAAGGTTTATGCGTTGGTTGTATGATGCTATGAGTTAATTTTAACTAGTACAATCTTTTTAGTTTAAAATAATTGTTCTTATGTCGCTACATTGAGCATAAACATCAATTCAATTTCATGTTTAGATGTAGATTGTTTTAATTTTACTATTAAGAATAAAAAATGCTCCATTTCTCGTAAAGACATTTTCTATGCAAATGTTAATTTGTGTGCTGGTCTTTAAATTCTAAACATGAAAAAGTCCACAAATATTCCTATTCTTAACATAAATACAAAGAGATTCAAGTCGTATGATTTGAGTCAAACCTACTTTTGGCATTGTCGTTTTGGCCACATAAATGAGAAACACATTTTTAAACTCCATAAAGATTGACTTTTAGATTCATTTGATTTTGAATCATATGAAACATTTGTATCTTGTTTACTAGGCAAGATGACAAAGAGCCCTTTTACTGGAAATACTGAAAGAGCAAGTGATTTATAGGGTCTACTACATACTAAAGTATGCGGTCCTATAAACACACTGGCTAAAGGTGGTTATCTGTATTTCGTTACTTTCACGGATGATTTCAGCAGATATGGTTCGGTGTATCTCATGAAACATAAAGGTGAATCTGTCGAGATGTTTAGAACATTTAAGAATGAATTGCAAAATCATTTTGGTAAAACTATTAAAGCGTTTCGATTAGATCGAGGTGGTGAATATTTGAGCCAAGATTTTGATGAACATCTTAGAAACTATGGGATTGTCTCACAGTTAGCTCCTCTAGAAAATCCACAATGGAATGGTGTTTTGGAGAGGAGAAATAGAACTTTATTAGATATGGTTCGATCTATTATGAGTCATGCAGATCTTCCTATTTCCATTTGGTGTTATACCTCATAAACTGGTACGTTTACATTGAATCGTGTTCCTTCTAAAGTGATTAATTAAACATTATATGAGATGTGGTTTGGGTAAAGACAAAGTTTTTCTTTCCTTAAGATTTGTGGTTGTGAGGTTTTTGTACGATGACGAATCTAAGAAAAATTATCAGTCGAATCTACCATGTGTGTATTTTTGGTTACCATAAAGAAACTAAAAGATACTACTTTTATAATCCCATTGAGAACAAGTGCTTGTTGCTCGGAATGGTGTCTTTAGAGAAAAAGAGTTTATTTCAAAAGACAATAATGGGAATAAAGTAATTCTTGAACATGTTCAAAGACCACAAATAAACACTTAACCGCTAGTAGGAGATCAACAAAGTCTTGAACTAGTTGAACCTTCATAGGTATCACAAGGCCCGCATAAACTGATAGGGTAAGACATCAGCCTAAGAAATTTAGATTTCTTATTACTGATCGTAGTGAAGTGTTGCTTATGGATCAAAATGAGTCTACTACTTATCAGAAAGTTGTGTCTAGCCCTAATGCATATAAATGGATTAATGTCATGAATTCTAAGATGCAATCCATGTATGATAACCAAGTTTGGAACCAGGATGATTTACCTGAAGGTGGTAACACCATTAGAGGTAAATAGGTTTTAAGGAAAAAGGTGTCAGACCGACTCAAGGTGTTGATTATGATGAGACTTTTTCCTCCTGTAGACAAGCTTAAATCTATTAGAATTCTAATTTTTTTATCTACATATTATGACTATGAGATATGGCAAATGGATGTCAAAAAAACTTTTCTAAATGGAAAGTTGTTTGAGAACGTATATATGATACAACCTGAAAGGTTTGTTCATCCTGAGAATTCTAGAAAGGTGTGCAAGCTTCAAAGAACCATTTATAGACTAAAGTAAGCTTCTCGAACTTGGAATTTTTGTTTTGATGAAGCAATTAAGGAATTTGGTTTCATAAAAAATGAAGATGAGCCTTGTGTATACAAGAAGGTTAGTGGGAGCGTGGTTATTTTCCTAGTACTATATGTTGATGATATATTACTTATTGGAAATGACATCACAACCTTGTGAGTGTCAAGTCTTGGTTAAGAAAGTGTTTCTCAATGAAGGACTTAGGAGATGCAACCTACATCCTTGGGATTAAAATCTACATGGATATACTTAAAAGGCTGATCGGTCTAAGTCGGAGTGCTTATATTGACAAGGTACTAAATAGGTTCAATATGCAAGACTCTAAAAAAGGATCGTTGCTAATGTCTCATTGTATAAATCTCAACGAGACTCAATGTCCTAAGACTAATGATGAGCGAGAACGCATGAATATGATTCCATATGCATCAGCTATTGGATCTATTATGTATGCCATGTTATGCACTCGACCGGATGTATCAAATGCTTTGAGTGCAACAACCAGATATTAATCTAACAGCGGTAAGAGTCACTGGATAGCAGTAAAGAAAGTTTATAAGCACTTGAGAAGGACTAAAAAAATGTTTTTGATCTATGGAAGTTTTGAAGACAAGCTTGTTGTAAATGGTTACATAGATACAAGTTTCCAAACCGAAATAGACGACTTTAGGTCGCAGTTTGAATATTTGTTTAATTTGAATGGAGGCGCAATGAGTTGAAAAGTTCGAAACAAGAAAGTGTGGATGATTCTACAACAGAAGCTGAGTAGATTGCAACGTTTGATACAGATAAGGAGGCAATTTGTGTCAAAAAGTTCATCTCTGAACTTGATGTGGTTCCAAGTATAGCTAAAAATGTTTGTTTGTTTTTATTATAACTAGAACGGAGTGATAACACAGGCCAAGGAACCAAGAACACATCACTGATCCAAACATATAGTTAGACGTTTTCATTTCATTCGAGAAATCATTGAGAGGGGAGACGTGAAGATTTACAGATTTCCTTCAAAAGACAATGTTGCAGATCCTTTAATGAAGGCTCTTCTACAAGCTAAACATGATGGTCATGTTAGGTAATTAGCTATTAGATACACGAATTATTAGCCCTAATGCAAGTCAGAGTTGTTGGGGCATGTTCCCTACGTCAATCTATAAATATTGTTTATCTTATAATTTTAGTTAATAAAATAGAGGTTTCGTTTGCTATTTTATTATAAGTAATTGCAAGTTTACTTTATAATAAAATCCATTGGTATTTCTTGAAATATTTAAAATGTCTCCAGTCGGTCATTATACTAGGAACTATAATGAGTTAGGACTAGTGTGAATCTTTATTAATGGTTATGTGAAGATCATACGTATAGGGATACGAATCAAGATCATGAGCACTTGTTAGGGAACAAGGTACTAGACCGACCTGCTTCAAGAAAATCACATGGATTAAGTCATAGGTGTTACTCATGATAGATATATCATTTAGTCCTATCACTTGAGATTACCATAGACGTCAATATTAGGAGCATTGTAATTTGACACAATCAAACGTTGTCTTTAATCGAACGATTATAAAGATTATGATTGGTTACCATGTGAATAATATGTGAAGGTATGTAATCAAGATATAATTTGTCCCTCTCGTATAGAGAGAAATATCAATCGATTCTTCAACATGTTAGAATGTTAAATGGCCAAGTCCAAGTAATTGATATGATCAATGTCACTTAGATATTTTCAGTTTACCTAAAGATCAAGACTAGTACGATTGAACATTAAGGGTGACTTTCCATGCCTTATAATTAATCAAAGGATATCGCACAACAAAAGGATATGATATTAGTTATTTATTAGGTTGTATCGATTTTGATATTCATGCTACTTGGATAGTCATAATGCCTTGCTAGAGACTGCTTATAACTTGTGTACCAAAATTGTTTTAGTTCACTGCCAAAGTCGAAGAACCTATCGGGTTGCACACAAAGAATGGCTTTGCGCATTTTCAATTGGTCCAGAGTAACGAATTTTATATAATACAAACATGACTAAAAAGCCCTTACGAGTTTTTATATGATTATTTATTAATAGGGGTGTATGTGTAATTCGCTTGAATTTCCTAGTTAAAATAGTCGTATTACGAATAGTTTTTTAAAAGAGCTTATCTATACATATAAATAGAGGTTGAAACCCTAAAAACGAACGAGATTTTTGTTTTTTCTATTTGCGAGTTCTCTTAATTTTAGGAGAGAAATAAAAACTTTTTCAATCTCTCTTGGGGCTTGCACTTTAAATTGTGGTCACTGTTCGTTTATAGATTTATGATATAGGATGCACACTTGAACCTCTTGGAATCGAATAATCAGATAAGGAAATCAAAGATTAAGGTATTGTTTACTTTTGTAGATCTAGTTTAATGGAACTTATTTTCAATCATTTTGGGGTTTTTCAAGATTCTTATTGAACTTTCCATTGCGTATGAACCCAAAAACCCAACATGATCGGCCTGCGCTAACCTTGTGCCTAAAATTGTGCTTGTCTCTATGGTTTCTCTCTTCCTGTCGGGAACCATTTTGGCCTCTACCTCTACCTCGGCGTCAACCACCTTGTTGTTGCTATCGTAGTGCTAGTGGTGCTAGAAGTACTAGCATGGTGGGAGCTGGTAATGCTGGTTTAACCGGATGTGGAAAGGGAGGCCTGCCCACTATACTCTATGCTGGAGCAGGATAAAATTTATAGGGTATAGTAGGTGTATATAGTGTGGCTACCCCCAATCCCTGAAAACCCTTGTCTTATCTCCTTTGTCCCTTGCCCCTATTTCTTCTCCTCTCATACTCCATGGCCAGCTCGGATGATATCGCTGATCCTAACACTGTCACATGGTGATTCTGCTCAAGTAATAGGTCTGGTGGCATAGTGCATGCTCATAGATCCCACTCAAAGTCCTGGCACTTGCACTCACTATGTGGTACCTAATGTCAAGCCTCAGTCCATCTTCGAAATGGTATACACCCTTTCAATCAATCCTCACTAGGTCCCCAACAAACTGCCTCAAGTAACCATATTTGTCTATATTGCTCATCACTAACTCATTTACTCTTTATCTCAGATTCATGATTTCTTTTTTCAACCACTTCATAATTGTTGGCTGGAAGTACTGCCAATAGAACTTCTTTTTAAAGGCCTATTAAGTTTCAAAGTCTCCATCAGCCGTTATCGTTGCATGCCACTAAACCTCAGTATCTCTCTGAAATGTTTATGATGTGATCTCGGCCTAAAGTCTATCCTTAATCTTCAGTATCTTATGAAGTTTCACCTAAGACAACACCCACTTCTATATCTTCTTGATGTCTCTATGTCCATCAAATTATGTTGGCTTAAGTGTGACGAAGTCCTTCACTAACTGAACTTTAACTGATTTGTTGGGAAATGTTTGCATAGGGGACGGTACTATCTCAGCCATCTCCGCCATTAGTACTGTCACTCCAAGAAAAGTTTGTACTACCGAGGCCACTGGTGTTGTAGTGGGAGGCTCTAGGACCGATAGCGTAGGCGTAGAAGTAGTAGTAGGGGCAGGTGTGTGTGCCGGTGGAGCAAAGCGCGATGTCATCATCATGAAGAAGTCGATCAACTGTTATCCCTGAGCTGATAACTAATCAAATAACCTCTGTAGATTATCAGCTATAATAGGAAGCTAACTGATGTTGGCACCTGTGTCTCCGCTCTAGCCTAGATCACCCATCGGTGTCTACAAAGTTGATAGCAAATGCGATATCAGCTACTACATGGCATAACGCGTATATATACATATAAAAATTAAAATTTACATATGGAAATCCACGACTCACATTCGTTCACTTTGAAACTAATGGTTTCTAGGCAAGGATTGTCTAGTTTCCACTTATAAGGTTTGTGTTTTACTTATCAAAAACTAGGATTTGATACCAACTATGATGATCCATTTCTCAAAATAAGGCACTGCCTTGCCTAATCTTATCATTAAGCCCTGATTATAGCCACATAGGACTTAACAACGTATTATTCACCCTTTTGTCCTATTCTTATTGTTATTCATGTTCATGATAAGTATTACTCAAATCTTGTTACTCGTAAGTGTTAGGGTTAGTTAAATTTTTTTCACTTTATAAGTAATTTAGTGGAAGTCTTAATAGCTTAGCGGAAGCAAAGTAAATAAAATCCTTAGTGTTGAAACCAAAAAATAAAGATCACATGTATATATATAAAGAAGTGGTAATGGACAGTGAAATAAACATGTGTCCGGTCAGGGAACTATCGCTCAACCCATATATATACAACCCAAGAGTACCTAAAAGATATAAATTATGTAAGTACACAAGATATAAAAGCATACAAAATTCTGAAGTACCATCACGGCAAAGGCTCAAAGGTACTCGCTGATCTTATCCTTGCTAGGCCAGCTAGTCAACTAATATGCACCCATCGTCATAAAAATATTGGTTAGTACAATAAATTAAAGTAATTCTGAGAGACATTTGTCCATATTCCCAAGTGTAATAGAAAGCATCCAAAAGAATAATATGTTGGGTTTTCGGGGTTCATATGTAGCAAAAAATTCAAAACAAATTTTGAATAACCCCAACAGAATCGAAAATAAGTTCCATTAAACTAAATCTACAAAAGTAAATCATACCTTATTCCGTGATTTCCTTTTGATTGTTTGATTTTCAAGATGTTCAATTGCGCGTCCTCTATCAAAAATACACACACGAACGGTGACCACAATTTGGAGTGCTAGCCCTAAGAGAGATTGAAAACGATTTTTCTTTCTCTCCCTAAATCCAAAGAACTCAAAAATTGTAAAAAGAAAATCTTATTTCGTTTTTAGGGTTCCACCCTTTATTTATATGTGTAGATAAAACCTCACTTAAAATCCTATTCGTAATACAACTATTATATTTAGGCAGTTTAAGCAAATTACACATACGCCCCTATTAATAAGTTATCATATAATAAATCGTAAAGGCTTTTATGTCATGAATTTTATCATATAAAATTCATTACTCTGGACCAATTGAAATTGTGCAAAGCCATTCTTTGTGTGCGACCCAATGGTTCATGCAACGTTAGCAGTGAACAAAAAAATATTTTAGTACACAAGTCATAAGTTGTCTCTAGCAAGGTATTATGACTACCCAAGTAGCATAAATATCAACATCGATACAACCTAATTAATAATGTATATCATATCCTTTTGTCGTGCAATATCCTTTGATTAAACATAAGGCATGGGAAGTCACCCTTAATGTTCAATCGTACTAGTCTCGATCTTTAGGTAAACTGAAAAACATCCAAATGACATTGATCATATCAATTCACATGGACTTGGCCATTATCAGTCTATCTTATCGAGGGATCCACTGATATCTCTCTCTATACGAGAGTGACAAATTCGATATTTATTACACACCTTCACATATTATTCACACGGTAACCAATCAAAATCTTTATAATTGTCCGGTTAAAGACAACATTTGATTGTGTCAAATTATCATGCTCCTAATATTGAAGTTTATGGTAATCTCAGGTCGTAGGACTAAATGATATACCAATCATGAGTAACACCTATGACTTAATCCATGTGGTGTTCTCGTAGCGGGTTAGTCTAGTACCTTATTCCCTAACAAGTACTCATGATCTTGATTCGTATCCTTATACTCACGATCATCACATGACCATCAATCAAGATTCACACTAGTCTTAAATCATTATAGTTCCCAGTATAATGACCGACTAGGGACATTTAGGATATTTCAACAAATACCCATGGATCTTACTATAAGGTAAACATGCAATAACTTATAATAAAATAGCAAATAAAACCTCTATTTTATTTACTAAAATTATAAGATAAACAATGTTTGTAGATTAACCTAGGGCACATGCCCTAACATCTCCCACTTGCACTAAGGCCAATCATTCATGCATCCAATACCTAATGACCTAACATGACCATCATGTTTCGCTTGAGGAAGAGTCTTCGTCAAAGGATCTGCAACATTGTCTACTATAGGAACTCTGCAAATCTTCACGTCTCCCCTCTCGATGATTTCTCGAATGAGAAGAAAACGTCTAAGTATATGTTTGGATCGGTGGTGTAATCTTGGTTCTGGGGCCTGTGCTATTGCCCCGTTGTTGTCACAATACAAGCAAATGGGGTTAGCTATACTTGGGACCACACCAAGTTCTGAGATAAATTTTTTGATTTAAATTGCCTCCTTAGCTGAATGAGACGCTGCAATATATTCAGCTTCTATTGTAGAATCTGCTATAGTTTCTTGCTTCAAACTTTCCTGCTCATTGCAACTCCATTAAAAGTAAACACATATCCAGACTGGGATCTGAAGTCATCTATATCAATTTGAGAACTTTCATCTGTGTAACCACTTACAACAAGCTCGTCTTCCAAACTTCCATAGACCAAGAACACTTCTTTAGTCCTTCTCAAGTACTTAAGAATGTTCTTTAATGCTATTCAGTGACTCTCACTAGGATCGGACGGATATATGCTTGTTGCACTCAAAGCATATGATACATCAAGTCAAATGCATAACATGGCATACATGATAGATCTAATAGTTGATGCATATGGAATCGTATTCATGCGCTTTCGCTCATCATTAGTTTTCAGACATTGAGTCTTGCTGAGATTTATACCATGTGACATTGGCAATGAGCCACTTTTAGAGTCTTGCATATTAAACCTATTCAATACCTTATCAATATAAGCACTCTGACTTAGACCGATTAACCTTTTAGATCTATCCCTATAGATCTTAATCCCAAGGATGTAGGTTGCATCTTCTAAGTCCTTCATTGAGAAACACTTCCCTAACAAAGACTTGACACTCTGCAAGGTTGGGATGTTATTTCCAATGAGTAATATATCATCAACATACATCACCAGGAAAATAACCACGCTCCCACTGACCTTCTTGTATACACAAGGCTCATATTCATTTTTAATGAAACCAAATTCCTTAATTGCTTCATCAAAACGAAGATTCCAACTCCGACAAGCTTACTTTAATCCATAAATAGATCTTTGAAGCTTGCACACCTTCCTAAAAGTCTCAGGATTAACAAACCCTACAGTGTATCATATACACATCTTCAACTAACTTTTCATTTAGAAAAGCTGTTGTGATATCCATTTGCCATATCTCATAGTCATAATATACGGCTATGGCAATTAGAATTCTAATGGATTTAAGCATGGTTACAGGAGAAAAAGTTTCATCATAATCAACACCTTAAGTCTGTCTTAAACCTTTTGCTACTAGTCGTGCTTTATAAGTATGCACATTGCCATCTATGTCAGTTTTCTTCTTAAAACCCATTTACATCCATTGGTCTTACCACCTTCAAGTTAATCAACCAAGTTCCAAACTTGGTTACCATACATGGATTGCATCTCAGAATTCATGACACTAAGCCATTTATCTGCCTCAGGGCTAGAAACAACCTCCTGATAAGTAGTAGGTTCATTTTGATCCATAAGCAACACCTCACTACTATCAGTAATAAGAAATCCAAATCTCTTAGTCTGATGTCTTACCCTATCAGACATACGAGGGCCTTGTGATACTGTGGAGGATCAATTAGTTCAAGACTTAGTTAATATCCCACTGGCGGTTGAGTGTTTATTTATGGTTCTTGAATTTCTTCAAGACTTACTTTATTCCCACTATTGTCTATTGAAATAAACGTTTTTTTCAGAAAGACACCATTTCGAGCAACAAATACTTTGTTCTCAGTAGGATTATAAAAGTAGTATCCTCTAGTTTCTTTAAGATAACCAACGAATACACACTTTATAGATTTGGCTGATAATTTTTCAAAGATTTTTCGTTGTACAAAAACCTTGCAGCCCCAAATCTTAAGCAAAGACAAACTTGGTCATTTCCCAAACCACATCTCATGTGGTGTTTTATCAAACTCTTTAGAAGGAATACGATTTAGTGTAAACTAGCAGTTTCTAAGGCATAACCCCAAAAGAAAATAGGGAGATCTGCATGACTCATCATAGATCGAACCATATCCAATAAAGTCTGATTTCTCCTCTCAGAAACACCATTCCATTGTGGAGTTGTTGGGGGAGTTAACTGTGAGATAATCCCACAGTTTCTAACATGATCATCAAACCCTTGGCTCAAATATTCAACACCTCGATCTGAACGAAGTGCTTTGATAGTTTTACTAAGTTGATCTTGCACTTCGTTCTGAAATGTTCGAAACATCTCAAAAGATTCACCTTTACGTTTCATGAGATACACATAACCATATCTACTGAAATCATCAGTGAATGTAATGAAGTACTGATAACCACCTTTAGCCATTGTGTTAATAGGACCGCATACATCAGTATGTATTAGACTAATAAATCACTTGCCCTTTCACTGTGTCCAATAAAGGGACTTTTGTCATCTTTCCTAGTAAAGAAGAAACACATATTTCATATGATTCAAAATCAAATGAATCTAAAGTCCATCTTTATAGAGTTTAGAAATGTGTTTCTTATTAATGTGACCAAGGAGAAAATGCTTAAGGTAAGTTTGATTCAAATCATTTAATTTGAATTTCTTTGTATTTACGTTAAGAATGGGAGTATCTATGGACCTTTTCATGTTTAGATCATAAAGACCATCACAAAAATCAGCATTTGCATAGAAAATGTCTTTACGAGAAATGGAGCATTTATTATTCGCATTAATGAAATTAAAACCATCCAAATCCTAACATGAAACTGAAATGATGTTTCTGCTCAAGGCAGGGACATAATAACAATTATTTAAAACTAAAACAAGTCTACTAGGTAAAATCAACTCATAGCATCCCACAGCCAACGCAGCAACCTTTGCTCCATTTACAACTCATAAGATGACTTCTCATTTCTTTAGCTTTCTACTTTTGGTGAGACCCTACACATTAATACAAATGTGAGATCCACATCCGGTATCCATTACCTAGGAATTACTAGTTGACAAGTTAACTTCAATAATGTAAATACCTGAAGCAGTAGTCGCACTACTCTTTTTTTTCTGTAGATATTCAAGATAAAGCTTGCGATTTCTGAACCAATGTCCAAGTGCATGGCAGAAATGAAAATTTCCTTCCTTTTCCTTTTCCTTCTGGGACTGTGAAGTAGAAGCAACATGGGGCTTGACTTGTTCCATAGGCTTTGTGACAGTCACAACAGCCTTGCCTTTGCCCTTTTTCTTCAAAGTCTTTCCTTTTTGAACCATCAACATACTAGGAATGGGTTTCTTGACATTCTGCTCAGCAGTTTTAAGCATCAAATGCAACTCTGAGATAGACTTCTCCATGTTATTCATGTTACAGTTCATCACAAATTATGAATAATTATCACGCAATGAATTAAGGATCAAATCCGTAGCCAGCACTTGGCTTATGGGAAATCTTAGTCTGTCGAGATGGTCAATATAGCCCTTCATTTTCTGAACATGAGGACTAACTGACGCGCCCTCAGATATTTTGCAAGAATGAAGGTTCTTAACTGTCTCGAACCTTTCTTGTCTAGCCTGCTGTTGGAACATTTCATTCAGCATCATAGCTATTGCGTAAGCTTCCATGTATTCCATGTCCTTCTGAAGTTCAGGAACCATGGTTGCCAACATAATGCATGCAACATCAGTTGAGTCATTGACATGCTTAGTATGTGCATCCTTCATAGCTCTTAGAGCATTGGCTGGTGGCTCCTCAGGAATAGGATCATCCAGGACATACAACTTGCGTTCATGCTTAAGAACAATTCTCAAGTTTTTGAACCAGTTAAGAAAGTTTGTCCCAGATAACTTATCCTTCTCAAGGGTGGCTCGTAGTGACAATGGATTAGAGTGATTTGAAGAGGCCATAGATCTACAAGAAATATTATGCAAAAGTTCATTTTAATATAGAGGAATAAACTCCCATTAAATTAACAACCCTCCTTAAAAATGTTATGTTAATTTAAGAGACTAAAATCTATGTTTCACCTAATTCTAAGACAAACTAAGGCATGACACTTCGAATTAGGTTATTTAGGTAGGTACCAATTACCGATTACATCATATGTTACTTTTAGTTATTTTATGAGATTATGACATCTTATGTCTTATCATGTTTTATCTCATCTATTGCCTAAAGCCCAAAATCGTTTTGATAGCTTTATCAAGTCTAACCATTTCAAACAATAGAGTAATCGTTGCTCAACTTGTCTCACCAAGATAAGACAATACACTCTACGGAGGCAGATCCATATTGATGTGATCGAAGCATTGACAAGTGTTTGAGAATGGATGACACTTGAGTTAAAATTTGATAGAAAGATTTTTGTTTGTTTTAGTGATCATAATTAAATAAGATGAATATCATATATTACAATGCATGAATAATCACTAAAAAGTTAGGAAATCATACAAATATTGACTATTGTATGAATTTTGGACGCTACGAACACTAAAAAGTTAGGAAATCATAATTTTTGCTTTTTTTAGACAACAAATTTCAATTTTGAAAATTGAAAATCGCCTAAAATTTCTCATAATTTTTGTCAATCCAATCGACCAAAACTGCCCCTATTTTAATTCCAAAAATATTAATTAAAACATTTTTAATTATCTCAGACCCACCATTAACTTAATATCTTATTCTAATTCAATTAGAATTTAAGATACTTTGAATCCTAATCCAATTAGGATTTGTTTTATATCTCACCTATCTTATAGGATTTGTAATTCTATTCCAATTACAAGTCTATCTCATATATTATAGAAATATACTAACGGATTACTACAATGAGATATATGATCAAAATCAATTTCGAGCTATTAATCATGCATTCAATATCAGAATCATATTAAATTAATCATATTAACCAAATCATGATCTCTATCATGGAGACATACATAACTATTGAACAAAACGATTATGTGTTAAAGATCAGAATCATATTAACCTAAACATGAAGTCTACCATGAACATACAAAATTCATATCGTTCAATATAAAAATATATGTTAATCGAAATATTCTAAACATGAATACTATCATCGAATCATATCATGCGATGTATCAATATACATGAATTAGCAACATGCTTTAAAATCAATTTTTGATAACAATTATTACAGAATCCATATGTATATCATATATACATTAATTAAGATTATGTTTTCACACATATATCAGATATACATCAGTGAAAACATGTAAACATTTAATAGAACCGAGCATAATTCTTTGATACCACTGTTGGGTTTTTGGGGTTCATACGCAGCAGAAAATTCAAAGCAAATTTTGAATAACCCCAACAGGATAAAAAAGAAGTTCCATTAAACTAAATCTACGAAAGTAAATCATACCTTATTCTGTGATTCCCTTTTGATTGTTCAATTTTCAAGACGTTCAAATGCGCGTCCCCTATCAGAAATCCACACACGAATGATAACCACAATTTGGAATGCTAGCCCAAATAGAGATTTAAAACGATTTTCTTTCTCTCCATAAATCCAGAGAACTCAAAAATTGTAAAACGAAAATTTTATTTCATTTTTAGGGTTCCACCCTTTATTTATATGTGTAGATAAAACCTCACTTAAAATCATATTCGTAATACAACTATTATATTTAGGCAATTTAAGCAAATTACACATACGCCCCTATTAATAAGTTATCATATAATAAATCGTAAAGGCTTTTATGTCATGAATTTTATCATATAAAATTCATTACTCTGGACCAATTGAAATTGTGCAAAGCCATTCTTTGTGTGCGACCCAATAGGTTCATGAAACGTTAGCAGTGAACCAAAAATTATTTTAGTACACAAGTCATAAGCGGTCTCTAGCAAGGTATTATGACTACCCAAGTAGCATAAATATCAACATCGATACAACCTAATTAATAATGTATATCATATCCTTTTGTCGTGCAATATCCTTTGATTAAACATAAGGCATGGGAAGTCACCCTTAGTGTTCAATCGTACTAGTCTCGATCTTTAGGTAAACTGAAAAACATCCAAATGACATTGATCATATCAATTCACATGGACTCGGCCATTATCAGTCTATCTTATCGAGGGATCCACTGATATCTCTCTCTATACGAGAGTGACAAATTCGATATTTATTACACACCTTCACATATTATTCACACGGTAACCAATCAAAATCTTTATAATTGTCCGGTTAAAGACAACATTTGATTGTGTCAAATTATCATGCTCCTAATATTGAAGTTTATGGTAATTTCAAGTCGAATGACTAAATGATATACATATCATGAGTAACACCTACGACTTAATCCATGTGGTGTTCTCATAGCGGGTCGGTCCAGTACCTTATTCCCTAACAAGTACTCATGATCTTGATTTGTATCCCTATACGCATGATCATCACATGACCATCAAGCAAGATTCACACTAGTCTTAATTCATTATAGTTCCCAGTATAATGACCGACTACGGACATTTAGGATATTTCAACAAATACACATGGATCTTACTATAAGGCAAACATGCAATCACTTATAATAAAATAGCAAATAAAACCTCTATTTTATTAACTAAAATTATAAGATAAACAATGTTTGTAGATTGACCTAGGGCACATGCCCTAACATAATAATAGCGAAGAAATGTTGAAATAGGATTATGCAAGTTAAAACAAAGTGAGACTAACACTAAACTAAATAGTAATAATCTAGGTCCGATCGTTCGTGTGTTGCATCACATTAGCCATATTCCACTATCTAGGGGCCTGAGCTCTCTTACAAGTAGCCAATGTGTATATCCTTACTAACTACCCCAGGTCACATAACCCCGTGTGTTGCGCAAGCTAATAGAAAGTGCTGACATCCCCAGAGTCCAGTGACCATGTGTGTCGCTCATCTCAATCATGTAAGGGACCCAAGATACAAAAACTACTTTATAATGTCAAGAAAAACATATAAAAGAATTTCAAGGTATGGTTAAATGCGACACAGCGCACGTGAAAACCTGAGTACAATACCATCATAGTCATCCCATAAAAGAACTTCACTGATAGCTTGTTATTCCCAATAATCATATCACATCTTTATACCATAACAACGACATAGTTCAGCATGATAATCAATAATATAAGCCAAGAACATAATTTCATAGAAAAATAGCCTAACAAGAGAGGAAATAGCAAACAGATCATGACATTAAGAGTATGAAAGCATCATCAGTCTATAAGATTGTAAATTTAATATAAAAGAGGGAAATGAAATGGACAGAAATGCCTCAATCCGTTTACTTATAATTTACGTAATAGTTCCTAGCAAAAAATGCCTCCCAACACCTCAAAACCCTCTACCGAACTCTCGAGACTCTCCCGTAGACTCATGGTATAATTTAGTATGTGTTAAAGTAGGTTTTAGCACTTAGATAGGGTTTTAAACTAAGTTAAGTAGTATAAGTTCTAAAAATAGAAGTGCAGATTTTGTGCCGCCCCAGGAGGTGGAGCGCGCTTCCTACCATGATGGAGCGTGCTATAGGAGATGGAGCATGATTCTACTAAATAAGGAGCGCGCCCCCTTATATTAGGGGAAGCGCGCTCCCATGTAAGGAGCCCAGAATTCTAAACTCGGAATTGTAGGATTTCTCTACAAGGAAACATTCTCCATCGCCTCTCGAACCTTACTCACCTCCACCAAGTGTCAAACATACCCTCCAAACCATAACAACACAGTCACTTGCTATTATAATTATCATCCATAACAATTTTAAACATGCATTTCAAATCAAAATCCCCATTTTTTTAAAGAATTTCCAATAAACTACAAATCGACATAACTTGATCAAATTAAAACCAAATAGAGAAATCCAATATACTTAACCAAGCAAAATTTCTTAAGGATTTTAAAAATGAAATCAGATTCAAATAATAAAAACTCTTTCATATCAAAATCTATGAAGGACCATAATAATTGACACAAATAACATGAAATCTTTGTTCGATCATAACTTTGTTGATTCAACTCTAACAACATAATTAAACAAAAGCCCTTTGATCCCATATGTAGATTTCATCAATTTATAGAATATAAAGTCTATAAAGCTCACCTAGGTTTTTTTATTGATTTCCTAAACTTGGGATTCGTCCTATGTGATGAGCTTGTTTTCAATTGCGTTGTAAGTTTCAAAAACTTCCAGCAAGAGAGCTCCAAAATTTTCTTGTTAAAGATGTTTCATTTTGCATGGAATGATAAGTAAAGCCTTTATATAGCCACTTAGTTAAATGCTTTTGGGCCTCCTAATGTGAGTCAAGGCACTATAATTTGCATACTTTTCCACTCATTTTATTTATAGACACTAGCAAAATACTTGGTCTCCTAAGATTCTAGTGTTATATAAATTTCGAAGCATATCTATGGTGCATAATTTATTTTCTTAACTTAGGTTTCAAATTCGATATCATACTGACCATAATCACAGCTCATGTTAATTGATCTCGCAAACATTAAAACTAAATTAAAAGATTTATCGGACTACTCTTTACTGGGTCCAACACATGTACGCATCTCGAGACACATCCCCACTCTCTTCTTGACATCTATAATAAGTAGATGTAACTTAATTAGTCTACACATATACATTATACTTGGAAGAAACCATAGTAAAGCTAAAATATACATCGGACACATGCCTTGGTCAATACACGTATCTCGATATGGATTCCATGTCACGGGTTGGTGATCCATATTATGGAATAAACTAGGATTAGAAATTTTGGTGTGATAGGATTACAATGTCAACAATGAGACGGGGTCCTCTATAAAGATAGGTTGTAAGATCTTAGTTCGGGAATTTAATGCAAACGAACATGAAAGTGATGATGAAACGATAGCCATGGTTCAAGGAAGACTAGTGGATTATTCACCTGAAAGAATAAATTGGCACTACGATTTATCAGATTTTTATGGGAGAGAAAATAACAAATATCCTTAAAATTCAGTATGGATTCAGTCATGGATTTCCCCATGCAACCATTTGAAATGGATTAGAAGCAATTCCAGAGGATGGATTCATTTTTTATAAGGATGACTATCCAAAACACATTCAAACTAAAAATATTAGGAAAACCAACAAAGCATGGAACTATTTTATCAATGTAAGCCTACAACCGAGTTTACAGTACCACGAGGTTATAAACTACAAGGCGACGTTGTTGTACCACATCATCTAAGGTGTAGGTTACATCATTGTTGGAAAAATCATTTATGATTCAATTAGGAATGCCATGACCATAAACAAAAAAGAAGGGTTACCTTTTCCCTTGATGATCACAGAATTTTGTTACAAGACCACGTTGTTATGATAGGTCTAGGGTTATATGTTTACTCTGATAAGAAAATCATCGATGAAATCATAGAAAGTATCAAACAAGTGTCGGGCTATGTAGATTCAGAGGAAGAGCATGAAAAAAATGAAATACTTAGAAGAGAGATCACTGAAAGAAAAAGAATACGGGCAAAAAAGATAAGAGTTTTACATGAGATGCAATCTGCTGCGTATAATGAAAGGACAAACTAGAGCTCAGAGCCGCCTACTAAGAATTTTACTAGCATGTATGCTGATGTGACGGAGTTCGCTATGATGGGTTCAATCTTACGGAACCAAATGCAAACTCTAAGAAATAAAGAGTTCATGTTTTAGAACCAGTGAGAAATTACGAGGAATATGCATGGGTTTGAGTGACGTATGGCCAGGAGAATGCAACTTCTGGGGAGCCGAACTTCCAATACCATCTACCCAACTAAAAATGCCTAACAAATGAGTCTTTTCATAAGGTACTCAAGTGGCGAGAATAGACTATAGGCTCTATGATCCTGCAACGAGCTACCAATCTCAACAGCATGAGCAAGGGGATGGTGGTGATGATGTGACTTCTGAATGGCAGTTCTGATCTATTTTTTTCTCTATATAGTATATTTTTGAGTGATTTGTATGAGGTCTTAGTTTGTAATGTAAAACGATGATGTATGCAATCTGATGTGATAATGTGCTAATATTGATGAGACTTTAGTTTATACATTGTTTGATGCGTTTATGCACTAATATTATAATGTTTCAAAATTTATGAATTTCTCATATTTCTTTGATTATGAAATTCATTATGGTGATTATTTGTTACTTATTTAATTATTTATTCATTTTTATTCATTTATGCTTCATTATTATACCCATTTATGCTTTACGAGGTATTTTCATCTTGTTGGAAACCCAACTTAATTTTTAAACCTTAGGACAAGGTTTGAAATGAGTTTGGGGGTATTTAGGTGAAGTGAAGTGTGAGGAAGTAAAATATGAAAGACTCGAGAGTTAGAATCTACTTATTCAAAGTTCAAAGTTGATTGAAATTTTCAATTTTTTTAAGATGTAGGTAATATTTCTTCATATCAATTTATTTTATTTAGTTAGAAAACTATGAATTGAATATAATTTAAATTTAAATAGAAGTGTTATATTTTTATTACCCATGAAAATATAGTTTTTATGATAAAAAGAAATTGTTATACCCTATTTGACTTAACCTAGATTGTATAGACACTAGAGGAGTTTAGAGGGGGTTGATTGCTTTGTATTAGAAATTATAATGTGTAAAAGATTGAGACAATAGTGCAAGATAAACAAGATAGACTTCTAAGAATCTTGTTGTACAAAGATTATTGATCATATATTTTATATTTATATAATAAAAAGAATTTATGCCACAATTAAAGGGAAGAAATAGGGAATTAGCCAATAAGTTTTACATAGTTGGAAAGACTACTTCCTTAACTATAATGGAAGTGAGAAGAGCTAAATGAGAGTTTTTAAATGAGAAAAAAATAGAGATACCCATATATTCTAAAGGAAATAAAGTAGGGAATCTAGTGGTGGGAAAAATAAGAGGAAGGATTTCTATAAAAAAACATAATAGATTTCAAAGAAAATGAAACAGGGAACCGTAGGAATATAATATCTATATAAAAATAAGAAAAGAGAAAAAAAGAAAATTTTAATAAATTGAAGGATGTTTGTGAAAAACTCTTCAAATAAAAGATTTAGCTCGAGTGCTTATAACTAAGTTAAGTAAACTATATCTTTTTATTCCAACAATCAAATGGATATGAAATGATAATTATAGGTGATTAAAGAATTCCTGTCGACATTGATTGTGGTGATATTTTAAATATCATTTAAAATGAGATTGACTTAGTGATTTTCTTATCTTGAGATTCTATATTAATTATCGTAAGCTTGATGCTTGCTATTGGAGATTGGGAAAACATATATAGTGGCTTGGTTTGTGTAATTGATTGAACATTGAATTCTGAGGTGTATTGCATAACTAGAAGGTTGAGTTGTCAAATGAAGGGGTTGTTCTTTAAATCTTCCTATTTTAATATGATTTTTATTTGTATGAGGGTAGTTTGTTTCTATTTAATGATCATTTCTATTTAAGAATAATAGTATATAATTATGAAATCAAAACAAGGAAAGAAAAGAGAATATAATTGAGAGTATTCATTTGCTTGAGACAACAAAGTGATGAGTTTGGGAGCATTTGATAAGTCAATAATTATAAAGTGTTTTATAGTATATTTTAGGGTAATTTTAAATGTAAAAGGCTATATTACACTGGGTTCTCACTTTTTTGTTATTTCAGGTAATAATTGGTATATTTAAAGAAATTGAGTAAAATGGGAAGAAAATGAATGATTAGTCGAGTGGAAAGAGTACACAATGAATTATCAATGAATTAAGGATCAATTGAAAATTATTGCTAGCAATTCCTTACCGATTTGATATTTGTATGTAAATCGACAAAGAATTCGGTGGAGCACTATCACGACCCAAATTCCTAATCCTAGTTTAATTTTTTAATCAGGATCATTGATTCGTGACGTGGGACCCGCATCGAGATACGTGTACTGACCGAGGCATGTAGTTGAGGTATATGTTAGATTTGTCGTGATGTATGCCTTGTGTATAGTATATGTGTAGACTACTAAGTCACTCCTACTTGTGTATAAATGCCGAGACGTGAGTGGGGACACGCCACAATATGCATGTCGGTATGGGACCAAGGGTGGAGAGTGATATGATAAGTTTAATTTAAGTTAATGTAGCTTAGATAGCTAATTTAATGTGGCTATAGTTTGATTTACATTAATGAAGCCTAAGTTAGAAAAATAAAACATTAATCAATGATGTTTCTCAAGATACGTGTGAACACTTCACAAGACCAATTGTGTTACATTATGTGTTATCAAGGAATATTTAGTGGATAGTTAATGGATTGTGGCTATTAGATTGATTTAGAGATAGGTGATGTACATAAGATTAAGGGCTAAAAATCTAACTTAACTTAATATATATATATAAGATTGAATGGGATAAACATGTAAACATTTCATTTGATCTAAAGGGGATTGAAAAAGATTTGGAAAAGGAAATCAAAGAATTATGAGGAGATTTTGGTGAATTTGAAAGAGATTGATCAAGTTGAAAATGTTCTACAACTAGGTAAGCTGGTGTACACTATCATTTTGTGAAAGTTTGTTAAAAAATTAAAGTTTTATTTCAGCTATGGTTTGTGCATAATTTTAGAGGTTAAATGAAATTGTTTTCAAAATTGGTTTATAGATTTGGATTCCTTGCGAGAAACCAATAAACTTACTATCACGAAATCCAAATTCGATTTGAATTGATAAAGTTATGGCATTTTGAAGTTGTAGGTGTTCTTGATGTATTTTTTAGCAAAAGCTATGAGTTTGGGGTTTTTCTAATTGATTTAATCTAATTTTTATAGTTATTACGAGTCTAAAAACACCCTAACTAACTTCAGGAATCTGGGGAGGAGTCTTGAGAGGTTGCTAGCGAGAAATGGGGTGTTGGGAGGCTGAATTAGCCTAGAAACTTTGTATGGATTGAAATTAAACTGATTTAGATATTTATTAACATTTCATTCCTATTATGCTATTCATTTATAGTCATTTTGACTAATTTATATATTCTACTCTAGATGCTATGACTTGTTCCATCTCATTTAATGAGTTTGTTATCATGGCATTGTTTGTTGATTAAGTGGTTTCATTAATTCTAAGTCATGTGCTATGTCACTCTTGATTATTGAGGAATTTAGTCGAATGAAATAGCATGCTATTAGGTAGGTGATTTATGGTATTATAAATCTATTTTCATTTATGCATTAGTTATGCAATCACATTGTTGGATTCTAAACTGTGTCATTCCTAGAATGATGAAAGTAGTTCTTGTATCTAGGACCATGACATGATAGAGATAAGCAAGGCACATGTGAAAGTTTGTAAGGATCTCACCACTTGCTTGTGCAGCACAAGGGGTTCGAGACCCGAGGTTGTTGATAAGTATACTACACATTTAAGGGGAATTTATTAGTATTTATACATGTTTAATGGGCATTTGTAATGATATGAATGTATATATAAGATAGATTACACCCTAAATAGTGGAATAAGGCCGACGTGATGTTACTCACAACCGACATGCCCTAGATCATTACTGCTTAGCTGAGAGTCAGTTTCATATTGTTTAACTAAAGTATCATATAGCATGATTCTTTTTTAGCATAGTTGATATTGTTATGCTTTCAAATACTTGTTATATATTTGGAAATGTGGATAAATGTCTCTCAATATTACTTTCTACTTTCCTCTACTAACCATCATTTTTATGATAGTGGGTGTAGATTCATTGAGTTGCAGATTAGGCAACAAGAAAATTGGCGACTACCTCTAAGCCACTTGAGTGTTGCTACTTCTGATTTTATAGGTTTTGGTTTTTTGTATGAATTATATATGTCTTTCATATACTTTTGGGGTTGTATTTATGCATGTAGAGATAGTTACCTGACTAATTGATCTATCGTTATCGTTGTTTTGTTGTTTATATACACATGTGAGCTTTGTTTTCCTAGTTTTCCACACATACTTAGAGTTTACATTAACTGCTTCCGCTAATTTATTAAAAGTTCAGCTAAATAATGTTAACATATAAAAAATTTTAGTTAACTCTGAAATATTAATTGATAAGAGAACAATATATTGCTTATTTTAAAGTTAACTAGTTTGGAGAAAAGTTTTAAGAGGCTGACTAATATATTGTTAAGTCTTATATGGCAAAAATTAAGGCTTAATGACAAGATTAGGTCAGACGGTGCCCTAATTTGAGGAGTGGTCGTCACAGTTGGTATCAGAGGCAACATTAAAAATAAACTTGAATAAAACATAGATTTTACTTGTGGAAACTAGATGATCCTTGCCTATAAAGCACTAGTTGGGAAATGACTGAAAGTGAGATGGGATTTCTTATATGTACATGTTAGTTTTTATATGTATATATAAGCGGTATCTACGTAGTATATGATTCGCGTTGGCTATCAACTTGCTGACACTGATGGCTGATTCAAGCGATAGCGGGGATGCAGGTTCTAATGGCAGCGAGCCTCTTATTCTGCTGATGATTATCAGAGATTGTCTTATAAAGTTGCAGTTTAGGGATAGCAGTTAGCTGACTTTATCGCCATGATGAAGAATCATTTTGCACCGCCAGTACAAACATCAACCCACACCACTTCTACTACTCCCGCATTATTGGTACCAAGCTTCCTACTGTGAAATCAGTAGCTCTAGTTTTATAGACTATTATGGTTGTGACAGTACCAGCTGTAGGGGCATTTGCCCTTGGTCAATCTACAAATATTATTTATCTTGTAGTTTTAGTTAATAAAATGGAGGTTTTCATTTGCTATTTTATTATAAGTGATTGCATGTTTACATTATAGTAAGATCCATGGGTATTTCATCAAATATCCTAAATGTCCCCAGTCGACCATTATATTGGGAACTATAATGAATTAAGACTAGTGTGAGTCTTGATTGATGGTCTTTTGAAAATCATGCGTATAGGAATACGCATCGATATCATGAGTAATTGTTAAGGAACAAGGTACTAGACCGACCCGCCATTAGAACGCCACATGAATTAAGTCATAGGTGTTACTCAAGATATGTATATCATTTAGTCCTTCGACTTGATATTACCATAGGCTTCAATATTAGGAGCATGGTAATTTGACGTGATCAAACGTTACCTTTAACTGGACAATTATAAAGATTGTGATTGGTTACCATGTGAATAATATGTGAAGGTGTGTAATCAAGATAGAATTTGTCACTCTCATATAGAAAGAGATATTAGTGGATCATCGATATGATAGGCTGATAATAGCCAAGTCAAAGTGACTTGATATGATCAATGTCACTTGGATGTTTTCAGTTTACCTATATATCGAGACTAGTACGATCAAACATTAAGAGTGGCTTTCCATGCCTTATGTATAATCAAAGGATATCACACGACAAAAGAATATGATATATGTTATTCGTTTGGTTGTATCGATTTTGATATTCATGGTACTTGGGTAGTCATAATGCCTTACTAAAGACTGCTTATGACTTGTGTACCAAAATGGTATTGATTCACTACCAACGTTGCATAAACTTATTAGGTTGCACACAAAGAATGGCTTTGTGCAATTTTAAATGGTCCAGAGTAATGAATTTTATATGATAAAATTCATTATTTAAAAGCCCTTACAATTTGTTATATGATAACTTATTAATATGGACGTATGTGTAATTTAGTTATACAATGCTTAAATACAATAGTTGTGTTACAAATAAGATTTTAAATGAGGGCTTATCTACACATATAAATAGAAGGTAAAACCCTAAATCAAAATAAGATTTTCATTTTTTGCGATTTTCAAGTTATCTGGATTTTGGGAGAGAAAGAAAAACATTTTCTATCACTTTTGGGGCTAGCACTCCAAATTGTGGTCATCGTTCGTGTGTGAATTTTTGATAGAGGACGAGCGCTTGAATGTCTTGAAGATCGAACAATCAGAGAAGGAAATCACAGATTAAGGTATGGTTTACTTTGGTAGATCTAGTATAATGGAACCTATTTTTGATCCTGTTATGGGTTTTTCAAAAATTGTTTTAAATTTTCTATTGCGTATGAACTCCGACAAACCCAACAGTGGTGTCGGAGTCTTAGGCTCGGTTTTATTAAAATTTTGCATGTTTTTCTTTCTGACGTATATATATAATATATGTGTGAAAACATGATCTTAATTAATGTATATATGATATACATATAGGTTATGTGATAATTGTTATCAAGAATTGATTTTAAAACATGTTGTTAATTCATGTATATTGATACATACACATGATTTGATTCCATGATAGAATTTATGTTTAATATATTTTGATTCACATATGTTTTTCATATTGAACGATATGAATTTTGTATGTTCATGGTAGAGGTCATGTTTAGGTTAATGCAATTCTAGTGTTGAATATATATTTCATTTTTGTTCAACAATTATGTATGTCACCATGATAGAAATCATGATTAGGTTAATATGATTAATTTGATTTGATTATGGTGTTGAATGCATGATTAATATTTTGAAATTGATTTTGATCAAAAATCTCAGTGTGGCTATCCATAGTATATTCTTATTAGATTGCAGATAAACTTATAGTTGGATAAGAATTACAAATATAAGATAGGTGAGATATATAACCTATTCTAATTGGATAAGGACTCAAAGTATCTTAAATTCTAATTGGATTAGAATAAGATATTAAGTTAACGATGGCGCGAGTTGATTAAATATGTTTTAATTAATATTTTTTGGAATTAAAATAAGGGGCAGTTTTGGTCATTTGGATTAATTAAAATAATAGGAAATTTTAGGTGAATTTCAATTTTCAAAATTGAAATTTGTCGTCTAAAAAAAGAAAAAACGGGGACGCGCTTCGTATTTCGTCCATTCACGATCGGCCAATGGGGACCGTAGTTAACTATTCAAAGCACAATGAAATTCGTAATATAGTCGATATTATTAAAATTTCCTAACTTGTATAGTTATTGTTCGTGCATTGTAATATATAATATTTATCTTGTTTAATTATGATCACTAAAACAAATAAAAATTCCTCATCCAAATTTTAAATCAAATGCCACCAATTCTTAAACACTCGTCAAAGCTTTGATCACATTAATATGGGTCTGTCACCGCAGAGTGTGTTGTGTTATCTTGGTAAGGCAAGTTGAGTAATGGTTACTCTATTGTTTGAAATGGTTAGACTTGATAATGCTATCAAAACGGTTTTGGGCTTTAAGCACTGGATGAGATAAAACATACTAAGACATAAGATGGCATAATCTCATAAAAATAATTAAAAGTTACTATGATTTAATTGGTAATTGGTACCTACCTAAATAACCTTATTCAAAGTGTCATGCCTTAGCTGTCTCAGAATTAGGTGAAACAAGATTTTAATCCCTTAAATTAATATAGCCTTTTAAAGGAGAGTTGTTATTTAGTGGCAGTATATTCCTTTATACTAAAATGAACTTTTGCATAATCTTTATTGTAGATCTATGGCCTCTTCGAATCAAACTAATCCTTTGTCACTGTGTTCCATCTTTCAGAGGGATAAGTTGTCTGGGACAAACTTTATTGACTGGTTCAGAAACTTGAGAATTGTTCTTAAGCATGAATAAAAGTTGTATGTCTTAGATGATCCTATTTCTGAGGAACCACTATCCAATGTTTTTAGAGCTGTGAAGGATGCACATGCTAAGCATGTCAATTACTTAATAGATGTTGCATGCATTATACTGGCAAACATGATTTCTGAACTTCAGAAGCACATGGAACACATGGAAGATTACGATATGGCTACGATGCAGAAGGAAATATTCCAACAATAAGCTAGGCAAGAAAGGTTTGAGATACTCAAGAATCTTCATTCTTGTAAAATGGTTGAGGGCGTCAGTTAGTCCTCATGTTCTAAAAATGAAGGGCTACATTGATCATCTTGACAGACTTGGATTTCCCATAAGCCAAAAGTTGGATACGGACTTGATCCTGAATTCATTGCCTAATAGTTATTCATAATTTGTAATGAACTATAACATTAATAATATGGAGAAGTTTAAATCAGAGTTGCATTTGATGCTTAAAAGTGCTGAGTAGAATGTCAAGAAACCCATTACTAATGTGTTAATGGTTCAGAAAGGAAAGGCTCTGAAGAAGAAGGGCAAAGGCAAGGCTAAAGTTGCCAAGGCTATTGTGACTGTACAAAGCCTATGGAACAAGTCAAGCCTCATGTTGTTTTGTCACTGCCCAAATTTTTAATCTTAGTTTAATTTGTTAATTAGAATCAAATGACCGTGACGTGGAACCTGCAGCAAGATAAGTGTCATTACTGAGGCTAGGTAGCCGAGGTAAATGTTATATTTGTGGTGATGTGTGCTTAGTGTATTGTATATGTGTAGACTACTAAGTCACGCTTACGTGTTGATAGGTGTCGAGACGTGAGTATAGACTCATCTCGATATATGTGTCGGTGTGGAACTGAGGTAGAGAGTGATAAGGTAAGTTGGTGTAAGCTTTATGTTAGTTTTATAAGTGAATTAAATGGGCTATGGTTGATACATGCTTCGACATTATTTAAGTTATCGTTTGGTGTCACTTAAGCATGAACTAGTGGGACATGTGTTAGTAGGAAGTCCACTAGTTAGGTCTTGAGATACGTGTGCACAAATGATCAAGGTTTATCATTCAACCATATCCATTTCATAAGTATATAAGCTTGATCAACTCAAACACATCACACTCTCACAAATCGGTTTCTTCATCGTGAAGCAAGGATTAGAAGTGAAGAGTTACTGGAGGAGGAAGAAAACAGCATGGAACCAGTGGAATTGGTGAAGGAGAAACCAAGTTAACTAGTACTCATCAAGCTAGGGAACTTCTCTACTCCATTAACATAACTCAATTTCATGAATTCATCTATTTGATGCTATGAGTTGTTGTTTTATGTTGTAAATGGTGTCTTGGAAATCTAGAAGTATGTATCCCAAGGCTTCAGCATAGCCTACGTGTTGAGAAAACTTGGAATTCTGATTGAAGAATTATGGGTTCTGCAACACATAGCGCGCTATGCAGGATAGGTAGCACGCTATGTTGGTCGTTAGCGCGCTACATGCTATGGTAGCATAAAAATTTGCAAGTTCCAAAAAGTCCTTAAACATTACACAAGAGTCTAATATGCTAAGTAATGGTCTAAACACACTCCAAAACATATGATATGATGTCAGGAACTTAGGGAAATATTTTGGAGATTCAAATATGAGTTTCAAGGCGTTGGGAGGCCGGCGTTGCATAGGAAATTGCATGGTATGTAGGAGTGGGCATTGGTCTCCACAAAACGGCCCAAACCGTGCAAACCGCATGGTTTGGTCTGGTTTTTTTAACTTGCGGTTTGGGGGGGTTTAGAAAACTTGAAAACCGCAATTCCACGGTTTGGTGGTGGTTTTCATTTACAAAAAACCGTGGTTCACCAAACCGCCAAAACCACCCCTAAACTTGGAATGTATTGAAATAAAGTTGAAGCCTTTTCTTGATGTTTTGACTTTCAAAATGATCTTAGACTCATAATTTTGATTGAGTTCATGTGTATTATTGTGTTTTTGGTGGATGGTCATGTATGAACATATATTTTGTTGATGGGATTGTATGGAATGTATGACTTTTTTTGCTGAAAATGTGTCGCAAAAAAAAAGTGTAAAACCAAACTGACCAAACCGCGCAAACCGCGGTCGGTTTGGTTGTGGTTTTGAGGTTTCGCGGTTTGGTGGTGGTTTGCAAAACGGCCAAACCGCGAACCTTCGGTTCGGTGGCGGTTTGATGATTTTCACCACCAAACCGCGGTTTGCCCACCCCTAATGGTATGTAAGTAAACGGATTAAGAGATTTATTTAAATTTCATTCCTATTCATATGTTCATTTCCAGTCATTTGGACTGAATTGCCTTTGTACTTCATGTGCCATGACTTGTTGTTCATTCTCATTACATGAGGTTGTTTCATGGCATAGTTTGTTGATAAAATGATTTCATTGATTCCAATTCATGTGTTATATCATTATTGATTGTTATTACTGGTGGCCAGTGAAATAACATGCTATTAGGTAGTTTCTATGTAGTGTTGTGAATCTATGTCTTTGTGCATTAGTTATGCAATTGTATTTGTTGGATTCTAATACCATGTTTTTCTTTGAATATGAAAGTGGTTCTTGTATCTAGGGTCATTTTATAATAGAAATCTGGTTGACATACGAGGGTCACTAGACTTTCAAGGGTGATCAGATTTCTCCACTATCTTATGCAACACACGGGGTATGGGACTCGCGGTTGTTGGCAAGTATAACTTGGGTGACTTCACGAGTTGTAAGACTCAGGGTTGTTGGCAAATACACATCCCAGTGACTGACATTTAAGATAATTATAAAGGCGTATTATACCGTGTAAGTACGACCTTCACAGAGATATAGAGCACAACTTCATCCTTATATAGTGGAAAGGCTGATGTGATGAAGATCACGGCCGACCGACCCTAGATCATGACTACTTAGCCTAGTGTCAATTTCATTTGTTTAACTAAAGTATTTCCTTGCATGATATTCTTTCAACATAGTTGTTATTATTATTATTATGATTCTTGATACTTGTTGGATAATTGGGAATGTGAACAAATGTCTCTAAGTATTACTTTCTATTTTCAAGTACTCACTTTCTAGTTTGTTACGATGGGTACAGATCCATCGAGTAGCAGGTTAGGCAAAGAGAAGATCGGTGACTACCTCTGAGCTAGTGGAGCACTGATACACTAGACTTTGTAGGTTTGATTTTTGATGTATTATTTTTATATGTATATGGTATACTTTTAGGGTTATATATTATGGGTTGAATGAGTGGTACATTGACCAGATACATGATGTTATATATCGTCGTTCCATTATATATATGCATGTGATCTTTAATTCCTGGTTTTTCCACAAATGTTAAGCTACATGTTTATAAGCTTCCGGTAGTTAATTAGTTAAGACTTCCGCTCCATAACTTTTAAGTTGGTAAATTTTAATTAACTCTGATTTATGAATTTCCATAGGATAGGTATATGTTTATATCTATTTGAAAACTAATAAAAAAGTTGGTAAGTAATAAGATTGTTGAAAAGGTGACTAATTCCTTGTTAGGTCCTTTATGAAGAGATTAGAGCTTAGTAACGGGATTAGCCCAGGCGGTGCCCTAATTCGAGAACGGGTCATCACATGTTTCTACTTCACAGTCCTAGAAGTAAAAAGAAAAGGAAGAAAATTTTCATTTCTGCCATGCACCTGGGTATTGGTTCAGAAATTGCAAGCTCTATTTTGAAGATCAAAAGAAAAATAAGAGTAGTGTGACTACTGCTTCAGGTACTTATGTTATTGAAGTTAACTTATTTACTAGTGATTCCTATGTATTGGATACCAGATATGGATCTCACATTCGTATTAATGTGTAGGGTGTCACCAAAAGTAGAAAGCTAAAGAAAGGAAAAGTCATCCTACGAGTTGGAAATGGAGCATAGGTTGTTGCGTTGTCTGTAGGATGCTATGAGTTAATTTTACTAAGTGGACTTATTTTAGTTTTAAATAATTGTTATTATGTCCCTTCCTTGAGCAGAAACATCATTTCAGTTTCATGTTTAGATTTGGATGATTTTAATTTCATTATTGCGAATAATATATGCTCCATTTCTCGTAAAGACCTTTTTTATGTAAATGCTTATTTGTGTGATGATATTTATATTCTAAACATGAAAAGGTCCACAGATACTACTATTCTTAATGTAAATACATAGAGATTTAAGTCAAATGATATAAATCAAACCTACCTTTGATATTGTCGTCTTAGCTACATAAATGAGAAACACATTTTTAAACTCCATCATAATGGACTTTTAGATTCATTTGATTCTGAATCATATGAAATATGTGTATCTTGTTTACTAGGCAAAATGATAAAGAGTCCCTTTACTGGACACAGTGAAAGGGCAAGTGATTTATTGGGTCTAATACATACTGATGTATGCGGCCATACAAACACAATGGCTAGAGGTGGTTATCAATATTTCATTACATTCACTGATGATTTCAGCAGATATGGTTACGTGTATCTCATTAAACATAAAGGTGAATCTTTTGAGATGTTTTGAACGTTTCAGAATGAAGTGCAAAATCAACTTGGTAAAACTATGAAGGCACTTCGATCAGATCCGAGGTGGTGAATATTTGAGCTAAAAGTTTGATGATCATATTAGAAATTGTGGGATTGTTTCACAGTTAACTCCCCCAGCAACTATACAATGGAATGGTGTTTTTTAGAGGGGAACTCAGAATTTATTGGATATGGTTCAATCTATGATGAGTCATGCAAATCTTCCTATTTCATTATGAGGTTATGCCTTAGAAAATGTTGCGTTTACATTGAATCATGTTCCTTCAAAAGCAGTTGATGAAACACTACATGAGATGTGATTTAGGAAAATACCAAGTTTGTTTTTCCTTAATATATGGGGCTGGGATATTTTCGCATGACGACAAATTTCAAGAAAATTATCAGCCAAATCTACCAAGTGTGTATTTGTTGGTTATCTTACAGAAACTAGAGGATACAAATTTTATAATCCCACTGAGAACAAAGTGTTTGTTGATTGAAATGGTGTCTTTATGGAAAAAGAGTTTAATTCAGAAGACATCAATGAGAATAAACTATTGAAGAAGTTCAAGAACCACAAATAAAACTCAATCGCCAGTTGGAGATCAGCAAAGTCTTGAACTAGTTGAACCTCCACAAGTATCACAAAGACCGCGTAGTTCTGATAAGGTAAGACATTAGCCTGAGAGATTTTGATTTTTTATTACCGATAGTAGTGAGGTATTGATTATGGATCAAAATGAACCTATTATTTATCAGGAGGTAGTGTCTAGCCTTGAGGCAGATAAATGGCTTAGTGGCATGCATTCGAGATACAATCTATGTATAATAACCAAGTTTGGAACCTGGTTGAAAATGGGTTTTCAAGAAGCAAACAGACATAGATGGCAATTTGCATACTTATAAAGCAAGGCTAGTAGTAAAAGGTTTCATACAGACTCAAGGTGTTGATTATGATGAGACTTTTTCTCCTGTAGCAATGCTTAAATCCATTAGAATTCTAACTACCGTAGTCGCATATTACGACTATGATATATGGCAAGTGGACTTCAAAATAGCTTTTCTAAATGGAAAGTTACTTGAGCAACCTGAAGGATTTGTTCATCCAGAGAATTCTAGGGAGGTGTGGAAGCTTCAAAATATCTATTTATGGATTAAAGCAAGCTTCTTGGAGTTGGAATTTTCATTTTGATGAAGCAATTAAGGAATTTGGTTTCATTAAAAATGAAGATGAGCCTTATTTATACAAGAAGGTCAATGGGAGCGTGGTTGTTTTCCTGGTGCTGTATGTTGATTATATATTACTCATTGGAAATAACATCCCAAACTTGCAGAGTGTCAAGTCTTGGTTAGGGAACTGTTTCTCAATGAATGACTTAGGAGATGCAACCTATATCCTTGGGATTAAGATCTATAGGGATAGATCTAAAAAAATGATCGGTCTAAGTTAGAGTGCTTGATATTGAAAAGGTACTAAACAGGTTTAGTATGCAAGACTCTAAAAGTGGGTTGTTACCGATGTCGCAAGGTATAAGTCTCTGTAAGACTAATGATGAGTGCGAGTGCATGAATATAATTCCATATCCATTTGTTATTGGATCTATCATGTATGCTTTGTTATGCACCCGGCCTGATATATCATATGTTTTGAGCGCAACTAGCATATATCAGTTTAATCCCAGTGAGAGTCGCTGAATAGCAGTAAAGAACATTCTCAAGTGCTTAAGAATGACTAAAGAAGTGTTCTTGGTCTATGGAAGTGTGGAAGGCGAGCTTGTTGTAAATGGTTACATAGATGCAATTTTTCAAATTGATATAGATGACTTCAGATCGCAATCTGAATATGTGTTTACTTTGAATAGAGGCGCAGTGAGCTGGAAAAGTTTGAAGCAAGAAACTGTGGCATATTCTACAACAAAAGCTGAATATATTGCAGCGTCTAATGTAGCTAAGGAGGCAGTTTAGATCAAAAACATCATTTCTGAACTTGGTGTTTTTCTAGTGTAGCTAACCTCGTTTGCTTGTATTATGATGAACCAAGATCACACCACCGATCCAAACATATACTTTGATGTTTTCATCTCATTCGAGAAATCATTGAGAGGGAAGACATGAAGATTTGCAATGTTCTAGAGAAGAAAATGTTGCAGATCATTTGATGAAGGATCTTCCACATGCGAAAAATTATGGTCATGTTAGGTCCTTTGGTATTAAATACATGAATGATTAGCCCTAGTGCAAGTGTGAGATGTTGCATGTACCCTAGGTCAATCTACAAACATTGTTTATCTTATAATTTTAGTTAATAAAATGAAGGTTTTCATTTGCTGCTTTATTATAAGTGATTGCATGTTTAGCATATAATAAGATCCATGGGTACCGATTGTCCTCGTTTAGAGGTGGTCACATGAACTTCAGTTCCATTCTTGCTCTAGGCGGTCTGATTGGAGGAGTTAGCTCTCATACTCAATCGTCAACACCACGTTCGCAGTTACTTCAGGTTTGTAGGGTTGGAGTTTGTCTCAAAGGGTTAGGTGTTTCACCCTAGATGAAAAGATACTCTGTTTGAGGAATATTTACAGCTTTAAGGGTAAAAGTACTTTTAGGATGGGAAGGTTTTCAAATGCCATTGATTTTCGGGGTTTTTCCAAAAGTAGGGTCATTTTACAATTTTTTTCTCAAAATAGGGAGGTTTTTTTTTATCACGGAAGTAGGCAATAACGCCTCCGAGAAGGCGTTATTGAGTGGGATGTTTTTTGGTTCGCGGTGACGTGGCGTCCACGTGGCATGGGTTTGTACGAGATAGCGCCTTTTGAAAAGGCGCTATCTCGTACATGTGGCCGCCACCTCACCGCCACGTCGCGCCACATCACATCAATCAATAACGCATTGCCACGTCGCGCCACATCACCTCATTCAATAACGCCTTCTCAAAAGGCGCTATTGAGCGAAAATTGCGTTTGTGATGTGGCGCCGACTGGCGCCGACATGGAGGACACATACCGATAGCGCGCTTTTGAAAAGGCGCTATCGCACGAACACACCGCCACGCTGGACGCCACGTCATCGCGAACCTCACAAACGTCGCCGATCTCGTCGTCACCGACACGTCATCAACCGGGTCACCAACCGCGTCGTTCTGGTAGCTCAGACTCGCTCGCCATTGGCGTCGTCGTCGTGCCGTCGATCTCGACAATTACAACCAAATTTGAATATGCATATGAGGAGTTTATATTTGTAAAAAAAAAACCAATTTTGAAAATATATATGTACATTGTTTTAAACCTTAAACTCTCTTTTCTAAACTAACTAACATTAACAAACATAACCAACTAAACTAAATAAACTAATTAACTAAGTAAGTAACTAACTATAGTATTAACCTTAACCAAACTAAAATAACTAACATAACCAAACTAAACTAACTAACAAACTAAACTAACTAACCTTAACTAACTAAACTAACTAACTAACTAACTAACTAACTAACTAACTAACTAACTAACTAACTAACTAACTAACTAAACTAAACTAACTAACCTAAACTAACCTAACCAAACCAAACTAAACTAACTAACTAACTAAACTAAACTAACTAACTAACTAACTTCAACTAAACTAACTAACTAACTAAGTAACTAACATAACCAAACTAAAGTAACTAACAAACTAAACTAACTAACATTAACTAACCAAACCACCTAACAATACAAACTAAGTAAACTAAAATAACTAACTTAACTAGCTTAATTGCAAACATAACCTAACTCAACTACACTAAGGAACATACCCTAACTCAACTACACTAAACAAACATAACCTCAACACCTAAACTAAACTAACTTAACTAACTAAACTAACTTAACTAACTAACCTAATTAACCTAACCAAACTAAACTAATATAACCTAACCACCGACACCTAACTAACTAAGCTAACCACTTAAGTTAAATTAAACATATAACCTAAACTAACTTAACTAACTAAACTAACTATTGAAGAGTAATCAAATCTACGACATTATAATAATATGGAAAACGTGAGAAATAAGTTTATTCAATGAGAAAGTTGAATACACGTACTTTGTGAACCCAAAATATAAGTTAATTACAAATCACCATGACATCAAGTAAACTCATCATGCAGTCTATTTCGGCGGTTCCGTTGACGTTGTTGCTCGGTGATGCAAACCGACGCACTCTTTGTCTTGTTGGACGATGTGTTTGTACATCCGGTTGAGCTTGTTGAGGTAGCTGGTCTTGCGATGAATCACGTCGAGTAGATTGTTGCGTTTCCTCCGGTTCTTGACTCGACTCACCTCTCGCTCATCGATGCTACCAAAAATAGGAGGTGGAACCATCCCGAAATACCACGTCATGCATGGTCATGCCCTTCATTAAGTGTGCATTGTCGCAATGGTGTCCCCACGATTTTCCCACATGTTTATGTAGCTTGCGTGAAAAGTCACCCAATTTTCATGATGATGTCCACGCAATTCGACGCGGTGCAGTTGTGCGTCGTAAGCACAATTAGGTGGCACTACTTGTACCATGCCGAATTGTCTCATGACCCTTTCTGGTCGATGCCACTCCACAATGTGGAAACAAATAAGGGGACACGTCGAGAGCCAACTGCCGTGACCATTTCTACAGTACTCGGGAAGAGACCCCATGAGTTCATTATATGGTTGCCACACCACATCATCCTCATGCCTCTGAGAGTCGAGTGCATCACGGTATGCCGATACGACGTGCGTCGCATTTTGTGAAACCGAAAATGCATCGAGCCATCTGTGTATGAAACAATAAGTTAAGATAAATGAACATGGACAAGAATTATTTGCAAAGTAATGACAAATCGACTTTAATACTCGTGTGTCCGAGTGGAACGTCCATAAGCATGTTTTGGCCATCCACCGTTCATTTGTTGAGCTCTAGATACACGCAGACGCCGCGTGTGCTATGAATGGAAATCTGTCCCATGCCCACGGTTGTACAAGAATTGAGGCGCCAAAGCAACCTCATGTGCCCTCGCGCGAGATCCGCGACACAACTCCCCGTACAAATAAGCCAAACATGCACTCCCCCAACTATATTGGCTCGCTACTTGGAAATCCTCCAGAAAGGTAGGAACATCAAATGTACGAATCGATTGGACTTGTCGGCGAAAAGACAACCACCGATGAGTTGTAGTATGTACGATCGAACGTAACGTTGGACCGACTCGTCATCGCTTTCATCATCTATTGCCGGAACGTTACGCTCAAGCCAATCGACCTTAAGTTTACAACCAACGATGTCATCTCCACCAGAGTTCGTCCAAGTAGCCTCTCGCAGACATCAAGCATAGTCTGCGTCTGTCGTTCCCGTCGAGCATACCTTCAATAGGTAATCCAAGCTGCACCGCACGTCTTGGAGTGTAATTGTGCACTCCCCGCAATGCATGTGAAATGTATGCGTCTCAGGGCGCCATCTCTCTAAAACGAGAATCAAAGCCCAATCAAGGCTGAAAAATGCTACCCGGGATATCCCATAGAACCCACTGGAACGAAGATATGGGATCATCCTAGAATGATATCTTGCATCGTTCGATCAATCGACCCCACGTCTTCGACGTACGCGCATTGTTTCGTAAACCTTGGAATTGATAATGTATTAATGTATGTTTTTGATACAATATTGCTTTCGTAAATATGACGCATTCATGTAAATTGGCCATACCTCGCCCTCCAGGTTCGCGTCGATGAGTAGATTGGAGTTCCAAGAGTGATGGATCTGAAGGTCCTGGATCCATTGCGGTACAACTACTTGTTTCTCTCGGTTTTCCATTAGCAACGCAATTAACTATACCAACTTAACTAAACTTAATTAAGTAAACTAACTTAAACAAACATAATTAACCAAACTAACTTAAACAAACTCACTAAACTAAACTAACGTAAACAAACATGTACCCACTCCACAATGAAAACTAACTTAATCAAACTTAATTAACTACCAAACGTCAACTAACTTAAACAAACTTATTAAACAAACTAAACTAACATAAGCATACTTAATTAACTAAACTCACTTAAACAAACTAAAACTAACTTAACAAAACTAACTTAATCAAACTAATCAAGTAACTAAACTTATTAAACAAACTAAACTAACGTAAACATACTTAATTAACTAAACTCACTTAAACAAACTCAAATTAACTTAATCAAACTAACTTAAACAATCTTATTTAACTAACTAAACTAACTTAACTATATACACATACCTCCTCCTTCTCCTACCTCCATTCGCCGCTACGCTTTCGCCCTTCCTCCTCCTCGCGCATTGCTTGCTCCTTCCCTCCCCGCCGTCGTCGTAGATACCTCCTCCTCCTCCGTGGCCGTGCCACCGCGTTTCTCGCTCACCACTGGACCGCCACATAACACCACGTTCCACGTACCACCACGTACCCCCGCCGAGACATGGTGCCCCGCCGCCGTCGCTCGCGCTCCCTGCGCGCAAATCTCCGCTCCTCCTCCGTGATCAGTGCCACTTCTTCTCGCCTCACCTCTCGCGTCGAGTCTCCCTCGCCGAGCGAGCTCCCCGTCCCTCCTTATATAGGCGGGCGGCGGTGTATTCGGGCATGGTCACGGGATCGTAATCCCGTGACCCCTACGTCCCGTACCCCCGCATCCCTACCCCCGCATCCCTACAGAAACCGACGCAGAGAATATTCTCTGCGTCGGTTCGCGAAGAAGACGAGTGCGGCGATAGCGCCTTCTCGAAGGCGCTATCGGGCGCACCCCACATAAATGTGTCCACGTGGATCCACGTGGACACAACAAAAAGATTTTCTACAAATAGCGCCTTCTCCGAAGCGCGCTATTGGGTGTACACCGCCACGTGGATCCACGTGGCGCCCATTTAACTTGATGTCCACGTGGACACCAATAGCGCTTCTGCGAAGGCGCTATCCGATCCACGTGGACACGGAAACTTTCTCGTTGTCCACGTGGACACGATAGCGCCTTCTCGAAGGCGCTATCGTGTACATGTCCACGTCGGTCCACGTGGACATGTCGACGTGGACATGTACACTGATAGCGCCTTCTGAGAAGGCGCTATCAGTGTCTCCACAAAAAAAAAAAATATGACACGTCACCTGCCACGTAGATGACGCCTTCCCAAAAGGCGTTATTGCCTACCCCCCGGAATAAAAAAGTTTTGACCCCTATTTTCCTCATTAAAAGTAAAAACATGTGTACTTTGGTGAATTTTCCTGCCTATAAGAACAAGGTAGAAATCTTTGCTAGGGTGGGTGGGAAAGCATTTATGCTCAGTTAATTATTACTGTCCAAACTATTTTGTAAACTACTGTAAGTCTATGGTTTTTATTAGTCTCGGTTCTGTTATTGGGACTATTTCACGTTTGAGGAGCTTATCCTGTAAAACTGACATACCCAAATATTATTTGTTCTCTGTTTTGGCCTATTTCATAAATGTGTTGCAGGTTCTGATCAATCAATCGCGTTTAAAATGGCTACAGAAAAGAAAACATTTCCAGGCTTTTTGCATAAATGCTCCTTAAACAAGGAGGAGGAGGAGGATGAGGTGGAGATTACGGAGGTACAAAAAGGGGAGAATGTTACACAGTGTAAGATGAGCATCTTGGGTTGGCTAGCATCCATCCAAAGTTTTAATAGGGGTAGACTCAAAGATGAAATGCTAAGGGCGTAGAAAGTTACAAAGGAAGAGGCCCAATTTCTCTAGATTTGAACGAACCTGTTCCAAATCAGATTTGCCTCTGTACATGTGATGTCGAACGTGCTCAACTTCTGGCCATGGCTATTTAAGGATTATCCGTTCCTCACGGTCCCATGGAAGGCATAAACTCAAATCCCATCTCTAAAAATTCATAGGTGCAAGATATGGATACAAGTACATGGCCTTCAAGTAGACTGCAAGGGAGAGGGGGCTATAAAAGTGGTGGTGAAATACATCGGAACCTATATCGAAATAGATGAGGTTATGAAGGTGGATGGGATCATCCTTGATCGATATAAAATGGTCAGAATAGAGATAGATGTGGATAAGCCATTGCTGAGGAAGCAGAGGACGAGGTTACTGGATAAACTTTGTCTATGAAAGGATTTTATTCATCTGTGCGTATTGCGATAAAATCACCCACAGATTAAGCCATTGCGACCAGTTTATTGAAGGGGAAACTGCAGCGATTTATGATGAATCTATTTTTGTTGATTCGCCAGGAAAAATGCAGAAGAATGTTAGAAACACCAAACCCCCACCGCCGGCTGGAAATTCATGTAGAGGATCGGGGTCCAATACGAGTCCACAGGATGTATATCGAGGGAGGGAGGAGAGTGGAGATAATCTGAGGGCCAGTTTACCGACCTACATCCCAGGTGGCAAGGACATGCACCAACATCAGAAAAGGAGTAGACATGAGGGTTTTTAGGAAGACCAATTAATGCTGGATGTACGACATGAGTAGTGCTTGGAGGGTGTGAAAGTAGTAAATTTGGGCGGAAACTCAAATTCAATTTTGAATTCGATTTCAAGTTCAAATTTGGATGAAACCCAGTCCATAATAGTGGGCTTAAGTCACAAGGAGGTACCCCAAACTCGGGACATGACTGAGCCCACAACAAAACCGAAAAAAAGCCTAAAGTCTATAGACAAAAAATCATCAAAACCCACCATCACCGAAAATCATATTACTAACCCAAAACCAGTTTTTCAACCACAAACCCAGCTACATTACAGCCTAGCCTACCCATTAGAACGAAAGTTGACCTCAATGCCCTAACCCAAAGATTTCAACTACCGAAGATGGGTTAATTTCACAGATGGTCACTCAAGATTACAATTCGTAACACTTTGGTCACTAAACTTACATTTGTCCAAAATATATCACTCAACTTTACAAAACGTTTCAACAAAATAACTCCGACCACCGTCTTTGCTGACGTGGCGCCACGTGGGATTTCATGGGAGGTCACTTAAGTTTTTAAGTGATGACATGACATTCAACACACACACCCACCCACCCCCTCTTAAGTTCACCCCACACGAGCTCTCCCCTCCCCCCACTCGGCTCGTCTTCTTCCTCGCTCTCTCTCTCGCGCTACCTCTCTCTAGCGCGACCGCAACGTCGCGGAAGCCATTGCCAACATCAAGAGCTCGCTCGGCCTCGACTCGTTCGCGGGCTCTCTCGATCGATCGAATGTCGGCCATGGCGGGTCCACCACCACCACCGCGGATCATCGTCCGGTGGCGGTGTGTCTGCATGCCGTTACGAGATCTCGGAGACGTTCGCGAGGATGCGATCATCGCGTGGTTCGAGAGGAGAGTTCGCGGCGGCGAACGCGATCATCGACGGCGGCGGAATCGGACGGGCACGTGGATCGGAGTATGAATCGGTGTTCCGGGCGATCCATGGCGGAGATCGAATCGGATTTCGGTTCTGCAGATGCGAAGTACTACTCGATCGCCGATGTCACGACGGAGCTCCGCCGAGTCTCGGAGAGGAAGGCGAAGGTCGGAGAGGAAGGCGAAGGTCGGAGAGGCGACGGTGGTGGCGGAGGAGGAGGAAATCGTGAGTACTCCGGAGGAATTGGCGAAGGTCGAGAGGCGGCGGTGGCGAACGGAGTTGAGGTGAGCGAGCTCTGATGTTGGCAATGGCTTCCGCGACGTTGCGGTCGCGAGAGAGAGAGCGAGGAAGAAGACGAGCCGGTGGGGGGAGGCTCGTGTGGGGTGAACTTAAGAGGGGGTGGGTGGGTGTGTGTTGAATGACATGTCATCACTTAAAAACTTACGTGACCTCCCATGAAATCCCACGTGGCGCCACGTCAGCAGAGCCGGTGGTAGGAGTTATTTTGTTGAAACGTTTTGTAAAGTTGAGTGATATATTTTGGACAAATGTAAGTTTAGTGACCAAAGTGTTACGAATTGTAATCTTGAGTGACCATCTGTGAAATTAACCCACCAAAGATCTCAGGCATCGTCTTCCCAGACTCACCATTCCACATACCAGAGAAGTACTCAAATCTTATCTAAACCTTATCACTCGTGACCCCCAACCTTAAAGCGATCCTAATCAAAACCATGAAGCAACCCCCTGACCAATTCACCGAATCAGAAAAGCCCTATAGTATCCATTATCTATGCAACCATAGATGTCATCAACCCTAATTCTCAAGTTTTCAGAGTTCATTGACCTAACAATACACTTCCCCAGAACCCTAAAAACATGCCTCCTCCCTCTTGATCGAACACTAGAAGAAGATAAGGCATAAAAGCAAGGGCCAGAGATGGAGGATTCCAAGTCCTAAACACCAATCAGGTAGATGCAACACCGGCAGCATCGATACTCCCATATAGAAGGAAGATGGCAGAGGGAACGGAGAATGTTATGTACGCCGAGAAGAAGAAGTTGAAGGTTTCAAAAAGCATAGTCCAGGCGGAGGTAGCCAGCCAAAGTGGGGCCCAGTGTGGATTTTAATGACGAAGGCGTTGATCTGGAACTGTAGGGGAATTGGGGGGCCCCATACAGTTGAAGCAATAAAAGGGTTTATGCGTAGTCAATCGATCGATGTGCTAATCCTAAGAGAAACAAAGAATCAAGAAAGGATGATGGAGGGGGTTCGGAGGAATTTAGGTTTTAAATATATGTTGGCTATAAACCCTAAAGGTTTGGCTAGAGGCATGGTGGCTTTCTGAAATGCGGAATCAAGGGTGTAGATAGCTAAATACGGTGTTTTTTTATAGAGATACAAGTGGGTGATCAGGCAGGGGAGGGGCCATGGAGAATGATAGGGGTGTATTTGAGCACGTAGAAAAGGGGAGAGAGAATTCCAATTGCATAAGCTCAAGGAAAGAGTACTGCAGTTTGATGAACCAAGCTTGGTGATCGGTGACTTCAACGCATTAACGTAACATTAGGAGAAAAGTGGGGGATTACATTAGATTCCTTGGGAGAATTCCGAGCTGATAGAATTCATTAATGATGTAGGGGCAACTTACTTGGGCTTTGAAGGCCCTAGATACAGCTGAACGAATAGGAGAAGTGGTAACCAAAAGAGAGCAACGAGGCTTAACAGGGGGTGGCAGTTCAGAAATGGATAGATCGTTTCCAAGGGCAAAAATCTTTAATATCTGCCTTGTAGGCTCTGCTCATGTCGCACTTTTCCTGAAGACAGATAGGAAGCAAAGAAGGAAACCTAGAATGTTCAGGTTTGATAATAGGTGGTTAAATTGGAAGGAATGTTTTGAGCTAATTGATAAAGTATGGAAGGACCATCGAATGCCACATAGAGCTACTCTAGGGGAGAAAACTAGACTTCTAACCATTCAGATCCTGAAACTGAGACGAAGAACTCCTCAAGCCAATTCTAAAAAAAGGATGGAAGCTGTACAGAAAAAACATAAGGAGCACCATGAGAAGGGGAGGAGGGAACATGAATAGGATCAGAGAGTTAGAGATCCAATTAAAGGAAGCTCACAAGGAAGAAGAGGAGTATTGGAAGACAAGGTCCAACGTAGAATGGTTAAATAATAGGGATCGAAACACATCTTTTTTTAACTCAATTGTCAAAGGGAGGCGCAAAAGTAATACAATAATGGGCATTCGCAATGGGGAGGGGGACTTTGTCAATACACAAGCAGAAATGATGTAACTTGCTAAAGGTTTCTTTGGAGAAGTATTCAAAAGCAGGAACAGAAAGCGTGATTTCTCAATTCTGATGGATTTTAATGCCTGTATCTCTGAACAAGACTGGGCTTTGTTGGATAGATAGTTTAATGAAGAGGAGGTACTCACTGCCTTGAGGGAGATGCATCCAAACAAGACACCTGGGCCTGATGGAATTACTAATAAACTGCTGCAGTCGAAGTGGACTCTCTTCAAGGACGACATTATGCCAATGATCTGGAAATCTCATTCTACTGGCCATTTTGAGCGTAAGATCAATGAGGCACACATTTTCCTTACACCCAAGATAAGTTTCCCTCGAACTCTATCAAAATTTAGACCTATTAGTTTATGTAACTCCTCCTACAAACTCCTATCTAAATTTCTTGTAAATCGATTGAAAAATGTGTTACAAAGACTAATCTCTCCATTTCAAAATGCATTTCCTGCAGGAAGGCAGATCTCTGATAACATATTACAGACATATGAGATCCTACACTCGATGGGTAATGGCAGCAGACGTACACTGGAGCTACCTTGAAGCTGGACATTTCTAAAGCGTATGATAAATTAGAGTGGCATCTAGTTATAAAGATGCTACGAAGGATGGGGTTCTCTCAACGATGGTGTAGATGGATAGTAGCCTGTATCACAACTGTTTCCTATAAAGTAATCATTAATAGGGAGCTATCACAGACCATTTCAACCACTAAAGAGATTAGACATGGAGACCCAATCTCCCTCTTTTTCTTTGTTGTTAGAGATCAAGGTTCGATCAGTGACAAAGCAACAGTTGGTGACAAAGCAACAACATGTGGACAGTTTGATCATGGTTAAGCTGTTGATGTACTGTGGTTCATGATTGTAACAAACCGTTAGTTAGTTTGTTATAAATCAGTTAGATTAGTTAGAAGTTTGTTGTATTTCTGTTATATCTGTTGTAAGTTAGTTAGGAAGTTGTTATTACTGTTAGTTAGTTTGTATGGTTATTTTGGAGTGTCTATATATAGCACTCTTACTGTGTTGTAAGAAGAGTTATTCAATCAATACAATTTTCGTTTCTTCAGTTCTGTTTGATTTGTTTTCTTCTCAACAGAGCATTCTCTCATTAGAGAATTCTCACATGGTATCGGAGCTTCCTACAATGGCAGAAGCAAGTTCTTATGAAGGAGATTTTGGTGGTCTCAGCACATTTGTTGATGTTACTGCAATAGCAAATTCTCTCAACTTCAATCTACCTACAAAGCTTGATGAAGGTAATTACATCTACTGGAAAGTTCAAGTAAGAGCTGCAATTCGAGCTTTAGGATTGGATTTTTTCATTGAAAACAAGAGATCATCAGTTACATCAGATTGAGCTGTAACTGATGAAGTTCTGAGTAGATGTGACAATTTGCTTATGGTTTGGTTGTTTTCAAACATAAGCAAAGATGTCATTGGGCATGTCACTGAATGTGAGTCCTCTTTTGAGATCTGGAAAACATTGGAGAGCTTGTTTGCTCAGTCATCAATGGCACGAGTTCTCAGACTCAAGAAGAAACTAAACAACATCAAGAAAGGTTCATCTTCAATTTCTGAATTTGTTCTCAAAGTTAAAACAATAGGTGCTGAACTGAGGTCAGTAAGTCAAGTGGTTACTGAATCTGATATGATTCAATCAATACTAAATGGTCTAGGTCATGAATTTGATCCTGTTGTGGTTTTAATTTCTTCTCAAAGAACAAATTATATCATTGCAAGATGCACAATATATGTTGATGATGCATGAACAGAGAATAGAAGATTTGAATCAAGCTTCACAAACAGATATGAACAATGTTTCAGCAAACTTTGTTGAAAACAGTGACAAGAAGTCACAAGGTATGAAAGTCAGTTCTGCATCTTTTCAAAATCGATCTAACAATGGTTTTCGTGGTGGATTCAAGAATCGTGGAGGAAGGTCTGGAAATAGAGGAAAGGTGTTTTGTCAATTGTGCTATCGACATGGACATATAGCTCTTCAATGTTATCATAGATTTGATCAATCCTTTTATGGTCCTCAAGGTCAGTCTTCAGGTTCTACAAGTTATCCTAATCAGAATCGACGTCCTCTTACACATATTCATTATCCAATGTCTCATAATGTTCAACCAACTGCACCTCAAGCTATGATCAATCATTTTCAAGGCATGATGGTGACTCCTGAGAATGTTGTTGATCCAAATTGGTACATGGACAGTGGAGCATCCAGTCACATGACTTCTGATGGATCTGCTCTACTCAATAAAACTGAATACAAAGGTAATCAGTTGGTCACTGTTGGTAATGGTGAGTTGTTAAAAATTTCTCATACTGGTAATGATGTGGTTAAGTCTAATTCAGTTCCTTCTCACTCTCTTCAACTACATAATGTTCTTCTTGTTCGAAAGATTGCTAAGAATCTTATAAGTATTTCAAAGCTTACTCGTGATAACAATGTCATTACTGAGTTTACTCCTTCTTCTTTCTCTGTCAAGGACAAGGATTTGAATACAACATTCTTCAAGGAGTGCTCCATAATGGCTTGTATTGTCTTCCAAATGCTGATTCAATTACATCTGGTTCAGCCTTCTCTGTTCCAACTGTTTTTTCTTCATCTAATTTTTGTACTACTTTCACCGCTTAGCTCTGTTAATAATGATGTATGGCATGCTCGGCTAGGACATCCATCTAATTCCGTATTGCAAAAAGTTTTATCTTCATTGAACACATCTACAAATAAATCTTGCATATCTTTTTGTAACTCTTGTAAAGTAGCTAAGATGCACAAACTTCCTTTTACTTCCTGCACTATAACTGCTACTAAGCCATTGGAGTTGGTTTATTCTGATCTTTGGGGTCCATCTCCAATGTTATCTTCTCAAGGTTCAAGGTATTACATTGTGTTTGTTGATGCTTTCAGTCGATTTACTTGGTTCTATCCTCTTAAATTGAAATCAGATGCATATGCCGCTTTTATTCATTTTATTAAACAAGCTGAACTTCAACTTAACTCCAAGTTGAAAGTGTTTCAATCTGATATGGGACTTGAATATAAGTATATTGAGAAATTTTGCAATGCATCTGGTATTATTCATCGTTATTCTTGTCCATATTCTCATCAACAAAATGGTGTTCCTGAAAGAAAGCATCGTTCCATTGTTGAAATGGGTCTCACTCTTCTTGCTCATTCTAAGCTACCTTTCTCATTTTGGGAAGAAGCATTTCTAACAGCTGTTTTTCTTATTAACAGTTTACCATCTGTTGTTCTTGCCTTTAAATCTCCATATGAGGTATGTTTTCGTAAACTACCTGATTATTCCTATTTTAAAACGTTTGGATGTGCCTGTTATCCAAACCTTACTGCTTACTCTCAACACAAGTTCAATTTTCGATCTTCAAAGTGTGTTTTTATTGGTTATATTCCTAGGCATCATGGTTATAAGTGTTTACATTCAAATGGCAAGATTTATATTTCTCGTGATGTTGTGTTTAATGAAGATGATTTTCCTTATCCTAGTCTCTTTTCATCTATTCATTCTTCTTCTTTCTTCTTCTTCTAGTATTCCTTTATCTGTTTTTCAATATTGTCCTATTTCTTCTTCTTCTAACTCATCTGTTTCTGTTTCTACTACATCTGATTCTTCTAGTTCTATTTCTTCTGGTTTACCACCATCATCTTTACCTACTGACCTATCACTACCTTCTTTACCTACTGAATTACCACAACATGTCATTACCAGTTCTAATATTAACACTCACCCTATGCAGACTAGAAGTAAGACTGGTGTTTTTAAACCAAAGGCATTGGTTGTTACTTCTCCATATGCTTTAGTACATTCTCTTACTTGAACCTAGTCGTTAAAGTCTTTTCTTATCTTGATCCAAATTGGAATTCTCGCTATGAATGATGAAATTTAAGCATTGGACAACAACAACACTTGGACTTTGGTTCCTCCTACTTCGATATGAGTGTTGTTGGTTGTAAGTGGTTTTTCGAGTTAAAACTACTCCTACTTTGGGGACATTCAGAGGTATAAGGCAAGACTTGTGGCTAAAGGATTTCATCAAATTCTGGTCTTGATTTTGGAGATACTTTCTCACCTTTGTTATTAAGCCATCTTCTCTTCGTATCATGTTCACTCTTCATTGTTACTTATCGGTGGCCTATTAAACGACTTGATGTGAACAATGCTTTTTCTAAATGGTGAACTCTCTGAAGATGTGTTTATGAGCCAACTCGAAGGATTCATTAGTAAGAAATATCCTAAGTATGTTTGTAAACCGAACAAAACCTTGTATGGTCTAAAGCAGCTCCTCGGGCTTGGTTTTCTAAGCTCAAAGCGCTTTGCTCACTGGGGATTCACTAACATTCAAATTGATGTTAGTTTCTTCTTTCAGAGGTCTGGTTCTTCTATTCTAATGCTTCTTGTGTATGTTGATGACATTCTCATCACAGGGTCCAATCCTTCTTTGATTCAACAACTCATTACTTGGTTAAATTCCAAGTTTTCTCTCAAAACCTTGGGTGATGTTGATTATTTTCTTGGTTTTGAAGTCTATCGTGACTCTTCAGGATTGTATTTATCTCAACATAAATACATTCTTGATCTTCTCAAGAAGACAAACTTGTTGGATTCTAAACCACTGTCTTCTCCATATTCTGATGGTGTTCGACTTAGTGCTGCTGATGGTATTCCTTTCTCGGATCCTACCATGTATAGAAGTACTTTGGGTGCTCTGCATTATCTCACATACACTCGTCCTGATATCAGTTTCATTGTTAACAAACTTAGTCAATTTCAGCAACATCCTACTGATCTTCATTGGGCAGCTGTCAAACGAGTTCTTCGTTTTTTGAAATCTTCTCTTACAACTGGTATTGTGTTTCGTCCTGCTACTTCTTTTTCTCTTGAAGTTTTTACTGATTCTGATTGGGCTGGTGATCTTGATGATCGTCGTTCTACTAGTGGAGTGTGTGTTCTTCTTGGTGGCAATCTTATTACTTGGTATTCTAAGAAGCAATCAGTTGTAGCACGCTTTAGTACTTGAGTATCGTGCACTGGCTTTGGGTGTTACTGATATCTTATGGACTTCCTCTCTTCTTCATGAACTTGGTTTTACTTGTTCTTCCAAGCCTATATTGTGGTGTGATAATACTAGTGCTCGTACTTTAGCTTTAAATCCTGTTTTTCATGCTCGGACTAAACATATTGAAGTTGATGTTCATTTTTTTAGGGAAAAGCTTGCTGTTGGTTTGTTTGATCTTCGTTATGTTCCTACAGAACATCAGTCTGCTGATTTATTTACCAAAGTTCTTCCTACTCCTCGGTTTCTTTTCCTTTCTTCCAAACTGAATCTAATTTGTTCACCTAGATTCAGTTTGAGGGGGCATGTTAGAGATCAAGGTTCGATCAGTGACAAAGCAACAGTTGGTGACAAAGCAACAACATGTGGACAGTTTGATCATGGTTAAGCTGTTGATGTACTGTGGTTCATGATTGTAACAAACTGTTAGTTAGTTTGTTATAAATCAGTTAGATTAGTTAGAAGTTTGTTGTATTTCTGTTATATATGTTGTAAGTTAGTTAGGAAGTTGTTATTACTGTTAGTTAGTTTGTATGGTTATTTTGGAGTGTGTATATATAGCACTCATCGTGTTGTATGAACAGTTATTCAATCAATACAATTTTCGTTTCTTCAGTTCTGTTTGATTCTGTTTTCTTCTCAACAGAGCATTCTCTCATTAGAGAATTCTCACATTTGTTATATGCTCTGAGGCTCTATCCTATTTACTGGGAAAAAGGAAGAGGGATGGGACGTTCCAAGGCTTTAGATTGAATAACTGGTCCCCCTCTATTTCCTACTTATATAATGTTTGCTAATGACACACTCCTATTTTGCAATGCTAATGCTGAGAATGTGCGGCCAATTAAACAAATCATACATGAGTATTCCGAGATCTCCGGCCAACAAATCAATGTAGATAAGAGCTCCATACATTTCAGCAGAAATGTCTTACCGATTCTCAGGCGTCACCTACATGAACTGGCTCAGATGACTGGCATAAGAGGACTACGGAGATATCTAGGAATCCAACTTAACGAGGGGCAAACAAGGCGTCAACAATTTGGAGGAATTGTAGAGAGAATAATGCAAAGGGTGCTCACATGGAGGGAATGAATGCTCTCGCCAGCAGGGAAAGAGGTTATTCTCAAAGCAGTAGCTCTAGCCATACCTAACCATCAAATGGCCATTTTCATGCTACCTACTGGCATAATCTCAGCAATTACTCAGGCAACGACAAATTTTTTGTGAAGTAGTACTTCGAAAGATAGAGGAATCAACTGGTATGTAACTTTCTCAGAGGCAAGTATTTCTCGAGGGGGGACATCATGAATACTGAATCGAGACCCTCATCGGCCTGGAGGAGTATTCTCTAACGGAGGAAAACTCTCGACAATGGAATGAGATGGAGAATGGGTAATGGGCAACATGTCATATTTGTGAAGATTTTCAGGTTGCAGGGAAGAATAGAGCTAAGCTGTGGTCAAGAAAAAGGAATGCCATTTCGAAAGTGGCTGATCCGATAAACCCACATGCTTATCAGTGGAATATGAGTTTGATTGAGCAGAACTTTTGTGAAGAGGAGGTTTCCCTGATACTAGCTACACCAATGAATAGTGAGGATGTGAGGATAAGATAATATGGCACTATGAAAGCTCAGGTGTTATCTCAGTTAAATCTGCATATTAACTGGTAGTCAAGATGGATGAGGAAGAATACTGGCGGAAAGTTGTAGCGGGGGAGTCCAATGGAGGAAGGCCATATGATGAAATCTGGCATATAATTTGGAAGATAAAGGTCCCGAGAAGATTTCATTTCTTTTTGTGGAAATGCATAAAAGGCTACCTCCGATCCCTGAGAGCCCTATATCAAAAGAAGATGCTGAGGGAGTCAACTTGTCACCTCTGTGGTAAGGATTCAGACACAGTTGCACATATTTTCTTCCAGTGTGATTTTGCAATGGTTTCTGGCACTTGTCTCCATGGGGTTTACAATTGGAAAAGCTTAAGGGAAAATCTTTCAAAGATTTGTGGGAGTATTATCATCTATCTTAAGAGCCACAAGAGACTATGAGGAGAGGTTACAATGGTATGCAATAGGATTTTTGAGACTGGAAGAATCGAAATGAAGGGATTTCCAGAGGAAGGGGAGAGGATCCACAGGCGCTGCTGGAAAGAACCACTGCTCAAGTTGCGGATCTCAATCGACCTCGCAGAGAGAATGGGGTCATGAACAGGGACATAGAGGAAAGGTTGGCAAGGGAAACTGGATCCATCATTTTTGCTGATGTTGCGAGGGATAGAGACTCTGGGGAAACAGGAATTGGATGGATGGGAACACATTAGGCGAGTAGGCTCATTCATCATTAAAGCATCCCTTCAGCAGGGCTGCAGAAGCCATGGCAATTCAAAATGCAGTGCAACATTGTGGTGACTGTCGTGACCTGAGTATTATATGCTCTGATGCCAAAATAGTAATTGAAGGTCTAAAATCGATTGACTTGGAGCATGGAGACCTTGATCCTATTGTGTTTGATATTAGGAATCTGACCTAGAGCTGGGATCCATTTAATTACCATTTTGTACCAAGAGACTCTAATGTAAAGTCTCACTCCTTAGCAAGGAAAGCCTTGTTTGAACGTAGCAACTGTTTATGGGAGAATCCTCCCCATGATGTATTTGTGAATCAATAGAATGCATAACTTGACTTCTAGAAAAAAAAATATCCATGGGTATTTGATGAAATATCTTAAATGTTCATAGTCGATCATTATACTGGGAACTATAATGAATTAAGACTATTATGAATCTTGATTGATTGTCATGTAATGATCAGGCGTATAGGGATACAAATCCAGATCATTAGTACTTGTTAAGGAACAAGGTACTGGACAGACCTGCTATGAGAGCACAACATAGATTAAGTCATAGGTGTTATTCATGATAGGTATATCATTTAGTTTTTCGACTTGAGATTACCATAGACTTCAATTTTAGAAGCATGATAATCTGACACAATCAAACATTGTCTTTAACCAGTAATTAAAAAGACTGTGATTGGTTACTATGTGAATAATATGTGAAGGCGTGTAATTAAAATAGAATTTGTCACTCTCATATAGAGAAAGATATCAATGGATCCCTCAATATGATAGACTGATAATGACTAAGTCCATGTGAATTGATATGATCAATATCACTTGAATATTTTCAGTTTACCTAAAGATCGAGACTAGTACGATTGAACATTAAGGGTGACTTCTTTGCATTATGTTTAGTCAAAGAAAATCGCACGACAAAAGGATATGATATATGTTATTCGTTAGATTGTATCGATTTTGATATTCATGCTACTTGGGAAGTTATAATGCCTTGCTAGAGACCACTTATGACTTGTGTACCAAAATGGTTTTAGTTCACTACCAATATTGCATGAACCTATTAGATCGCACACAAAGAATGGCTTTACGCAAATTTAAATGGTCTAGAGTAATGAATTTTATATGATAAAATTCATGACATAAAAGCCCTTACGATTTGTTATATGATAACTTATTAATAGGGGCGTATGTGTAATTTGCTTGAACTGCCTAAATACAATGGTTGTATTATGAATATGATTTTAAGTGAGGGCTTATCTACACATATAAATAGAAGGTAAAAACCCTAAAACGTAATAGTATTTTCCTTTTTTGCTATTTTTGAGTTCTCTAGATTTTGGGAGAGAAAGAAAAATAGTTTCTATCACTTTTGGGGCTAGCACTCCAAATCGTGGTCACCGTTCGTGTGTGGATTTGTAATAGTGGATTGGCACTTGAACGTCTTGGACATGGAATAATCAGAGAAGGAAATCACTGATTAAGGTATGGTTTACTTTTGTAGATCTAGTTTAATGGAACCTATTTTTAATCCCGTTATGGGTTTTTCAAAAATCGTTTTGAATTTTCCACTGCGTATGAACCCCAAAACTTAACACTAACCGCAGAGACAGTTGATACAACATCTCCCACTCTTACGTCTTCATGTATGTATGCAAAGGTTCAATTTGTGAAGGATTTCATCAGAGTGAAACCAGTTTATTTTGTCAAACAGCGGGACTTTGAGAAGATTAAGAAATGGATATTGTCTCATGTGAAACTACATAGATTTTTGAAGATTGAGATAGACTTCGGGTTGAGATTTCATCATGTACACTACAGAGAGACGTTGATGTTTGGCGTCAAGCAACGATAGCTTTGGATGGAGACTTTATAGTCTTTGGATGCATTCAAAAGGATAATTTATCTGCAATAATTCCAACTTGCAGTGATGAAGATGTTGAGGAAGGAGTTCATGAATCTGAGATAGGGAGCTGATGAGTCGGTGATGAGCTACAGACACAGATACGATTATCTGAGGCAGTTTGTTGGGGTTCTAGTGCGAGATGCTCGAGGATGTGTATCATTTCTGAGATGGACTGAGGCCTGATATAGGATTTTATGCGATCAAATTAGGTGCCAAGACCTTGGGTAAGATATATGAGCGTGCACTTTCTCATGAGACTTATTATTTGAGCAGAGTTGGAGGTAGGACACCGTTGGGACCAGCATTATGATCTGATCAGGTTGCAAAGTTTGAGAGGATGATACAGAGGGCCAAGGACAAAGGAGATGGGAGAGAGGTTCTCAGGGATCGGGGGCTGCCACATCGATTCTACCCTATGTATCATACCATACTCTACTATAGAGTATAGTTGGTAGCCCCCTTACCACCTCCATTCATACCAGATATGCTAGCTCCTAGTATTTTACCAGACTTTTAGGATCACCAGCGCAACGTAAGCAGAATGAGGTTGGTAGAGGCCAAGGCAGAGGTAAAGGTAGAGGTCGAGATGGTTCCCAATTTGTGAAATTCGAGAATTTCATAAACTTGATCAGGCGACTAATTAAGTATTCTAAGATTTTATTTGGAGTTTAAGTATCCAAGGTGAGACATATGCATTATGAACTAGAGAACATAAGATATATATATATTTTTTTTGTGTTGTGTGCATAGTATGTGTATTATATGGTATTTTGTCTGGGAGTCGGGGTGTGTTAAGGTGTATCCTCATTTTGTCATACTCGGGGTTGCAAGTGTATGTCTGATGAGCACGAGTGAAAATTAATTATTAGTTGCTCGAAAATTAATTAATCAAATGTTAATCCTCATGTGAAGATTTAGCCTCGATTTACATGCAAGTTGGATCATTGGTAATGTAAATTGAGAACGAAGTTGGTACAAGATTTTGCTTCGAGTTACGTGTTAGTTGGCGGTGGTTAAGGTTGAGATTTAATCCAAATTGGTGTATGTTTGGTTTAGTATGGCAAGTGATTTGGTCCATAAGAGTTTAGTATGTCATGGAGAAAGGTAAGTTTTTTGGGGTTTTGGTGTGACCAAAATAATGTTACGAATGTTTTATGAAGATGGATTGTTTTGTCGAGAGTTTAGTTCAATTTGGTGAAAAATTGGATTGAAAACGAGCGCCAAAAGTTAAAAGCACGTCAAAATAGAGATTTTAAGAATTAATAAATAAAAAAAATTAAGCTGCTAACAAGCAGCTGAAGGTTTATATATATATAATGATATAAAAATAAACAAATGAATTCATTTCATTTTATCAAGAGAGAGAACAAACGAAACGTTCTCTAAACCCTCTCGATTTGGTCTTTCAATCCGCGAGCTCCCTACGTATAATTTTTGCCCGATTTCTTTCCTCAAAACAGTAGGGTGTCGTGAGATGGTTAGTTTGGGAAATTTTTCGCGATGGAGATGAGGTATTCAGCTCGGAATTTGGTAAATTGTCAATTCAGTACATTTTTTCCACAATTCAATTTGAATTGCGATTTCTCGATTTCTTTCGTGGAGTTTTAATAGAAATTAGTAGGGATTATTTTTTATTGATATATTGCATTGATTCGCGCCAATTTGGGATAAATCTCACTTGCATGGGTTAGGGTTTTGATGAATTGAACTTATTTGATTCAGTTGATAAGTACGTTGAATATGTTTTTATGGTTTATATTGATTTGTATTAGGTTTCTTGTTGAATTGATTATTGGTTTTGATCTAATTTGACTCCACGGGCTGTGAATATATTTTGATGTTGGTATCGAGTGGTTTCGTGGTGTTTGTTGTCGAGTTTTGATGATTCGATTGCGAAAATATTGATTTAGAAAAAAAATTTAGTTCAAAATAGATAAATTTTGCCTAGTTGCGAAATCCTATTGGATAATTCATAACTTCTTCGTCGGTAATCTGATTTGAGTGTTCTTTGAGTCTATGGAAAGTGGGATGTGAGTACTACAAGTTCCTTTCAGGACATCTTGACAAATATTGAGGTTTTCAAGGTTAAAAAGTTACCCTAAGTTGGCTTGTTGAAAGCCAGTTGAAACAGTTATATAAATTAATATTTTTGGAAATTGTTCTTAATAGTACTTTGGCCGAAGTTTTCATTGGGTTTCGTGATTTGGTTCCACTTGAAACTTGACCTATAATATAATTGAGTATGCAAGGAAGCTATTGGAACCTTTTCAAGGTGATCTGACGCTCTAGAAAGCCCAAAAATTAAGCGTAATGTTAGTTTGGTGGTAAGTAAACCCTACACTGATCTTTACTATTGATTGAATATCTTTATACCTGTAATCGTATCATAGTCTGTATTGCATTTTATCATTCTTGGTCTTGCATACATAGAGAGAGTGAGGGAGAGAAGCTTTATTTCTAGGTCGGGTTTTCTTGAAACTAAGTTTCAATCCTACCTCTACACCGTTAAGTGAGACTAGCAGAGTTTAACTCCGACAAGTTATCTCTGCACTTTATGATCTCTTAATACTGTCTTTATACTATTTTTAGAATTCAACATAAGACATAAACCAGCGGAAGTTAGGAACCCTGAACTTAGAGTGGAACCCTATGATCCTGACTTAAGTCTTCGTTGGGAAGTGAGGAGAGTTGGAGAAAAATAAAAATGTATCCTATATGGTATATTTGTTGTGTTGTAATATATATACGATATCGGTAATTATACACTGATTGAGGATTCGTGGCTATGGAAAATGCGACGATGTTTCGGACCGGGTCTAGGAATGATCGTGGGGCTGCAGGTTCGTGGTTTGCGAGTGCTGAGGAGCTGCATACTCTGTCAGACAGAATTGTATCGCACGATCAACAACTGCAGGAGATTCTTCGATTGTTAAGGGCACATGTTACACCGTTGTCGTCTACGTCAGCATCGCTAGTTCTTTAGGCTGGGTGTGCTTTTACAGTTCACAACCCACCTGAAACATCTCCAGTTCAGGCAAGGCCTACAGTGGTCGAGAAGGCATAGGTTCAGGTTGAACTCGTACTTCCTACATCGAGACACTGCGTGAGGATACGCTGAATACGCCGACTGATACGGGTGTTAGGGCTACAACTGAGGCGAGGCAAACTCGCGAGTTTCAGAGGCATTATCTGGAGAAGTTTCACGGGGGTACTAACTTGAGGCGGCAGATAGATAGCCACGTGAAGATACATGATGCACTGGCCATATCAGCGCAAATGTAGCCGAGTATATCATCAGCTCCACTGGTCGGCGAGGTCGATGTCTGGTGGCGTACTATGGAGGTGTCGATGGGGAACAATCCGTAACCTGAAGAGGACTGAGTTCCAGACCATTCGACAGAGGATCGGTGAGTCAGTTGCAGTACATGGATCGGTATATACGCGTGATGAAGTATGCTGGGGGTGCGGCCGACACGGACACTGACCAGGCGTACTACGTCATACACGGTTTCCTGAATTTTATTGGTTTATTGGGTGACGACGACTCTGAGCACAACACATGAGGCTTAGGAGAGGGCTATGGCTGGCGAGAGCTTTGGGAGCACACGCACCGGAGTACCAGTCTCATTATCGACATCGTCACATTCAGTGCGAGGGTCTGGAGATGATCAGAGGAAATGAGAGTTAGACGGTCGTGGCAAAGATATCAACCTCGGAGCGTAGGATCTGTTGCGTTTCCACCATATGCGGCGTATATTGCGCCAGTGCTAGATGGTCCAGCGCAGGGTTACGCTAGTGCATTACACGGCCAAGCACCGTCGGATCCTCGCAAGATAAGTACCATAGAGGTCGATGATAGAGGCAGTGGCCAGAGACAGGGTCAGAGTTCCAGTCAAGTGCACAGACAGGGACAGAGGTCTAGTCATGCACAAGGACAAGGACAGGGACAACATGTTCCATTTGGATCGGGATTTCAACGTACCTGTTTGGGAGTGTGGACAGCCAGGTCACTTCACCAGTAGGTGTTCACAGGAGCGGGCAGGCACAACAGAGCCATGAGCAGATTCATGCTATTGCCACGCCAGGTCCGACTACTACCTATCGTAACTTGATAGAGGGTATAAGTTGGGTTGAGACCCACTCAATCAGAGAGACTAACGGACAATCAGAGAAATTGATTTACATTCTCGCGGACATACTGTGGATATGAGTATGTTATTGACGGTGGATCATGGGACTAATATGTTCATTTGTATTCCAATATATGTTGCGAGGATGTTGCCATGGCATATATTGATGGGAGGAGACAGATGGTGTGTTCTTTGCTTGGAGGTCTCGGAAGAGCCCAGCTTGTTGCGGAGGAGCCCAGCCCTACAGAGTAAGATGGGGGTATGGCCTTGGGCGAGTATGGCCTTGGGCGGGTATGGCCTTGGGTCTTTATTCATAATACACTATCTTCCATTGATAATTGCGTCAATTTCGAGGACGAAATTCTAATTCGTTGGGAAGACTGTAATGGCCCGAAAATTTGACTTGTGCCACGTGCCAGGTCAGGGTCGTATGTGGGATCCACTCGACGGAATACGTATGTCTGAATATCAATTTGAGATTATAATGCTAATTGTTGAGCTGTTTTACGAGTAAGGTATACGCGGGAATTCGGTGAGCCGAAACACGAGCGGGGACGCACACTCGAGTTACGTGTCCACGTGGGACTGAGGTAGCTATGCAATGGCCTATAATTTGTAAAATAAAACAATATGCATTGGATTTGCTTCGGGATTTATGTTGCACGAATCTCGAGGACATCACTTTACTCAAATAGAAGAGGAGAGAGAAAGAGAGAGAGAGAGACACGGCGGAGAGAGAGAAAGAGAGAGAGAGAGAGAGAGAGACGCGGTGGAGAGAGAGAGAGAGAGAGAGAGAGACAGAGAGAGAGAGACAACGGAGAGTCGACGGCGGGTGTGGACGAGTCCGGCGAGACGTAGCGGCGGTGGACCAGCCGATTCGTCGACCGACGTCGACGGTGCGAGCAGTGAGGACGAGCAGCGCGGAAGGCCGCGTAAGGTGGCGCGGCTGTGGGGACGACGACGAGCGGCGGCGCGGCTCCAAGCAGGCGGCGGGGAGCCAACAATGCGGCGGACAGTGGCGCGGACGGTGGCTCGCGGCGACGGGCCATCGAAGGGAGATCGCGAACGAGCAGCAGCGGCGGTGGCGAGGCGGCTTGAACTCCGGCACGGATGGCTGGACGGCGGTGCGGCTCCAGCAGCAGCGGCGGCGGTGGCAGAAATGCATATAACTTATTGTTTATTTGGAAATGCAATTACATGTCTCCATGTATCAGATTAATAATTACAGGATTATAAGTCAATGTAGGGATTTACTTACCCGACATCTTCGAGTTGTTTTTGATGTTGTCATATTATATATGAAGACAAGGAAATGATGGACAAGACTCGAAGATTAATGTGATTGTATATCAATTTTAAAGTAAATTCTTGTTTCAAATTGGTTATTAATATTGTTTTGGTGTTCTTGGGGTGAGTGTAGGACATGAAGTCTTGTTAAATGGTTAAGAGAGTCTCATAAATTAGTTTAAATTGAGAGGTTTAAGTTTCAATTTTGCTCTATTTGAGATTATGTAGTTTTAATTAAGTTATTGGATACTCAAAGGTTTGTTATGAATTGAATTTGATATATAATGTACACTTGCAGGGAGTTTTGAGTCCTTTAAGGACTTTCCCCCATTTTGATGTCTATTAGGTAAAAGTTTTTCCTTCAAGCCACTTCTAGGGAAAGTGCTATCAAAATTTTTACAAAATACATAGACAGATTAGTATGATTTTTAATTTGTTCCAATTGAACAAATCCAAAATTGAATTCGTTTATGATATAAATTTAGTTTTAGAGCTTTATTAGGGATCTTAATGAAAAGTGTTATAAGGTCAAAGTTAGAAAAATGGATGGTTGACTAGATTATCAAGGGATTAAGGTAATCTAGGCCGATTAGTCATCCTAATGATGAGAAAGCTGGCATAGACAAGGGCTGAGATAGGCACAGGCCTAGGATCATGCACATGGTTAGCACAAGCCGATTACTTGTTATATATCTGGGTAGGTTGGGCACATGATCAGAGATTGTCCACGGTCGGCAGCAGTATTTCCACAACAAAGTCGAGTGACGTGATAGTACATCTAAATGTTGATGCCACATGAGGACTTGTTGAAGGTACAGTTTCTATGTGTGCTACAGATTTATATTTCTTTTTTTATTCAGGTTTTATAGTATCTTTCATTTCTGGTTGCATGATAGGCATCCTAAGGTTGACACCGGTTAGAGCTAGTGCACATTTGATTTTGAGTACCGTAACCAGGGATAGGGTTTATCCTAATTTTCTTATTGAGGGATGTCTAATAGAGATAAGCGGGATAGAGTTACCTACATACTTTATAGTGCTTGAGTTTTTAGATTTTAAAACGTTGTTAAAGATGGGTTGGTTTGCAGCATATCACGCTCATATCGACTATTTCAGCAAGACAGTGATATTTGACATCTTAGGGCATCTGATGTTCACATACGGTGGTATTACACCGAGAGCCAAGACCACGAGAGGTTGACTTGCGACTACTGGAGAGATCGAGCCTCATATATAATTATACATAAGAGTGGAGAGTTAGGGACCAAGACTCGAGGTGATTCCGATTGTGTGCGAGTTTCCAGAAGTGTTTCCAAAAGACCTACCTGGTTTACAACGACTGAGAGAGATAGACTTCATCATTGAGTTGGTACCAAGAAATACACCGCCGTATTGCTCCGAGAGAGTTGGAGGATTTGAGGAGTCAGCTCTAGGATTTGGGACAAAAGGGATTCATCGCCCCTTCCATGTTGCCATGACGAGCACGCGTCTTGTTTTTGAAGAAGAAGGATGACACTTTGAGAATGTGTATCGACTACAAATAGTTGAATAAAATCACGGTCAGAAACAGTTATCCACTGCCACTGATTGATGATTTGTTTGATCAAATGAAAGGAGCGCAGTTTTTCTCCAAGATTGACCTGCGATTAGGGTATCATCTACTTAGGATCAGGAATGAGGATAGGTCTAAGACAAAATTCAGCATGAGATATGGACATTATTAGTTCACAGTCATACCGTTTCGATTGACCAACACCCCAGCTATGTTTATGGATTTGATGCATAGGGTGATAAGACCATATCTTGACCGTTTCGTGATAGTTTTCCTCGATGACATATTAATTTATTCGAGGACTTGAGAGGATCAGAAGAAGCACCTCAAGGAAATGTCATAGAATTTTAGGGAGCATAGACTCTATGCCAAGTTCAACAAATGTGAATTTTGGATGTCAAAGGTCAAGTTTTTAGGTCATGTTGTTAGAGCAGTAGGGATAGCAATGGATCCGGCCAAGATTCAAGCTATTATGGATTGGCCAGCACTAACATCAGTTACCAAGATCAAGATCTTTCTGGGTTAGCAGTGTATTACTGCAGATTCGTGAAAGATTTCTTGAAGATTGCTTCATCGATTACCAGATTGACTAAGAAGGACGTTGTGTTTCATTAGTTCGAGCAAGCATTTGCTAAGTTGAAGAGGTTGTTGACCACCGCGCTAGTATTGTTATTTCTAGAGGCTAGACAAAGAATATTATTATATATAGATGCTTCTCATACGGGTCTAAGTCGTGTGTTTATAAAGGACATATGTATAGTAGCTTATGCCTCTAGACAGCAATAGATACAAGAGAAGAATTATCCCACACATGATTTAGAGTAGGCGGCGGTGGTGTTCACTCTTAAGATATTAAGACATCATTTGTATGGAAAGAGATTCAAACTCTACTCTGATCACAAGAGTTTAAAATATTTCTTCACATAGAAAGAGCTAAACATGAGGCAACGTAATGGTTGGAGTTTCTGAAGGACAACGCATTTTCTATAGAGTATCACCAAAGAAAAGCTAACGTAGTTGCAGATGCGCTGAGTAGGATATCGATTGGACATGCCCATTTGGTTAGATGTTATATGATGTATGAGTATGGGTTACTCGAGGCAGCGGTGATGATGAGTCAGTCGGTTGTTCCTACAGACACTCGAGTAATGATATGTGAACATATGAGGCTACATATATTATGTACACAGAGAGTGTCAAAAGGTCAGAGAGTTGACATGTTGTACTTGAGAGTAAAAGAGTTAGCCCAAAATGATGATTGTGCCAATTGGACAAAATACGATGGATCGGTGTATTGAGATTCAGAGGTAGATTTTGGATACCGTCAGTGGCATAACTAATAGATAAAAAATTTTAGGATTCATGCCACTCCCAGTTCATTGTTTATCCTGGTAGGACCAAAGATGTACCATCACATGAGGAGACATTATTGGTGGCCTGGGATGAATGCGAAAATATCGAAGTTTATTAGGAACTACGGGATTTGCCAGCAATGAAGGCCGAGCATCGTAACTCTAAAGGGTTACTACAGCCGCTTCCCATTTTACGATGAAGTGGGAAGAAATTGCCATGGACTTTTTTTGAGGATTGCAGAGGACTGCAAGATGACACAATTCTATCTTTGTAATTGTGGACTGATTGACAAAATGTGTTTATTTCTTACCAGTCGCAGCTCATTATACATTTGACCAGTTGAATGTATTATTCAAGAGAGATTATCAGGCTGTATGGGGTACCTTTAACTATTTTGTTAGATAGAGATGTTATGTATATGGCCAAGATGTGACAGTGTATGTAGGAGCAATATGATACGCGCCTACAGTTCGGCGTAGCCTTTCACCTTCAGATTGATGGGCTGACTGAGAGGTTGATTCAGGTTCTCGAAGATATGCTCCAGGCTTGTGTATTGGAGTTTGGCATATCTCGGGATGAGTACTTACTATTGTATGAGTTTGCATACAACAATAGTTATTAGTCTAGCATTGAGATGGCACAATTTGAGGCTTTATATGGCAGACTGTGTCGTTCGCCATCATGTTGGTGAGCTAGAGAACTGGGAGTTAGTGGGCCTGAAATTGTTGTTAATCACACGAAAAGTGTACGACAGATTCGCCAGAATAATAAATGGGCCCAGGAGAGGCAAAAGAAGTATAAAGACATGTATCGCTGCGATCTCACATACATTGAGGTAGCCTTTGTATATTTGAAGGTTTCTCATCAGAATGTCCTTCATAGGTTTTGTTTGAAAGGCAAGTTAGCACGAAGATTCATCAGGCCTTTCAAGATTAAGAGATGGGTTGGCAAGGTTGCTTATGAGCTTGATTTACCTCTATAGATGTTAGGGATTCATCCAGTCTTCCATATTTCTATGCTTCGATTGGCTAAGTTGAGGGTAGGCGTACAACCGACTATTGACTTAAGTCAGATTGATCTAAGTGAGGATGTATCTTATGAGGAAGAGCTAGTACATATTTTAGACCGAAAAGGTACAACAATTGAGAGGCAAGTCTATCCTGAAGGTATTTGTCAAGTGGCAATTCCATGGTGACTCGAAACTTACTTGGGAACGGGAAGACTATATGTAAGATAAGTTTTCGCACTTTTTAGAGTCAAGTATGACCTTAACTTGAAGTTTAATTTCGATGATGAAATTTCCATTAGTTGGGAAGGTTTTTCATGGTCCAAATTCCTAATCTTAGATTAATTTTTTAATTAGGATCATTAACCCATGACGTGGGATCCGCATCGAGATACGTGCACTGATCAAAGCATATGACCGAGGTATATGTTAGATATGTTGCGATGTATGCTTAGAGTATTGTATATGTGTAGACTACTATGTCTCTCCTATTTATGTATAGTTGTCGAGACGTGAGCGAGGGCCGTGGTAGAGAGTGATATGGTAAGTTTAATTTAAGTTAATGTTCCTTAGATAGCAAATTTGATGTGGCTATAGTTTGATTTACATTAACGAAGCCTATGTTAGAAAAATAAAACATTAGTCATTGATGGTCCTCGAGATACGTGTGAACATATCACAAGACCAATGGTGTTACATTATGGGTTATCAAGGAATAGTTAGTGGAGAGTTAATGGATTGTGGAGTTACAATTAAGGCCATTAGATTGATCTAGTAATAGGTGTGTACATAAGATCAAGGGCTAAAAATCTAACTTAACTTAATATATATAAGATTGAATGGGATAAACATGCAAAAATTTCATTTGATCTAAAGGCGAGAGAAGAAGATCCGGAGAAGGAAATCAAAGAATTGTGAGGAGGTTTTGTTGAAGTTGAGAGGGATTGATCAAGTTGGTGATGTTCTACAACTAGGTAAGCTAGTGTACGCTATCATTTTGTAAAAGGTTGCTAAGAAAATTAGAGTTTTATTTCAATTCTGCTTTTTGCATGATTTCAGAGGTTAAATGAAATCATTTTTGAAATTGGTTTATAGATTTGGATTCCTCACAAAAAACCAATAAATTTGTTATCAAGAAAATCCAAATTTCAATTTGAATTGATAAAGTTATGGCATTTTGCTAAGAAAATTAGAGTTTTTCTAATTGATTTAATCCAACTTTCGTAGTTTGTTTAAGTCCTAAAACACCTTAATTAAACTCAGGAATCTAGAGAAGGCTCTCGAGTGGTTGTTAGTGAGATACGGGGTGTCGGGAGGGTGAATTAGTCTAGGAACTTTGCATGCATTATAAGTAAACTGATTGAGATATATATTTACATTTCATTCTTATTATGCTATTCATTTACAATCGTTTGGGCTAATTTATCTACTGTACTATATATGCCATGACTTGTTGTTCCATCTCATTTCATGAGATTGCTATCATGGAATTGTTTGTTGATTAAGTGGTTTCATTGATTCAAAATCATGTGCTATGTCATTCTTGATTGTTGAGGAGTTTAGTCAAATGAAATAGCATGCTATAGGTAGGTGATTTATGGTATTGTAAATCCATTTTCCTTTGTGCATTAATTATGCAATCACATTGTTGGATTCCAAAACTGTGTCACTCCTTAAATTATGAAAGTAGTTATTGTATCTAGGACAATGATATGATAAAGATGAGCGCGGCACATGGGCTTGCCAGACTTTCGGGGTTGTCGGGATCTCACTACTAGCTTGTGCAGTACATGGGGTATGGGACTCGGGGTTGTAGACAAGTATACTACATATTTGAGGGGCATTTGTGAGTATTTATACATGTGTAATGGGCATTTGTAATGATGTAAAGGCATCTATAAAATAGATTATGTCCTAAATAGTGGCATAAGGCCAATGTGATGTAACTTACAGCCGACATGTCCTAGATCATTACTGCTTAGCCGAGTGTTAGTTTCATGTTGTTTAATTTAAGTATCTAATAGCATGATTCTTTTTCAGCATAGTTGATGTTATTATGCTTTAAGATACTATTATATTTAAAATTGTGGATAAATGTCTCTCAATGTTATAATCTACTTTCCTGTACTTACCGTCATTTTTATGACGGTGGATGTAGATCCATCGAGTAGCATACCGGGCGAGGAGAAGATTAGCGACTATCTCTTAGCCACTTGAGTGTTACTACCTCTGATTTTGTAGATTTTGGTTTTGTTGTATGAGTTATATATATGTCTTTCAATACTTTTGGGGTTATATTTATGGGTTGAGAGATAGTTACCTGACTACACACATGTTGATCTATCATCATCGATGTTTTGTTGTATATATATGCATGTGAGCTTTGTTTTCCTAATTTTCTACACATACTTAGAATTTACATTAATTGCTTACGCTAATTTATTAAGACTTCCACTGAATAAGGTTAAAATATAAAAATTTTAATTAACTCTGATATATTAATTAACAAGAGAATAATATATTGCTTATTTTAAAGTTAGCTAGTTTGGAGAAAATTTTGAAAAGGGTGACTAACACGTTGTTAACTCTTATATGGCTAAGAATAAGGCTTAATGATGGGATTAGGCCAAGCAGTGTCCTAATTTATAAAGGGGTTGTCACAAACACGGAGGTAGTTTTCCAAGAATTTAACCAGTGATTTGAGTAGTAAGTGGAATCGGTCTGGAATCGTTGGGTTCAATATCGAGAATTTTTGAAAACCACGAGACGTTTGAGTTACGTAAGAATATGTTCTACCTAGAATGCTATATATAAACATATATATATATATATTTATACATATAGGTGACTCTAGAGATACGAAATCAATTTCCTTTGAGTACTTTGATCAAAATTTCATTGCTTTTATAGGCATAGTTTACTTCCATAGTCTACTTTCATAGTTTATTATTTATTGTTCATTGTTTTTGGAGATGATTTGAAGATTCAAAGTATTTATTCAAATGCATTTATTAATGTCATATTGCAATATTATTTATGATGATGAGTGGGTAGTTTATTAATCCAAACAAAGTCTGAACATGAACTTGATCGGTTTTCTTATGTAGTAAAGATTCGATGATTTTCTACTTAATACTTTAAAAAATCGTATATTCTCTGATTCAATAGATTATTATTTGAATATTATAATGTAGCATTCCCTATCCCAATTAAGGCCATACTCAGACTGAAACCTTAATTAAGCCATGTTACAACAACCAGACTTAACTAGAGCTAGCAGCCTTACCTTTCAACCTAATATGCACATCATGTATATCTTGAAATATCGAATAATAACTAAACCAAAATGCAGCGGAATTAAAACTTTTTCGATCGAACACAAATATATAAAATCGTCATAAACCTCAATCGTAAAACCATTTCCCTACCCTGTTTATTATAAAACAGTAATTCAACACAATATAATCGCAACAGAAAACATTACATTGGAGGAGATCTCTAAACTCTTAGATCTTCCCTTTTCCTTTCTCTTTAGCGCCAAGCCATGTACCTGAAATATTAAAAGGGAATGAGAGCTCCATCTTGCTTAGTAAGTGACACTCATTTACCTATCATCTTTTGACTAGTAATCAATGAATAAATGAATAACAACATGAACCAAGAATAGCTACTTAGGGTAATAGAAACGATATAAACAATACATATCAAATGCAAGTTATTCAGTATAATGCAACTATACTTTCACACTTCTTTTCAATTTTTTTTTTAAATATGAGAATCTTCCTCTCCATTATGCGAGAATAAAGTCTAAGTAGTTCTACAAAAGCCTTATGTACAATCACATAGAATGCATTAACGCCTCACTGAGATTCCAACCCTAAATTCCAGTTACCCTTATTGGAGGTAGGTACTTATCCACCTTCCTTCAAGATTGTAACTTATCCACTGCTCTCACGTTAGTCATTGAAGCTTGGTACTTATCCACCAACTTCAATGTCCATTCCAATTACCATTTTATTAGAGGTTGGTACTCATCCACCTTCCTCTTAGTTTGGTACTTATCCACCAATTCCATTCCATTCATGTAATTATTCTCCTATCCATTTCACTTCCGAAATTTGAGTTATAAAACATTTTAAATCACATGAGTCACAGTACAATGCCCCAAACCACGTCTATAAGCTGCGTAAGCTAATATACTAATTACGTGGCATAATTGACCGAATAAATGATTACCACTTACCGATTTTCCTATCTTTTACCGACTTACACAACTCCTAGCATCCATAAACTTTTTCCTTTCGGTCTAACACCTAGGATAAACTAGTTGTTATGTGACGACCCCTTCTCAAATTAGGGCACCGCTCGACCAAATCCCTTTATTAAGCCCTAACCTCACCATATAGGGTCTAACCTTATTACCTATCAATTATTCATTGATCAAATAGATATAAACATATACCTATCCTATGTAAATTCATAAATCAGACTTAATTAAAATTTTCTAACTTAAAAGTTATTGAGCGGAAGTTTGAACAATTCAATTAGCGGAAACTTATAACATAATCCTAACCTTTGTGGAAAAACCCGGAAATAGAGATCACTTGCGTATATATAATGAAATGGCGATATATAACAACATGTATCTAGTCAAGGTACTTATCACTCATCCCATAATATATAACCCTTAAAAGAATATCATATACATATGAAAGTAATACATCAAAACAAAACCTACAAAATCTGGTGTAGCAGCACTCCACTAGCTAAGAGGTAGTCGCCAATCTTCTCTTTGCTTGGCCTACTACTCGATGGATCCGCACCCACCGTCACAAACTAGATGGTGAGTATTTGAAAATAGAAAGTAATACTTAGAGACATTTGTTCACATTCCTAATTATGCAACAAGTATCAAAAAGCATAATAATAATAACAACTATGCTGAAAGATTATCATGCAAAGAGATACTTTAGTTAAACATAATGAAACTGACACTAGGCTAAGTAGTAATGATCTAGGGTCGATCGGCCGTGATCTTCATCACATTAGCATGGAGGAAAAGTTTCCTGGATCATTTTTTTAAATCTCAATAAGATGTCATATATCTTGAAGCTTGCTCATCAGTGAATTCTTACTCCACTGGTTGCTTCTCTGCTTTCTATTGCACTTCTAGTTGTGGCTCTTCAGGTTGCTACTTCTTGAATTTCTTCTTCTTACTGCTCAGCTTTTTATACAACCAGAGTTTAATTGTTTCTTCCTTAATGGTTTCACTTGTGTAGATGTAAACATTGAACTTCTTTTCATTACATTTTGGACTTTGTTTCTCAGGCACGAAATTAATGATCTCCATATCATGTTCAATACAAATTTCATAATAAGGTTTTAATCTATGACTGGTTACTTTAAGTATATTTTTCGTTTCGAAGCTTTCTATTTCTACTATGGCATGAGGCCATAAACTCATAATCATAAAAGGTCCTATCCATCTCGAATGGAGGTTCCCAAGAAATATTTTAAGTCTTGAACAAAAGAGTTGAAATTTATCTCCTACTTGAAATTTTTTAGGAATTAATTTCTTATGATGAAACACTTTGGTTTTATCTTTATAAATTGATGCATTTTCATAAGCATCATTCCTAAGTTCTTCTAATTTTGAAGACTCAACTTACATTGGTTTTCTGCTTCTTCATAATTCATGTTACATTTTTTTATTGCCCAATAGGCTTTATATTCTAGTTCTACTAGTAAATTACATGCTTTTCCAAATACAAATATATAAGGTGTCATACTTATAGGCATCTTAAATTATGTTCTATATGCCCATAATGCGTTTTCTAATTGAAGACTCCAATCCTTACATTTTAGATTAACTGTTTTTTCCAGTATTGACTTTATTTCTCTATTTGAAGTTTCAGCTTGTCCACTAGTTTGTGGGTGATATGCAGTAGATGTCCTATGTGTGACGTTGTACTTCGCAAATAGATTAGCAACTAATTGATTACATAAATGTGAACCTCTAAATAAGTGCTCTAAGTGCTCCAAGAACTGTAAAAATCTTTGATCTAAGGAAATTAACCTCTATTTTTAAATCATTAGTATAGTAGTTTTTGCTTCTTTCCACTTAGACACATAATCGACGACAAGTAAAATATAAACATAACCATTTGATAGTGGAAAAGGTCCCATGTAATCTATACCGAATACTTCAAACACTTTACAAAAAAGAAAAAGGAAGTAATGGCATTTGATTTCTAAGTCGTAAGTTTCCAGTTTGCTGGAAATTTGGACAAGATTTTGTATAAAGAAAATAACCATGAAATAGAGTAGGCCAAAAGAATCCGAAATCTAAATTTTTATGAGTAGTTCTGAATGGACCAAAATGTCCTCCACATGCATAAGTATGGCAATGACATATAATTGATTGTACTTCCAGGATATAGTATACATCTCATAATTATTTGGTCGACACAAAATTTCCATTAGGGATCATCCCATAAATAATGTCTAGAATGATTTTTAATTTTATTCTTTTGAGCTCTCGTCAAGTAAGATGATAACCTATTAGTGGTAAGATAATTAACTATATCAGCATACCAATGGCCATTAGTCTTTATATTATACAAATGTTCATCCGAAATTCATCCCTTAATGGTATAGGTGGTTCTCCATTTTCTAACCAACTTAAATGATTTGCTACTAAATTTTCGCCTCTTTTCATATCGCTTATAGTAAGGTTGAGTTCCTGTAGAAGTAATAATATCCATCTTATTAGTTTTGGTTTAGCATCTTGTTTTTTCATTAAGTATCGTAATGTTGCATGATCTAAATAAACTATCACTTTATTTCGAATAAATATGGTCTAAATTTTTCTATGGCACACACTACCGCTCAAAGTTCCTTTTCAGTAATGGTATAGTTCTATTGGGCTAGATCTAGTGTCCTAAAACCATAATATATAACATGAGAATCGTTTCCTTCTTTTTTACCTAAAACAACTCTAATGGCATATTTACTTGCATCATACATTATTTCAAAAGTTAACGACCAATCTAGTGATTTAATCACTAGTGTAGTTGTTAAAGAATTCTTTAATTTATTAAATGCCATCTTGCAATCATTCTTAAATTCAAAACAAACATCTCTTATAAAAGTTTGCATAAAAGTTGTGTTATTTTAGAAAATTCTTTTACAAATCTTTTATAAAATCTGTATGGCCAAGAAATGAATGTATTTCTCTCACTATAGTGGAGTAAGGTAAAGTTTCGATTACATAAATTTTAGTTGGATCTACCTTTATTCCTTTATGTGATACTATATGTCCTAATATAAGTCTGTGATCTACCATGAAATGACATTTTTCATAATTTAATACTAAATTCTTTTCTATGCATCTCTAAAGCACATTAGTTAAATTAAGTAAACATTCATCGAAAGAATTACCATAAATAGTAAAATCATCCATTAGGACTTCAATAAGATTTTCCACATAATAAGAGAAATACTAACAATACACCTTTGAAAAGTTGCAGGTGCATTACATAAACCAAAAGGCATACATCTATAACCTAATGTACCAAAAGGGCAAGTTAAAGTTTTTTTTTTTTTTTTTTTTTTTTTTTTTTTTTTTTTTTTTTTCGATCTTCCAGGGCTATAGGTATTAAAAATCTTGAATTACCATCCAAACAACAGTAACATGTTTTCTAGCTAATCTTTCTATCATCTAATGTATAAACGGGAGTGGATAATGGTATTTCCTAGTTGAGGCATTCAATTTCCTATAATATATCCATACCCTCCAACTCTTTTGGATTCTAGTTGCTACTAACTCTCCATGCACATTTGTTATTACTGTAATTCCTATATTTTTAGGGACTACTTGGATTGGGCGTACCCTATTACTATAAACTATTGGAAATGTCATTCCTGCATCTAATAATTAAAATATTTCGGCTCTTACTATTACCATCATAAACACGTTTAATCTATCTTGTCTTGAAGCTTTTGTGTCAGTTTCTAGATTTATCCAATGCATACACATAAGTGGACTTATTCCTTTTATATCAGCTATAGTCAACTTATTGCTCATTTAAATTCATTCTGTACATTTATTAGTCTATCTTCTTCTAAACTTGTAAATTTATTAGAAATTATCACTGTTAAATTGTTATAGTCCCCTTGATAAATGTATTTCAAATGCTCTAGTAAAGTTTTTAGATCTAATTTTAGGGCTTTAACTATAGAAGGTAAAGTTTTTGAATGAGATCTAGATAAATCTAGGTATTAAGTTAGTTCTAGAAGTTCATTATACGATTCCAAAGTACTTATTATCTCTTTTATTTCCTCGTCTCTATCATCATCTTCCTTTAAATCTTCTATTACCAATTTCAATTTATTTGTTTTATCTTTTCAAAAAGATTTGTCTAATAATGGGTCTATTATATCTATTGTGCATTAGGAAGAGACATACATTGGGTATTTCATTGCGTCATATATATTAAAATTCAATGTATCATCATCTACTTCCATTGCTCATGTTCCATTTTAAACATCGATCTTTGCTTTTACTATTTTCAAAAATTGGTCTTCCTAAAATTAGAGATGTTCTATTAGATATGTTTTCTTCTTTCATATCAAAGCATAGAAATCTACTGGGAAGACTAAATCACTAACCATGACCAGTACATCTTCTAGTAACCCTACTAGTTAACAAAAGATCGATCTGCTAATTGTACCACAATACCGGTTTCTTATAAATGTACAACTATCATTTGTAAATAAATAAATAAAGTCATAACATTTATGGAGGCTCCTAGATCACATAATGCTTTAGAAATTTCTATATTTTCAAATGTACATGGAATGAAAAACATTCCAAAGTCAAAATATTTAGGATGTAATTTATTCTAAATATGTGATGATATGTGTAACAACCTGTTATCTTAAGCCGTTGATTAGTGTGAATCAAAATCCTAATTAACTCGAGTTAGGCTCGTGGTTAAGTCTGGCATACTTCAATTAACATGTGCATGTTTGCATCATGGTTTGTGTTTATTTTGAATGTTTATGAATTTTATAGTTTGTAGTATAATAGAGGATTTATATATAAGCCTATAAACGGAAAATGCATAAAACAACAATAAATGGCCGATACACCAAGTGCGACGATGGGGTCGTGAAATGAATGTGCAAACCCTACAATACTCGTAGGCATGTCCGGTGAGTTTATTGGCAAGAAAATACATAAAATATATATTTATATTTATATATATTTGGTATATAAATATATATTAGAAATTATAAGATTGGTTTGAATTATATGGATCGTCGGATGGCCTCGAGATGAATGCGAGTGTTGATGGTGTCAACATGTGTGCTTCTTGAAGGAGTGTCATGTTAGCACTTAAATCATTCATTCAGTTTCGAGTTAGCGCGATGCGTATCTCGAAAAAAAATCCATATATTTAAACAAAAACCCTTCATACTTATCCCCATAGTTCTATTGAGTGAACGTGAGAGAGTGGAGGGTTTAATTTTTTTTTTAGGATATCACTTAGGGAGTTGATTTGCTGTGAATTGAGGAGCTTAATCAACATAAAGCTTGAGATCATCAATTTGGTAAGTTTAGTTTTCATGTTTTTGAAGTTCAATTCGATGTTAATGATGATGTCTTTGTGAATTATGTTGTTTGATGACTAGAAATGGTTTGTTACCTTACTAAAGGTCCTCCTTGATGAATTTCAGGAGTGTTTGCTATTGTTGTATGGATTTGTGGATGGAACAGTGACTACTACCCTATTTATTATTGAAACAGTACAGGGTGGAGCGCGTTCCACCTAGCAGAGGAGCGCGCTCCCTTTATTAATTGGGACGAACCCAGTTGATGGAGCGCACCCTACCCAGTGAGGGAGTGCGCTCCCACCCCAAAAAATAGCAGTATTGTTGTAATTTTATTACGATTTCTTGAGGACTTAAGGACTGAACTAGGGGTTCTAAAAATAGGGTATTATAGCTATATTGATGACAAATAGTCTGTGATAGGTGTTGGATCCCCCGAAAAGTGTAAGTGACCCAGAAAGCTAGGGAATTAAGAAGGAAACCTAAGCTGAGGTAAGTACGAATTCGCTTATTTATCAATGTTGCTTAGCAATCTTAGTACATGTAGTTCATGTAGTTTATGGACTAAAATGGGGGACTATGTACACTGTGATATTTTTAATTAAATGGAAAATGGTGTCTAATGTGATCCATGAGAGTAACTCCTGAAACTGAGACTAGGCGGTATAGGATGCGGGGATGATCCACGAGAGTAACTCCACAAAAATGGTGTCCAATGTATTTATACATAACTCCTACTCAGTTAGATAGGTTGCGTGGGTTACATATTCACTTAAGGGTTTCAGATAAAACTATTGGGCATTAATGGATTTACTAGACAACACATCGGCCAATGTGTTGGTCTAGCAATAGCATTAATGGAAACAATGGGTAATCGACCCTAGTTTCATAAATAAAATGGGAATCACAGTGCATTGATCATTGACAGTTTGACTTGCATCCGTTATTTATTGAATTATATGTTTTTCATATTCTTGTTAGTTAACATTGGTGCATATTGTTATCGCATAATGTTCTTGATTATTATATGGAATGTTGATGGCTTTGTGAATCCTTATTTACTGAGCAAGTTGGAGCGCTCTCCTCAAATTTCATATTTCAGGTTTGCAACCTAGCGCTTCAGCAAAGGCAAGGAGAAAATTTAGAGTCTTATAAACTTCTCTACGATGTAATGAACCTTCTTATATATATATACTCTATTTGATATGTTTTATTGTGTATAAACAGGGGTTATAAGTTTTATAAACGAGGTTTTTAGTTTTCATAAACTTTATTTTTCTGTACATTATTAATTAACAAAAAAAATTTAATTTTTTGCTGCATATATTTTGAATTATTTACTCGATACCGATATACAGATTGAGTTTATCAGGTACTGATGGAGAGGCTGTTGGCTTTAGTTAATTTTAGCTGGGTTAATGGGATTAATTAGGGTTTCGGGCCGAGTACCACCCAAATTGGGACAGGGGATGCTACAATATGTGTTCTCTTAGACTCACGTTTTCATTAGCTTTAATCTTATTAATTCTTTAATCTTTTTTAAAATTTTGTACTTAGGAGCATTTTGAATGAATTTAAACAAAGGTATATTAACTACTACTTTCTTTAATGTATAAGATATTTTTTTCTTCCTGCAATTTCTTAGCATTTCTATTATCTTCCAAAAGAGGAGGGAATGGTGTTCTTATAATTAATTAGTCTATCTTTATCAAGCTTATCACCCTTTTCGTCAGGAATCCTACTACTTATTACTTCAATTCATTTCTCTAATTTTGCTTTATTTCTTTTCTAGAAACTAATTTTTCTAGCATTTTAGGTTCATCCATCTACTTACCACTTCTTAATGTTATGGTTGGTGCTTTTTGTATAAGGTAGGAAAAGGTTGAGATGGTAATTTCCCTTGATTTACAAATTCACTCATTTGTGTTGCCATCTGACTCAATTGGTTTTTCAACTCAATCATATCATTTTTTAATGTTTGAATTATTTGATTTTTCTCTTTCTGAATTATTCATTGTGTTATACCTTTGATAAACCTTATTGTTAATACAATTACCTACATTTGGCTGTGAGTAATTTGTATAACTATTAAAGCTATAAGTGGGATCAACAAATCCATCATATTGGTTCATAATATTATTAGTGTCTTCTATTTTGGTTTGTTGTCTCAAAGGGCATTCGTCATTAAAATAACTAAATTCATTACGGTAAACACATTTTTATAATTTTCTTGATCTATCTTTTAGTAATAATTCAACCATGGCTTTTAGCTCGTTTATCTTAATGTTTGGTGTCTTATATGTCCTTCAATTTATTTCATTTACATTTTCCTTAATTAATTCACTCTTCTCACCATACTGCTTAAATTGTTTAGCCATTTTTTATAGTTTCTCTTGCTAAAATTGGTGTTGTGTCAAGTAAAAACCCTCCGCTTACTGTGTCTAAGAAACTTTATTCTAAGTTATTTAATCCTTCATAAAAATATTCTATTAAAGTTTTTTCTGTAAATCAATGCATTGGAAATAATGATATCAATCATTGACACCTATCTCAAAATTCATCAAAATTTTCTCTAATTTCCATCCTTAAATTAATAATTTTTTTTATACAAACTATTTTGGCTTGCTGGGACATATTGATCAAGAAAAACTTGTAACTTCTCTAACCAATTGGTTATGGATTCTGAAGGAGGTAAAATAACCAATATAAAGCTTTGCTTTTTAACATAGATGGAAAAGCTTTTAATTTAACATAATATATTTCAATATCATTAGGGTTTAATGTGCTTACTATGTGTGCAAACTCCCTAATAAACTTTTGAGCATTCTCATTATCTTCACCATAGAAACACAGTAAAGAATTTATGAATCCTAACTTCAATTCGAATTTCGAAAAATTTTGTTCTAAAAGTTACACACATATGTTTATAAGCCATGACATTCCTATCAGATTGCATAAAAGCTAGTTCTTCCTCAGCTTCAGCCATATTATATGATATTCAACAAGAACGTTTCTAAGAGATCATTTCAAAAATCCCCGACAACGGCGCAAAAAATTTACATGTGTCAAGTGTGCACAATAGTTTTCTCGTATTTTGCTATTATTTTTAGTAGTGGTATATGGGATAGCATCTCCACAATGATTTTTCCAATCTATTTAGTATTAAGGCTACCCTAAAGTTTTATTGGATTTAATTTGCTTTAATTCAACTAATCTAATTAAAATGAGAATGAAACACTATTAATCTACAACCAAAAAATCAATTAATGAAAACAAATTATAATATAAACATTTTAAATTCAATAAACTAATGTAATGTAAATCAAACAAACCATCGGAAAATCAATATAAATCAAATATCTAAACAATACATTTTAGACAAATGATATGTAAACCATCATATCTGGACATTTTCATTAAAGCATAGTCATAGTCAATCATTATATTTATATAATGATTCAAAATTATTAAACTCTAATCACAATAGGTTTATAGCTTTTAGTAAGCTATCGACTTTCCTATATTCAATGGAAATAAGCTATATCCATATCCTTGTAAATATACTTATTGGATAAAACGCAATAAAATAGAAGTTACGATAGCATTAACACTTAATAAAAGTCACACCTAATTCAAACTAAATAAAGACCAGAATTATGCTACTATTAAATAACATAAAACACAATCACGTAGAACATCCACTCGGGTAATTTTTCACCTTATAGATTAATCATAGTTACTAATTCTATAATTGTTGTCAATAATCATAGACATAGGTTTTGATATCCTATACTAAGAAAAATATTGGCCACTATGAACTCAATACAAAGAATCATTGGTTGTAATATGTAAAAACAACTTATCAAAATTGTGATTGACGTGTGTGATTCATTTAAAGCATTAAGCAAATAAATTTTGTAATATGACTGAATTTATGAATAGTTTACATTCATGTCTAGAGTATTCTTTAGAATAATTAATTTCTCACACATTAATAATAAATAGTGCAATAAATAAATAAAAGACACTAATGAAAAATACCATAATAAAAAAAATCTTTATCTCCAAAGAGTCTCCAAAAGCAATGAACACTAAAATAAAATAAAACCTAATTAAAAAAACCTTAAAACTAATAATGGCTAATTGAGGGCTCAGAAAGAGACTAATTTTGAAGCCCTATAGTCCTATGTATAATTTCCCTAAGTGTACATCTCATAGATAAACTCAAATTCCTTGTTCTCATCTAAAAACTCGTCACCGACCTCACCGATTTGTCAACTATTCCATTTTCTCACCAATCGTTGAGTTAATAATTGGAAATAGCTCTTTGTGTTCCACGGATTCATATAGCAATTCCTAGTGTATTTCCCAATTCGCAAATGATTCGTTGGCTCTTCTTTGCTACCAATTTTGGTGGCGAATCCTGTGTAATTTCATATTCGTTGGCTAATCATTGGCTAATCGTTGGCTTTGTTCTCCAGTTGACTATTTTGCTCGTCTTCCTATTTTTATCAATTTCTTTATTCTTCCTAATTAAATCCTAAAATGACAAATACAGTAGAATACCTAGTATAATATAATCATTTATATCTAAAATCAACATAAATTACATTATAAAACATGTCTAATCACTGACTTGTCACCAACACCTGAAACTCATATCATTACTACTAAAGGCAAAAGGCATTGCACCGATGCAAACATTACTCAGTGAAAATAGTTGACCTAACTTATAACCATACTAACGACTTAATTTCCTACACCATCAACAGTCGCAGCTGCTGCGACTACTACGATAGTGCCTCTAGCACGTGAGACTCCGATTTCATCAACTACCACCACCACTACATTGCAAGCACCCGAGCTACTTATAGCGGCAACAATACCTATTTCACCAGAGATGTTTTCCATGGCAGTACCAGCATTGATTTCGGTTGACGCCACACCCTCTTTGACTAAGAATAATAAGAAGAGGAAAAGAGGTAAGGGATGGAATAAGACAAACAAGGGATCTATTTTATATGGATTATTGATATTAGTCACCACGACAGTACCATAGGAACACACTTATCCATTGGCACCCGTGGTAGCGAGTAGACTTCCGCTTCTGCCTCCGACTGTTATGGTTCCACCTACCTTTATCCCTGGCTTTACCTACCGACTACCTTAGATAGTGCTACGAATGCAACAATCTCACCAAGATCAGGGCAACATAAACTAGTATGTGTGTGCAATGGAGACCAAGAAATATATTATTTTTGAGCAATGGAAGCCTAGTGTGATGTATGTGTGTGCACTATACCCGAGTCATTATCGAGTTTGTTTAGTTCGTTATTTTGGCTAGCTAGCGGAGACACGCCTTAGGATGCGTGAGAACATGGGACTGAGTGGATAGTGATTGGTGAGTCATTTAATTTACTAAACACCTTAATGAAACCAATTGTTATTTGATTAGCCTATGGTTGAAATGAAATCAATTACAAAACTTAAAGTTTAAAAAAAATAATGCACACATCCATATGCCTTAAGATGCATGCCGAAGAGCGGGGCACCAAAAATTTGGTAACCAGGAATGGGTTAATGTTAGATTTAGTTGATGAGCATCACATTATAGTTATAATTTAGTGTATGGACGACTTAAGTAAGGGCTTTAGATCATCCTCGAGATACAAATATCATGGATGATGAGAGCCAACAATATAAGCAAGGACATTGTGGATTTTTCCATCACATCCACCAATTTCAAAATATAAATTTAAAGAAATCTAGAGCAAGAAAGGGATTTAAGAGCTAGATTTAAGTGTTTGGAGATCAACTTAGGAGATCATCAAGCTAGGTAATGGTCTCATTATCATCATCTTCATCAATTCAACAAAACATGATTTAAATAAATGTGGTTTTCATGTAAAAATAAATTTCATAAGTAGCTCAATGATTTCTACAAAAGAAAACTTGCTTTAACATTGACTTTGATAACAAATGGTTTTTCAAGCTACATTAATGATGTTCTTGACCTATGGTTGTACTGCATAAATGAATCCATATAAATTGATGATGTTTTTTGATGAATTGATGCATGAATCTTGTAAGTTATGGTTATTATGTAGTTCTTAAACTCCTTCGAGCCTATTCTAATGAGATTTAGAACTGTGAAATCAAACTTAAGGATTTTATTTTTAATTTTTGAGGAAAGGAACCAAAAAAATAGAGGTGTAGCCCGAGCATGAAGCTATGGCTTTCCACACACGGTGCCAGGTACGACATCTAGCTAAATGAGAGGGCCGAAGCTCGATGTCATGCGCACAGTGCATAAGAGAACATAGTGTCGTTGTGATGTTGTGCATTTGCTCACACGGTGCCACCACAATGTCACGCCCATGCCTCAATAAAAAGCCTAGCGCTGTAATGGTGTCATAACATTGTACATATGGCGACATCACCGCGCCATACCCTTAAAATTATACATGTTTTTAAATAAAGCTTTGGTTTTTTTGGACCGACTTTTACCCATATTCAATGACTTAAAGAAGTCTCAAATCACCCTAATTAACTTCAGGAACTTAAAAAAAAATTGTCGGGGAGTTATATGCAAACTTTGGAATGTCGAGATCGCAAGTTAGAATAGGATTTGCTTGTGATTGATGTAAGTAAGTGAACTTATTAACGTAATTCCCTCCATCAAATTTCATTTGAGTATTGATACATAGTCATTTGGAATGATTCTGTTGCTTTCTCTCATTCCAAATGTAATGACTAGTTTGTTCCTTATTTCAATTATTGGATTCATTTAATCATGTTATGGCTTGATGAATGGCATTATTTATATTGATCTCGCTCTTCAATGGATTCGTTTATCATTTTTGACTCTAAGCTATTGCATTTCTTTTACATAATAGCATGCTATAATATGTTTATTCCTTATTGCCGTTTGTACACCTCCATGTCAATATGGTTGTTGCGAGATATTTGTGTATATGTAATCTACAACTTTAACTTATTGTCAATTAAGTTTGGATAATCCACTAGTCTAGGTTCCCTATATTATAATATGTGTGGCTCACGGGGTTAGATTCCCTTGAGATGTCGGCACTCAACACAGCCGATGCATTTCTATCTTATGAGTGGCGCGGCTCATGAGGTTAAATTCCCTAGGGATGTCGGCACTCCATACAGTTGATGTTACTAGAGCGACACATGGGTAATGGGACTCGGGGATGTTGGATAACCTAAATTTTCATGACTTCGTAATTTGTTATCCTTTGGGCTAGTTTGGTAACTGTTTGCATACATTTCCTTCAGCTTATCATTCTTCATAGATCTTTTTTGCTTTTAGTTATTGTTACTCAATGTCCTTTTTATGATGGTGGGTACAAATCTATCAAGTAGCAGAACAAGTAAGGAGAAGATCGACGACTACCTTTGTGCCCTCGACGAGTGGCTTTAGCTATTTTTGTAGGTGATAATTTGTGTATCTAATATTTAAGTCTTTATACTTTTTGGGTTGTATATTAGATTAAGAGACTTCTTCACTGATGCATGTATTACTCTATTTTTTCATGTGATTTTCTATTTACTTGGTTTCCACAATAGGTGTTTTTATTAAGTATTCTACAAATAATATTAAAATGATAAAAAGTTTTTAATTAACTCTTGAAATCACAACTAAGAAGAAATAAATAATACTTATTGTGAACTGGTATAACGAGGTGAATGAGACAAAAGGCTAACTAATTCATTATTAATTCATATGTGGCTGAGATTAGGGCTTAATTACTGGATTAGGCCAAGCAGTACCTTGTTTGGGGAAACAAGCTGTCATGATTCCATTCCTCATCTCTTTTAGTGTCGATTTCAAAGTGTTTTTTCAGTTTTCTTTTATTTTTTTAAGTCGGTATTTGTTTGTGGGATTGTTTTTAAGTTTAGGGCTTCGATTTGGGGGTTGAATCTTGCATTATGGTTGCAAAGTTTTATCTAATCGAAATTATTAAGTGACTCTGAGCAAAACCTACTATTGTTTTGGTCATTTTCATGTCTTTTTTAGGAGTTTTGAATTTTTTTTTCGTTCTCACTGCCACGTGGGTGTCGGACACACAGAATCGACGAGCTCTGAAGAGGTGTTTGTCATATATGGGTAACACCTCTAAAAATGTCTCGGACACATGACAAGTCAATGATTAGACATATTTTATAGTGTGATTTTGGTTGATTTTAGATATAAATAATGACATTATACTAGGTATTTTCTTGTTTTTGTGATTTCAGGATTTAATTAAGAAAATAAAGAAATGGAAGAAAAAGAGAAAAAAGAGCAAAACAATTAATTGGAGAAGAAGCCTAGCGATTAGCCAACAATTTTAATTTACACTAGAAGTCACCACCTAAATCGGTAGTAGAGAAGGACCTTAGGGATTAGGGCTTCAAAATTCTGTTGCGAATTGGAAAATATACTAGAAATCAATAACTAAATCGGTGGAGAATAGAGTACTAATTTAAGTGATTAACTCACCTATTTGTGTACAACTTAGGAATCGCTCACAAGTCGCTGAGGTCAGTGACAAGTTTTTTAGATATGAAAAAGGAATTTGTATTTATCTATGATTTCTACACATAAATAGGACCTTAAGGCTTCGAAATTCCTCATTTCTTTTTAGCCTTTTGCACTTATAAGTTTAGTTTTATTGAGTTTATGTGTGAAGCTACATTGGAGCTTTGAATTATTTAAGAGGTATTTATTTATTAAATTATGTCTTTTAATTATATTATTGTGTTAATTGTTTCCAGCACTAGTGAGCACTTTATGAATCTAAACAAACCATAATCATGTATATACTTGGATTGCTTTATAGTTATGATTAAGGAATCATGCACTTAGTTCTTTAATTCTATTAATACACGTCAATCACGGATTTAATAAGTTGTTTTCGCATATTACAAGTAATGATTCTTTATATTGAGTGCATAATTGCCAATATGTTTCTTAATATAGGGTATCTACATCTATGTCTATGTTTATTGGCAACAATTATAGAAGTAGTAACTAGGATTTACCGATTGGGCTTATTCCTGAGTGGATGTTTTAGGTGAATGCGTTCTAAGTTATTCAGTAATTAGCATATTCTGATTTATATTTGATTTAGATTAGGCATGATTTTCGTTGAGTCTTTATTCTATCGTATTTATTTTCTATTGTGTTTTATCCAATAGATAGACTTACAATGATAAGAATATGGATTTTCCATTGAATTTAGAATAATCAGTGGCTGGCAAAAGGCTATTACTCTATTAAGAATTAGGATTTAATGATTCTGAAATTCTATATGATATAATTATAAGTGTGTCATGAAATAATGTTGTGTTTTTGTGTTTAAATGTAATCTAAGTGTATTACATTGTTTAGCGGTGGTTTATTTAGATGTTTGTTTAGATATTTCATTTATATTGACTTTTTTCATTATTTGTTAAAATTGCGTTAGATTAGTATATCGAATTTAAATTGTTGAAATTTTAATTATTATAATTTATTGTTTATTTTGTTTTTAGATTGATAATGTTTAATTCCCATTTTAATAAGATTAGTCAAATTATAGCAAGTTAAATCAAGTAAAACTTTAGGGTAGCCTTAATTCTTAAGAAATTTGAAAAATCCCTGTCGAGACAATATCTAATAACCACTACAACAAATAATTAGAAAATATGAAAAGTTATAGTGCACGTTCGACATGTGTCAATTTTTGCGTAATTTGGGGAATTTTAAAAATAATCTCTTGGAAACCTTGTTGTTAAATGTCATATAATATGGTTGAAGACGAGGAAGAATTAACTATTAAGCAATCTGATAGGAATGTCACGGCTTATGAACCTATGTGTATAACTTTTAGAATAGAGTTTCCTGAATTCGAATTGAAGTTTGGACTCATAAATTCTTTACCATGTTTCTAGGGCGAAGATAATGAAGATGCTCAAAAGTTTATTAAGGAGTTAGTCACAAAGTAAGCATGTTAAAACCAAGGTTATAGTGATAGATTATTAATGTGTGCCGCAAGTATTATGGTTACCTTGTAGTAATAGTGCAACCAACTTACGTTGATTGCGGATATCATCCTCTGGTTTTTACACTAGTTAATTACATATTTAACTTTGAACTATTGCTATGGAAATACCTTTTTTTTAATGGTTTTATACTAACTAAACTAATCTAATAATTCAATTTAAAACTTACTTTAACTCTTATATTAAGGATATCTTAGTTCACAACTTCACCAAGATAAATTAATATTATGCTTTCTAAACACTTTTACATCTTAATATGTTGAGTGAAATTCATAACTAGAACTCCACCTATATATTGGGGGTAATAAAGTAAAGTGCACATTGCTTTAAGTCACAAATCTTTGGACTCATAACAAAATAAGTTTACTATATGTGCCTCTCTAATCAATAACTATCGCTCAATGTTGTGTATTTTGCAGTTGTACCGTTCATGTCTGGATGAAAAGCTTCAATGACCACGATAACTTCTAAAACCAAAGTTCATTAAACACGTGATCAAGATGTCTAAAGCATTACGATCAAAATCAATACAAATTCTAACCATTGCACTTTTTATAATCACTTTTTATTCTTATTCAAAGCGTAACATTCATACCATAGGATCCATGGATCCCTTAGATAAATAGACTACTTAAACTTCATAGAAACACACATATCACAATTCGTAATGGAAATCATTACAAATCATAGATGAATATAAATATTACCTTGAATTAAAATACGAAACCAATCTTGAATTGCAAACGTAAATTCTTTAATTTTTTCCTCACACAAACTCCTTAATACTCAAACTCAAAGTAAAACATAACCTAAAATTATTGTAATGGTGGCTAATAGTAGATATGTGGTATGTTTTTTACGTCCTAATACCTATTTGTACTCCCTAATAACAATTAGAAACCCTATTTTAAAATTTTAATCGAATTAAAACTCCAATTTTCTATTTTCTGTGTGTCTGGCACAGTTACTAATGCCCCGTCGCCATACTGTTAAGCCATGGCTCCACCACTGCAATGCCACACATGTGTTTCTCTTAACTACAATGCCACACATGTGTTTCTCTTAACTACACCGAACCTCTAGATTTGGTTTTCTTCACTTTCTCATCTCTTCCACGTCGTGCCTTTCTTTCCCTCACTGTGCTTTGTGTTCCCGTAGCGCCAACATGTGTAGCCATGGTGCCAACCATGTTTTTGTGGGTTTTTGCTCCATTTCTTCTCATTTTTGCTCAATTCCTTCTTATAACCTTAATTCCCTAAATATCAATAATACCATGAATTTGAGCTCATATAGAGATATTTACACTAAATATACTACTAAACTTACCCTATATATAAGTATAAATAGTCACTTATCAAATACCCCCAAACTTAGGATTTTGCACATTCGAAGCAAATGTGTATTCCACTAAGTGTCCTAACAACTAGTTCTCTTTCAATTTTCATTGTTCATAGAGTATCCTTTAATTCACTTTCTTTAAGTTAACTATCAACTCAAGAGTTTTTCTTTGCAAAAACTTGTAATTGTAAGGCTTGTAGGTTTAACAACACATATAACTTTAATTTTGAAACACCAAAGTATATCACAACCCAAAAACCTTTACTACTGACAAGTTTGTCACATCTCAACACTCGAGTAGCAAGTATGCAATCTCATGATTTCTCATTAAGCTCAGTAATTCACAAATAAACATAGATCAAACTCATCTTTGGTAGACTTTAGCACTTTAAGAGTCTATAGGACTTCATAGAGTTGGAAAGGAAACATAACTCCATTAGCTACTTGTACACGAGCTAAATCTTTTATTTGAAGAGTTTTAGTTTACTTCCACTTTCTATTCTCTATTTTTCCTTACTTCTTCACTCGCTCTTCTTCTTTACATTTTTCATTTTTACAGTCCCTGCTCCTCTTCCCATGGACTCCATTCTTCTCACTTTATCCAACCATCAAGTTCTTTGCTCCATTTCTTGTTGAACTTGTAGGATTCTTTTTTTTTTTCTAAAACTTTTGTTAGCACTTCTCACTTTCACTAAATCAAGTAACTTAACTCCAACTTTTAGTTTACAATGCCTATTTATTCCCCTCTTTGCACTAAGTCTTTATTTGCTTTCTATTATCAACTAAGAGTTACACTTATTATAGAATCCTTAAAGATCTAACCTTTCCACAAGAAGTGTTATAATTTCTTACTTTTGTTTCAAGTTCAAGGTCTTCCAAAAACTCTAGGTTTCTAATTATGAAATCACACCGTTATTTGCTACATTTCATTGTTTTTTCATCAAAATCTAATAATACTATGTTGAGTTTCATATCAACGAGATACTTGTAATCTACTCATCCATAATTAAAGAAATGAACATGCAAATGAACTAATTATTCATTAAGTATTACTATATATATCTAATCTTTACTACTTAAACTCATATGATAAATAAAATGAAATATTTGTACACTACCTTGTTTTCCTTCTTAACTGATTCAAAATTAAAATTTAAAGAAACATATCTGAAATGTTTATCTTTAATTCTCGGCCTATCTTAACACTTCCCTATAACGTAGCGTAGTGTTGATGCCCACAACATAAACCAAATGTTGTCCTCAAGGCTTGAAAGTAAACATGAAATCTCTAATACACAATAACATATGTAATAACAAAAGTTATAATAACTTAAACTAAACATAGAATTAAAACAAATAAATAGTTGAAAAAAAGGACCCGTAGTTAAACATAAATGGTATAAATGTCAATTGCACTTCCCCAGGTCTAAAGGATTCCTATTACACCGACTTCAGCACTGCACGCCATCATCATCATTTCCACCATCAGCTCTAGCTTGAGATGGTGTGAATGGACGCTCCACCATCCTTCTTTGCATAAAATCTAGATCTAACATGTATGTTGGTGCTGCAGGAAAGCCAAATGGCCTATCAATAGTTCTCATCCATCTGCTCCTCTCATACCTAGCTATGTCTTTATGATGATCGACAAACAACATGAAATTATGCTGCCCATTTCGTCTGTGTTGCTCTCTCCTCTCCATATCTTGCTCACAACTCAACACTGTTGCGTGGTTATACGCCCTATCTTTTTGGTATTGTCTCCTCATTTCTGCTATCCATAGCCTCTGTTGTCGTGGAGTCAGTTCTACTGGTGGTACACGTGCCTATGGTGGAAGAGGTGGTGGAAACACCTAATGACCGTCCAAGTCCTGCTCTTCAATTTCTGATTCTATAAACTCATAGTCCTTTGCAAGTCCCTGCTATTATTCCTCCTCCTCTTCTCCATATCCTTCCTCTTCTGGCTTTTAGGCTAGTTCTACTATTGTTGCTTCTGCTACTGCCTGATCCTCTTGCCGTTTAGCTAATAACTCAGTCTTAAGTCTAGATCCCTCGGCACTCTCTCTCTCTCATTCTTTCTCAAAATCTTGATAATCAGGTGGTGATTTCAATGTGAGCACAAAAGTTTCATCAATGGTTTGTTGGGCCTCTATATCTAATCCTTCATCGTTTCTTAACCTCACTCTGCCCTTTAAGCAAATTGGAGTAATAAAGATAGGAAACAACAATATTTTATATCTTTTTGACATTATTGACTCCCTTAGACTATTGTAGATGATCTATCTAATAATGATTTCCCCTATCTTTGTAATCTCATAAAAACAAGCCACTTTCGACTTGTTGATCTCACCCTTCTAAGACGTGGGGTATAGTGATGCAATAAAGAAATGTTGCCACGTTCTATTAACTTTTCTAACACTCCCCGTTTCAATGTGCTTTAACATATTCTCAGCTACCATCACCCATCCTTGTTGTCCTGGGACAACCAATGCATTTTTATAACTCTAAAAGGGTATAGGTTATGGGGTCTCTCATATAACTTTTTCATGAAAGTTTGTTCGAATCTATACAAGCTTAAGTCTTCCAACCCTTAAAAAGCATTGATCTCACATATATTAAAGGGAACAAAAATCCATCTCACCTTCACAGGCTCATCCTTGGTCGTGAACTTTGCATTAGCATAAAATTCAAAAACAATCCCACTCACTCCTTTAACATCATTCATTCTATAATCTTGAGTGAGTTACTCTCAGTTCGTTGCCTAGTGAAATTATTTACTCTTTTATCATACATGGCTAGTAGATTAATTACCCTTTCACAAATGAACTCCTTATGTACAATTTTCTCATATAAGTATGTGGCCTCTCTACAAATAAAAAATTTGAATTTAAAAGGTCTAAGCTATTTTCATTGGGGTTTCTTGAGGTGGAAACCTAAAAAGCATTTGCTCTAGTTTGGCTAACTCATTTTCTTGTTCTTACCATTTCTTCAAATTTCAAACAACTAAACAACAACAATGTAAGGCAACTAGGTCTTCAAATCACCTAAAATCAAAATTTATATAACACGGATCATCCATATGCTAAATAATGCAAAGACATCAACTAAGTCTCCATGGGTAACATTAATGCTAAACATTCACACAATCTTGCAAAACCTTTCCTACAACCTCTAATCCACAGTTTCATACAATGTCATCAAAATTTTCAAAATTTATAGCATAACTAGATGAAATTGTGAATGTACCTCAATGTCAAATTTATTTCAAGTATAGAACACTCCTCTAAGTCTTTTTCAATGAAAGCCCTCTCACTTTTCTCGCCAACTAGAACCCTAGCTCTTCTTGAACTTAAAATTCAAAAACCTAACCCGTAGCTCTCCAACTTGTTCAAATAGACAATGTACTTATTTCTTTCACTCTCAATCACTAGGAACTCACTAATCTCACTTGAAAATAATCAAACATTGGTTCTATAGAGATGTATGCTTAGTTTTTGTGGTGGGGTTATAGTGCAAATGTGAAGAATGGTGTAAAAATGGGGTTTACACCCCTTTTATTGACCCTAACGTCATGCCTATAAGGCACATCGCCGTGAGAGCACTGCCACTGCATCAACGATGCAATGGGTATTTATTTTTTCCTACCTACTGCCCAATCGGCGATGTGGGTAATACCTACAGCGTCGACCCTGTACCAACATCATCGCATATATTGTTTTTGCTAATTCTTCTCTGCCACTTTCCGACTTTGTTTATAACTCACATAAGGTGTCCTGACCACATAAAATCCATAAAAAATAAAAATTAATAAATTTTACCTTTTGTTTGCCCAAGGACCTTACCTTCACCGCTTAAAACTCTTTTCCTATTTTTTTCTCCTTAATGAGTTAATGAAACATTTGCATTACGATGAATCGTCACCCGACGAATGGACTTTCCTGCATATTCGACATAAGTTTTTAAAAGTTATAACTAAAACTTGCTAATTGTAATTATTGAATTAAATAACTAACTACTTACTAAAATTTTAAGAACTTAAATTTAAAAACCTCTGGCTGCCTCCTTGTAGTGTTGAATTTAATATCATAAGCCTGGCACCTTTTTGCTTGTTTAGTTCGAGTCTAAATCGAGAAGCTCCATCTGCACATCGGAGATTATTATGTCATTCCCGTTCGGATGTACTTCTTCACCATCGACAAAGATAACCTTTTCATCATCATTGCCCTCATCGATATTCATCATGATCTTCCTCTCTCTTGTATACAAATTTGCTTTAGCATGTTCAAGAATGGACGCCCAAGTATCATAGACACATCATCGTCCATCTTATGGTTCATGACCTCGAAATCTGCGATGAATGTGAATCTACCCATTTTCACCTGCACATTAAAAACTCTTCCTATAGTAGTTATCAATTTACCATTAGTAACTTGCAAATTTTTTGTATTAGGACAATTGATCTTTAAGTCAGCATGCAACATGTCCATTAGTGGCATAATATTGATTAAAGCTCTCGTATCATATAAGACCTTTCTAAACTGGTGCCCGTCGATATTTATCGATATGCTTATCTCTCCAGGATGTCTCTTTTTGATTGGTTGAAGTTGTGGGATGAACTTGAGCTTCCATTTCAGTTTCATTGGAACCAACTTGATGTCCTAGCTTTGTGTGTTTTATTCGGAAGGTTCTTCATCTTTTTGCTTGGCCTTCCATTGTTGCTTCCCCCTTTTTCTTTAAGCCATTGATTCTTTGTTTCTTGAAACCATCAATCACATCTTCCGTTACTTCCATTTCGTGCTCATGCATCTCTTCATGCTTCATCATAACCAAAGTATTACTTTTTATGGCTTGTACATCACTTGGTCTTGTCTTGGCTCCTTTATTGTCGTAGTGGTCATTATGCGAATAGCACTCATGTTCCCATTGGGATTGGTGATGGTGTTGTTAGGAAACTGTCAATCTTTACTTGAGTGCAAGGCTATAGCAATTTGAAAATTTTGTCTTTCTAAGTTATTGATGGATTGTGGGTGCTCATTATCTATCCTAGGTATGGCTTGCTTCATGCCTTCCATCTCTTTCTCATGTTTCTCGTGGCGCTGCCTATTGCACATGTCCATAGCTTACAAATACTTCTTAATTGACTTTAATAAAGTCATCTCTTCACTCTTGCGCAGCTTCCCCTATTGCACTTGTTGATGAAAACCTTAAGGTAACTTTAGTGCATTATTAGGATTTCATTTCAAGAAGTTCTGGTTGTTGTTGTTATTGTATCGTTGATAAAACTGTTGAGGAGCCATGTCACGACCCTAATTTATAATCCTTGTTTAATTTATTTAATCAGGATCATAGACCCATGACGTGGGACTCGCATCGAGATATGTGCACTGACCGAGACTATGTGGTCGAGGTATATGTTAGATTTTTTGTGATGTATGCTTAGTGTACGATATATGTGTAGGCTATTAAGTCACTCTTACTTGTATTTAGGTGTCAAGACGTGATCGGGGATGCGCCTCGAGATGTGTGTTGGCATGAAACTAGGGTAGAGAGTGATGTGGTGACTTAATTTAAGCTTTGTATAGCTTAAATAGTAGTTTAATTTTGCTATAGTTGATTTAATAATAAATGTAACATAAGTTAGTAAGTTAAAATATTAGTCATTGATACTTCTTGTGATACGTGTTGGTACATCAAGAGACTAATTGAGTTTCCATTTGGTGTTAGTTAGATGGAGATAGTGGAGAGTTAGTGGAAATTGTGTCAATATGCAGGCCATTAGATTAGTCTTAGGATATGAGTGTACATAAAGATCAACGGCTAATAATCAAACTCATCAATAATATATAAGATTGAATTGATCTACTCATGCAACCATTTCATTCTCATTTCATAAATTAGGGGTTAAGTAAGTTGGAGAAGAAGAATCAGAGGAGATCGGAAAAAATGGTAGAAGAAATCAGTGAGAATGTTTGGAGATTTCAAGGTGTGGAAGATCAAGCTAGGTTTTCATCAATTAGGTAATTTTACTTACACTAGTTACTTAGTTTAATTTGATGAATTTCGGAAAAAATATGAAGTTTGGCTATTCGTATGTTATGATGGGTGTCTTGGGTCTATAGAGGTGTTGTAGAAGATAACATAAGGTATTGAAATGGCCATGTGTGGAGAAAACTCAGAATTCAAAGTGCAGAATTTTGGGTTTTCCCACACATAGCGCGCTAGATATTGTAGCTAGCGTAATACCTGCGTGTGGAGTGCTAATGAGGTAATTAGCATGCTAGACATTCCACCCATCGCTTGGTGCTTTGGCAGCATAAAATCTATAATTTCTTAAAATAAATTAGACACTTTTAACAAGTTTATGACCTTAATGACACTAGGAACCTAGGGAAGAGTCTCGAGGGTTTGGATACGTGTTTTGAGGTGTTAGGAGGCCGGAGTATCTAGGAAATCACATGGAATTTAATTAAACTAATTTTGATATTTATTTACATTTCATTCATGTTTTGCTATTCATTTTCAGTTATATGAACTCCATGATCATTAGTACTTTATAAGCCATGACTTTTTGTCTCTTCTCATTTGATAAGTTTATTATCATGGCATTGGTTTTTGATTAAATGGTTTCGTTGAGTATAAAATATGTGGTATTTCATCTTCATTATGTAGATATCTAGTCGAATGAAATATCATGCCATTAGTAGGTGTATGATGGTATTGTAATCAATTTTCCTTTTTGCATTAGATATGCAATTACATTTGTTGGATTCCTAAACAATGTCTTTTATTGGGTTATGAAATAAGTTCTTATCTAGGACCATGATATGATAGAGAGTTGCACGAAACATGGGGTCATAGGACTTCTGTGGTTATCGGGATCTCACCATTAGCTTGTGCAGTACACGGAGTATGGGACTAAGGGCTTTTGGCAAATATACATCACATATGATGGGCACTTGTGAGTATTTATGTATGAAAGTGGCATTTATAATGATGTGAAGGCATCCTAAAAGAATTAATTATGCCCTAAATAGTAGAAAAAGGTTGACGTGATGTAACTCACGGCGGACCAGCCCTATATCATTACTACTTAGCCGAGTGTCTGTTTCATTTTACTTAACTGAAGTATCTTATAGCATGATCTCCTTTATGCATAGTTGATATTGTTATGCTTTTAGATACTTGTATATTTGAAAATGTGAACAAATGTCTCTCAGTGTTACTTTCTACTTTCTTGTACTCACCGTCCTTTTAATGACGCTGGGTGTAGATCCATCGAGTAGCAGATCGGGCAAGGAGAAGATTGCTGACTACCTCTGAGCAGTGCAGTCTCTGCTACATCTGATTTTGTAAGTTTTTTATTTTATTATATGACTTTCATATATGTCTTTATATACTTTAAGGTTGTATACTATGGGCTAAGTAATAATTACCCGACCAAAAACGTGTTAATATATACTTATCGTCATTCGATCTATATGTGCATGTGATCTTTATTTCATGCTTTCCCACATATTAGGTTTTCACTAAATTTAACAAGTCGTCCGCTGAATATTCTTTTAATATTATTTAAATTGTGTAAAATTTTAATTTACTATGAAATACTATTAAGTTTAAGAAATGGTGTAAGGTTTATTAGAAAAGTAGCTATTGTTGTAAGTGCATTAGAAAGGTTGATTAATACGTTTTAAGGCCTACGTGGCGGAGGTTAAGGGCTTAATGACAAGATTAGGCCGAGTAATGCCCTAATTTGAGAAGGGGTCATCACAATTCGTATCAAAGCCTAAGTTTATGGAACGTAGGCATTAAAGTACAATTTATTCTAGAAAGTGATACCAATATCAATGTTGTTATCAGAGACCAACTTTTCTGACAATTAGCCTAAGAATTTCCATAAAACACAAATTTAGATGTGGAATATAGATGATCCTTGCTTAAAAACCATCAGTTGGGATGTGAGTGAGAGTGAGATGAGGATTTCTTATATGTACATGTTAGTTTATATATGTATATATATGCATTATTTATGTAGTAGTTGATTCGCATGGCTATCAACATGCAGACATTGATGGTTGATTCACGCAATATCGGGAATGCAGGTGCTAATGGCAGCTAACCTACTAGTCCATCTGTTGAGGATTATCAGAGGCTATCTGACTGAGTTGCTACTTAGGGATAGCAATTAGCTGATTTCATTGCCATGATGACTGTATGTTTTGCTCCACCAGTATAAGCACCGACCCCTACTACTAATGCTACTTCCATATTACCAGCACCAGATCTTCCTACTACTACACAAGCCGCTCCAGCATTATAGACTACACCGATAGTGACAACACCAGTCATAAAGATAATTTATACATCGTAGCTCGATAATAGAGTTTCAATTGGTGAAGGATTTCATCAAACTGAAGCAAGTTTACTTTGATGGTTAGTGAGATTTTAAGAAGATTGAGAAGTCAGTATTGTCTCAAGAGAAGCTGCATAGAGTCTTGAAGATTACGGATAGACTTTATGATGAGATTTCGTTTCGTATACACTGTAGAGAGAAGTTGATGTTGGTGGTACGCGAAGATAGATTTAGATGGAGATTTTTAGTAGTGGGATGCCTTCAAGTAGAGGTTTTATCTACAATACTTCCCACTCGCAATGATGAAGAGGTTGAGGAAGGAGTTCATGAATCTTAGATAGGGAGCTTTTGAGTCGGTGATGAGCTACAAAGACATATACGGCTATTTAAGAAAGTTTGCTCTGGATTTAGTGAGAGATGATTTAGAGAATGTATATTGTTTCGAAGATGGAGTGAGGAAAGATATAGGCATTTATGCGGCCAGTTTAAGTGTCAGGACTTTGGGTGAGATTTAAGAGCATGCACTCTCTCACGAGTATTACTATTTGAGTAGTGTTGCCAATAAGACGTCGTTAGGACAAATGTTGACACCTTATCAGAGTGTAGAGTTTGAGAGAATGAGACACAAGGGCAAAGGACAAAGGAGATAGGAGAGTGGTTCTCTGGGATCAAGGACAACTACCTTAGTTGTTCCCATTGTATCATCTTCTTTGCCATTTCAGACTATAGTTGGTAGATCTCCTTTTCCACTATCAGTAAGACCTTCGTTGCCAGCTCCTACTACTTTGCCAGCTCCTCTCGTACAACCATCATCACTAGAAGAGTAGCACGGTGGTAGAGGCTAACTTAGAGGTAAACGTACAAGTCGAGATTATTCCCGACAGGGATAGAGACATGGACATGCCCAAGATCAAGCATAAAGTCAACATAGGCCTATTACTTGCTATAGGTGTGGTCAGGTCGGGCATATGATGAGAGATTTTCCACAGCTAAGAGTCGTATTTCCACAATAGAGTCACGAGGGGGTACACATGGTAGCACAACCAGATGACGATTCAATGCGAGGACTCATTGAGGGTATGGTTTCAATTTATAGTAGTGATTTATATGTTTTGTTCGATTCTGGTACTACAGTAGATGCTGAGAATAATAAGGAAGACCAAGTTATCAAGACTAATAAGGAATCAACTGATGGCTTGTTTGACTCGCTCAAACTGAATGACGAGTGATCTTATCTACTAAGTCGAGCCAATGACTATAAACAACAATGCTATATGGGAGGTAGCCCATACTGTATCTTTATTTTCAGTTTTTGTAGTAGGATCAGTTAATTTATTTTCTATTCTCTCAACTTTTCACTTTTATAATAAGAATATTTTAGAATTACTAATCTAAAATAATTTTGTATAAGGGGGGTTGATCGAGCCAATGTCTTTCCATTTCCTTGAATTAGGATAGCTAGTATATTTATCTTTCACTTGAATTTTATTTGTTTTTAACTATTTTAAGTAATAAAGCATTTATTTTATTTATTATCCTCTAATTAAAAGTCTAAATATTGTTATTACAACAACTCTTACTTGAATACAAATCATACTACCTTAATCATGACTGATATGTGTGATAAGCATTAAAATACAAAATATATTGGAAAAACAACATAATTGAATCAGTGATACCAATTAACACTAGAAATTGCTAAAAAAGAAAATGGAGCAGGGACTAAAAAGCAAAAGTAAAAGAAATAACTTAAAAAGAATTAATTAGCGTGAAGTAGAAAGAAAATGAGAGATGAAAAATTGGATGTTCAAAACTCTTAGAAGAAAAGATTTAACTCGAGTATTTGAAGCTAGAGTTGAATGAAGTATTTTTTAATCAAAAAAGTTTTACATGATATATTCATTGGTATCTTGGTAAAATTCTAATTGATTTTGATTGTGGTACTATTATAAAGTATTTTCTAAAATTGAAATTAATCTAGTGGTTTTTGTGTTTTGAGATTCTATATTAGTTATCATATGCTTGATGCTTGTCAGTGGAGATTGTGAAAACCTATATTGTGTTGGTCTTGGTAATGAACTTTAAGTTCTACAGAGTGTTACATTAGGTGGTTGAGTTATCATTAAGGGATGTTTCATTTTGTCTCTATTCTATCATAACTTTCATTTACTTGTAGGTAATATGTTTCCATTTGAATATCACTTCTATTTTAAAATCTCTATTATTTAAAGTTAAAATGTATTACATTGAAATCAATATATAAAGAACAAAAAGAGAATATAATTGAAAGTATTTCTTTGCTCGAGTCAACAAAGTGTTGAATTTGGGGGTATTTGACAAGTCAATAATTAGACATGTTTTATAGCGTAATTTAGGTTGGTTTCATATATAAATGATGATATTAAACTATTCCCTAATTTTTTTGATTTCAGGTTTTAAATAGAAAAATGAAGAAATGGAAGAAAAGATAAAGAAGAGGAAAACAATCAATTGAAAAAGAAGCCCAGCGATTAGCCAGTGATTTGGAATAACACTAGGAATTGGTACCTAAATCAGAAGCATGAAAATGCCAGCGAATCCATAGCAAATTAGATAATGAACTAGAAATCGCCAGTTGAATCGGTGGAACATTGAGAGCTAAACTCAGTGATTTGCTTAGCGATTTGTGTACAAGTGAGGAATCGCTGACAAATCCTTATGGTCGGTGACGATTTTTTTAGATTAATATGAGGAATGTGTAGTTATCGAGGATATATACTTTTAGGGGAACTATATATAGGACTAGAAAGCTTCGAAATAACTCTTTCCTTTTACTTTCTTTTTTTCTTGCTCTACATTATTTCTATTGTTTATCTTAGTTGATGTTTGAAGATACATTGGAGCTTTGATTTATAATAAGGTATTTAGTTATTCATTATGTCTTTTAATTACAAATCTGCATAGTTTACTTCCAGCATGTGCGAGTAGTTAATTAATTTAAACAAGCCCTAGACGTGTAATATACTTTGGATTGTTATGTAGTTATAATTATGGAATCACGTACTTAATGCTTAAAATTAATTCATACATGTCAATCACGGATAAAAAAAGTTATTTTTGCATATTACAACTAGTAATTCTTTATGTTGAGTGCATAATGGCCAATATGTTCCTTTATATAGAGCATTTAATTCTATGTCTGTAGTTATTGACAAAAATTATAGAAGTAGTAACTATGATTACTTTATAGGGCATTTCCTGAGTGGATGTTCTAGTTGATTATTTTCTAAGTTGTCTATTATGAGCTTTGGATAATGTTGGCTTAGATTAGGCATGATTTTCGTTAAAATTAATGCTATCGTATTTTTACAGTGTTGTGTTTTATCCAATGGGTAGATTTACAATGATAAGAATGTGGCATTTTTATTGATTTAAGGAAAATTTGTGGCTGGCTAGCTATCAACCTATTATGAATTAGGATTTAATGATTCCAAGATTCCATATGAAATAATTATAGCTATATTATGAAGTGATGTTATATTTTAATGTTTAAAAAGAATGCAAGTGTATTACATTGTTTAGTGGGTGTTTGTTTAGATGTTTGTTAGATATTTTATTTACATTGATTTATTAATTATTTAAATTATTAGTTTGAGTGTTTTAAGTTAGTTTATTAAATTTAAATTTTTTATAGTTTAGTTAGTTTTAAGGATATGTATGATGGAGTAGTAACGAGTATAAAGACATTTGGAGGGGCTACCAAAGAATTCTCCATTACGATAGGACTATATCAAGGATTGGCTTTAAGTCCATATCTATTTACTTTAGTTATGGATGAACTAACTAGGCATATTCAAGAGGATATACCATGATGATGTCATTTGCAGATGATATTGTCTTAGTGGATGAAACAAAAGATGGAGTGAATAGGAAACTAGAACTCTTGAGGAATACATTAGAATCTAAAGGCTTTAAGTTGAGTAGGATGAAAACTAAATACATGCACTATGAGTTTAGAAACACTAGACATCGAGATGATGGAGTAGTAAAATTAGAGGACGTCAAAGTTCCTAAGGTGAACCACTTTAAATACCTAGGATCAATCATACAAAATGATGGTAATATTGATAATGATGTCACACATAAAATTCAAGCTGGATGGAAGAAATGGCAGAGTGCAACATGGGTGATTTCTGATCGAAATGTTCGTGCTAAGTTAAAAGGAAAATTTTATAGGACCGCAATTAGGCCAGCCATGCTCTATGGTAGTGAATGTTGGGCGGTAAAGCAACAACAATTACATAAAATGAACTAGCAGAAATGAGGATGCTAAGGTGGATGTGTGGTAAACTCGTAAAGATAGAAAAAGAAATATAAAAATTCAAAGACAAGTACGAGTAGCACTAATTGATACATAGATTAGGGAAGGGCGGTTACGGTGGTTTGGTCACTTGCAAAGATGGCCTACAAATGCCCCCACTAGAAAACTTGACTCAATAGAAACTGTAAAAATTCGATAAGGAAGGGGTAGACCAAAGTTAACATGGGATGCATTAATTAGGAGGGATTTGAATGGTTTGGAAAGCTCACCCTCAATTGCGCTTAATCAAATACAATGGAAAAGTTTGATCCATGTAGCCGACCCCAATTAATTTAGGACTGAGGCAATGTTGTTGTTGTTATAGTTTAGTTAGTTTAATTAATTGTTTGTTTTATTTGCATATTATTAAGTGTTTAATTCAAGTTTAATTAAACTAATTATATTAAAACAAGATAAATTTGGTAAAACTTTAGCCTTAATTCTAAAAAGATTTGAGAAATCCCTTTATTACCTCTACAAATTAATAGTAAAATAGAAGAAATTATTGTTCACGCTTGACACGTGTTAGTCTGATGAATCCCCAGCAATTCGCCTTACAAAGGATCCTTACTTAAATTGGTGGGTCACTGCGTTTCACAGTAACTCACTTATTATAAATTTACATAGTGATTTCTAGCGATTCTACTTACATAGGAACCACTAAGCACAATTTTCAATTTTTCAAATCAAAACCTTAAATCGCCACACATATCAACTTATTCACACCAACAAATCGTTGCACATTTTCACAAAAATCTCAATTTCTTGCCTAGATTCAACCATCCTAAGCTCAATACTAAAATATTTAAGTGATTCTCGCCTCAGCCTAGTCCAATTCAAATAAAAATTTCAATTTTGGGGTTTTGAACAAAACTAGGGTTTTAAGAAATTTCAATTTAGAGCTTGAAAGGATGGTCTAGTGGAGTTCAAGAGCTTAAATCTTAAAAGATTCACTCTCAAAAAGGCAAATTTTTTATTCGAGGGTTTTTCGCAAATTTTTCAATGTTTTTCGAAATTGATTAGTTGGACTTTATTCAATTTTCTTGCACAAATGGTTTCTTTGATTCAGATAGACTAGGAATTGTGATTCCATTGATCTTTGATTTACAAATTCAACAATTGAAAAAAAGTTATTACATTTACACATATTTGCAAATGGTTTGAAAAGTGAGTTTAAAATGAGTTTGGAGGTTGGGTTATGGTTTTGTTTTACTTTAAGTTGCTATGTTTTTGAAAGACCTAAGACTTATCACATAATTACTTAACGATATTTAGAAAACTGATTTTAAAAACTATATTTGAGTTAACACTTCGATGCCAATTTATTCTTAAATTGACGATGAATTTCAAGCTAGCTCTCTTCAAATGGATTTCTCCTTTTAAAATAAAATCTTAAATTTTACTAAATTATTTTCGACAAAATCTTTTCTCTCATATACAAGTTTCTTTAATTTTTTGAGTTGTAATTTTGAAATTTAAGATAATGGTCGAAGGAGGTAGAGGTAAAAGGTCTTGAGAGGAGAAGGGGAAGGCACAATTAGTAGAGAAACCCAAACAAAAATTTAAAGCTCCACCCACACCAATTAGGCCAATGGGGATTTCGAGGAATAACCCATAAATTAGAATACCAAGAGAACTTTCCCCACCTTTAAGTCTTACCTATGAGTCAGAGAGAAAGGAAGAGATTGAGGAGACACCTAAAATCCAATTCTATGCCCATAACCTCATCAATACCAAAGCTATTGCTAGGATGGAGAGCGACATTAGCAAGAATAGGAAAATCATACCGAAGTAGGGTTTCAATGTGAAGAATGAAGCTAAGTATGGGCCTAGGATCTTAAACAAAATAACATGGAGGAACTGGGGGTTGTTAACTAGGGATTACTACGCCGATAATGACGCAGGTCCTCAATTGAAATAGGTTGTGAAATACTAGTGAAAGAGTTTTATGCAAACAGGCATGGAGATGAGAATAAAACATTAGCCATAGTCCAAGGAAGACCAGTGGATTGCTCATCCGAAAGAATAAACGGGTAATATGGTTTATCGAGATTTCATTTGAGACAAAATAACTAGTACCTAAAACTTGAATATATATATAGACATGGATTTCTACACAAGACCATTCGTAATGGTTTAGAAGCAATTTCAGAGGACAGATTTCTTTTGATAAAGACGGGTACCCAAAACACATCCAAGCCAAATACTTTAGGAAAACCACCAAAGCTTGGAGCTTTTTCTTAAATGTAAGCCTACAGCCTAGTTTACAAAACTATGACATAATGAACTATAGGGCGGCTATCTTATACCACATACTACGATGGATCGGCTATATTGATGTTTCCAAAATAATCTATGATTCGATCAAGAATGCCATGACCACCAATAAAAATGAGGGATTACCTTTTCCCTTAATGATTACTATGTTTTACAAGCAAAATCGAGTTCTAATGAGAGGACTGGAGTTAGATTTTTACCCTATAGGACCATCACCAGTGAAGTCATTGCAAGCACCCAGTAGGTGCTTGGATATGTTAATTCGGAGGAGGAACGGGAGAGAAATGATACACAAATGAGAGAGGCCACGAAGAGAAAACTAATATGGGCACAAAACTAAGAAATTTAGAAGAAATGCAAATTGCCGCGTATGATGAGCAAACAAACCAAAGCCCAGAGCTATCTCTAGAGGACTTCACTGGCATGTATGGAGGAAAGGAAAATGGCCATAATGGGGTCAATCTTGCGCAATCAGATGAGGACTCTGAGACATCAAAAGCTCATGTTCCTAAACCAATGCGAGATTGCCAGAAGCATATATGGATTTGAGCGAAACATGGCTAGGTGGATGCAAGGTGGGGGAGCTAACAGTCACGTTCCATCAATTCGACTGAGAATCCTCAACCAAGAATATTTTCAAAAGATAACTCAGTAGCAGGGATGGACTATACCTTATATGATCCTACGAGGAGCTTCCAATCTCAACAGCTAGATCATGGGGATGATGGTGATAATGCGACATTTGGATATCAGCTCTAATACTTTATTCGTCTTTGTGTAATCTTTTCTGAGTGTTATTGTGAGAGTTCTATGATTGTAATATTTTTATTGGTATGATGTGTATGTGCAACTATGATATTATTGCTTTAGTGTGTTCCAATTATATATGTTGCTTTGATGTGCTGAGTTTTTATCATACAATGCTTTGTAATATTTAGAATTTAACACATTTTCAATTACTTATGCAATTCATTCTTATGTTAGTTGTTTATTTATTTATTTATTCGTTTATGTTTCACGAGGTATGTTTATTTTTGTTAGAAACCTGACTTAATTTTTAAACCTTGAGGAGAAGGTTTAGAATGAGTGTGGGGATATTAGGTAAAGTGAAGTATGAAGATGCAAAGTATGGAAGAAACAAGATGTAGAATAGAGTTGAATGATTGAATTTTTCAAAATTTTCACAATACAGGTAATGTTTTTCCATTTCATTTTACTTTATTTAGTTAGGAACATGGAATTGAGTATAATTTGGATAGAAATGGAAGTGATATATTATTATTACCCAAGAAAATAAAAAATTTATGATGGAAAGGAATTGTTATACCCTATTTGACTTAACCTAGATTGTTTATACACTATAGGAGTTTAGAGATGATTGATTACTTTGTGTTAAACATTATAATTGGTAGAAGATCGAAAAAAAAGTGTAAGATAAACAAGACAGATTTCTAAGAATTTTGTTATACAAAGATTATTGATCAAGTATTATATCTAGGTAGTTTTATCGTGGTGATTGGGACAAATCACCATGAATGATGATTTTAAATTTTGACCATTGAATTTAGATCCAATGGTGAATATGCCTTCTTGGAACTTGTGCACACATTTAAGAGTCATAAATGTAGCTTTCGTATTCATCATTAGATCTAAATCCTTATGGTGAGAATTTTAAATCACCATTCATGGTGATTTAAAAAAGTCACCATTGTAGAATTTTCTATATATATTGAGTTTATGCCACAATTTAGGAGAAAAATAAGAAATAACCAATAAACTTTACTAAGTTGGAAAGAATATTTCCTTAACTACAATGAAAATGAGAAGAACTAGCAAGAGTTTTTAAAAGGAAAAAATAGAGAGACCCACGGATTCCACGGGAGATGGAGCAGGGAATCTAGTGGTGGGAAAAATGAAAGAATAATTCCTATATAAAAAGAATAACTGACTCCAAGGGAAATGGAGTAGGGAACTGAAGCAATAAAAAAATAATAAGAAGAAGAAAACGAATATATATAATTGAAAAAGAAAAAAAAAGAGATATAAGAAAATGAAGTTTATGAAAACTCTTCAAATAAAAAATTTAGCTAGAATGCATATAGCTAAGTTAAGTGAAGTAAATATTTTTATTCTAACAAATGAAAATGAAATGATGATTATTGATGAATAAAAGTTCCTATCGACTTTGATTATAGTGATATTTAAAATAGTATTTGAAAATGAGATTGATTTGGTGATTTTTATATCTTGAGATTCTATATTTGTTGTCATAAGCTTGATGCTTGTCAGTGGAGATTGAGAAAATCTATGTAGTTCCTTGACCTTGGTGATTGGTTTCACTTTGAATTTTGATGTGTATTGCACAATTAGGAGGTTGAATTGTCAAAGAAATGGGTTGTTCTTTAATTCTTTCTATTCTATCATGATTCTTATTTTTATGAAGGCAATCTATTTTTTGTTTTAAGATCGTTTCTATTTCTGAATAGAAATATATATAATTATGAAATCAAAACGGGGGAAGAAAAGAGAATATAATTAAGAGTATTCATTTGCTCGAGACAGCAAAGTGCTAAGTTTGAGGGTATTTGACAAGTCGATAATTAGACATGTTTTATAGCATATTTTAGGATAATTTTAGATGTAAATGACTATATTACGCGAGGTTTTCTCTTGTTTTTATTATTTGATGTAATAAAAAGAATATATGAAGAAATCGAGTAAAAATGGAAGATTATGAAAGAATTAATCAAGTGCAAAGAGTATGCAAAGAATTAATAACAAGGAATTTTCTAGCGATTCTTATGGACATAGAATCACCACTCTGATCAGTGAAAACAGGGAGTTCAATTCTATGGATTTACCCATCGATTCCACATAACCATGAATCCCTAAAGAATTACTAGAGCAGATTTCGAGGATTTTATATAACAATGATTAGTTTGAGTTAGTTTGGTATGTTTACTACCTAAATCGCTATAAATACAACCTTAGGGTTACCAAATTAGTGGCCCTTGAGTAGTTAGATCAATATTTCATTGCTCTATGAGCCATTCTTTATTGTTTTAATTTATTTCTTTATTGTTCTTTTCTTTTGGAAAAGATTTGAAGGTTTAAAATATTTATTTCAGAGATATTTATCTATGTTTCTATTTATATTATTGCAATGCTATTTATGATTATGAGTGACTAGTTAGTTAATCTAAACAAAGTCCGAACATGAATAGATCCATTTTGCAATGTAGTTATGATGAAATGAATATGTGCTTAATTCTTTAAACTAATCGTATTCTTTGATTCAATAATTTAATAAGTTATTATATAATAATTTCAATCATGATCTTTATTTTGCATTCATAGTCTAGAATGTATATTGTGAAATTTAAATTTATTATTTAATTTAAAGTAGTAACTAGGATTGTTTGAAAAGCAAACACCGTTTAGATGTTCTAGGTGAATTTGAGATCTAAATGCAATGTTAAAGTGGCTTTCTGAAGGTGTTGGATTTATTAGTTCGATGTTCTCATAAAATGTATAACGGTTTTATTACGTGAAGTTAATGCCATTGTGTATTCAAATGGGTTAGCTCAATAAAATTAGAACGTGGTTTTTCCTGTAGTATAAAGAGAAAAAATGGTTGGCTAAAGGTTGTTTACTTACTTATGATTAGAGTTTAATGATCTAATATGTTTTATAAAGTATTTTCATAACTATATTGATTGAAATAACATGTTTGGAATGCAAAATGGATTGATGTTTCATTGTTCTAGAATTTTTTTAGATATTTATTTATTTGATTGATAGTGAATTTGAATTGTGTAGTTAAGTTAGTATAAATAGTTTACTTAATTATTAGTGAGTTTAATTAATGTTTTAATTAATTAATTAAATTGAAGTAAAAATAATAAAAACTATTAAAAGTCATTTTTCTTAGAGAAGTTTGATAAATTATTGTGGAGACGATTCGACGATTCTCACTTACCACTACTACAAAATATTGAAAGTATAATGTAGGAGAAACTTTTATTATACTCGCTTAACACGTGTCAGCTAGCTTCATTTTTCTTACTTCACAGGTGTTTTATTATTTTGATGTATCTATGAGATATATTATTGATGTTTACATACTTTGGGACATATGTTTGGGAGATACCATTATGGATTCATTTATATGGTTTGTGTTTCCTTATCACCATATATATTTGCATGATATTGCATTTTTGACACGATTTCACCATTTAGGTTGTCCCGACTTTAATTATATTTATACAAGTTGCTTTTATTTATTAATTGACTTCCAATGCGTAATCTTATAAAGTAAAACTTGTATTAACTATTAAGTAGTAAAACTAAGCAACAAAACAAAAACTAAGGGTAATAAGAGGTTGACTAGGATGCATGGACTCGGCGAGGATTGATCGAGGGTCCACATAGACTTGGTGCTATGCGGGGCCAGTTTGAAGGGACTGGGGTCGTCACAGATCCGTCGACCCCCGGGACAAAAAGTATTAACCTAATATTATAGGGTTCAACACAACATAAAACATGGTGAAAACCAATGTAAACATGAGTTTAAACCTCAAATTCAAAGAAGAATGCACAAGTTTGTCAAAAGAATAAGTATTCTCTAAAACAAAAGATCATATAACTCTAAATTTTATGTTTATTTATACATTTTGGGCTATTTGTCCAAAAAATGACCTAAGAATCTAAAACCCCTATAAAAATGAAGACTAGCCTAGAGTGGGCGCCTGACTGGCCGCCTAGGCGTCCAGCCAGGAGCTAGGCTGAAGGGGCACCTAGTTGGGAACTAGATGCGTAGCTAAGCATCGGACTTGATGAAAACTTTTCTCTTTTCATGTCTTCCCTTGTCTTCGCTCCGCATTTGCATGGAATGGTAGGTTGTTTCACCAACTCTAGAGGTTAGTCTTCCTTGCTCTCTTCAAGTTGCTCAATTGACCTTTCAAAATATAGTTCAACTTTTTTTAAGCTTTTTTATCTTCATAAATTGTATGATTACGAAAGACAACCATGGATTTTAGCTTTAGCACTCACCGTATTTCTCTTCTTCTTTACTGAGGTAATCATCATCTAATGTAAGCTTGACACACTCCAATGCGATATCACCTAAAGTTTCATCTAGATTAGAGATGGGTTGCATAAGGAATTGTCTATTTTAAGCAACTTATCAAGCCACTAAAAACTTGAATTCATATTTTGACTTCACTCCAGATAGCCAGCTTCAATTTGTTATTGCTAAATCATCAACTTCTTTATCATATCTTCAAAGGATTATTCTTTGTACTGAGAAACTACCAAACTTGACATGGAATCATAATAGTTGGAATGTTGTAGGCATAAGTACTTTGCTAAATCTTCAAGTTAAGGTCCTTGAGGTTGCACTGACTATGGCAAAGTATAATTCCAATAAGGATCATTCCCATAATGCGTATAGTAAGGACAAGCATTGGTAGGCTGAGAGTATTCTCCACGAGCTTTGACTGTTGCATATATGAAGGCCAATAACAAAATTCTTGCATAATATGACATACCTTCCCTATTCACCCTATAATATCGTGAGTCTTAATGCGAACCAAAATTGTAGGTGTTAGAGGCCATAAAGTGAACTTGCAAAAACTTTGAAGACAATGATCTAGAAATACAAAATAAAGAAAAACTACATAATCATATACGCTAAATAAGACCTAAAGATAATCGGCACCATTCCCAGATAACGGCGCCAAAAATTGATGCACTATCGAACGCACTAACAATAATCCCAATTTACCAGACTACTATGGATTTGAAGTAGTGGGAAGCGCGGTCGAATCCACATGGACTAGGGATAACTTTAGGTCGATAAAAGGGGGAGTAAACTAATTTAAACTCAAAACTAATTAACTATTGAAAGTAAATACGAGAACAAGCAAATTGTAAATACATTTTAATTAACAAAATTATGATAGTTCCAGATCAAAGAGAACTACGACTCATGTAAATATGGATTTAATCATTGATTTGAAAGATCATTTTTTACCTTATCTTAAATGTAAGCTATAATGACTGACCCATTGCCCATCACCTCATTTTCCTTAGGTCAATGGTAGGAATAAGCAACAAAACTACATACTAATTAGATCATAACCTCGAGTGCTCTGCAGATTTTACAACCTAGCAGCATTAAGTTTTATGAAAACACCTACCATATGTGTAACAACCCGTTACCTTAACTTGGTGATTAGTTTTAACCTGAATCATAAGTAGCCTGAATTAGGCTCTTGGTTAAGTCTAGCATGCCTTGATTAACGTTTGTGTGACTTGTTTAATGGAATTTATAAGTTATTGACTAATTGAAATCAATATAACATATAGTTAGATAATTGAAATCAATTTAAAATCAAGAAAAAATGGACATGCCTTGAGATATATGGCGTGTCTCAATCTGTGTCACATTACTATTATGTCATTTTGAGCTCAACACCATCAGATTTTCCTTGAGATACATTTTGAAATTAATGATGAAAGGCAATGAATGAGGTGGTTTACTTGGGTTATAAGTAAAGGATGAGGATTGAGAACAATCCTCATCATTTACTCTTCATCATCTCTTTTTTGTTGTCCCTAAATCCTCACCGTCTCTCTCCCTTTACTTCTCATAATCATCACCACCATCGTTTCACCTCGACACCAAAACCACCATCGTCGTCACCCTCATCGTGGAAATCACCTCTACTGTTGGTAAGCTCACTCACTCTGTCACTTTCTCAACTATTTTCATTGATTTTAAGGGTTGTTGTTGGCTATTTGGATTGTGTATGTTGTGAAGGAGGTAATGAGGGAGGTCTAAAGGCTCACTAGAACCTCTTGACAATGGTAAAAATGGGTGGTGGTTGTTGGTTAAAAGGTGGGTGTAATGGTGAGGGTTATGCTTATCATTAATGTTTTTATGGTTATTGGATAAGTTAGGAACAAGTTGATACCCTTATATGGGCTTCCAAATGAGTTTTGGAAATGTTTGGAGGTGTCCAAAAGGTTCGGGAGGTCATGGTGGTCATCAGGAAGGAAGACGACCTAGGAGTGAGGAGGTAGGAAATGGCGCCATGGGCATGCAACCCATGGTGCCAACCACGGTGTAGATCGTTGTTTTCCAGCCATGTCACGCTGTGAACGGCGTCGTGGTTACTGTATTGCGTCAAACATTAAAATTCCAAAAGTCAAGTTCTGGTTATCGGATTCAAACGATATTTAGACTGGAGTTAGGACCATTTTAACATCAAAATTGATCCAAATAAACTTATATTAGTGAAGATTTACTCGGGAGTTCATTAGGAGACTCGGAGGGTGTAACTGGACGAAGATACTTAAATCAAAGTAAGAACGGATTCGCTTGTTTATCAATATTGCCTGGATATGTAGTATATATAGTTCATATAGTTTATAGACTTGAATAAGGGGTTATGTACACCATAATAAGGTTTAATAATAATGAAAATAGTGTTTGATGTGATCGACAAAAATATACCCTAGAGTTGAGAATAGGTTGTATAGGATTATGAGTTTGGTTCCTGGCCTTTTTGTTAAATCCTACTCTACTAAATAGGTTGCATGGATTACACATTCATTAGAGAGTTTAGGATAGAACCAATGAATTTTAATTAATTGACTAAATAGGTTGCGTGGATTACACATTCACTAGCAATCGCTTTAATTTTGTTAGTTGGTAATCGACCATAATTTTACAAATGAAATGGCAATCACAGTGTAATAGCCATTGGTTGTATGACTTGCATTCGTTTATCTATTGTATTATATAATTTTCATTATCATATTAGGTACGATTGGTTCATATTTTCACTGCATGTCATTCTTGATTATTATATAGAATGTTGATATTATGTGAATATTGAAGGACTGAGCAAGTTGAAGCGCTCATCCCAAATTAACATTTTAGGTTTTAGCCCAGCGCTTAAGCTAAAAGGAAAGAGAAGGCTTCCGAGTTTTATAGTCTTCTCCGCGATGTAATGACTTCCTTTATATATATATATAACTAGGTTGGGAGATTTTGTAATTGTATTTTGGTTTATCGTTGCATATACTTTGATTATTTCATTATCGATATACAAGTTGAGTTTTCAAGTACAGAAGATAAGGCTGTTAGATCTAGTTAAGTCTAGCTAGTGTATTAGGGCTTAATTAGAGTTTTAGACTAGGTATTGCCCTAATTAGGATAGGGGATGTTATAGCTGTCTCCCCAAGTGAATGAAATTTCATCCTCGAAATTAAAGAAAACATAAAATTACCTGTTAGTGAATGAAATTTCATCCTCGAAATTAAAGAAAACATAAAATTACATTTAATTTTGAAGAGGAAAGGAGAAAATTCTCCTTCATATAAGATTCATGCTCCCATGTTAGCTCCTCATCTCCAAGAAACTGCCATTTCACGTTAACCAAAGGAATCTTTTTGGTTCTTAACTTCTGAATCTTATGATTAAGAATATGAATCAATTGCTCATTGTAAGATAAGTCTTCCCTAATATCAAATTCATTCCAATCAATTCTTGGAGTTAACTGAGTCTCCGTTTTGCAAAGCATAGACACATGGAAGACATTATGAACTCCAGTTAGCTAAGGAGGTAACTCTAACATGTAAGCAGTGGGACCAACTCTTTCTTTTACCTTGATTGGCCTAATATACCTTGGTGTTAGCTTACCCCACAATTTAAATCAATACAATCCTTTCATAGGTTAGACTTTCAGGAGAATGTAATCGTTTTGTGAAAACTCCAAAAACTTATGATGCTTATCGGCATATCTCTTCTGCCTTAGCTGTGCTGTAGTTAAACGATTGTGAATACGTTAATTTCAATCTGTGTATTCCTAAATCAACTCAGGCGCTAACAATATTATATCTCCAACCTCCGCCCAACATATAGGTGAACGATAAGGCCAACCATATAGAGCTTCAAATGCTAGCTTGATAGATATTATTATAAAAGAACTCACTCAAAGGAATGTATTTCTCCCTATTACCACCAAACTCCAAGACACAAGCTCAAAGCATGTCTTCTAGCACCAAAGCTAGACGTTTAGTATGCCCATCAGTCTGAGGATGATATGGCGTATTGAGGTTAAGAACAGTTCCTAACTGTTTCTGTAATTCACCCCACAATCTGGACGTGAATCTCGGATCTTTATGAAGTAATCGACAATGAAACTCCATGAAATCTTAACACTTCACATACATATATCTCACATAATTTGTCAAGAAGATCTTACATGGAAACTAGCAAGAAATGCTTTAACTTCATGAACCTGTCAACTACAACCCATATTATATCATGCTTACGCTAATTCAGAGGTAGGGTAGAAACAAAATCCATCGATATATGATCTCAGTTCCATTCAGGATTTAGTAGTAAAGAAATCACGAACTTAGTAATATCATTTTCATCATAGGCCACCAATAAATACGCCTTACATTGTGATACATCTTAGTGTTATTTGGATGAATAGAGTAAAGAGATCTAAGAGATTCTCGTAGCAACTCCAACCTCAATAGATCCTGAGCTTGAATCTACAATATATCCCTGAAGCGTAACGCGCCATCTTCAAAAATTGACCAATCAGAATGATCAACACAAACCGTAAACCTTTGATGCACTAAGTAATCTTGATGAGCTTTCTCACATTTAACCACCTACTGAATAATCTCTTATTCAACTTGAATATGAGCACAGAAAATCATATCAGTAGCTCTGGAACTAGTTCTCTCAATTGATGATGTGCCAGTTGAACTTTCACGAATCATTATCACTGACGCTTCCTTAAGAAGCCAAGACTGTGAAGCTCTGGCAGTAGCGACAATAGCTACATTCTCTCTGTTTGTTCTTCTCCTACTCAAGGCATCTGCAACTGTATTTGCCTTGCCTAGGTGGTACTCCAAAATGAAGTCGTAGTTCTTGAGAAACTCAAGTCATCTACGAAGCCTCATGTTCAATTTACTCTAAGTAAACAAGTATTTCAGACTCTTATAATATGAGAATATTGTAAACCTCTCACCTTACATGTAATGCCTCCAAATCTTCAAGGGAAACACAACTACTGCTAGCTCAAGATCATGAACTGGATAATTTCTATCATGTATCTTGAGTTGTCTCAAAGTGTAAGCTACTACCCTACCTTCCTGCATCAACGCACAACCTAAGCTTTAATGAGAGGCATCATTATAAATCACTAATTCTAACAAGCGTTGTAGTCAAACAATGTTTCAACTTCTTGAAGGAATTTTTGCACTCTTTTGACTAATCAAACTCAACATTATTATGTGTTAGCCGAGTTAGTGGCAGAGCGATACAAGAGATTCCTCAAACATTTGCCTGTAATAACCTGCTAACCTTTGGAAACTCTAAATATCAAACACTGGTAGGAGTAGCCCAATGTAAGATTTCCTCAACCTTTACCTGATCAACAGATATGCCCTTAGCATTAACCACATGTTCAAGAAATTTGACCTCTGAAGACTAGAATTTGAACTTACTAAACTTTGCATATAACCGATTATCCTTTATAATTTACAGAGTAACGCTGAGGTGGTTCGGATGCTCCTTTTGAGTCTTTGAATAGATCAAAATATCATCAATGAATATCATGATGAACTGGTCAATATAGTGTTTGAACACCCTGTGCATCAGATCCATTAATATAGCAGGAGTTTTTGTTAGCCTAAACAGCATCACTGTAAACTCGAAGTGCCCATATCAAGTACTGAAAGTTGTCTTCGAGATATCCTCATCCTTAATCTATAGTTGATGATAACTAGACATCAAATCAATCTTCGAGAAATATTTGGCACCCTTCAACTAATCAAATAAGTCACAGATCATGAGCAATAGATATTTGTTCCTGATAGTCACTCGATTGAGTTGTTTATAATTGGTGCACATACGTAGGGTTCAATCCTTCTTCTTAACAAAAAGTGTTGGTGCTCCCCCAGAGTGACATACTAGGATGGATAAATCCTTCCTGTAAAGACTCCTCAAGCTATGTTTGAAACTCTTGCAACTCCATCAATGCAATACGTAAAGAGGAATTGATATAGGCTTTGTGCCAAGAGTAAGATCAATGATGAAGTCGAAGACATGTGGTGGAGGAAGTCCAGGCAACGCAGATGGAAAGACTTACGAAAATTCACAAACCACCGGTATTTTACTAATCTTAAGTTCCTGATCAAGCTCACTAAAAGTAATAACCCATGCCATAACCTCTAAATATCGAAGAGTAGCTTCCCTTCCACGATTTGAAAGTCTTGAAGGATTATAACCTTTATAGACTATAATTTCAAAAAGTTAAAGAATCTTAAAGATTCCCGTTTGTGAAAATAGTCAATTCTTGCACGGTATGCTGCTAACCAATCCATCCATAATAATGCATCAAATTCGAAGAACTCCACAACCCTCAAATCAATTGGGAGCTCATTCTCCCTAATTTGACAACCTATCTCTCGCAAATCAAGTTAGGCCAAACCTCTCACTCGAGTGTTATGCTCAAAATCAATAATGAACTAGCTCTAACAGGTTTTAGTTTCAACTAATCAACCATTACACCAGCAATAAGAGAAACGCTAGAACCAGCATCAATATGAACATGCATATATCGACCACAAATGCTTAAAATACCTTGCACAAGCTTCCTCATAGCCTGGGAGTTTGCCTCAGCCACTTCATAAGTATGCTCTTATGTTGGTTGTGTTGTATTACCTAATAATGCAGGTGGTAACATAGAACAATATCTTTCATATTTCCTACTTGACCACACTGATAACATATCGTTGAAGCCCACTAAGAAAACCCACTGGACTATGGAACCTGCCCAAATCCACTCAATTTTTGTGTTGGGTCATGCCCTTACCTTTACCCCCAAACTGAGGTGGTGGCAAAGGAGGTTTGGCTACTGAAGCCCAAGAAATATGTGGAAACGGTGAACTAAAAAATCGCATCTGTACAGATCTTGTCGATGTAGCGGCTCTAGCTGCACTCATATGTCAATTTGCCGAACAAAAATAGGTAAACTCCTAGGTAATCTAACTCTAGTGAGTTGTTGTGCCGGTAGTTGAATATATACTACTTCGAAAGGTCTGACCAATACAGTTGCTTCCACCTCCGTTGCACTCTCAAGCATAAATACATAACTAGTGTGAGGATGAGATGAAACTTCAACACGTATCCCATAGTTCAGCCCACTCATAAAAATGTCTATCTTGTTCTCCTCTAATTCCACCATCTTGGAGAAAACCCGCCCAACTTAGTAAATCTCCACTTGTATTCCTATATATACATCTCTCCATGTTTTAACTATATGAACTCAGTCTTTTCATGTTCCTGACTGACTTCGAAAAGTATTGCTTGTAAAAAATGGTCCTGAATTGTGGCTAAGTAGTGACAGTCTTCCCTTCTCTCTCTAAGTAATTCCACCACTTACGAGCAGATTCAATCAATAAAAATGTCACCAGTTTGACCTTTAACTGTTCCTTTACATTAACAACAACAAAGCATTGCTCCATCTCAAGTATTCAGGTCTCAGCATCTCCGGTAGCTAAATCTATACTATCACTGGCTGTGTGAGAGCTGCTACTGTCTTAGCTCCACCCTCAGTCTTGTTAAATTTGGGACTAGCTGCATGTTGGATCACAAGTCGCCGAGCTAGTGGTCCCATTTTAGCCATCAGCATTGCCATGAGCTTTGCCTGAGATTCCATGAGTTCTTTCATTTGTTGCTCAATTTTAAACTTCCACTGAGCCTCGTCTCTTGGTTAGCATGGGATCCAAGTCTCTACGAACCATCTACCTGATTAGCCATTACATTCTAAAAGTCAGTGAAGAGATAAGAGCATTAGGGTAATGCTCAAAGAAGACATGAAGATCATATATATACAATACATATGAATAAATTCAGCAAATAACGTATAATAGTTTTCGTTTTCATTTTCACCTCAAAACCATGATAAAACCATTTAGCACATCCTAAGCTCCTTCATAACTCGAGACAACTTTAAGAGTTAGTGAACTTAGGTACTAATACAAAAGTGTATCAAAGCCTTTAAACTCAAACTCTAAAGTCAAACTGTATCAGAGTTATTCCTTAATTTAAAATTAAGGAAAACCTTGAACTTAGGCTTTGATACAAAGTTGTAGCATCCCCCATCTTGATTAGGGCGATACTCGGCCTGAAACCCTAATTAAGCCTCAGTACACCAATCAGACATAACTAGAGCCAGCACCCTCATTTTATGCACCTAATAAACTCAACATGTATATCGAAATCAAAATCAAAATCAAAATCAAAATATACACAATGAAAAATTAAAACCTTTCTCGATATTACAAACAATATAGGTAAGTTTAGAGTTTATCAAATCCAAAACACGATTACAAAATCTTCAAACCCTATTATATTTCAACAATCTAATTCAAATGATGTATATATATATACAAAGAGAGTCATTACATCATAGAGAAGACAGTAAAGCACCTAGGCCTTCTCTTTCACTTTAGTGAAAGTACTTGCAGAGAACCTGAAATGTTAATTTGGGGTGAGCGCTCTAACTTGCCCAATAAGTCAGGATTAACATAATATAGACATTCCATATAATAATCAAGAATGATATGCGGTAACAATATGAACAAATCAAAGCTAAAGAGATAATGAAAACCATATACTCTAATAGATAAACGAATGCAAATCATACAGTCAATGGCTATTACACTATGATTCTCATTTCATTTGTAAAACTATGGTTGATTACCCACCGATACCACTATTGTGATTGCTAAACCAAAACATTAGTCGATGCATCGTCTAGCCAATCCATTAATGTTTAATGGTTCTATCCTAAACCTTCTAATGAATGTGTAATCCATGCAACCTATTTAGCTTAGTAGGATTTAACATATAAACCGGGAACCAAACCCATATCATATACAACCTATTCTCAACTTTAATGTTTACTCTTGCCGATCACATCGAAAATCGTTTTCCTTCTTATTAAAACTCATTACAATGTAAATAACCCCTCATTCGAGTCCATAAACTATATGAATTACATATACTACATATTCAGGTGATATTAATAAATAAGTGAATCCCTATTTACCTCGATTTGATTATTTAAGTCTAGTTGCACCCTTTGAGACCCCTAAAATATTCTCGAGTAACTCTATACCAATATAAGTTTATTTGGATCAATTTTGATTTTAAAATGATTTTGGGGCATGTGCCCTAGGTTAATCTACAAACATTATTTATCTTATAATTTTAGTTAATAAAATCGAGGTTTTCATTTGTTGTTTTACTATAAATGATCGCATGTTTACCTTATAGTAAGATCCATGGGAATTTGTTGAGATATCCTAAATGTCCCTAGTCGATCATTATACTATGAACTATAATGAAATAAGACTAGTGTGAATATTGATTGATGGTCATGTGATAATCATGCGTATAGGGATACAAATTGAGATTATGAGTACTTGTTAGGGAACAAGATACTGGACCGACCCGCTATGAGAACACCTCATGGATTAAGTTATATGTATTACTCATGATAGGTATATCATTTAGTCCTTCGACTTGAGATTACCATAGACTTTAATATTAGGAGCATGGTAATTTGACACAATCAAATATTTTTTAACCAGATGATTATAAAGATTGTGATTGGTTACCACGTGAATAATATGTGAAGGTGTATAATTAAGATAAAATTTGTCACTCTTGTATAGAGAGAGATATCAGTGGATCCCTTGATATGATAGATTGATAATGGCCAAGTCCATATGAATTGATATGATCAATGTCAATTGGATGTTTTCATTTTACCTAAAGATCGAGACTAGCACGATTGAACATTAAGGGTGACTTTCCATGTCTTATGTTTAATCAAAGGATAATGCACGATAAAAGGATATGATATATGTTATTAATTAGGTTGCATCAATTTTAATATTCATGCTACTTGGGTAGTCATAATGCTATGCTACAGTCCGCTTATGACTCGTGTACCAAAATGGTTTTGGTTCACTGCCAACATCGCATGAAGCTATTAGGTTTTACACAAAGAATGGCTTTAAACAATTTCAATTGGTCCAGAGTAATGAATTTTATATGATAAAACTCATGACATAAAAGCCTTTATGATTTATTATATGATAACTTATTAATAAGGGTGTATGTGTAATTTTCTTAAAATGCGTAAATACAATAGTTGTATTATGAATAGGATTTTAAGTGACTTATCTACACATATAAATAGAGGGTGAAACCCTAAAATGAAATAAGATTTATGTTTTTACTATTTTCGAGTTCTCTAGATTTTGAGAGAGAAAGAAAAATGTTTTCTATCGCTTTTAGGGCTAGCACTCCAAATTGTGATCACCATTCATGTGTGAATTTCTGATAGAGGACGGGGGCTTAAACGTCTTAGAGATCGAACAATCAAAGAAGGAAATCACGGATTAAGGTAAGGTTTACTTTTGTAGATCTAGTTTCATGGAACTTATTTACGATCCTGTTGGGGTTTTTTAAAATTGCCTAGAATTTTTTTTGCGTATGATTCCCCCAAAACCCGACAAATGGTACTAGTATGATCTTAGGACTCCAATCCAAATCTCATTCGGGTGAACCACACCGTGGGTCACGCCATGAGCAGAAACCACATAATCGTTCATAGTGTGACATGGCTGTAAAATAAGGATCCAGGCCGTGGGTTTCATGTCCACGAGGTCGTTGGGGGCTCCGTTTGCCTTCCTTCTTGGCGACCCCCACGACCACCCGGACCTCTTGGGCACCTCCAAACACGTTCAAAACTCATTAGAATGCACATATAAGGGTATCAAATTGTTCCTAACTTATATAACAATCACTAACGACATCAACAACCATAACAACAACAACAATAACCATAACTCTCACCACTACACCAACCTTCAAACCAACAACCACCACCCATTTTTACCATTTTCCAGAGGTTCTAGTGAACCTCTAGACCTCCCTCATCACCTCCAACACAACATACACAATCCCAACAGCCCACAACAACCCTTAAACTCCATGAGAATAGTTGAGAAAGTGAGAGAGTGAGTGAGCTTACCAACAGTGGTGGTGATTTCCATAATAAGGGTGACGGTGGTGATTGTGGTTCCATCATCGAAGTGAAGATGGTGGTAGTGATGATTGAACGAAGCAGAGTGAGAGAGAGAGAATGACAGTGAGGGTTTAGGGACAACGAAAAAAGAGATGATGAGGAGTAAACGATGAGGATTGATTTCAATCCTCATTATTTACTTATAACCCAAGTAAACCAACTCATGTTTTGCCTTTCATCATCAATTCAAACACTTATCTCGAGATAAATCTAATAGTGTTGAGCTTAAAATGACACAATACTAATGTGACCCAAATTAAGACACGCCATGTATCTTGAGGCTGTCCATTATCTCTTAATTTTCAATTGATTTCAATTATCTAACTATAGGTTATATTAATCTCAATTAATCAATAACTTATAAATTTTGTTAAACAAGTCACACAAACACCAAACCTCACGCAAACCCATGCACACACTAATCGAGATATGCCAGACTTAACCATGAGCCTAACTTAAGTTAGTTAGGATTTGGGTTAACACTAATCACCAGCTTAAGATAACGGTCATTACAATATGCAATTGCTAACTAAACGCCGCTACTTGACCTATATCTCAAGAACACCTAGGACTTCTCAAAAGTGAATAATCAATTATCTTAGTTACTACCAGTGTAGTTTACCTTACCGAACGACAGTAAAACTACTAGATGTGATTCTTAACAAAACCAATGCGTATGGGCCTGTACATAATCATGAAGTAAATATTATACCCTAATGCAAGTGAAGGATATCATAAAATAATGCAATTGAAATTACAATGTTAATAAAAAACATAGGATTTAAAATAGAAATCTTATAAATCAAAATATAGTAGTCTCCTTAATCTAGACAAAAGCTTAGCCGACAATGGCCATTGAAATCGCCATTAAAAATAATAAAGAAAACTGAAAGAAAAGAGGAGAATGAAGGAGAAAAGAGAGGTCGAGAGAGGAATCGGCTCTCTCTCTAATGTGTGTATTCTTCATCTCCCTCTAGGATTTCTCCCTAGCGTCTTATTTATAATAGTTATAGATAGGAACAAATCTCATCCAAAATCTTTTAAAACTGCAAATTCGTAACTTCCAATCTTGAAAATGTTTCAGCACCGTATGTACAACTTTGGAAGGCACTGGAGATCGTTGTGGTGAGGTGTTGGCATGCTCTATTTTTAGAATTCTCATATCTACTCCAACGATTCCTAATGATTTTATGTGTTGTGCTGAAGGCATTTGGAATTTCTAGCCTTATTCATTGTGGCGCCCAGTGTTCTTCACTTTAGGGCGTTAGGGATCATTGGTCAGTCTTCTAACCTCTATTTGTTTTAGAAGTCCTTGAGTTTGTTTCAGCAATTCCTAGTGATTTGTACACAACTCCAAGGTGTTGGAGATCGTTAAGTCTTAATTTGGCTTTTTCATTTGATTTTTGACTGGTTTTCTCTCATTTTCTCCAAGTAGCCTTCTTAGACCCTAAAAATGCAGAAAACACAGATAACTTCCATAAATGGAAGATATAATCTTGTAAAATACACAAAATGCAAACCTAAACATAGCACATTATGGAAATATCAAGCTTCTCTACCTCTTCTAACGATTCATGACATGTATTTCTCTCCGCATCAACTTTTCAACTTGTTTCTCTTTAGACTTAAATGTGACTTCTTCTCTTAAATTTATGGATGTTTCAAGTTGGTCAATTTTCCTTTCCAAATTCAAGATGACTTAATCTTTTTATGATTGTGCAAACATCTCATATTTTTCTTCATACTTCTTGACATCATGCTCGCTCTACTCAGTCATATTTCCTATCAGCTGCTTGAGAGATTTAAGCAATGGTTGTTCATCCATCTCTTGATCTTGTTATAATTTCTAGTTGTTATAAGAACTCCACAATGATTGATAAAAAAATTTAATGTGAGGGTTGTAAAAGCTTTGATGATTATCCTACGACTATTGTCCTTGCATGCAGTTGTAATTACCTTGACTTCCCACAAATCTTTTAAATCCATATGGGACATAATGTGGTTAATGATATCCTGTCCATGCTACACCACTTATAATTGGTTTAACTTTGTATGTGGTATCGTCTCGAACCGATTCACTTTCATAAGCCAAACTAGATAGACTAGTAAAGGATCTCACTAGTTGATTCCTCCACATGATAGCTATGCATTATTTTATTTTTTTTCTTCTTGTTTTTTTCATTAAATGTTTCATCCTTGAAACACCAAAGACAAAAAAATTAGATCAAGTGCAACATGGTTATTCAAATCTAACAAAAAATAAACTAAAATTACATGAAGTAAAATCATAAACATAATATCCTAATCAAACTAAAATTAGCTACCATCCCTAGCAACGGCGTCAAAAACGTGACGCTTGCCTTAAGTATAAGGCTTGACGCAAGTAATTGTGGCACCAAACAAAATTTGGTGTCGGGTTTTCGATTCCACAGGGATGGTGTAAATGCTAATCTCTTGTCTAATTAAGAAATTAATTTAGGCACCTTGATTTAGGATTTTGAATTAAGATTTTACTTACTAATTAACTCTCTCTTCTTACAATGTAATGTTAAATTGGTCTTAAGCTATGGAGAGAGAGTCCAAGGGAGTCGATTTCACCTAGGTTGTATTCTTTCTATCCAATTTCATCTCAAAATCTCCAATTGAAGTGTAGATAAGCGAATTTCCTAAATTTTCACTCCACCCCGAGGTTTTCCCGATGGAGATTCTAAAGTTGCACTCGGACTTCGCCGATCGGTGTAAGTAGGTAAGTGCAACCGCATTAAACTCCAGATTCTAAGGTCTCCCTTGTCAAGGGCCATCGATCTATGTATCGCATATTCAAGGGTTATGTTTCCTATTTCCAGTTTAAAAACCCTAATAGTCATGGTGGAATTCAAACCCTAAGATCTACACCTACATTATCAAGGCCAGTATAGCATTACGTTCAAGCATTCAAAAACTAATACCACAAATTGAAGAAAACAATGTGAATTACATTGAAATTGAAAGAAATCAAACTCGGGGTCCGTCGATCCCCGACATAGAGTATTACTTCAAAATAGGGTTCAACACAACACAAAACATGATGAAAACCAAAGTAAACATGAACTCAAACCTCGAATTCAAAGAAGAAACCACAAGTTTGTCTCAAGAACTAGCCTCTACAAGTGTTTTCAAAGCAAAAGATTCTAATACCCTAATCTTTATGTCTATTTATACCCCCGGGCCAATTTAGTCCGAAAGATTATCCAAACCCCATGAAATTCCTATAAAAATGAAGGCCAAGACTCAGTGGGCACTGGGCTGGTGGGGCGTTGCTTCACCAGCTCAACGTTAGGCCTGATGAAGACCTTTCTTTGTTTTTCATGTCTTCTTTTGTCTTCGCTATGCCTTCGTGGTCCTTCCTTGCTCTGCTCGCTCATTGCGTAAACCATTCAATCACCTTCTTTACCTAACACGCACATAAGATACCATGGAATTAATATAAATTCACTATTTATTTGCTTGAATAACTATGAAATAACTAGTTAAAACGTAAATAAAATATGCTACTCACCTGTACCTACCCATTTAAGTAGTTCATTCACTCTTATAACTCTTACCTCTCTTTTTCTCTCTAAACCCCATTTTTCTTTTAGTGAACAAATAAGAGAGAGAGAGAGATAGGGGAATTGATGGAGAAGCCAAGAGAGGAATTAATAGAAAAGCTAAGCTGAGATCCATGCACTTATTATTTTGCTTGTCGGAGCTGAAAAACCCAAGTTATATATAAAAAAATAACTCCAATTCCACCATTTAAAGCCCTATTAGAGCAAGAAAGCCACGCTAACGCAATCTTCTTCTTCGTTGATGGTAACCTCTCCAATGTCTAAAATCTTTTATCAGATCGAAAAGCTCAATTCTAGGAAAGGGTCTTGCTTGGATTCAATCAAGTTTTGTAAGATTTGGTTTTGAATTTGAAATTGGTCATCGTTCTAGCATTGACCTCTGCGACATGAAATCCTCAAAAAGAATTTGAGAAAATGCAGCTTTAGCAATGGGTGCGTTGGTTCAATTCAAGACATATTCGTTGGTGAAGTCTTAAGAATAGGCAGGATATTTTTTTGAATGTACATATGATTTTCATATCTTTTTAAAATGAGAAGAAATTGAGAAAGAAAGAATGTGAGACAAAAACTCTAAACTCTTAATATTCCAAAATCACCTTCATCAATGTTTTTTTCCTAGAACATATTAATCAGAATTGGTAGTAAACGAAATTGAATGCTTGAAATATAGGGGTAAAGTGGGTAAAAACTGTCTTGAAAATGAATAACGTCTAATATTTTTATACAAAGGAATTTTCCAAAAAGACTTATATATATGACTAGAAGGAGTAGCAGCTTTGTGGAAAAGCAGTTGTAATATCTTCTTGTGGTTTGTATGTTCTAGCTACTTCAACAAGTAATTGACAAGCTTCATATGGAAACAAAAAATGCAGGCTGCCTTACTCTCTTAGTGTTTCAGTTGTTATTATTATTGATTTCATGCGATTCAAACTGGAAGAAAGCAATTAATTAATTTATTTTAATGCACTAATAATCATGTTAATTTATCAAATGTAGTATGTATTTTTTATAAGAAAGAAACTTGCTCCCAGAGGGAATTGAACCCCAACCTCTTACACCCATAACCTTATACCTAACCATTGGGCCATCCAAGAAGTTGTATTTCATTTATTGGAAATTTGACAAAATAACCCAAAATGGACCCTAATAATGAAAAATAACCCAAGATTTTTTTCTAACACATTAACCTAAGATTTCAAAATAATATTTTTAGCCCTAAAGTGAGTGGTGAGAAGTCATTTTTACCCCGCACTTGAAAAGACAACTAGTTTCCCTCCATTTCTCCAAAATGGCCACACAAAGATGAGAAACTTTGCAAGGACGAAACGTTTAAGTCAAGAACGTTAGATCCTTGTTGTGATTTATATTCATTGTGTGAATCCATGTTTGAGTCAAGACAATTAGATAAATAATTAAAAAGGCGTTCCCATTGTTGACTTAAATGTTCGCTATTTGATTCAATTCAAAGAAAGATTGGATCTTCAAACATAACGAAATAGGTTACTAATGGAAATCCAATTCCAAATAAAAATTAGTCATAATCATTCAACTATCAAGAAACAAATAAATGGGAGAAAACTATCAGAATGATTGTCATTGGATCTTTGCTTCAACCTTGACACAGATCGTGTCTCAGCTGAACAGATAAATATCGGTGAAACTACATAACATTTTTATAAGAAAACTAAACATGAAACCCTAATCATATCTCTACTATCGACATGGTCTTGAACCATGTATTATTTGTGCCTTGCAAATTAAAGGCCTAAAACTCATAACTAAATCCAAAAAACTTGTGGATAGTAGAAAGGCATTACCATCTAGCATCTGCAACTAGTGAACCATCAACGAAGGGCATGTGTGGTGCGGATCGGTGTTAGTTATGTGGGGTTTGAGAGAAGATGTTGGTGTAGCATCCCCTATCTCGATTAACACAATACTTGGCCTGAAACCCTAATTAAGCCTCGGTAACCCAGCCAGACTTAACTAGAACTAGCAGCCTCTCTATTTGTACATGATGAACTCAACATGTATATCAATATCGATGTAAAACAAATATTAGACGTAGCGAAAAATAAAAACTTTTTAAATAATTAACAATATACAGAAATATAGAGTTTATCAAAACCTAAAACCTCATTTGTAAACCTCCCAACCCTGTTTATAGACAACAAAATAACTCAAGCAGTGTACATGTATATAGGAAGGCTTATTACATTGTAGAGAAGATCAAGATTCTTAAATCTTCTCTATCACATAGTCGTAGCACTTGTTGGTACTCCTGAAATATTAATTGGGGTGAGCACTCCAACTTGCTCAATAAGTAAGGATTCATAAAGCCAACAACATTATATATAATAGTCAAGAATGATATGCAATAACAATATGCACCATATATAGATAATGGGATTATGAACAAAATATAATCCAATAAATAACAGATGCAAGTCAAACCGTCAATGACTATTACACTGTGATACCCATTTTATTTGTAAAACTAAGGTCGATTACCCATGGCACCATTAATGTGATTGCTAAACCAACACATTGGTCGATGTGCTGTCTAGCCAATCCATTAATGTCCAATGGTTCTATCTAAACCCCTCTAGTGAATATGTAACCCATGTAACCTATCTAATTGAGTAGGAGTTACATATAGGCCGAGAGATCAACTCGCATCCTATATAACCTGGTCTCATATCTAGGAGTTACTCTTGTGGATCACATTAAACACCATTTTCCATTTAGTAAGAATATCACATTCTACATAGTCCTTCATTCAGTCCATAAACTATATGAACTAGATAAACTAACATATCTAGGCAATATTAATAAATAAGCGAATCCGAACTTACCTCGGTTTAGGTTTCCGTTAAGAAATTTCCTAACGTTTCAAGTCACTTACATTTTCCCTGTGATCCAACACCTATCACAAACCATTTGTAATCAATATAGCTCTAATATCCTATGTTTAGAACCTCTAAGTCAGTCCCTAAGACTTAGGGAGATTCTAGCTAAATTACAGCAAAGTTGATGTTTTCTGGGGTTGGAGCGTGCTCCCCCACTTGATGGAGCGCATACCACCAACTCGGTTCATCTCAACTGATGAAAGGAGTGCGCTCCTTTACTAGATGGATCGCGCTCCACCCAAAGCACCATCTCGACAGTAAACGGGGCAGAACCGTATTCCACTGCCAAATCATCACTACAACCTTAAACAGTCTCCTAAATCATCAGGGAAGACCTCTATAGCATGTTGGCTTCACATTTTAGGGAGACCCAAGATCATGGGATTAGCTTGTAATAGGATTAACACATGGGTTTATGTATTAGTCCCTTTTGTGTATCTTGTTCGGTTGGGAGTTTTAAGGTTGGGAGTAAATGTGGTTGTAATAGGTATATTTACTAAAACCCCCTCCATTTAAGTTACACCTCCAACAAAATGTAAAACTCGATTTTGATTTTGGTCTTCACCTCCACTCTCCCTATCAGAGTCCTCGATCTCTGGTGAAGGTCCACGTCTTCGTCATTGTCTTCTTGCTTGAAGGGCGTCTTCTCCAACAAAATGCAGCAATCTACAAGAAGTCCCACAAGAACAAGCTCTTATTTGAAAATGATGTACAAAATGACTAAATTTTTGTAGCCTTTGAAATTGATTCGATCACAGAAGTTGCTTTCCTTTTATTTAGAGATTTTGTTCATGTAAAGCTTTCAGGAAAGATGGTGGAACCATTTCAGGTTAATATCTATGACTTGCAAAAACTCAAAACACAACAAATCTACACATACTCATTCATCAGATCTTAGATGAACCCACAACACAAAAACTCAAAAAACAACAAATCTAAAAACAGCAAATCGATGAAATCTACATATCGTTTCACTTTACTACTGTGAACCAACACAAATCAAAGATTGAAATCGATGAAATCTACACACACCAAAAACAAAATCTACACATACCCAATTGAGAAAATGGTCGAATAGCGCCTCCCTTCCTCCCACGATTCGAAGATTTGTCGTCCCTTCTCCCACAATTCGAAGATCTATTTCTTCCTTCCTTGGTTAGGGTTAGCTTCCCCCAAATCACCTCACTATTTTTCGATTCTTGTTGAACATCGATTCTCAACAATAGTGTGTAAATAAGAGGGGTAGTTTGGTAATGTGTGAAGCCCAACCATTGGGACTAGCTAGTCCCACCAAAATTGATGGTTTACTTTATTCACCTCTATTGGGTATTAGATAGTCCCATGGACTACTTAATCCACCAAGCGAACACCGGATTAGCAGTCCAGTGTGGCTAATCCAACCTAAGACCATGAAGCGAACAGGCCACTAGTGAGGTAAAACCCATTTCGAATCATAAACAACAATAATTCACAGGGAAACCATCACCTAACATTAAATTTAACTTAAAACTCTAAAACCCACTTACTAAGATAATGATCTCTGATCCAACCAAGGTTTGATCACCTTAACTTCACTGGAAATCACTCCGAGATTGGTCCCCTCCAGATCAAACCCTCAACTGCTAGGTTCATCTCACTCTCTCGATTGATCGATGCAACAGTGAGGATAAGTTTGATGATTTTAGATTTATATATATGGATTTTCTTGAGATACGCATTGTGCTATCTCGAGGCTAATCAAGTGATTGATGTTTTAAAATGACACTCATTAAAGTGATATGCATTTTGACACCATCAACTCTTATGCTCATCTCGAGGAGATCCAATGATCCATATAATTCAAACCAAACTTATAGTTTTAATATGTATATTTATATATCAAATATATATATATATATATATATATATATATACTTCATGTATTTTCTCGCCAATAAATTCACCGGACATGCCTACGAGTGTTCTCGGGTGTGCGCATTTATTTCACAACCCCCTCGTCGCACTTGGTGTACCGGCTATCTATTGTTTAATTATTTATTTTGGGATTATAGGCTTGTATATAAATTCTCTTTTATACTACAACCTATAAAATTCATTAAACATTCCAAAAAAAACCAACCGTCACACAAACACATGAACATACTAATCGAGGTACGCCGGACTTAACCACGAGCCTAATTCAGGTTAATTTAAGATTTAGATTAACATTAATCACCAGCTTAAGGTAACAGGTCGTTACAGCCTCCCCAATTTAATGAAATTTCATCCTCGAAATTAAAGTAAATATAAAATTACTTATAATTTTGAAGAGAAATGGAAAATGTTCCTTCATGTAATACTCCCGCACTTAGGTTAGTTCCTCATCTCTATGAAATTGTCATTTCACCTTAACCAAAGGAATCTCTTTGGTTCTCAGTCTCTGAATCTTATGATCAAGTATTTAAATCGACTGCTCATCGTAAGTCTTCTTGAAAAGTAAATTTATTCTAATCAATCCTTGGAGTGAATTGAGTCTCTATTTTTACGAAACATAGATACGTGGAAGACATATAAACTCTGGCTAGCTGAGGAGGCAACTCTAACCTATAAGAAATAGTACCAATCTTTTCCTCTACTCTGAACGCCTCAATGTACCTTGGAGCTAGGTTACCTAGCAATCCAAATCTGTACAATTCTATCATAGGTGAGATTTTCAATAGACATAATTTTCTTTTGAAAAATCCAACAACCAATGATTTTTATTGACATATCACTTTTGTCTTAGCTGTGTCGTAGTCAAACGCTGGCAAATCTGTTGAATTCTCTATGTAGTTTTGAATCAACTCGGATCCAACAAAATTGTATCTAAACCTCTACCCAAACACTCTAGTGAACAACAAGGCTGACCATACAGCACTTTAAAAAGAGCATTCCAATACTAGCTTGATAATTATCATTACAAAAGAACTCACATAGAGGAATGCATTTCTTCCAGTTACCACCAAATTATAAGACACAAGCTCGAAGCATATCTTCTAGCACTAATATCAGCCGCTTAGTATGTCCGTCATTTTACGGATGGTATGTCGTATCCCAGCTGTCTTCGAAATTCACTCCATAGCTTGGACGTGAATCTTGAATCTCTATCTGAAGTGATCGACACTAAAACTCCATGAAATCTCAACACCTCATGTACGCACACCTTATATAATTGGTCAAGAAGATTTCGCATGAAAACTGGTAAGAAATGCTCAGACTTCGTCAACTTGTTAACTACAAACCATATAACATCGTGCTTAGCTGACTCATAGGTAGACTGGAAACAAAATCTATCGATATATGTTCCCATTTCCACTCAGGAATAGGTAGTGAATGCAATAACCCTCCAAATTTTTTATGCTCAGCCTTAACTTGCTGACATATCTCACATCTCTTAACAAACTCAGCAATATCAGTCTTCATTCCAAGCCACCAATAAACATGCCTCATTTTACGATATATATATATATATATATATATATATATATATATATATATATATATATATATTTGTTACCCGAATGAATAGAGTAAAGAGATCTATGAGATTCTCGTAGCAACTTCTGCCTTAACTGATCTTAAGTTAGAATTCACAATCTATCCCTGAACCGTAATGCACTATCATCGAACCTTGACTAATCAGGATGATCCACACTAGTCGCTAACCTCTAATACACTATATAAATCTAATTAGTTTTCTGACAACCAATCACCCATTGAATTATCTCCATTTCAACCTGAATCTGATATCAAAAGAACAAAGTAATAGCTTTAGAATTAACTCTCATAGTTCATGATATGTCAGATGAACTTTTACAAATCATCATTATAGATACTTCCTCATGAAGTTTAAACTGAGAATATCTGGCAGTAGCTACATTTTCTATGCCTATTCTTATCCTATTCAAGGCATTTGGAAACCCATTTTTCTTTTTTGGGTGATACTCCAGAGTGAAATCCAACATTTCTTTATATCTTTTCATTTATTTGAGTTGTAATTGCATACTGACAGTCTGTTAACATCTTTTTGTGAAGTTCTAAATTACTCAAACTCAGAATTGACTTGTATCATTACTTCTCATCCCACACCAATTGATGACAAAGTAAAACATATAATCTTTTAAAGGAAACACCTAGACATTTTTAGCTTGATAATGCCAATACCAGAGAACTCACGCAGTAAAATATTTCTTCTAGTAACTAACATCTTCCAAGTCATAAGCTTGGAAATTACATCCTCTGGAATTAAAATGAGCTATAGATATATTGTGTTAAGATTGAGAAAGGTCCCTCCCAGCTATTATACATTTCTTCCCCACTAGGAAGCACACTTCTGATTCCTCACCAAAATAATAATCCTAGTTCTCCATAAATCTCAACTCCTTCTACACACATATATCTCACTTACTTTTCCACAAGAATTAAACCACAATACAGGCAAGAAATCTTCGGATTCTATTAGTATTACAATTACAACATCAATAACCTTCAGTAGTTATCACAACTTAGGTTAATCCATCATTAATTTTTTAGCATGAAATTTCATTTATATATGGCAATAAAATATAACCCTCTAGGTTAATATTACACAGCTTCCAGTTGTTGATATATCTCTTATTTCTCTATAAAATTGACACTATCAAATTTTCATTCCAGGTCACCAACAACTCATTCTTATCACAATGATTTTAGAATTCACCTGAATAAATATTTAAAAGGAATCCATGAGATTCTTACAACATTCTTGCCATACTTTTTATTCAAGTTCTAAGAGTTTTCTTTACATGCTCAATATTATGATCTAGGTTATCCATACTAATATCATTAACTAGTAGTCAATCATTGACCAACTAGATAATCTCAATAAATTTCTCCAATAATGCATCACTAAATCAATCGTCATTAGCTCAGCTCCAATATGAGCTCTAAAGAATAGACTTGTAGTTACCAATCCAGATAACTCAGCTGATGATATGCATGCGCAGGACTTCAATTGTTCATTAGTATATATCTTACTCAAAAGATAATACTGAGTAGCTTTTATCATAACTACAGCCATGTCTTTATTCAAGTCATTGTCAACACAATCACCTTTAATGAGGGATGTTTTAGAGTGAGTTTCTAACACTTAGGAAATTCAAGGTATCTATCTTACCTTCCATTTCTATCACTCTGGCAATTCCACTTTTCAAACTTCCACAGTTTGAAATTACTTACACCAATCCATTGGTTTTTATACTTTCAAGTTGTCTTTTAATGATTCTTCTAAGATTCTCAAAATCTCAAAGAATGATTAAAAGACTCTCAACAAACTGTTCCTCTAATTTACAAGTGATGCCTTTGATATTTGGTACAACTACCAAAACAGTTATCTCGAACTTATCAATCTCCTATCGTTCTTCTCACAAATCTTGAACTATATATATAGCTAGAAGTATAAGCTACAATTTTTCTTTATTGTGTCAACACACATTCTTACCTGAATAAGAAGTCTTAAGATGAAACTTTAACTTCTTCCATAATTTAGGTACCATCAAGCAAACATTGTAGTCAAACTATACTTCAACTTCCTCCAAGGCATCCTTGTATTTGTTCTTAACTTATAACAATCTTCATACTTGAGTTAACTGAATAAATTATACAAAAATACTAGAGATCCTTTGGTCAATCATTTGTAATATTCAATTATCTCAATGTTACTTTTCTCTTTTACCTTTGTGTTGAATGTATAACAATCCCATATTGTCTCAGTTCTAGTCAAATCCCTTGTTTTGTTGTTAATATTGAACACTCATACTAGTAATTAACATTTGAAACTTATATTAGCACTTGCAAAATATGGCATGAACTAATTTACCGTCACAATTTACAATTTTGTATGGTAATGCTCGTGCATCCTCTAAGTTTTCAAAGATTCCATGTTATTATTGATAACACAATAACAACTTAATTAAAATGATTTCCATCATTCACTTAAAATGATCCAGTAATTAACATTTAAGACTCGACACCCTTCATTCATGAACATAGCATGAGTTCTAGTATTGAACACTCATACTAGTAATTAACATTTAAACTTATATTAGCACTTGCACAATATGGCATGAACTAATATTGAACACTCATACTAGTAATTAACATTTAAATCTCGACACCCTTCATTCATCAACATAGCATGAGTTCTAGTAGGTTCTAATGATTTCCATCATTCACTTAAAATGATCCAGTAATCGCCTGAAATCATCTTTAAATATATCATTAACTCTTATCATACCATTGTGACAACCAGAACTCAACTAACTCTTGAGAACAACTGATTTCACTTCATCATTAGAATGAGTTGTCAATCTCAGGCAATGAGTATTCATTCCCACTACCATACATTATTCTTTGGATTCATCAAATCCTCAAATTCATTGACCATTCATTCTTTCCAATTTAAACTATACCATACTAAAATATTAGACTAGGATATCTTACCAACTCACTGCTATGCTCTGGATTAAAGTATCATTTAGTTTTTTAAATTCTCAACTTTACCTTTCATTAACCAACAAATTGCTTATCATTCCAATATGGACTCACACCATATCTATAATCTTCATAACAACATATGAAGTATAAATACATTAGTGGTTTTCTAACCTCAAATAGGCTTTTATCTTTAACCACTAATTTATTTACTGAATAAATTTTATTTTTTCTTAACTAGTCTCAATACTAGTATTAAATCACATCTCAAAGTGCCTTACTTTCTTTGAGTTCCACCCAAAGTCAATCAGTATTCCATTGTTCCATAAATTCCATTCTTCTAACACGCGTCTCAAGGTCTAGATCCAATAGATACTTCTTCACTGATTACTATTTGTCTAATAATATCAGCAAGAACAAAGACCATTGAAAACAATTAATAGGAGAAGATTTTAATTTCATCTTTGTAAATTTTCCTTGTGTCTTTCATTTTTCAATCTTCTCAAGGTTAAAATTATCTTGAACTCTTACCTTCAATGCTTTCCCATATCATGAGAAATCGATGGATAAAAACCATCTTATCATCATTCAGGAAAGACATAACTCTTATATTTATCGCGTAGATATAAAATAACACAATGAATAACATATCTTAGTCTTTTATCTTTTGGTTACCCCCAAAATCATAATAAAATTATTTATTACTTCCAAAACTTTTTCGTAACTCGAGACAATTCTCAGAGTTAGTGAACTTAGGTATAATACTAGCTATATTAGAGCCAATAACCCTAAACTTTGATACCAAATTGTATCCAAGTTATCACTTGTTTACAAGTAATAAGGTTATTCTCTAAAGAAATCTCTAATACCAAACTGTATTAGAATTATTCACCTTAAGCTTTGTAGTAGGCTCTGATCTGTCTCCGATATCATACTATATAAGAGTTATCGAATGTAACAAATCCATTAAACTTAGGCTATGATATCAAGCTGTAGCATCTCCTATCCCGATTAAGGCGATACTCGGCTTCAAACCCTAATTAAACCTCGGTAACCTAGCCAAACTTAACTAGAGCCAACAACATCTCCGTTTGTACCTGATAAACTCAACTTGTATATCGATATCAATGTAAAAATAAATATTAAACGTAGCAAAAAATTAAAACTTTTTCGATAATAAATAATATACAGAAATACGAGTTTGTCAAAACCAAAAACCTCGTTCGTAAACCTCCCAACCCTATTTATAGACCACAAAATAACTCAAATAGTGTATATGTATATAGGAAGGTTCATTACATCATAGAGAAAATCAAAACTCATAAATCTTCTCTATCATATCGTAGCACTCGTCGGTACTCCTGAAATATTAATTGGGGTGAGCGCTCCAACTTGTTCATTAAGTAAGGATTCATAAAGCCAACAACACTCCATATATAGTCAAGAATAATATGTTATAACAATATGCACCATAGATAGCTAATGGGATTATGAACAATATGTAATCCAATAAATAATGGATGCAAGTCAAACCGTCAATGACTATTACACTGTGATTCCTATTTTATTTGTAAAACTATGGTCGATTACCCACTGACACCATTAATGCGATTGCTAAACTAGCACATTGGTCGATGTGCTATCTAGCCAATCAATTAATGTTCAATGGTTCTATTCAAAACCCTCTAGTGAATATGTGACCCATGCAACCTATCTAACTGAGTAGGAGTTACATATAGGGCGTGAGATCAATCTTGCGTCCTACATAACCTAGTCTCAGTTCCAGGAGTTACTCTCGTAGATCACATTAAACACCATTTTCCTTTTAGTAAAAAAATCACATTGTACATAGTCCCCTATACAGTCCATAAACTATATGAACTACATATACTAACATATCCATGCAATATTAATAAATAAGCGAATCTATAAGTAGCGCGATTTAGGTTTTCGTTAACAAATTCCCTAACTTTCAAGTCACTTATGTTTTCCTGGTGATCCAACACCTATGACAAGTCATTTATGATCAATACAGATCTAATACCCTATGTTTAGAACCCATTAGCCATTCCCTAAAACCTCAGGAAATTCTAGCTAAATTACAGCAAAATTGATGTTTTCTGAGGTGGGAGCGTGCTCCCTCACTTGATGGAGTGCGCTCCACCAACTTGGTCCATCCCAATTGATGAAGGGAGTGCGCACCTCTGCTAGATGGAGCGCGCCTTCACCTGCATGTCTCGATAGTGAAGAGGGGCAGCAGCCAGTGTTCCATTACCAAATCATCCCTACAACCTCAAACACTCTCCCAAATCATTAGGGAAGACCTCTAATGAGGTAACAACCCGTTTCCAATCATAAACAACAACATTTCCCAGGGAAATCATCACCTAACATTGAATTTAACTTAAGACTCAAAAACCAACTTACCAAGATGATGATCTTTGATCCAACCAAGGTTTGATCACCTTAACTTCACTAGAAATCACTCTTGCATTGATCCCTTCTAGATCAAACCCTCAGCTGCTTGGTTCCTCTCACAATCTCGATTGATCAATGCAATAGTGAGGATAAGTTTGATGATTTTGGATTTATATATATGGATTACCCTTAAGATACACATCGCACAATCTCGAGGCTAATCAAGTGATTGATATGTCAAAATGACACTCCTTAAAGTGACATGCATTTTGACCCCATCAACACTTACACTCATCTCGAGGCAATCCAACAATCGATATAATTCAAACCAAACCTATAGTTTAAATATATATGTATATATCAAATGTATATAAATATATACATACTTCATGTATTTTATCACCAATTAATTCACCAGACATGCCTACGAGTGTTCTCGGGTATGCACATTCATTTCACGACCCACTCGTCACGCTTGGTGTAACGGCTATTTATTTGTTTAATTATTTATTTTCTAGTTATAGGCTTGTATATAAATTCTCTTTTATACTACAACCTTTAAAATTCATTAAGCATCCCAAACAAACACCGACCATCACATAAACACATGCACACGCTAATTGAGGTACGTCAAACTTAACCACGAGCCTAACTCAGGTTAATTTAGGATTTGGATTAACACTAATCACTAGTTTTAAGGTAACGGGTCGTTATATTGGGTGTGCGTTGATGTTTACTAGGTGGGAGGGTTAATTTTAATGTAAGGGTAGTTTAGGGATTTAAAAAAAAAATGGGCGTGGTTATAGTGTTTTAAAAAGAAGATAGTTATTTGGTGGCCTTACGATATCTTCAAATTTATGTGGGCCATTTAGATTGGGTGGTTAGAGAGTAAAGATGTGTTGCAATAGCAGCCCTCGAAAAAATATCAAATCCAACATGATTTAGCTGAGAAGAAAAGATAAATTATGATGAGTTTACAGTGAAAACTCTAAGTGTCTTATCATTTAAAAGAAGCACCTAGCCACTAAGAACTTAAATATACGTATAAATGAGTAATCTATCTAAAATCTTAAAACCTGGATTGAGCTTAGATATCAAAATTCAACATCTATGAAATTGTTTTCAAGTGACAGTATGATTTCAACTTCCTTAAAAAATAGAGCCAATATAAATATGTAAATTGGGTTTCCTTAATTACCTCAGTCCAAGACTTAATATATAGGAAATTTCTAGCATGCCCCCACAATGGGCATGCAACAAGGACACGTTGTTGATTCAGTAGGTGTTGGTCCTATAAAATTGACTTTTCTTTGGTTTTTGTTTTCAAAGAAAATCCACTAAAGTTAACTGATGCGTTGACACTCAATCGGCTGTCATGTACAGTTTTTTAGCGAGTTAGTCACCTTAAATCAGAAAAATTTGAAATTACCACGATAAAAAGTCGAATCCATTTTTTTGCATTCTTTTCTCTTCTCTCCATCCAAGCCATACAAAGCAATCCTTTACAAAAAAAAAATGCAAAATCTCAGTTGTGCTCAAGGGCCAATTCCATCCTAGCCACACTACAGCAAGCACTTTTGATGGAGTAGAGCTCTTCCATAAGCCATACGCGCTCATGAGGGAGCAGAGCTATTCTCTAAGCTACACAAAACCATTTAAAGATAGGAAATCTTCCTCGAGCACCTTCATCGAGAGGGAGTAAGTATTGTTGGTCTATTTTCCACCCCGTCAACTTATTTTGGTATGTTATATTGATAAAAAGTGATATGTACTATCATTATTCTAGGTTGAATTTGTTTCATCTAGAGTTTAGGGAGAATGAAGAGACTTCAAAAAGGTAACTCTGAAGCTTGTTGTTTGCTTGTAATTATTATGGTTAGGGTTGTAAATGTTGTGATATTTGGGGTTTAGGGTTTACAATGTTATTAATGTTGGCAAATAAAATTTTCCTACTCAAAGAGAGCACTCTAGCACTTCGTTTGTTTTTATTGAATAGATAGCCCCAATGAGAACATGAGAACACTCAAGCATTTTGATGGTCCTGGGGGTTGAATATGTATGATTTTGTTTGTTTAGGGTTTTGCATTCCTTATTGTTATGTTTTGTTGTTTCATTAATGGAAAAATTCATGAATGTTGAGATTCAACATTAGGTTATTATTCATAATTGTTCCCTTATTAGTTCTTTCTATTATTGACGATGATCTTGATGGGTTATGCAACCTTGCTATCACTGTTTGATGATGTTCTATATTTAAATTGTGGTTTTCTATATAATTTGAGGTCATGCATGTTGGTTTCATTTTTTCCAGCTCGTTAAACCTTCTTTGCAGGTTATGTCTAGTAATAGCATGTGACGACCCCTTCTCAAATTAGGGCACCACCTGACCTAATCCCGTCTTTAAGCCCTAATTTCTATCTTATAGGACTTAAGAACGTATTAGTCAGCCTTTCAAAAACCTTTTCTAACATCAAATTTTTTAAAATAAGCATTTCTTATCTTATGCCAGTTAATAAATCAAAGTTAATCAAAATTTTAAAAATTAGAGTTTATTTAGCAAAAGTCTTAACAATTTAGCAGAAGCTCTTAACATGATACCTAAGAATTATGGAAAACCTGGAAATAAAAATCACGTGTGTATATATATATATTAAACGGCGATAATATATCATCACGTATTTGGTCAGGGTACTATCTCTCAACCCACAATATATACAACCCCAAAATTATGTGGAAGACATATAAAAGTCATACAATAAAACCAAAAACCTATAAAATTAGGTGTAGCTGCACTCCACTGGCTCAGAGGTAGTTGTCAATCTTCTCTTTGTCTTGTTTGATAATCGATGGATCTGCAACCACCGTCATAAAAAGGATATTGAGTACAGGAAAGTAGAAAGTAACACTAAAAGACATTTGTTCACATTTCCAAATATACAACAAGTATTAGAAAGCATAAGAATAGCAACTATGCTGAAAAGAAGTCATGCTATAAGATACTCCAGTTAAATAAAATGAAATTGACATTCGACTAAGTAGTAATGATATAGGGTCAGTCAGTCGTGAGTTACATCACATTAGCCTTGTCCACTATATAAGGATGGAGTTGTGCTTTACATCTCTGTTGAAGGTCGGAGTGAGCTATACTCCTCCATAATCTTTCACAAGTGTCAGTCACTTATGATATATATGCATGCCAACAACCCCGAAAGATTAGTGGTGAGACCCGGGGTTGTTGGCATGCATATATATCACAAGATAGTGGTGAGACCCAGGTTAATAGGATCTCACCCCATGTGATGCACAAGATAGTGGTGAGATCCTGATAACCCCGAAAGTCTAGTGACCCCCGTGTGCCGCGCAATCTCTATCATGTCATGGTCCTAGATACAAGAACTACTTTCATCACCCAAGAAACACAGTTTAGGAATCCAACAAAATAATTGCATATTTAATGCACAAAGGAATTTAGATGTACAATATCATCAAATATCTACCTAATAGCATGGCATTTTATTTGACCAAGTATAACAATAATCAAAAATTACATAGCACATGATTTAGAGTCAATGAGACTATTTAATCATTAATCAATACCATGATAGAAAACTCATGAAATGAGAAAGGAAACAAGTCATGGTATCTAGAGTACAATAGGCAAATCAGTCCCAAGGACTTGAATTGAATGACAAAACATGAATGAAATGTAAATAAATATATGAATTAGTTTACTGACAATACGCGCAAACTTCCTAGTTATTCTGGCCTCCCGACACCTCAAAACTCATACCAAGCCCCCGAGACTCTTTCCTAGGTTCCTGATATCATTTAACCTATTTATGAGTGTGTTTAGACCTTTAGTTTGGGTATTGAACTTGTTTATAGTGTTTGAGTTTAAGTTAAGAAATTCTGATTTTGGGTGCCATAGCACCAAGCGCACAAGGTAACCTACCTAACGTGCTAATGACCTCATTAGCGCGCTACTAAGTTCCTCTAGTGGTGCTAGTTGATCATACCTAGCATGGTATGTGCAGAAAAACGCAGAATTCTGCACTTTGAATTCTAAGTTTTCTCCACATAGGACCAACTTCCAACACCTTGGGATCTCTTTATAACACCTCCAGAGACCCAAGACACCATCAACAACATAAGAATAACCATATATATTATATTTCATAAATTCATCAAATTAACTAAGTTACGAGTATAAATAAACTTACCTAGTGGATGAACACCTAGCTTGATCAACACCTCCTACACCAAATTCACCAAATCCTTGCAAATCTCTTCTTCCTCTAATTCTTCTTCTCTACTTTGCTCAGCTCCTAAGTTATAGAAATGAAATGGTTTGGTTTGCATGAGTTGATCAATCCAATCTTATATATTAAGATAAGATTGATTATTAACCATTGATCCTAATGTATATACGTATCTCGAGACTAATCTAATGGCCTACAACTTGACATATTTTCCACTAACTTCTTCCAACTAACACCAATGTCAAACTCAATTGGTTTCTAGTGGTGTTAATACGTATCTCGAGGAATATGAAATGGCCATTGTTTTAAATTACTAACTTAGGTACATTTAATTTAAAATCAAATATAGCAACATTATTTCAACTATATAAGCTACACTAAACTTAAAATGAACTCATAACGTCACTCTTTACCCTGGTCCCATGTCAGCACACATCTCGAGGCGCATCTCCACTTACGTCCCGACACCTATACATAAGTAGGAGTGACTTAGTAGTCTACACTTATACAATACATTAGGTATACACCACAATAAATATAACATATACCTTGGCCACATTACCTCGGTCACATCACGTATCTCGATGCGAGTCCTATGTCACAGGTCATTGATCCTAATTAAAGAATTAAACTAGGATTTAAAAATTCAGGTCGTGACAAATCTTCCCAACTAATGGAAACTTCATCCATGAAATTAAACTTTAGTTAAAGTTATACCTGACTCGAAAAGGTACGAAAATCTATCACGCATATAATCTTCCCGCTCCCAAGTGAGCTCTAAATCACCATACTGCCACTTGACTAGCACCTTTGGGATAGGTTTTCCTCTAAACTGTTGTACCCTTCAGTCTAAGATCTGTACAAGCTGTTCCTCATAAGATATATCCTCACTCAATTCAATTTGACTCAAGTCAACCGCCGGTCATACGCCTGCCTTCGACTTTGCTAGTCGAAGCATAGAAATATGGAAGACTAGATCAATCCCTGACATATGTTGAGGTAACTCAAGCTCATACGCAACCTTCCCGGCCCGTCTTCAGATCTTGAAAAGCTTGATAAATCTTGGTGCTAACTTGCCTCTCAAACCAAATATGTGAAGAGCTTCAAATGAGAAACCTTTAAATATACAAAGCTCCCTCGATGTACGTGAGATTGTTGCGATACATGTCTGCATATTCTTTCACCTCTCCTAGGCTCCTTCAAGCCTCTGGCGTATCTCTCGTACCTTCTCCGTGTGATCAACAACAATTTCAAGCCCCACTAACTCCCGGTCCTCTTGCTCAACCTAACAAGATGGCGAGCGACATGGTATGCCATATAAAGCCTCAAATGGCATCATCTGAATGATAGCCTGATAACTATTGGTTTATGCAAACTCACATAACGGTAGGTACTCCTCCCAAGATCTTTCAAACTCAAGTACACAAGCTCTGAGCATATCCTCGAGTACTTGAATCAACCTCTCAGTTCGTCCATCAGTCTGAAGGTGAAAGGTTGTGTTGAACTGTAGGCAGTACCATACTACTTTTGAATACTCTACCTCATCCTAGACGTATACATATCATCTTTATCTGACGTTATAGTTAATGATACCCCATGCAGTCTGGTAATCTCCCTCTCGAACAATATGCTCAACCGATCAAATTTGTAGTGAGCTACAACTGGTAAGAAATAGGCAGATTTCAGCAATATGTCCATAATCACCCAGATAGAATCATGTCATCTGGCAGTACTCGGCAATCCCCTAATAAATTCCATAGCTATGTCTTTCCATTTCCATCGTGGAATGGGAAATGGCTGCGATAATCTTCCAAGTCTATGATGCTCAGCCTTCACCTACTGGCAAATCCTACAGTTCCTGATGAACTTCGATATGTCCACTTTCATCCCAGGCCACCAAGAATGTCTTATCATGTCATGGTACATCTTGGTCATGCCTGAATGAACAGTGAACTGGGAACAGTGTGAGTCCTAAAGAATCTTATCTTTCAGCACTGCCACTATCGGTATCCATAATTTACTATTAAATCTTGATCCATCGTCTCTGTCCAATCTGTACAGTCAATACTCTGTGCTAACTCACTAAACCTCGGGTATAGAATTTCGGCTCTCTGACCCTCTGACACTCTCTTTGTAGACACTTTCTATAGCCTCATCTGTGCAGAAATCATCACTCGAGTGTTAGTAGGAATATTTAACTGACTTATCATTATTATTGCATCGAGTAATCCATACTCATACGTCATATGGCATCTAACAATCTTAGCATCTTCAGTCGATATCCAACTTGGTGCATCAATAACTATGTTAGTTTTTCATGGGTGATATTTCAGAGAAAAGTCGTTGTCCTTTAAAAACTCCAATCATCTGCACTATCTCATATTCAACTCTTTCCTTATGAAGAGGTATTTTAGACTCTTATGATTAGTGTAGAGTGTGAGCCTCTCTCCATACAGATGATGTCTTCATATCTTCAGAGTAAATACCATCGTTGTCAACTCTAAGTCATGAGTGGGATAATCTTCTCATGTATTTTCAGCTGTCTGGATGCATAAGCCACCGTGCCTCTATCATACATCAACATACAACCTAGACCCGTATGAGAAGCATCTATATATACTAAGAATCCATGTCGAGCCTTTGGCAATACCAACACTGGTGCAGTAGTCAACAACCTCTTCAGCTGAGCAAATGCCTCCTCACATTCCTCAAACCAATCAAATCGATGTCTTTCTTGGTCAATCTGGTAATCGATGAAGCGATCTTTAAGAAATCCTTCACGAATTTACAATAATATCCTGCTAACCCCAGAAAACTCCTGATCTCTGTAACTAACGTCGATGCGTTGGCCAATCCATAATAGCCTGAATCTTGGCTGAATCTACAGTAACACATGCTACTCCAACAACATGTCCCAAAAACTTGACCTTGGACAGCCAAAATCCACATTTGCTGAACTTGGCGTAGTATGTGCTCCCTCAAAGCCTGCAATATCTCCGCGAGGTGCTGCTCGTGATCCTCTCGATTCCTTGAATATATCAATATATCACCGATGAAAACTTTCGCGAAACGGCATGACTGTGAACTGATAGTGTCCATATCTTGTGTTGAACGTTGTCTTGGACTTATCCCTATCCCTGATCTTAAGCTGATGATACCCTGATCGCAAGTCTACCTTGGAAAAAAGTTGTCTATAGTTAATACAAAGCCTCAAAGTGTTGTCCTTCTTCTTTACAAATAGGAAAGGTGATCCCCATGGAAACATAAAAAGTGTGATGAATCCTTTCTATCTAAATCACTTAGCCAACTCCTCAACTCCTCCCACTCTCTCGAAGTCATGCGGTACGATGGTATAGAGATAGGCATGGTGCCTAGTACCAACTCAATAATGAAATCTATCTCCTTCGGTGGTTGTAAATCAAATAAGCCCTCTAGGAACACATTTGAAAACTCGCACACAACCAGAATCTCCTGAAGTCCGGGTCCCTGACTCTCTGTTAATGTATATAAAGATACCGAGTCTCCATCAATCCACTAGTCGTTAATCGACCTCCAGTGCCCTCGGCTCACGTTGTACTACCACTACATGTGAACAACAAACGCCCTGGAATCTCTAATATCATTGTCTTACTGAAACAATCGATATGAGCATGATACATTACTAGCCAATCCATCCCTAACAATGCGTTAAAGTCTAAGAACTCGAGAACCTTGAAGGCTGCAAGTAACTATACCCCACATATCTCTACTAGACATCTCTCAACAAGATAATTAGGGTAAACCCTATCCCCATATGTGATACTCAAAGTCAAATGTACGCTAACTCTAACCAGTGTCAACCCCAAGATGCCTATCATGCCACCATAAATGAAAGATAGTACTGCAGAACCCAAAACAAATAAAACATATAAATTTCTACCACATATGGAAACCTTACCCTCAATGAGTCCTCGCGTTGCATAAGCATCAGGTTGTGCTATCATGTGTACACCCTCTCGACTCTACGGTGGAATTACAGCTGCTGGCTATGGACAATCTCTATTCACCTGCCCAACCTTACTAAACCTAAAGCAAGTAATCGGCCTACACTGACTATGTGTCTAATCCTGGGCCTGTGCTTGTCTTTGTCCCTATTGGGAACTATCTCGACCTCTACCTCTACCTTTACCTCTGCCTCGACCTCTACAACCATGCTGCTGCTGACGTGGCGCTGGTGGTACTGGAAGAGCTGGAAAGGTAGTAGGAGCTAGCAACACAGCTCCGACTAGTAGTGGAAAGGGAGGTCTACCAGTTATAGTTTGCAATGGGTAGGGGATGATACGTAAGGTACAATAAAGGTAGTTGTCCCTGATCCCTGATATCATCTCTCTCATCTCCTCTATCTCTTGCCCCTTTGTGCCCCTTGTGAGAAAGTGCACGCTCGTATATCTCACCCAAGGTCATAGCACCTGAACTGACCATATAAAATCATATATCTAGCCTCGGTCTATCTCCAAAATGGTACACATCCTTAAAGTCATCTCTCATTAAATGCTTAGTAAACTGCCTCAAATAATTATATCGAGCTCTATAGCTCATCACCGACTCATCAGCTCCCTATCTGAGATTCATAAACTTCTTTCTCGACCTCTTCATCACTACAGGCGAAAAGTACTGCTAGTAGAACTTTTTTTTAAAGGTACCCCAAGACTCAAAGTCTCCATCAAAAGATATCCTCGTACGCCACCAAACATCGGCGTCTTTCTGTAGTGTATACGACGAAAGCTTAGCTCGAAGTCTGCCTTCAATCCTTAATACTCTATGCAACTTCTCATGAATTAAAACCCACTTCTCGATCTTCTCAAAATCTCACTGACCATCATGGCAATGAAATCAGCTAACTGTTGTCCCAAAGAAGCTACTCCATCAGATAGCCTCGAAAATTATCAACAGAAGGAATAGGACGTCGGCTGCCACTAGCACCGCATCCCCACTATGGCTCGAATCAGCCATCAGTGTCTGCAAGTTAATAGCGAACGCGAATCAGCTACTACATGAGTAGCGCATATATATACATATAGAAACTAACATGTACATATAGAAATCCTTATCTCATTTTCACTCACTTCCCAACTAATGGTTTTTAGGCAAGGATCATCTGGTTTCCACAACAAAAATTTATGTTTCCTTGTTTAAATTTTATTTGTTACTTATTAGAAAAGTTGCCACGCATCTCGAGTATAGAAACATTATTTCACTCACTTTTACTTATGTACATTTAATATAAAATCAAGTATAGAAACATTATTTCAACTATATAAGCTACACTAAACTTAAATCAACTTACCACATCACTTATTACCCTGGTCTCACATTGGCACGCATATCGAGGTGCATCCCCACTCATGTCTCGACACTTATACACAAGTAAAAGTGACTTAGTAGTCTACACATATATAATACACTAGGCATACATCACAACAAATATAATATATACCTCGGCCACATTGCCTCGATCACGGCACGTATCTCGATGCGGGTCCCACATCATGGGTCACTTACCCTCATTCAAGAATTAAACTAGGATTTAGAAATTGCGGCCATGACATGGCAAGAAATCGTATGGTGTATTAAGCAGGCGGGAAATGGGTGTGTTCAAGACATGGTAGGAATGTTGCTTGTCCGTAGATAAGTGTAAAGGTTGTAGATACAAAGCTTACGCAACACAAGAAGAGGCAATCGCAACCTTTGAGAGATCACTAGTAGCAAGGTCAAAATTTAGGGCAAACTCTCTACCTTCCGAATGGACGACGCCACTCCTCAGCATAGGCACCGGCAATCTACGATGGAGGCATTCCCCTACCACCGCTACCACCTTCCCAATGGATCGTTGACGCCTTACAATATGTGAGGTGTTGTAGTCGGTGCGGAAGTGATGAATGTGTCTTGTTGCTTGGTGAATGTTGTGGAGGTGGGTTGTGATGTATTTTATGTTAGCATTTTGACTTTGGTAAATGTATCCTTAATTCATTGGCATTAGGCTTTAAATGTTCATATCTTGTTTAATGTGTTAGAAGCAAACTCTAGTTTGTATGTTTGCATGTTGAACATTATATGTGTGTATGTACTTGTGGTAATGAGTCATGTACACTTATGAATGATGTAAGTTTGACATTTATGTTGTTAACTTCAATTGTCAATGTTTCATTCTCTTGTATTTAACCTAAAATGTTTTATTATCATTCAGCAAATAAGATGTAAACATATATAATGATAGCTAGGTCTTCTATGGGTTACTAGAAGAAAATGAGAGAAGTAAGGATCCTCATTGCAACTAGGCATTACATACAACATATAAGTTGAACTATTAGCACAATCAATACTACAAAAAAGGCACCATCATGCACAAGATAAATAAAAGTATATATGTTGATTCAACAGACTTAACATATCATAAAGTTCAATGCCACTATGAAAACCTCAAAAGATCAGAAGAACTATGAAACAAAGTTTATGCCCCTTAGGCTTAAGTACCATATCAACTTAAACTAATAACTAGCAAACCACTTAACAAACCACAAACAAGTCAAGTACCCTGAATGAAAAAGAGAAGAAAAATAGAAGTTCATAGTTACATGGTCGGTCAATCAATTTACCAGCTATTCCCCTAGGAGTTTTCCTCCTTCTTGTCACTCAATGTAGCCAAAATCACATGGCACGATCTATTCACCTAACCCTTCATTCCGTAGAGTAAGTTGTACTTTAACTTATGCCACCTCTCGTTTCAAATTTGTCCCCTAGGGATTTATGTTATGCACTAGCCTCCCAACATGCATGTCAACAAGGGCATAATTATAGACTATAGCAGTGAGGATATTATTTTGGGGCCTTTTAATGCTACCTTTCACAATGCATTTAATTTCCTACTTCAGGGTTACCGATGAGTTATGCACCAGCTGCTTCAATTCCTCCACTTAATTTTCCTTCATTATTGAAGCTTGACATTGAGGACCGCACTATCGACCTCACTACATTTTTAATTTCTTCCATTTGTTATTGGTGCACTACACTTGATGAGTTCGATGACTCCACCAATAGCTTCAGCTCCTCCTCCAATGCTTCTTATTGCCTTTATTTTTCCATTAATCTCCTCTTGGCCTTGCAAGGTCCCCATTGGCAGCTCAAATTGAGGACCAACATTCGTACATCTGTTGTTTCCTCTGACTTCCAAAGTTAGCACCTTTTTTTTTCCTCAAAATGTTTCCCCAGCTCCTTCAAGTTTTTCTGGTTGCGAGAACCTCTGGTTCATTCTCTGGCTGCTTGTGCAACTCCTTCAAGTCATGCTCCACATGGTACTCCAACAGCTATTCCTTTGTATGTTCTATGACATGCTCATGTGACTCTAGCTTCTTCATTAGCTAGTCCTCCCTCTTTGGTTAGTTGGCCATCCCCTTTATAAATCTTTGGTGGTGAAAGGTATGTGTAGGGGATGAGCGTATCATTGAAAATGAATTTAACAACATCATACAACAAATGATTCAAGTAATGCACAAAAATAGACTAAATAAAACCTTGAATAAAATAAATGAGAAGCCTATACCAATGCTTTCCTTGTCTGATTCATCTATAGGTTCGTCAACAGCTTCATCATCTTCTTCTTCTTTAGCTTCCTCATATGATTCGCCGCCATCTTTCATCTACTAAATAACCTCCTTCATCATCAGAAGTATCCCTCAATCCTTGACCAATATGACTAGCCTCGTCATTACCCTCCTCCTCATCCTCGTCCTCCTCATACTCCTCATCTTCCTCATTTAAGGATATGTCCCTTAATGATGTCAACTTTTTCCATGCATTCTTCACTGCACCCTTCCTTATCTTTCCCTTTCTAGTTTCCATTTTCCTTCCTGGCCCTACAGTCACCATATTATCTTCCCTTATGTGAAGGGGATTGATCTACTTACTATCTACAAACTTGCAGTGCATCAGGGGCATACTCCTTTTGCCAATCACATCTTTTTTTATCATTCAAACACTTCTTATACTTCTTCTTGATAGGGGAACTGAGACCATCGTCATCAAATAGGGTGTAAAGGTAATTGGCATATGGCAACCATTTATTGTTCTTTATGGTTTTCTTGTAAATGTAAGATACTATAATGTGTGCTAGGTCAACCTCTATCCCATTTAGCACTGCCCAGATCAAGAATATATTGTAGTTGCTCATGCATGTTCGTCCACCAAACCTAGGGCAGAACACATGGGCAACTTGACGATGGACAAATCTAGCCAAGACAGTTATATCTCTATCATTGGTTTTCTTTAGGTCTCTAAGGGAAAACCCTCTATACAATTCAACCAAAGCCTTGCATATACATCAAACTTTTCTACCCTCATCAACTGGTGCTCGCCTAACACTTAATTTTACCTTTTAATAGGTCAAATAACTTATGAGTGTTAGGTTAGACGTTGTTAGGCTAACCCCCTCAAGGAAAGTCTGTAACCAGAGATGTCTTTTGGGTTGTGGCGTTACATGTGAGCATAGAATGACCTTACACGTTTAGAGCTTGGTGGATAAGAACTTGACCTACCTTAACTTCTCAAAAAAGCCATAACGTTCACATTAACAAAGTCAAAAATACTTAAAATTAAGCCTCCTAGTTTTAATACACTCCCTTTTAGAATATGTGACATCAATGGTTGCTAAAGTGGCAGTAAAGTCGTTGATCTTGCTTTTGGCTTTGAACTGTCCTTCATATTCGTCCTTGATCATATGGGAAGTATTGGTTATGTTTGGGGAAGCTTTGCTCCCTTAGCATTCCTGATAACTTCAGCCTTATACTAGCTAGATATGGTGAACTTAGCCTTCTCCAGGTCAACCGAGGAACCTTTTTTCCAATTAAGGATTCATTATCAATTTGAAAAGATTTTACTTCTTCTAAGGAGGGTCATGTGACCCATCTATAACCCTTACCTTCTCTTTGCACTCACTAAAACCTGCTGGAACCATGGCTTTTGGAGGAGTTGGAGTCGTTTTCACCATTGTTATGATTTTGTGAAAATGAATGGAGTCTGGAGCGATGTAGGAGCTTAAGTAGAGCAAATACGTGACTTAGGTTTATGATCTTGTATTTGTAAAGATGGAGAGACGATGGGTATGAAGTGGTTATCAACACAATTACAACCACACCTTAGTTAGTAGGCAAAGTGGGCAGTGGTTAGAACCAAATTGAATGTTGCATCAAGTAGAACCTCCACCAATTGAATATTCTTGAACCTGCATAAAATCTACAAAAAAAAATATTGTCACCAAACTTTAGTACATGCATCATACATATGCCAAAGTTAAATAGGACAAGCATAAGTTAAGTAAGCTTATAACAAGGAAAAGAAATAAGAGGACATAAAGTTATAACAAGGAATTAGTATATGCATAAAATTAGTAAGCTTTTAACGAGAAAAAATTATGTAATAGAAAACCTGAATTAAGCAATGATAATAGTAGAGATATAAAGTCAGGTAACTTTACAATGGACAAAATAAGAAGACATCAAAGTCAAAATATTACATGCACCACATACACCATTGAATTGAACATGCATTACAGTTACCAAAATTATCAGACAAAATAAATATATACCATTGCCAAAAAACTAAAAACTAAAAACCAAGCATTTGTCTATCAACTGTCAAACCCCAAAGCAAGACTAGACATTCATTACTTGCACTTGGTTATTGAAGCAATTTGGGAAAGTAATGACCTTATCATGTCAACAATTTCGATCAAAACTAGTGTCTCCTACGTCTACACTAATACATCCCAACTTACCTTTACTTTGTTCCTCTATCGCCTTTTTGCTTTTTAGTTCTCTTCCTCACCTTGTCAAAATAATTCCTTTTCTTTAAACAAATGCACTTAAAAACTCAAGGGATGCATGTACAATATTTGTGTGGAACCCAAAAAATTACCGAGTTTTGCTTCTTGTTGCCATTTTTAACCGGCTGCTGCTTTTCGTTGCCATTTTTACCCATTTGTTGCTTGTTGCCACCTTTTTGTTACAGTCTAATGCTTGTTGTTGTCATTGCTTATTGACTCTTGTATGCTATTGGTTTGTTGTTTAGGCTCACATGTCGCTTCTTCCTACTTTTTCGAGGCCTGCCATTACGTTTTTTATGTAATGGCTCTTTTATTAGGTGAGTAGGGGTAGCTAAAGTGGCATCTCGTGCCTTAAGTGGAAGCTCAACATCGTTCATGTCAACAAGTTTATCCTTCAATGTCTCAATTTTGTCAAGAACCATCTTCAACTTCTTAACTGATATGTAGCCAAAGTCAGCCATACGAGAACATTGCGATATAATGGCTTCGTGTCGATCTAAAGTTGTGAATGCATTACACTCTAACTCACCTATCCCCTTTTCAAGTCCATAATAACGTTTAGAGTCCTTTCTCCGCCTATCCAAAATGTAGTGGGAGGAGGCATGAACGACATTACGCTCCCAGAATACACATAGACCATGACGATAAATGATTCATTTGAACTCAAACAATTTACATATACAGTTACTTTTTGCGTAGCATCCTAATATAAGATTACATATGCTCTTTTCTAATGTCATCGCTCTCCTTTGAAATCTTAATGTCACGTGCTTTATAGTAACAAAACTCATCCCCTTCCTCAGCCTTTGTTGACTCCCAACTCAACATATCCCTAACTTCTTGAAACTTTTCAAAAATACTTTTTGTTTATATATCGCGAAATTGTCACTCATATAGAATCTTGGTGAACAAATCCCACTCATTATGGTCAGATTCAAAATCAGCCAGTTTTTGGCTCTCAAACCTCCTATCCAGTGCCAACTCATACTGAGTGATAAATTGTTTCAGTGTGGTCTTGGAATTTGCATACCTATCAAAAAAATAATTCATCTCTTTACTTTTTGAGTGGTCGACATCCCAACCCAAAATGTATCATTCATAAATACTGGAACCCATTTATCTATTATCTTATAAAGTGTATTCAACCAATTTTGATTGACATTCTTGAATGTGTACTTTTCCATTATTTCACCCCATTCCTTCTTAAACTCGTCCATCAATAGTGTATCATAAACTACTCCAAACAATTTGTTCCCGATCATTAAGCCCTCGAGCTTCTTTGGCATCTTTTTAATGATGTGTCATAAACATAGTCTATGACTTATATTAAGAAATATCTTGGCAATAGCATTGTGATAGTAAAGAGGGGGACGCCTCCAATATTATATTGATAATCAAAAGAATAAGTATACAATTTCCCTAAGAATGATGACGTAAACCTAAGAGAATGAGAGACTCTTTTCAATCCCCAACTAATCGAAATACAATTTCCTAATAACCCCAGAGTCATGAACACTCATCATATACTCCCCACCTAATCCCTCTAAAATGAGTGGACACACAAACGACACACCAACAACACACACTTATTACAACTAGCTAACAACTCACTAACACCATCTACTCCTCAACTGGGTTGTGCCTACCTTGATTCTGAAGAATGGATCTTTTCCCAACATAATAGACCTTTTTGTGTCGGTACACTTTGTCGAAAGCAGGTCGCTTCTTGACCCTATCAATATTCCCGTCCTGAAGAGCCACCTTGTCCTCAAGGTAAAATACTGGAAAGCATTTGCGAACATAATGGACTAACTCCTAGGATGTGTTCGATGTCGAAAGAGAAACCCATTTGATCAACACTTCAGGGCCAGCGGAAAAGGAGTGGTAAACGATGACAGTCTCTGGCTTTATAGGCACCACTAGCGTCTTGGGAAAGAAGAAAGGAAGGACGGCAAAACTTAGGTGGCACCCACTGCAACTTTAAGTTGAGAGACGTGGAAAATAGGATGTATCAAAGCTGCTGGAGGAAGCTCCAAATGATAGGCAACCGAACCAATTCGTTCCAATACCTTAAAAAGGCTATAATACCTCAGGCTGAGCTTTATATAGGTCCAACAAGTAATTGTCATCTATCGGTAGGGTCGTCATTTGAGATAGACCGAGTCACCCACATTGAAAAAAACCCCGCAGTAACCCTTATCGACTTGTTGTTTCATCCTGATTTGAGAAATGAGAAGCTAATCTTGCAGTTCCCTTAAAGTTTGATCATGGTTAGCCAACAAAATAGTAAGGTTTGAATGATTAGAGGGGGGAAAGATACCATACTGGAACAGGGGTGGGGATCCCTTCCATAAACGACTTTGAAAGGGGAACACTAGACCGAGGAATGGAAAGAAGTGTTGTGCTAATACTTTGCCCAATGGACCCATGATGACCACTACTTAGGTCGATGATGTAGAATCCCTAACCTGATTAGGATGATACCCGTCCTGAAACCCTAATTAAGCCTAGATTAGCCTTACTAGACTTAACTAGAGCCAGCAGTTTTACCACCTTCACCTGGTAAGCACTACTGTATATCGAATATCGAAACCTTTTTTGATAATTCAAAACATGATATATAGTATTAAAACAAATCGGAATAAACCACGATTATATAAATCACCCAACCCTTTTGATATTACAAAATTGTAATTCAGTACAAATATATAAGACTAGATTGAGTCATCAAATTGAAGAGAAGATCAAGACTCCTATATATTCTCCATCCCGTAGTCGTAGCACTCATCGGTTATCCTGTAATGTTAATTGGGATGAGCGCTCCAACTTGCTCAGTAAGTAGGGATTCACATAACCATCAACATTCCATATAATAGTCAATAATATCATGCAATAACAACATGCACCAATGGTATCTAACAAGAATATGGAAATTATATATTTCAATATATAACAAATGCAAAACAAATGTCTTGGACTAGTACACTGTGATCCCCATTTTATTTGTAAAACTAGGGTCGATTACCCACCGGCGCCATTAATAAGATTGCCAGACTAACACATTGCGCATAGGTGATCTCTAGCCCATCCATTAATGTCAAATGGTTATATCCCAAACCCACTAGTGTAAATGTAACCCACGCAACCTATAAACTGAGTAGGAAGTTACATATAGGCCGGGAAGGTAACCCATCTCCAATATAACCTGGTAGTTCCAGGAACTTACTCTCATGAATCACAGTAAACACCATTTTTTGTTTATTGAAAACCACCACAGTGTACATAGTCTACCCATTCTAGTCCATAAACTACATGAACTATATATACTAGAATAGCCAAGCAATATTGATAAATAATCGAATCCATATTTACCTCAGGTTAAGTCTCCATTTCCCAAACTCCTAACTTTCGGTCATCACATACTTTCTCGATGTTCTACAACCTATCACCAATTATTTGTACTCAATTTAGGTCTAGTACACTATAACTAGAACCCCTAGACCAGTCCCTAAGTCCATTAGAAATCCTTATGGAAAACACAACATAGTTGTTGTTTTCAGGGGTGGAAGCGCGCTTCCTCATTTGGTCGAGCACGCTCCAGAAGCTGGGTTCATCTTCATCGATGAAGGGAGCGCGCTACTCTATGAGATGGAGCACGCTCCACCATGTGTTGTCTCGACAGAACACAGGCAGCAGCCACTTTTCTTCACCAAATCCTCACAATCGCTCCAACAACCTCCAAAACACTCCCAAATGGTCAAGGAGGACCTCTAGTGAGGTTATAAACAAATTTCCATTAACAAAAACACTAATTCAACAAGATTTGATCATCACCACTAAATCCAACTTCAACAAACTCAAAAACAAAACTTATCAAAGTGATGATCATTGGCTTCTGATCCATTTAAGCTCCTCAATTCGCGTTGGTTTAGCTCCTCGGATCGTCCCCCTTCGATCTGAATCGAACCGAACATCTCTTGAATTCTCGAATGATCTAATGAATGAGATAACGATAAGTTTTGTTTTTATATATGGATTTTCTCAAGATACATGTCGCGCTATCTCGAGACCAATCACGTGGTTGTTGCGTTAAAGTGACACTCCTTAAAGTGACACCAAATTTGACACATCAAGCACTTACGCTTTGTTCGAGACGATCAAACAATCCATATAATTCCAATATTCTTTTATTTTCCAATATATATTTATATATTTAAAAACATATAAATATATATTCTCGTGTATTATTCACCAATAAACTCACCGGAGATGCCTACAAGTGTCCTTGAGTGAGCACTTCATGCCACGACCCCCTCGTCACACTTGGTGTCCCGATAAATCATTGTTTATTGTGTATTTTCCGTTTGATAGGCTTATGTGTAATTTCCTTATTATACCGCAACCTATATATAAATTGATTCAATAATTTAAACAAACACCATACATTATGCAAATGCATGCACACGCTAATCGAAGTACACCGAACTTAACCATAAGCCTAACTTGGGTTAATTGGGATTTGGATTAGTACTAATCAATAGCTTAAGATAACAGGTCGTTACAGTCTCCCCAATTTAAAGCAATTTCATCCTCGAAATTAAAGTAAATTTGAAATTACCTTTAGTTTCGAAGAGAAATGGAAACTATTCCTTTTTATAGAATTCTCGTTCCCAGGTTAGTTCCTTATCTTTGTGAAATCACCATTTCACTTTAACCAAGGAAATCTCTTTAGTTCTCAGCTTTTAAATCTTACGATCAAGTAACTCACTTGATTGCTCATCGTAAGATAAGTCTTCCCAAAGATCAAATTCATTCTAATCAATCATTGGAGTGAACTGAATTTTCATTTTACATAGCCTTAACATATGGAAGACATTAAGAATTCCGACTAGCTGAGGAGGTAACTTTAACCTGTAAGTATCAGGATTAATCTTTTCCTGTATTTTGTATGGCCCGATATACCTTAGAGCTAGCTTACCTTCCAATCCAAACCTATACAACTCATTTCATAGGTGAGATTTTCAACAGAACATATTTGTCCTTTGAAACTCCAACAACCTATGATATTTATCGGCGTATCTCTTCTGTTTTAGTTGTGTTATAGTCAAACGCTCGCGAATCTGCTACATTCCCTTTATGTAGTTCTGAATCAATTCTAGCTCCAACAACTTGCATCTCAACCCCTGTTCAAACACTCTGATGAATGACATGGTTGACCATACATAGCTTCAAAGGAGCATTCAAATGCTAGTTTGACAGCTATTATTATAAATAAACTTACACAAAGAAATGTTTTTCTTCTAGTTATTATCAAACTTCAAGACACATGCTCGAAGTATATCCTCTAGCTCCACAAATCAATTACTCCAGCCACCCATCAGTCTGCCAATAGTATACCATACCAAGGTTAAGAACAGTTCCTGAGCTATCACGGCAATTCACTCCACCATCTGGACGTGAATTTCATATCTCTATCCGAAATAGTCGACATTGGATCACCCTGAAATCTAACACCTCATGTATGTATGCTTTACATAATTAGTCAAAAGGATTTCATATAGAAACTGGCAAGAAATGTGCAGACTATGTCAACCTGTTAACTACAATCTATATCGTATTGTGCTTAAGCTAACTCAGAAATAAATTTGAAACAAAGTCAACTATTTATGTTCCCTTTTCCACTCAGGAATAGACAACGAATGCAATAACCCTCCAGGTTTTCTATGCTCAGCTCTAACTTGCTGACGTATCTCATATCTCTTTACAAACATAACAACATCAGTCTTCATCCCAGGTTAACAATAAATAAAGGTGCCTCATTTCATGATATTTCAATTTTTTATTGTTATCTGGATAAATATCATAAGGAGATCTAAGAGATTTTCGTAGCACTTTCTACCTCACTAATCCTGAACTGGAATTCATAATCTACCCCTAAACCATAACGCAACATTATCAGAAACTGACCAATCAGGATAATCTATACTAGTTGTTAATCTCTAATGCTTTATATAATCATGATTAGTTTTCTGACAACCAATCACCATTGAATTATTTCTAATTCAATTTGAATCTGAACTCAAAAGATCAGATTAGTAGCTCTAAAATTAGCTCTCTCAGTTGATGACGTGTCAGCTAAACTTACACAAATCATCATCACGATCACTTCCTCATGAAGTCTAAACTGAGAAGCTCTAGCAATAGCTACATTTTCTCGATATACCTGAGTTGCAATTGTATACTGATAATCTAATAACACCTTTCTGTGTAGTTCTATATTAATCAGGCTCAAACTAATTTGCATCATTACTTCTTGTCCACCAATTAACGACAAAGTAAAGCATACAGATTTTTAAGGTAAATACCTTAACCTTATACATAGACTGCTAAAATCAACACCAGAGAACTTACACAGTAAATATTTCTTCCAGTAACTAATATCTTCCAAGTCACCACCTCGGAAATTTACATTCTGTAGAAACAAAGACCAGCCGTAGATATATTGTGTTAAGATTGAGAGAGTCCCTTCCAACTATTATACATCTCTTCCCCCTTGAGAAGCAGACTTTCGGTTCTTTACCGAAATAATAATCTTGGTTCTTCATAACTCTCAATTCTTTTACACACATATATCTCATTTACTTTTCCACGAGAATTTTAAACTATAATACTTGGCAAGAAATTTTTTAAACTCTATCAATTTTACAATTATAACATCAATAACCTTCAGTTGTCACCACAACTTAGGTTAATCCATCATGAATTTATGAGCATGAAATGTTATTCATATAAAATAAGAAAAATATAACCCTCCAGGTTAATATTATTTTGCTTCTACTTGCCTCACTTTTTGTTTCAGGTTCTAAGAACTTTCCTTACATGCTCAATATTTTGATATGAGATTATCTTCTCCAACATCAATAATTTGTAGTCATCCTTGACCTACTTGATAATCTCAATCAATTTCTCCTTTAATTCATCACTCAATCAATCATTAGCTCAGCACCAATCTGAGCTCCAAAGAACAGACTTGTAGTTATCGATTTAGCCAACTCAGCTGATGATATGCCTACATAGGGCTTCCATTTGGTCATCAGTAAACATCTTACTTAAGAGATATTACTAAGCAACTTTTATCATAACTATAGCCTCTGTCCTTTTCAAGGCATTGTTCACACGATCACCTTGATGAGTGATGTTTCTGAGTGAATTCCTAACACTTAAAAAATTTCAAGATAACTATCTTACCTTATATTTCTATTACACTGACAATTTCACTTTTCGAACTTCCACAGTTTGAAATTCACTACTTGGACCTTACACTAATCCACTGGTGTTATTTTTTCAGGTTGTCTTTAATGATTCCCTTAAGATTCTCATTAACCTCAAAGAATGATTAAAAGACCCTCAATAATCTTTCTTATTTTATTTACAAGTGATGCCTTTCTGTATTTGGTACAACTACCAAATTGGCTATCTCGAGATTAGCAATCTCCAATAGTTCTCCTCACACACCTAGAACTGTATATATTAGAAGTAATAGCTACAATTTTGCTTTTTATGTCATTACACATTCTTACCTAAATTAGAGGTCTTAGGATGAACCTCTAACTTCTTCCACAATTTAGGTATTGTCAAGCAAATATTGTAGTCAAACTATACTTCCACTTTCTTCCAAGGCATCCTTGTATTTGCTTTCAAGTTATAACAATTTCATATTTGAGTTAACCGAATAAATTACACAACGATATTACAGATCCTTGGGTCAATCGTTTGTAATATTCAATTATTTCAAGCGTATTTTCCCTTTTTTACCTTTTTGTTGATTATAGGACAACCTCATATTGTTTTAATCACAGTCAAATCCCCTGATTTGCTATTAATATTCAACATTCATACTTCTAATTAACCTTTGAAACTTAGCACTAGCACTTGCAAAATCTGATCTGAACCAATTTACCGTTACCAATTTTGATTTTGTATGGTAATTGCTCGTTCATTCTCTAAGTCTTCAAAAATTCCATGTTATTATTGATAACACATTAACAACTTCAGTATAATAGAGTTTTCCATACTTGACACCCTTAATTTATGAACATAGCATGAGTTCTAGTAAGTTCTAGTGGTTTCCACCATCCACTTAAAATGATCCAGCAACCGCCTGCAATCATCTTTTATAAACATAACCTTAACTCTGATCATATCACTATGACAATCAGATCTCAACTAACTCTTGAGAACAACCAATTTCACTTATTTTCATAATGAGTTGTCAATCCTGGTTAATAAATACTCATTCCCACTACTATACGTTATTTTTTAGATTCCTTAAATCCTTAGATTCATTGACCACTCATTCTCCCCAATTTAGACTATACCAGTCTAATAGATCAGACTATGATATATTACCAACTCACTGCTATATTCTGAATTAAAATGTCTTTTATTATTTGACAAACCACTTGTTATTCTAATATGGATTTACACCATAACTAAAACATCTACTTCATAACAACTTATTAAGTGTAACTACATTAGTGGTTTCTTAACCTCCATTAAGCTTTTATCATTAACCACAAATTTTTTCACTAAATAAATTCCATTACTACTCAACTAGTCTTAATACTAGTATTACATCATTTCTTAAAGTGGTTCACCACCTTTGAGTTTTCCCCCAAAGTCATTGAGTATTCCATTATTTCATAATTTTCATTCTCCTAGTACGCGTTTCAAGGTCTTAATCTAATAGATACTTCTCCACTGACTATTATTTATCTAATAATATCAGTGAGAACAAAAACCATTGAAGATGTTACTTGGAGAAGAGTTTTTATTTCATCTTTGTAACTTTTCTTAAGTCTTTCCCTTTTGTCTCCCTGAGGTTAAGACTCTCCGGAGCTCTTACCTCCAACACTTTCTCATATCATGAGAAATAGATGGACTTCAACCATCATATTATCGTTCAGGAAAAACATACTCTCATATCCACCACGTAGATATATTATACATAAAAATAACATATCTCATTCTTTTATCTTTTGGTTACCCCCAAAATCACGATAAAATCGTTTATCAAGCTCTAAGCTTATTCATATCTCGAGACAACTCTCAGAGTCTTATAAACTTAGGTTCTGTTATTAAGTTTTCTTATACACCTTAAACTTTAAAGTAAGCTAACATTTACTTTGAACACCATTCAAAAGTGAATTTAGGATCAGAGCCTTGTCCATGTTACCAAACTGTGTCACTGTTACCATTTTATCCCTAAAAGTGATAAACTTTAGACTCTTACAACAAACTTTATCAGAGTTAATAACCTTAGGCTCTGAAGTAGGCTCTAACCTTGCCTGACTTTGGCTCTGATACCAAGCTGTAGCATCCCCTAACCTGATTAGAGCGATACCCGTCCTGAAACCTTAATTAAGCCCAAATTACCCTTACTAGACTTAACTAGAGCTAGCAGCCTTACCACCTTCACCTGATAAGCACTATTGTATATCGAATATCGAAATAAAATAATTAATAAATGCAGCAGAAATCTAAAACCTTTTTCGATAATTCAAAACATGATATATAGTATTAAAACAAACCGGAATAAACCATGGTTACATAAATCACCTATCCCTTGTAATATTACAAAATTGTAATTTAATATAAATATATAAGACCAGAGAGAGTCATCATATCGAAGAGAAGATCAAGACTCTTATATCTTCTCCATTCCGTAGTTGTACACTCGTCGGTTATCCTGTAATGTTAATTAGGGTGAGCACTCCAACTTGCTCAGTAAGTAGGGATTCACATAACCATCAACATTCCATATAATAATCAAGAATAGCATGCAATAACAACATGCACCAATGGTATCTAACAAGAATATGGAAATTATATATTTCAATATATAGCATATGCAAAACAAATGTCTTGGACTAGTACACTGTGATCCCAATTTCATTTGTAAAATTAGGGTCGATTACCCACCGGCGCCATTAATGAGATTTCTAGACCAACACATTGCACATATGTGCTCTCTAGCCCATCCATTAATGCCTAATGGTTCTATCCCAAACCCCCTAGTGTAAATGTAACCCACGCAACCTATAAACTAAGTAGGAAGTTACATATAGGCCGGGAATGTAACCCATCTCCTATATAACCTGGTTTCGGTTCCAGGAACTTACTCTCGTGAATCACAGTAAACACCATTTTTCGTTTATTGAAAACCACCACAGTGTACATAGTTCCCCCATTCCAGTCCATAAACTACATGAACTATACATACTAGAATAGCCAGGTAATATTGATAAATAAGCGAATCCATACTTACCTCGGGTTAAATCTCCATTTCCCAAACACCTAACTTTTCGGTCATCACATACTTCTCGATGTTCCACAACCTATCACTAATCATTTGTACACAATTTAAGGTCTAGTACACTATAACTAGAACCCCAAACCAGCCCATAAGTCCATTAGAAATCCTTATGAAAAACACAACATAGTTGTTTTTAGGGATGGGAGCGCGCTTCCTCATTTGGTGGAGTGCACTCCAGCAGCTGGGTTCATCTTCATCAATGAATGGAGCGCGCTCCTCTGCGAGGTGGAGTGCGCTCCACCCTATGCTGTCTCGATAGAACACAAGGCAGCAGCCACTATTCTTCACCAAATCCTGACAAATCGCTCCAAGAACCTCCAAAACACTCCCAAATGGTCAGGGAGGACCTCTAGCGATGTTATAAACCAATTTCCATCAACAAAAACACCAATTCAACTAAATTTGATCATCACCACTAAATCCAACTTCAACAAACAAAAAAAAAACTTAACAAAGTGATGATCATTGGCTTCTGATTCATTTAAGCTCCTCAATTCGTGTTGGTTTAGCTCCCCAGATCGTCCCCCTTCGATCTGAATCGAATCGAACCTCTCCCGAATTCTTGAAGGATCGAATGAATGAGATAACGATAAGTTTTTGTTTTTATATATAAGTTTTTCTCGAGATACGTGTTGCGCTATCTCAAGACCGATCATGTGGTTGATGCGTTAAAGTGAAACTCCTTAAAGTGACACCAAATTCGACACATCAAGCACTTATGCTTTGTTCGAGACGATAAAAAATCCATATAATTCCAATATTCTTTTATTTTCCAATATATGTATTTATATATTTAAAAACATATAAATATATATCTCGTGTATTATTCATCAATAAACTTACTGGAAGTGTCCTTGAGCGTGCACATTCATGCCACAACCCCCTCGTCACACTTGGTGTCCTAGTAAATCATCGTTTATTGTGTATTTTCAGTTTTATAGGCTTGTGTATAATTTCCTTATTATACCACAACTTATATATAAATTGATTTAACAATTCAAACAAACATCATACATCATGCAACCGCACGCACACACTAATCGAGGTACGTCGAACATAACCACGAGCCTAACTCGGGTTAATTAGGATCTGGATTAGTACTAATCACTAGCTTAAGGTAACAGGTCGTTACAGATGATGTACAAAACATTTGAGATAAGTTTCAAGGCATCAGTTCACCACCTTAGTTTGTCCGCCACTTTGTGGGTGGTAGGCAGTATTACGATTCAGCCTAATATGGTGAAGACATAATAGTTCACTCCAAAAGTGGATGAGAAAGACTTTATCCCTATTCGAGACCATCGTACAAGTGAATCCAAGGAGTTGGACCACTCTACTCAAAAATACATCAGCGACAGTTTTGGCGAAAAATGGTGTTTCAAAGGGAAGAAGTGAGTATATTTACTTAGCCTATCCACCACCACAAAAATGGAATTAAACCCTTGGGAAGTTGGCAACCCCTCAATAAAGTCAAAAGAGACGTCCTCCCAAATGTTCATTAGGATCGCTAATGGTTGCATATGGCCTCCAGGTGCGAGGGGTCTCATACTTATTTGCTTGACAAGTCTCACAAGATATGACATAGTCCCAGATATCATTGTGCATACCTTCCTAATAGAATTCAACTGAGATGTTTGAATGTCTTCAAGATACCTCCATTGCCGCCAATTGGGCCTGAATGGAACTCATACAGGATCTTTTTTTTCATGATAAACAACGTTGAAATTGCCAAATTGTTGTGAAAGAACAATCTGTCATGGAGAAAGGCCCATCCTGGTTTAGAATCCCCATCTTCCTGCAGCACCTTTCAAATAGAGAGAATGAAGGCATCCTTGAGGGCCTCAACACCTAATATGTATCATCGACAAGGGATGGAATCGAAATGGCCACAGTTCTAATGTCACTGGATAATAAGAAAGTGCATCGTCCAATACATTCGATGAGCCTAGCTTGTACTGAATGTCGAAGTGGAGCCTCATGAGCTTAACAAGCCATTGTTGGCACTCTGGTGAAACCATGCACTGCTTTAATAAGCATTTTAAGCTTCGTCGATCCGTGCTTACTTAGAATCGTCTCCCTAACAAATAGTGGCGCCATTTCTGAATAGCTAGGATAATGGCCATCAATTCCCTCTCATAGGCTAATTTTGCACAAGCCCAAGAAGAGAGATGCCTGACTGAATAAAGGCAATGGGTCGTTCTTTTTGTGAGAGCACAACACCGGCACCTACCCTATAAGCATCAGTCTCAATCACAAATAAGGCTGAAAAAATTGGTAAGGCAAGGGTAGGAACTATTTTCATTGCTTGCTTCAACTGAACGAAAGCAAATGTGACTTCATCACTCCACTGGAACGAGTCCTTTCAAAGCAGCTGTGTAAGAGGCGCGACAATCTTCCCATATTCGTGCACAAAATAGCCCATCAAGCCAAGGAACCCACCAAGTTCCTTATGAGAGGTTGGTGGGGGCCAGACATCCGTAGCACCAACCTTGTCTAGGTCAGCCAAAACTCATTCACTATAAATGATATGCCCTAAGTAATCTAACGGTGTCTTAACAAAGCAGCGTTTTTTTAGATTAACAAAAAGTTAATCAAAATATAGAGAAGACCTGACAGAGATGGGCGCAATGATCCGCCATTGTCTTGTTATAAACCAAAATATCGTCAAAAAAACCAACACTAATCGTCGGATAAGCCCCTTGAATATGGAATTCATGAGTGGGTAGAATGTAGCCAGGGCATTTGACAACCCAAACGGTATGACCAAGAACTCGTAGTGTCCATCATGTGTTATAAATGTGGTTTAAGGGACATCCTCTACTCGGACACGGATTTGACGATAACCAGACCATAAACCTAACTTGGAGAATAAGCACTCGTCGTGAAGCTCATCAAGCAATTCATCTATGTTCGAAATTAGGAACCGATCCGGGACAGTGGCCTTTATTGAGGGTGCGATAGTCCACGTAGAACCTCCAGCTCCCATCTTTCTTCTTAACCAGCAGAACATGGCTTTAGAAGGGCGAGATACTTGGTTGAATGATCCCAGCTAGCAACATCTCATTAAACATTTTCTCAATTTTTGACTTCTGTATTTGTGGTTATCTGTAAGGTCGAACTCGCACAGGTTATGTGCCCTGCTTAAGGATGATGGCATGGTCACAGTCCCTGGCTGGAGGCACTAGGGGTGCAAACAAGGTGCTAAAAGGTTCCAACACTTTTCAAATACAAGGTTCGGTGACCACGCCAAGGACTCTATGATTGATGGTTCTCCATTCAGACACTCTACCATGAAACACCCAAGGAATGAATCTAATGAACGATGTATCGCCTTGCACAACACCCATGCATGATGTAGAGTCGAATCACCCTTTACAGCTACCCACTGCCTTTTATATTGAAAGTACATGTGAGGTTAGGCTAGTTGTCTACTACCATGTCTAACGACATTAACCACTACATTCTCAACATCAAATCTGAACTCGACATTGGTATAAGATAGAACTCCTCAGTCACCAATAAGCCTTGAAACTGGTGATGCACCTTTTGACAAACCTCTGAACCCGGTATCCTAGTCATGCCCCTACCAAAAAACCATAGTCATCAATAGTAGAAACATGAAGATCAAGAGCACTTACGAGAATGGGGGAGATGAAGTTATGAGAAGCTCAACTATCAATGAAAATCACTACATCGAGTCCACCCACTTGGCCTTTAACATTGATAGTCTGCGACGTGGGTCACCCGTCCACAAGCATGGGTGGATAACTCCATCACAGTTATTTCAGTCGGTTAACCCACACTCTCATACAAGGTTTCTGGTGGCTCATCCTCATCTTCGTCCACCAACATCACCTAGAACTCATTTCGATGTCAAAGGTGGTCAGCGAACCACTTGGCATCGCACCAATCACAAAGTCCCTGCTTCTGGCGAGCCTCCACTCTTGCTTCAGTCAACCTCTTGAACTCTGGAGGATAGACTGATGGGCTTGAGGCCTTAGATGTTGTTGGGCTTGAGGAACCCGTTGAACTAGTCGAAGTTGCTAGACTGGGCTTAAAAAGTGATCCACTTTGAATTGGGCCTTTAGTGTAGTTGGGCCCTGAGTCCCTTGGGCTCGTAACAATATGAGTGATCCAACTTGGGATCTTGGGCTCGGACTTAGTGCTTGGGCCCATGCTAATTGGGACTTTTGGGCCTCCCCCATTCCTAGCCCAAGAGCATCATCGTCCTTATGTTTTCATTCGAGCTAAGAGACGCGGTCGATGACGCCCTACAAGGATCGTGGTGCCTCCACCATCACTTCAACACGAACACGGTCGGCCAAGCTATTAATGAGCACAGCAATCACATGTGTATCTGTGAGCCACTTTAAATGCAACAACAACATCTTAAATCTCTGCCTATAATTAGTAACTGTAGACTCATACTTAATCAGGAAGAACTACTGGTATAAGCTGAGCGGATCTGCACCTATAAACCTCTTAATTAGTTGTGCCTTGAGAACGCTCCAACTCTCAAATGGCTTCATTTTCTCCTCCGCTTGAAACCAGATCTAAGCTAGTCCAATCAGGCAAATACGAGCGTTGTGGAGCTTCGAGATCTCTGTCATCTTATGCAAGGCGAAGTAATGTTCCACGTGGTTTAAGTAGATGATGAGATCTTTCTCATCTCACTAAAGCATCTTGATTTTTTGTACATCAAGCCCCAATTTGTATGGAGCGAGAATTAGATCTGAATGATCTCCAACACCAGAAAGACGAAGGAGTCAGATCCGCATGGATTTGGCCAGATTTGGCTTGCATGTCGACTTCCCTTTCCGATCTGACTAACTTTAAATCTCACAATGCCTTGTTGAATGCACAAGAGCTTGATCTACTGCACTAACCCTTGAACATATGATATAAGCTCTCTAATCGAACTCTACATCATTAGGATATGTTGCAGCTCTGTTGGAATGGCCTTCATATCTTCCAGAGAATCCACACAAGAATCGACTCGAGCATCAACTTTCAGACCCATCGATCTCACTCTGATACCACTGATAGTAAAGAGGGGGACACCTCCGATATTATATTGATAATCTGAAGAATAGGTAGACAATCTCACCGAGAAGGATGACCTAAACCTAAGAGAAGGAGAGACTCTCTCCAATCCCAAACCATAATCAAAATAATATTTCCAAATAACCCCTGAGTCGTTAATAATGACTCCTTATATATTCCCCACCTAATCTCTCATATGAAAAACACATAAATGATACACCAACAACACACACACACTGACTACAACTAGCTAACAACTCACTAACACCCTCTACACCTCAACTTGGTTGGGCCAACCTTGATTTTCAACAATGGGTCATTTCCCAACACAATAGACCTTCTTGCGCTGGTACACTTTGTCGAAAACTAGTCGTTTCTTGACCCTATTACACCACCTATCGAAGGACACTAGTCAGTTATTATAGCCTTAGGCTTACCACCCATGCAATCATGCCAAGTCGTGAATAACCACTCGTAGCTATCAATTATCCTATCGGCTAGTAATACACATCCCATCAAAATTGATTGACCATGGTGGTTTACACTATCTATAGGTGCAAAGGGCGTATCATACTTATTAGTCAAATACGTTGTATCGAATGAGACCACATCTCAAAAGTATTTGAAAGATAATACCTACCTACAATCCGCCCAAAAACATGTTTGAGGTTGCATTCATTGTCAAAATACATTGACAAAAAGAAATTCATGTTTTGTTTTTGCTTTTTGCCATCAAGTCTTTTTTTAGTTACTTCAAAAATATTTTAATTGCTTTTGTAAAACTGAGACTTTAACGGGCTAACATCATGATTGTGTTCAAGTGTTGCCTTTGTAACATGCCATTTGGACTATGGACCTAAACGAGCATACACCCGGGTTTTTGCAACCACATCTTGATCGCAAGTTCTTCACGTATTTGCCCATTGTTCGTGCATAGCCTTCCCTAGCACATACAAGAACATACTTCCAAATTATATGGCCCTTTATATGAGTAGACCTATATTTTACTCTGAATCCTGTTGCATTTGCATATTGTGTTAATGCTGCCTTAACCTCATCAATAGTTTTGAAAATCATTCCTATTTTTGGCCTTCTAGGAGGTAACGTGTTTCAATTCCACCGCTACTTTTATCGCCATTATCATTGCCACTATCATTGCATTCACCCTTGTTGTTACTTTCTTTATTAGTATCCCCATTATCAATAATGTCCCCATTGATGACAATGTTTTTATCTATAAATTCAACGTGCTCGTTGTTCCCATCAAATGTAGTGTTCTTTGTGTCGCACTATACATAAATGGATGGATCATCAATGGATGGTTCCAAATGAGACATTGTTGCCTACGAAACAGGGGAATTTGACCATTAGTGCAATCAACTAAATGAGTGTAACCCTAACATCAAATAATTTTCCCTGTTGTCCACTACATGGGTCTAGCCCTAACTAACATCGAATAATTTTCCAATGCATCACACCGTCCCTATTGTTCCAAGTGTAACACAACATTTAGTGCAAAACTACTAGTAAATGCTGTAGCACCCATCATTAACTCATGGACCCAACTGTACACAACAAACAAACTATATCTTTAAAAGACAAAACAAATAAAATGATCACTCATGACCTACGAGGACTTCGAAACAGCTTTTCTGCTCTTCAATGGTAGTCTTATGACTAGGTTTTTTGTTGACTAGGCGAAGAACTCGAGAGGGAATTGACTGGAGAGCACTACTGAGGTTTAGCTCTGGTTCTTCTCTGTAAAGGATTGCTTTTGTATGGCTGGGATGAAGAGAAAAGAAATGAAAGCCAAAAAATGAGCGGTTAAACGGACCCCAGTTTTTGCTTTGAGTACCCCATTTTTGAATTTTTACTTCGTCGTACCCTACTTTTTACTTAGTTTAACCCCACTTTTTCTCAAAATTTCAAAAATACCATTGCTCACCCAATTACCCTCAACTTCACCCCAACACCCCTCGATCCTCTTTATTTCTCGGTTTTAGTCATTGTATAGCATTTGTACTAGGTCACCAAGTGTCGTAAGAGTTTTTTTCGTTGAAAAGATCGGGTGTGGTTGCGCCGTGTCCTAGAAGTGAACCCGCAGGTGTCAGACACACAGAGCCGACACCTCTTCAGAGTTGTCGGTCATACAGGGTCAACATCTCACGCCCGACTCCGACCGAGACTGCAAAGAGAATTAGGTCTCAGTGGGCGACGAAGGAATCCAGTCGAGACCTCTTTAGAGGTGTCGGCTCTGAGTGTCCGATACCCGCGAGGCAACAAAAATGAATAAAAAAATTTCAAAACTCATAAAAAATATATAAAAATGATCACAAAAATAGTGGGTTTTGCTCAAAATAGTTTAATATATTCGATTCCATCGACACACTTGCACCCAAAATGTAAGATTCAACCCTAAAATCGAAGCCTTAAACCGAACAACAATCCCACAAACAATTTCAACTAAAAAAAAAGTAAAACAAAACCCCAGAAAAACCTCAAAATCGACACTAAAAGATATGAGGAATGCACCTACGACGTCGAATCGATGTGGTTTTGCTCAGATTTCGTCGGATTTGGAGTTGTGGTGAGAAAGTGATTTGAGAGAGGGTGAGTTGGGTGAATGGGGTATAGGTGAGCAAAAATCTTTTTATATGGAGGGGTAGTTGGGTCATTTCACTAAGATGGAGTCATCTAAGCAAAAACTGAGGTTCTTTTAGCCGCTTCCAAAATGGTTTTGGCTTTTTTGCAGTAATTTCAATTTTTTGTCTGAGGCGACTGACGAGCTGACATATTGTACCTGATAGTCGACTGAGTGTCAGCGCGTCAGTCGACTTTGGCGATTTTTTTTTGTTTCGAAAAAAAAAAAGAAAAATCCAATGAAAAGTAAATTTTGTGGGACCAACGCCTACTCACTCAGCCGCGTATCCTTGCTTCATTCCCATTGTTGGGCACGCTAGCATTTTCCTAACATACATTGAAACTCAAATCATAGGATCTACCACACCAATAAATTGCAAATGTAACCTCATCATATTTTTATTTATTTGTTTGTTTGTTTGTGTATTTGACAGTCATAAATTCTCCGATCTCTTACCATGTATAATCCTAGACATCTCATCAGATGTTCTAATTCCTATCGAGGCTCTGATCAAGACACCCACATCGTTCAGCTTTACACACACGCCAAACTCCTTAAAGTGAGGCGGCCACCTACACTTAAACGAGCTGATATAGTGAGAAAAATAAATAAATAAATAAATAAATGTTGAGAACAGTGCTGCAGATCTTGTACTCTAATGCACCAGCCAAACACTGTGCTACTTCTCTTTCTCTCTCTAGAGAAAGCTAGGCTAGAGAGAGAAAGGGCGTTAAATATTGAATAGGTGTTCATGTTTAGGTAGGGCATTGAAAGTAGAGGGGGAGCACAAGGCCCCCATGCCCACCCAGTAATGCAGCAATCTTTATGCTTAATTATTTAAAACTTTTAGTAAAGTAATCTTAGCAGGCTTTCTTAATCTAATAAATTAATTGGGTAAATAAAATAAAAAATGATTACAATAAAGAAATTTGAAGAATTAGTTAAAGCAACAATGGGGATGTAACAAAAAAAAAGGCAACAATTGGTTGCTGTGATGCAAGTCTGGGCCCACAACTTTTCCCCCATGTGAAGGAGAGGGTGGCTGATGATGGGCCCACACAATCGACGGGCAGAATGGACTTCCAAACAGACTCACCACTCATCAGCTCCACCGCCCAAAAAAGATTCAACACAAATGCCAACCACACAGCACAATTTAAAAAATAAAAAAAATAAAAATGAAAAAAAAGGTTATATACGAGGGGTCTCTTATGGAAGCATTTGTGGGCCCACATTTCACAATCAGACTTGATGCTGTCTCTTAATCTAAATCCCCTCAAATGCCCATTCTCCATTTACTTTTTGACCGCCATTTCTGCAAAAAAAAAAAAAAAAAAAAAAAAGGAAAAAAAATCTTTTACTTTTCTATTACTGTAGATTGTAGTTAAGTTGAAATTTTCTTTCTTACCTATTGTTTTTATTTCATTTTTGGACATATATGCACCTTTCACTAATTTCATTTCTCTTTTTTTTTTCAAGTGTTAAGATTTGAGATCATTCGATTGTAACCAAAAGATATTTGTGGTTGTAACTGTTACCTATATAAATACATAGTTTATACTCAAGAAAGATACACCATAAATATTATCTCTTTTAAAAATTAACATGATATCAGAGCAAGAGTCTTCCTAGGTCTGTCGACTCTCACGAGTTGATGACCGCTTCGTGATGCTTCTTTTCGTGCATTGTTGTTTTTCGCTTCCTTATATGGTCGTTTGTATTTTTTTCTCCACTTTTGTCATTCTCGACCTCAAGTTGATTTGATCGCCTCTCTCTTTGGCCCATGTGTGACCATCCGTGGGTCTTTAAAATCTGAAATAGTGGGCTTCAGCCCACACCAACAAAGCACCCAATCTGTCTTTGCATCTCTCATCCGCCAATTGCTCAAAAGCGCAAAAGCGCGCTCGTGTCATCGTGTGACCTTGCGTGCTTGTCTTTTTGCCTGTTTGCATGTGCTTAACTACAGCCAAAGCCCGTCATTAGTACCTTATTGTTTCGTCTCATTTGATATTGCTTGTAACGGCCCGAAAATTTGACTTATGTCAGGTGTCAGGTCAGGGTCGTATGTGGGATCCACTCGTCGGAATACGTATGTCCGAATCTCGAGTGGAGACACCGAGGTATGATATTTTTTTGTGATGTATGTATTTATCCAATTTGAGATTATAATGCTAATTGTTGAGCTGTTTTACGAGTTGGTATACGCGAGGAATTTGGTGAGCCGAAACACGAACGGGGACGCGTCTCGAGTCGCTAGCGGCTTAATGTGGCTATAGTGGCTATAATGGTTTTAATGTGGTCACATTAAACAAATATACATTGGATGCGCCTCGTGATGCTTGTGGCGCGAGTGTCGAGATTGTGAAATGAGGCGGTAGTGGTGTGAGTATTTGTGGTGCCTCGATATGCGCGCTGCCCAATTTTTAAGGAAAGCATTGAATAAATATGTTTTTGATGTGACTCGAGTTCCGCTCCGCACGAATCTCGAGGACACATTTGTTTTCTTCTTGAGGAAGAAACAAAGAGAGAGAGAGAGAGAGAGAAGAGAGAGAGAGAGAGACAAATAGGAGAGAGAGAGAGAGAGAGAGAGAGAGAGAGAGAGAGAGAGAGAGACGGCGGTAGAGGGAGAGAGACGAGGTGCGGGGAGCTCCGGCGAGAAGAGTGGGTGCGGCGGAGCTCCACCACAAGGCACGGCGGCGCATTTGTCGGGATGAGGATGAAAGCAAGCAGTGAAAGGCGCATGGCGGCGTGTTGACAGCGGCGAAGGTGGTGAGTGGCTCCACTGGCGAGGGTCTGCGAGCCTCCGTAGCACCAGCAGGCGGGCGGACGACCAGCAGCAGCGGCGGACCAGCAGCGGAGGCCGCGGATGACCAGCAGCAGCCGGGACCGAAATCCGACAAGCGAGCGATCGCGCGGCGGCGAGAGCCGCGGACGACCAGCCAGATTCGTCGACCGACGTCGACAGTGCGAGCATGGCTTCTCGGCGGGCAATGGCGACGCGGAGGCCGCGTGAGGTGGCGCGGCTGTGGAGACGAGAACAGCAGCGCGGATGGCTGCGGACGGGCGGCGGGCAGCAGCGGGATCTTCGCGAGAGGACGACGCGAGACGGTGGTTCCAGGGATCGGGACGCCGGCGAGAGCTCGCAGCAGCGCAGCTCCGGCGGGATTAGCAGCAGCAGCGGCGGCGCGGCTCCGGCGGCACGGTGAACGGCGGTGGCGCGGCTTCAACGGCGGCGCGGTGAACAGCGTGGAACAACGGCGCGGTGGCGCGTTGTCGGACCGATCGATCCTCGACGAGAGGCGCGACTTCGACGAAAGCTCGATGATGCGATGGATTCAAATGGATTTTGAAGGCCATGGTGAGGTTTACTTCACCTAATTTAGTTGTGATTTGAATGACTTAAGTAACTTAGCCCTAAATGGTATAAATGGACACCAGGGACTTATGAGGCAATAGTCGGGTGTCGGGTGCGCATATCGAGGCGTGAGCGAGACGTTTTAAGGACGATTTGCGATTTCTCGAGGTAAGTAAAACCAGCTAGGAAATGCACAATATTTCATTTGAGCTTATATTTTATTGATATTGTAATGTGTCCCTTCATTGGAATTCCACCCACTTATGAGTGTCCGAAGGCCAAGTGAGTCATACGAGTGTCTCTGATTGGAGTGGTTGTCGGCTTGCAACCGAAGCCATGACCTCGAGTCACTTGAGTATTTGGTCGGAATGAGATGTGTTTTATCCGGGGCACCGTTGATATCCCTCATTCGCGACGGTCTAGGTACAGCAGGCGATGCCGCGTCCTAAGACCCGAGTCTGCTTGGCGTTGTCGCGACTCTATGACCCCGACTCTATGGCACTCGCACTCGGTGGTGTTGGACTACTTGGGAACCTCTCTATTGTTTCCTTTGACACTCATTTCTCGTTGTACTTTCATTTTTACAGTCTTATTTTCATGCATTCCATACAACTTTATTTCTATCCGCATGACTTTTAGACTGCTTCATTTATTTTGAATTACTGTTTAGATCTTACTGGCTTTTACTTACCTGGACTCGATATTCTTGTGTTTGACCGAGTGCAGATCCGCAGCCGAGCAAAGGCATGACGCCGACACTTGGCGATCTACTCTGAGGATATCGGAGCGGCCCTCCTCTGCACACTTTTGTAGGTTTCCGACTTTTTGTATTACTTATATATGTTGTTATCACATTTGGGATACTTATTTGGGTTGAGAGATACACACGACTGGTACATCATTTTGCTTAGTTATAACTCTTGACACAAGATATACATGAATGAACATGTTACAGGGTTCCACAATTAGGTTGTCTAACTATTTTACATTATTGTTGAGTTATTTAATGCATTAATTGCTTCCGCTAATTTGTAAAACTTGAAAAATACTAATAACTCAACTTAAAATCATGAATTTACTTATAATGGTGGATTGAAAGACTGACTAGGCTGCGTCGACCTTGCGAGACTGGCTCGGGGGTCCACGTGGGCTTAGGCCGGGCGGGGCCCAGTTTGTGGGAAACTGGGGCCGTTACATTGCTCATCTGCCAGTGCGCACACCCGTATGTGCCTAATGTTCACTTGTCTTTGCCACGTTATCCGTCTCCACCAAACGTTCGTCACAATCAGTAACTCTATAACCCGTATGTTTGTTCATGGGACTCCAATGTGGACTTTAAGTAGTTTTTCTCCTAAAGCCCATCTTTTTTAACACAATGCATAAAGAGAAGGTCGTGACAATTGTACCAAAGTCATTGATTTCTATGTGTCTTTCTTTAACATAGAGAAAAGTGATTTCAATCGTGCAACCATGTGTTGCATCTGCTCATCTGCCCAAGCAACCGTGTGATCTGTCGTGGTATCATCCATTTGCCTTCCATGTTTGTGAGATCTGTCTAGTGTCATCCACCTGCCTTTCATGTTTGTGTGAACTATAACTCGATCATCAAAGCATCAGTTCATGTAGTGTATCCATGTCTTTTCTGCTTATTCTCTTTTTGTGGAGAGAAATCTCTTAACTCATTCGCGTCCATCATTTGCTTGTATGCCTTGTGTTGCATCTGCTTTTGTGGTCATCTCGAGACCATCTACTCATTTGTTCGATATGTGATTATTTGTGAATTGTTCTGCTCACACGCATGTGCACTCCATATTTGCTCATTGTAAACCGATCATCTGCTCGTATGTCGTAGGATACGACGTTGATATGTTTCTGCTATGTGGTTGTCGTTGATTAATTTCTTCTACAATGAACCCTAGATTAGTTTTTTTGCCATTTGTTCACTTGAACTTGTTCTTATGTTGACGCCTGCACACTCCACTGATTTGTTTAGTAAACTCAAGTTGGTTTTACAAACTCATCTTGAGTTTGAGTGAGGGTATTAAGATTTACGACCATTCGGTTGTAACCAAAAGATATTGTAGTTGTAACCATTACTTATATAAATAGGTGGTTTGTACTCAACATTGATACACACTAAAGATTATCTCTTTTAGAAACTAACATGGTATCAAAGTTAGGTTATGGGTAATCTCTTGTTTTTCCTATGTTCTGGTCAACTACCTCGACTACGTTTTTGTGGACTGCCATGAAGAAAACTTGTGTCGTGATTCATCCCTGGTCACTTTGTGTTGATTTTATGTCTGGAGTCCTTCGACATCAAATCCGATGTAATTTCTCTACCCTCATTCTACTTAAGTCATGCCCTACTCACCTTTGTTCGTGGGCTTTACGTTAGGACTCAATCATTAATGCATCAATTCATGTCGCATGCCCATGTCTTCTCTGTCCGCTCGATCTCTCTTTGTGAAGAGAGATCTCTAACTCGTGTTCGCGTCTGTCATTTGCCCATGTGCCTTGTGTTGCATTTGTTTTTGTGGTCATCTTGAAACCATCTACTCATCTGTTCGATATGTGATCATCTGCGAATTGCTCTGCTTGCATGCATGTGCACTCTAGATTTGCTCATAAGTCGATCATCAGCTTGTATGTCGTGGGTTACGACATATATATGTTTCTACTCTCTGGGTTGTTGTTGATTAATTTCCTCTCCAACAAACCCTAAATCTATTTTTTGTCATTTGTTCACTTGAATTTGTTCTTGTGTAGCCACATGCACACTCCACTCATTTGTTTAGCAAACTCGAGTTGGTTTTGATAAGCCCATCTTGAATTTGAGGGAGAGGGTTAAAATTTGATGTTAAGATTTGAGATCATTCGGTTGTAACCAAAAGATATTATGGTTGTAACTGTTACCTATATAAATATGTGGTTTACTCTCAAGAAATATACACAATAAATATTATCTCTTTTAGAAATTAACAAAAAGTAAAAAGGGCATTTCAATGTCAATAATCAAAATTCAATTGAAGAAGCCATGAGAGGAATCAACGAGGCCCTCTCAATCCAATTCTTGATCACTTTCAATCAAATGATATATGAACAGTGATGCGATCAAATGAGTTGTTGTCTGTTCATAGAAATGACTCGACTGCTGCTTTTCATTTAATTTTATCCTTGAAAGAAGAGCTTCACACTAATATTTATGACCTGTCAAAAGAACATAAGCATTTAGTTAAATCAAACAGAACTCCATAAGAAAGAACAAATATAGAAAATACTGTTTCCTCAAAAAAAAGAAAAAAAAGAAAAACGATATATTGTATCTGAAACTGTGATGTCAATAGTAAGATAATTGGATGTATATCAAATAATTTCTTGGTAAAGTTTTCCAAGCATTTTTTCTTAAAAAAAAAGGTTTTTTTTTTATAAAACTTGATGGGATCACTCAACTTGAACCCGACCAAAACAATTCAAAGTTGACCTAAATTTCCTCTGTGGTGGGATTCAGTTTCTTTTTCTTTTTTGAACAGGTGGGAAGGGTTTTTAGTTACACCATTTTCAGCTCCACTTGGCACGACTCCATTGGATATCGACTTAAAACAAAACAAATACATAAATACAATCTAATGTGAATGTGACTATACAGCAATTTACAAGGGTTTCTTTCATGAGGGTGCCAGGTCAGCATCCTAGGTGGACTGATCAAAAAAGTTGGCGGGGAAGAAAGATGGGGAGGGGGTAGGGGTGGCTGTCTTTTGCTTTTGAGTTACAATCACCTGCACTTGTGCTTTCCAATCCCTTCTTCCTCTGAACATTCCCTTTTAACAATTTCTTTTCATTTTCAATCCCACACCTCATCATTCCTTAAAAAAAACTCTCTGCCATAACATCACCTTCACCATTCTCTTCTCTTGTTCTGCAAGTTTGCGACGCCCGTTTCTCTTTCCGTTTTTCCAGAGTACTAAAGTTCTATGATCATCTCATAGATTTTCAATCATGGTAAGTTTCAACATTTGAGTTCAGTAGAGTCTAGAATTCAGATCAACTTTTTTTTTTTTTCGTCCTTCTGATTTGTATATTGATCCAGGGATCCCCTGTTAATATCATCGTCGGATCACATGTCTGGGCTGAGGATTCGGAAATTGCTTGGATCGATGGGGAAGTGATAGAGATTAAAGGGCGCAACGCCACCATAATCGCAACAAATGGGAAGAAGGTACAATAGATGTGCTAGTTTATTCTCTTCAATAAAGATTTGTATATATCTAATTAATACACAATTTCATTGGATCCATTTCATGTTGCTCAAACGAGTACAATCAAAGATCCTATTTGAAATCATGTAGAACTCAATGAATTCACCTACAGTAGGTGTAGCGCATTTCATGTAGCAGACTTTTGGATCTGAAGAGGATGTTACCTGAAACAGAATTGAATCATCAGATGTCATGTCTGTCCAATTCTAACATTTCAGCCAATTGAAAGATCAATGAAGTTTTTTTGATGGAAGAAAGATCAATGAAGTTGTTCTTGCAAATTTCTTTTAATAATAAAACTCAGTTTTTGTTCTTCAGTGAAACAGGGAACTAAATCGTAAGAGAATACAAATAGATTGTGCTAGTCAGCAGAATATACTAAAACTGGAGATTAAAGAGTGATAATTTGACCTTCTAAAGATGCCCATATAACAAAAAATGAATGTTCATCTGCTCTTCTCTATACTGAATTATGTTGGCAAAACCAAGAGGCTGACAGAAGTTATTCGCTTTCCCAAATTTTAGATTATTGCAAGCCTGTCCAGTGTCTACCCGAAAGACACAGAAGCACCTCCTGCCGGGGTTGATGATATGACAAAATTAGCATATCTACATGAACCGGGAGTCCTCCAGAATCTTGCTTCGAGGTTTGCTCTCAATGAGATATATGTAAGTTAACTACCTATTAATTGTACTATTGGTTGTTTATGTTCAAGCTAAGCAGGAAGAGAGAATTATAAACCTAATGGCTACCTTGAACTCGACAGACTTATACAGGAAATATTCTAATAGCTGTAAATCCATTTCGAAGGCTTCCACACCTATATGATGTACACATGATGGAGCAATACAAGGGAGCGGCTTTTGGTGAGCTAAGTCCCCATTTGTTTGCCGTGGCTGATACATCTTACAGGTATATAGTATTGGTCATTAAGGAGTCTTAATTATTTCACATTCACATAAAACCTTAAAAGTTCAATTATTCATGCCAATTCTATGCATCAGGGCAATGATCAATGAGCAGGCAAGCCAATCAATATTGGTAAGTGGGGAAAGTGGAGCTGGTAAAACAGAAACAACCAAGATGCTTATGAGGTATCTTGCATTTATGGGGGGAAGGTCAGGCACCGAGGGAAGAACAGTAGAACAACAAGTATTGGAGGTGAGAATTATTACTTCTCTATATTGAATTAAATTGTTTCAGTTATAAATTTAAGGCAAAACTAATGATTTGGTCCTTGAACTTTGTGTTTTTTATGCTTTTGGTCCCTGAACTTTTATTACTACACATTTGGTCCTTGAACTTTCACAATGATTCTACATTTAGTCCTTCCACCATTTAAAGTGTTAAATTCCACCAACGTGGGTAACAAAAGTGTCGTGTGACTAATCAAAAAGAGTGAAGTGGTTTATATTATTGAACCGAACGACTCATATCGACCAACAAAAGTCGAAAAAAAATTAATTTTTCCCCAAAACAGAAAAAACTCAAATTTCAGGGACCAAAAGCATAAAAAACTTAAAAGTTTAGGGACCAAATGTACAACAATGAAAGTTCAGGGGCCAAATGTACACTAATAAAAGTTCAGAGATCAAAAACATAAAAGACTCAAAGTTCAAGGACCAAAAAATATGTTTTGCCTAAATTTAACAAAGATACATCTCTGTAATACTTTCAGTCCAATCCAGTACTGGAAGCATTTGGAAATGCAAAAACAGTAAAGAACAACAACTCCAGGTATTTAATCCTACTGCCCTATGCTTTGGTTCACGCCTTAGATAACTTACCTAACAACAGCATTACGTTCCAGTCGTTTTGGAAAGTTTGTGGAGATCCAATTTGATAAGCGTGGGAAGATTTCTGGAGCTGCTGTACGAACATACCTTCTTGAGCGTTCACGTGTTTGCCAGGTTTCTGACCCTGAAAGAAACTACCATTGCTTTTACATGCTCTGTTCTGCACCACCTGAGGTACATCATATTCTTATCAATTGCATTTCCAGATGGGAAAAAAAATTGAAATACAAACAAGCGAACAACCATGCGCAACTTCATATGAATAGGGTTTTTTTTTTTTTAGGATATACGAAAAGTAATTGATAAGAATTGAGTTTTACAATATCAGGATTTCAAGAAGTTCAAGTTGGGAGATCCAAGAAGCTTCCGCTATCTCAACCAAACAAATTGTTATGAAGTCGCAAATGTTAATGATGCTAGAGAGTATCTAGAGACTCGAAATGCTATGGACATTGTTGGGATTGGCCTGGAGGAACAGGTGTTGTATATTTTACCTGTTGATAGAAAGATAGAGATCCCTCTTCCACCTTGGTAACATTGAATTCGCATGATGGGATTTCCATTGTAGGATGCGATATTCCGTGTTGTGGCTGCCATCCTTCACCTTGGTAACATTGAATTCGCTAAAGGAAATGAAGTCGATTCTTCTAAAATAAAAGATGAGAAATCCCTCTTCCACCTTCAAACTGCTGCAGAACTTCTCATGTGTGAACTGATCTTTCATAGCTGTGATCTTATCTCTAGTTTGCAACGATCAATATCATCCCTGTGAATAATTGTAGTGCTTTCTACCTAGGTGCAATGAGAAGTCCCTTGAAGACTCTCTTTGTGAGCGGGTTATAGTTACTCCTGATGGTAACATTACAAAGCCTCTTGATCCTGATGCAGCTGCATTGAGTCGTGATGCCTTGGCAAAGACTGTCTACTCCAGATTGTTTGATTGGTAAGCCTTTTTTTCCACAAGTGAGAAAGAAGAGAACGTTCATGAGTTAGTTGAGTTGACATGCATTAATACATATATATTCATTCATAAGTATAAAAATACAAATATATTTGTAGATAGAGTGAAACAGAGAATTGAAATTTGTAATATTGAGTACCAAGTCCATAACTTGAATAAAATTTTACAGTTACATTATTAGACTCTAAACATCTTGCAAGCTCTTTTTCTGATAAGAACATCTTGCAAGCTCTTGAATCAATAGAAATAAGTGCCACTAGGAATTTCTAAGACTGCTATTGGACCATTGAACATCTAAAATCATTATTTTTTATTTATTTTATTTTATTTTATTTTTATTTTTTTTCACTTCAGCTTAATATTATGGATACTGTAATTCAGCTAACATTCTTTTGCATAAGAAAAAGATTCACATTTTAAATTGCCAATTTACCAGAATTTCAATGACATCAGGAAGTGTTCACAATAATCCATTACAATACCCTCCCTCATTTGCAACCAATCCCCAAATAAGCCAGAAAATAGAAGAAACAACCTATGCAAAATGGGAGCAAACAAATACAAATGCCAAACAAGCAAACTTTAATTCAGGAACCCCATAGCTAGAGCGCAGGTACCATAGTAAATCTCAGCTTGGCAAGAAAGTCAAACCCAAGCCCAACTATGAAATTAAGTTACTCTAACACTGAAATATTATCTCAACTTTGGTTACCATGTGGAAGGAACAGGATAAGAATGCCTTTAAAGAACATGATGTGTGCAGAACCATCGTTAACAATCAGAGACTCATATATAGCTAATCAGCTTTGAGGAAAATAAATGGAGAAGCTCGCCTTAAACGGAAATACTGAAGAGAAGATCTATGCCCACATAACAAACCCCAAAATAGAAGGGGTTTTCCCAATTGGGATGATGCTGTTCTGGCCAGCGTCCTTGTAAATGTTACATGAGGTCACTGATAAGAGGACTTCATTCTTGTGTTTTAAGTTGCGTCCTTGCCTTGGGTTGACAATGCCCAATGAAACAGCAAGATTGATCTAGGGAGATGCACATAAGCTATATATGTAACTTTTTATACATATATATAGAAGTTGCAATAATAAAAAGCAACCTTAGCTGCTAGAGAGTAATTACTGTTTCCATCTTGCGCAGCTCTTCTCCACTAATTGCATACCATATAAAAACACAACCAACTTAATTTTCTGAGGGAATGCCATACCGACTCCAGAGATCTTTCCTTGAATCAAATCATTTGTCAAATGACTTTCGTCAGTGCCTTTTTGCTAATGAGTCCTAAATAATCCTAACGTGGACCTAGAAAGAGTTCTTTCAATGATATTGACGGTACATCACAGATTCATATTTACAAAAAAAAAAAAAAAAAAAAAAAAAAAAAAAAAAAAAAGAACTACACTTCTCATAATTTTCAATTTGCTACTAATAGAGATCTGTAAAAGAATGACGAAATTGATTTATTGTAAAAACCATCAAATTAGTAAAAATCACACCTATCATTTTATTGGATTCAGATAGAAATTATGCGCAGTATTTTGTACTCATTCTCATGAATATTGGCAGGATTGTGGATAAAATCAACAGTTCTATTGGTCAAGATCCTGATGCTACCAGCATCATCGGAGTCTTGGACATCTATGGCTTTGAGAGCTTCAAAGTAAACAGGTAAAACAATTATGGTTCTTATAAAACACTCAGGAAACAAATATTTTCTTAGTCTCAACCATCAAGGAGACCTACTTAACGATATGCATTTTGCCTGCCAGCTTTGAGCAGTTATGCATCAACCTAACCAATGAGAAGCTGCAACAACATTTCAATCAAGTACTTCTTGTACCTTCATATGAAGATACATAATGTATGTATAGGCTTTTTGATTTATGCAAAAAACTGGTTCTTCACATATTTTGCAGCATGTGTTCAAAATGGAGCAAGAGGAATACACAAAGGAAGAGATTAACTGGAGTTATGTCGAGTTCGTAGATAACCAAGATGTGTTGGATCTAATAGAAAAGGTATTTATTACTCAAACATATGATGGCAAAAGAACATGAAAGTGCATATAGTCATTTATGAGAACATAGAGTTTTAGATATACTGACTGATTATAACTGCTTGCAGAAACCAGGAGGAATAATTGCTCTTCTTGATGAAGCATGGTAAGAATTTATTCATCTATAATTAATGCCCCTTCAAATTCAAAACACTCAATCAAGAAAAGAGATCCATTTGTTTTGGTATCCCATAACAAACAATTAGAAAACCAAGGGAAAGATGAAATGTTTAAATGTAACTTTATGATCGATAAATAAGCAAAAGAAAAGAAAGGACAAAACAGTGAATATTAATTCATTTATAACTTTGGTTTTCAAACTTAACTGCTTCAATATATTAGTATTGACTCTACACTGACTCCACATGAAAGTATTCATTATTTTGACATTGGCCTTATAATTCTTTTTTCCTAATCCTTGAGGAAATTCAACTGTGGCCCAGCTCCAATTACAACAACAACAACACAACAACAACAACAACAACAACAACAACAACAAAAACAACATGCCTCAGTCCCAAATTAATTGGGATCGGCTATATGGATCAAACTCTTCCACTGTGCTCGATTAATAACAAAAATTTATAACCTCAAAAAAAAGTAGAATATTCCTCTAGAGGGAAGGTACTAATACAACTGATAAAGGAGCATTAGGTCTTTCTCACAATACCTCTCAAAGCACTATACAAATCAAACCAGACTTTAAGATTGAAGCGCTACCCAGAATTACCTTATTCTGTTTTCCATTTAAAGTCAAATTCCCACACCTACCTATTCCAAGAAACGAGAAAAATGATTCGGGTTAACAAGTAAGAGTGCCTATGTGTTTTAACTTCATACTCACGCTGATTAGCTTCATCCTACGTGCAGTATGTTTCCAAAGTCTACCCATGAGACCTTCGCACAAAAAATGTACCAGACATACAAGGGAAACAAACGCTTCAGCAAGCCAAAACTTTCTAGAACAGACTTCACAATCAACCATTATGCTGGTGATGTAAGGAGCATCATAGAAATTCATGTTAAAGTGATTTAAGTTGAAGTGAGTTAGCATCTAATACTAAGAACTTTGTTTGAAAAGGTCACCTACCAAGCCGATCAGTTCCTTGACAAAAATAAGGATTATGTGGTAGCAGAACATCAAGCTCTACTGAATGCATCAAAATGTTATTTTGTTGCAAATCTCTTTCCGCAATTACCTGAGGAAACTTCAAAACAATCTAAATTCTCTTCCATTGGCACTCGATTCAAGGTATGCTAACCTTATAAATATATATATATATATATATATGCATAATGCATGCTTAGTTATCTGATTGAAAAAAGATCTCTGAGACTCAATGCTTCCCCTTTTGAATAATATTACAGCAACAACTTCAATCTCTAATGGAAACTCTGAGCACAACAGAGCCACATTATATCAGATGCGTGAAACCCAACACAGTTCTGAAGCCTGGGATCTTTGAAAATTTTAATGTCCTCAACCAATTGAGATGTGGAGTGAGTTTCATATATAGAAACTTATCTCATCTTATTTACATCAAGACACATTATTTCTTTCAACTGATTTTTTTTTAATGCTGTTTTAGGGTGTGCTAGAGGCTATTAGGATAAGTTGTGCAGGATATCCCACTAAAAGAGCATTTGATGAGTTTCTTGATCGTTTTGGAATGCTGGCACCAGACGTTTTAGATGGGTATGACTGATGAGAAACTCAGATTCTTTCCTTTAGTTTCAGATTATATTCTTAAAGACCCTCAACTCTGATGCTGCAAAGAGAAGCATCATTGTCTGCAGTTGTATATTCACATAGTTTTAAACCTGGGATTCCACAACACATGAAAGCTACATGCTTGAACGCATTGAAAAGAGCCTAGACTTTGAAGCATTCAGGAGATACAGTAAATAAACGTCCAACAATACAAATCATTGCCAAATTTTCAGGAGTCTTCATCCTGTAATCATTTCTTCCCATAATACTACTTCGATAACTTCACCTCCTTTTTTGACAGGTCAGACGAGAAATCAGCCTGTGCAGCAATTTGTGATAGAATGGGTTTAAAGGGCTATCAGGTATGCACATCGAAGATATCCCCAAAAAAGTTCACAAATAGAGTCTCCCCATGTTTGGCGCTTTATTCTTAAGAAAAATAGCATTTGTTATTGTGCGCAGATAGGAAAAAACAAGGTGTTCCTTAGAGCTGGACAGATGGCTGAACTAGATGCTCGAAGAATTGAAATCCTGGCTAATGCTGCAAGAACCATACAGAGGCAAATCCGAACACATCTCACTCGGAAAGAGTTTGTTTCATTACGAAGAGCTACAATTAACTCTCAGAAACTATGGAGAGGTATCCTTGTTTCCTTACTGGATTTATACTTCCTTTCAAAAGGTTACAAGAAGTATTGAAAATGACATGTTTTAATTCTTTCTCAACACAGCACAACTTGCACGTAAACTATATGAACAGTTGAGAAGGGAAGCTGCTTCAATTTGTATACAGAAGCATGCACGAGCTCACAGGGCAAGAAAAGCTTACATAGAGTTAAGCGCATCAGCAATTGTTATTCAAACTGGCTTACGTGCTATGGCTGCCCGAAGTGAGTACAGATATAGAAGGAGAACCAAAGCAGCAGTCAACATTCAGGTACTAAGTTTCTCTATATCAGTCCTCTATTTTACTCCAGCAGATGACTTATGAGGAAAGGGAAAAAAATGTAGATTCTTATCAGTTTGAAGTTTACCATCATTCTGGTAGCTTAATACTGTATAAGACTGAATATTAGTGCACTAACTTTAGATCCTGTTTAAGAAATTACTATATTCGACAATATCATTTTATCAGCTAACATGAAGATATAGCATCTTTATGGGCATCCCTTGGCTAAAATTTAAGAATGGAGTGGATTGCAGAAAAGATTACTATATTGAATATCACCAACAACCATAACTTGTTGATTCAACCCTTTAAAACCACCGTCGATACTCTGTTTTGATCGGCAGTGGTTCTAGTAATCTCTTTTGCCTTTTATCTATCAAATAAACTTTGGATATGTTCAGATCTGATGAGATGATTGGGTTCATCCCCGTTGCGGCCATCAAATTCATTATTGGCAACAGTTGCTTCTCTATATTTGCATCCTCCTGTGGATTTGCGTTTAGATTGTCTTCCCTCATCGGAAGTTTTGTGTTTACTTCCCGTATCGAAAGTTTTATTTTTCGTTATGGTTCGAGTAATGCATGTGTATTGTCGTGTTCCAAACGTTTGTCGAGAGAATAATCACAAATTGCCAAACTATTCCATTGTTACAGTTGTAGTTCTTGAAATTCAACTTTTTGGCAGTTGAATGTTCTTTTGAACAATTAGGATTAGCGTTTCAATTTGCTACGGTGATTGATTATATGTCTCGTCCTGTTCCATTGAATGTATTGAGAACAATTGATGATTAATGAAATTTCTAATTCTTCGAAAAAAAAAACAACCATAGAAGTGGGTTTTTATCAAGGAACTCATACTGACTTTATTAAAGGCAACTCAAATAAATAAAACTAAGCTATAATTGGAAGATTGAATCATTGAAGTAATGTTTACTATATCACAAGGTTTATGTTGTTGTTTTGTTATGTGAGCAGGTGGGTAGGGGGAACTGAAAAAGTCACAGGAATCGCAATTTCGACATGAGTTTTAATCATCATTTTTTATCTTTGCAGACTAAATGGCGCAGATACCAGGCCCGTTCTGCATACAAGCAGCATAAAAAAGCTACACTGACAGTCCAATGTCTATGGAGAGGAAGGTTAGGAAGGAAAGAGCTCAGAAAACTGAGAATGGTAAGCATTCCCTCATTTTTACAAACACGATCAAACTTTAATCATACAATCTTTTCTTTATCTTTCGATGGAAAATTTTTATGAGGTAAATGTGAAAATAAAATTGTGATCTATGCGTTAAATTAAATCAGGCTGCTAGAGAAACAGGAGCACTTAAAGAGGCAAAGGACAAGCTGGAGAAGCGGGTTGAGGAGCTAACATGGCGACTAGATATCGAAAAACATATGAGGGTACCAATTTCTCCCTTCTTTAAAAATATATATGCATTTAAAACTCACATAGTTTAATGTATTTGTATTAAATACAACTAATTGGGATCTGGAATAGAAAATCAGAATAAAGAAAAGTACTCATTTTTTTTAATACATAGAGAAAAGTACTCGTTTGAGAAAGGGCTTCTATGGGACAAATTGGTGATCAAGAAACATCAAATCGGGTTCAATGAATAACCCAGTAATTCAGCAAAATCATACTAAGCACTCAAGTCATATTGGGATTAATTTATTTAACTACCCACATATAACCTCAAGACCAAGGTGATAAATTGAAAATAATGATCTAAACAAACATTTGCAGATTGACCTTGAAGAAGCAAAAGCTCAAGAGATTGCAAAACTTCAATCTGCTTTATCTGAAATGCAAGGGCAATTAGATGAAGCCCACGCAGCCGTTATCAAGGAGAAGGAAGCAGCAAGGATAGCAATTGAACAAGCGCCTCCAGTTATCAAAGAGGTGCCAGTTGTAGATAACACAAAACTCGAGCTAATGACAAGTCGCAATGAGGACTTGGAGGTAACATTCCCTTACCTTCTCTGAAAGTGAAGCCATTTTAAATTGGCAATGGCAGGAACTGATCAAATCACAAAAATTATGCATTCATAGGAGGAATTCATTGCGTTGAAGAAGAGAATTGAAGAGTTAGAAAGAAGAAACTCAGAGATGGAAAATGAAAGTGAAGTCAAGTCAAGAGAGCTAGAAGAATCAAAATCAAGAACATCTCAGCTTCAAGAAACCATAGAAAGGTATGTATTCATAATAGATACTTCACACTCGCACTACTTCACTTGCCATCATATCTGTGCTTGAACAATATATTGACTTTTTTCTCATTTTCCTTCTCAGACTAGAAGTGAATGTGTCTAGCTTGGAATCGAAAACCAAGTTCTACGGCAGCAGGCTTTGGTTTCATCAACAAATGAGGATCTCTCTGAGGAGGTGCAAAGGTTTGTACTCAGAACAAACTTATAAATGTCAACCTTATGAACTTACGAAAAGTACATAATTAAGAGAATATCAAGAATTTGAAGAAAATTAGAAATCAAATTCGTCCAAGTTAATTGGATAGTCCAGCTTACTTATCAAGTAACTAGTAAAAAAGATAATTTTTGTGCTTCCTAATTGTGATTAAGAACAAACATGTGAAGTTTAGTTAAGAAGGGAGAGAAGGGGGGAAGTGTGCTACAACCAAATAGATTGAAGAATATTATAGTAACAGTAAGTAATAACTACAAAGATAATTTTTGTGCTTCCTAATTGTCCTTAGTATGTTTCGTTCTACTTCAATAATTCGATTACTTTATATTCGTTATTGACAAGCGCCATGCAATATAATAAAAAAATGCTTAATTCTTCGTTATACAGGCTTCATAGCAGAATCACAGAGTTGGAGTCCGAGAATGAGTTGCTCCGCAATAAAGCACCAATTATTGTGGAAAAGACAATTGCAGCTGAAAAGACAGAAGTTGCTAGGGTAAACTGATAATCTTAATAACCATAATCAATATGTGAGCTATTTAGGTCTTACAGTTTCCTTTTTGACTACAGAGTTTGGAGAATGGACATCAAGTAGAAGAACTCAAAACTGGAAAAGTGAATGGGTATCAAGCAGAAGAACTCAAAACAGAAAAAGTATTTATATCTTCTTCAGCAAATTTTTTCAAAATTATTATTGTTCAGTACTATAGTATCATGTGATTTCCATAACAAATTGACCACATTCTTGTATCGAAAAGAAAATCAAATCTAATTAGGAAAAATCATTGCAGGAGTCGATCCCCGTTGTAATGCAACTAACAAAGCAGAAATCCCTGACAGACAGGCAACAAGTATGAAATTACAAATTGTCTTTGGATTTTTTGAAGGAGAAGAAGCTAGGAAGTAGAGCATGACTAACATAAACTTTAAAAAGAGGCTTTAGTGAAATGATAATATCATTGATATCTTTCTTTTCTTTTTTTCCTTTTGTACTTTGTGACCAGGAAAATCATGACGTACTCATCAAATGCTTATTGGAAGATAAACGCTTTGACAAGAAAAGACCTGCTGCTGCGTGCATTGTCTATAAAGCACTTCTTCAGTGGAGATCCTTTGAAGCAGACAAGACAAACATATTCGATCGGATTATTCAAGCGATCCGGTCCTCTGTAGAGGTACTTTCCATATTATCATCAAATTTGGATTTCATTGATTGTTTGCAATTATATGAACACCTCAATAAATCTCTTAGGGATTGATTTACTGAAAGAAATAATTATATTGGAATTGCTTACTTAAATTGATGTTGTCAACTAACTAGTTCACAGTTCTGCTCTAGCGATAATCCCTATTTCACTGCGATTTTTTGCGTTCCATATAAGGAATAATCCCAAATTTAACTTCGATATAACAAATTTATTTTCATATCATGCTCCAGAATCAGGAGGATGTCAATGAACTTGGATACTGGCTCTCAACGACATCCACCCTCTTGTTTCTTCTACAAAATACACTCAAAGCAAGCAATAAACAAATGGCCAATTCACAGCGTAGCAGAACATCTCCGACCACTTTGTTTGGAAGAATGGCACAAGTATGCCCCATTTGTTGCAAAGATACAGTTTCGACTAACCAAATAAAATCTATGAATCCCTTACAGTATAATTCACTATATTTCCAGGGTTTCCGATCATCCCCATCAAATATGGGGATTTCAAGTGGGTATAGTGGAATGGTGGGAAAGACAGAAAAGTCAAGAGTAGAAGCAAAGTACCCAGCATTATTGTTCAAGCAACACTTAGCTGCATTTGTGGAGAAAATATATGGAATGATTCGCGATAGTTTGAAGAAAGAGATTAGTCCCTTCCTGAACCTCTGCATACAGGTATTACTTTATTAAACATGATCCTAAAATCTAAGAAAGCAATTTTCTGGCAACTATTGGTTAAAAGTAGATGTTTTCTTGAGAGTATTAAAAAAAATGGAAAAATTTCATGCGTGTGAATGAATCTTCAAATTGCATTAATAGGCACCAAGATCTGCAAGGGCTAGATCCATAAGGGGGTCATCAAAAAGTATGCACGCAAACATTGTCGCAAAGCAACAAGCATCAAGCATACACTGGCAGAGCATAGTAAAGAGCATGGATAGTACTCTGGACGTACTTTGTAGAAATTATGTAAGTACAACTCTTGTCTTCTAATCCTAAAACTAAAGAAGACAAAAGCTCACCAAGTTTGACATTAGCAGGCGCCACCAGTGATCATAAGGAAAATATACAGTCAGGTATTCTCATTCATCAATGTACAACTTTTGAACAGGTAAATACCTTATTAAAATTTACAGCTTCCATCAAATTAAAGATTACATTTCCTAACTGATAATAGACTTCACAACAATCATAACTACGTGTATTTAATTAATAAATAAATTTTTAACCAAGCTAAAGAAGATTCATGTGATTGTTTGCAGTTTATTACTTCGGCGTGAGTGTTGCTCCTTTAGTAATGGAGAATATGTTAAATCTGGTTTGCAAGAATTAGAACAGTGGTGTTCCAGAGCAACAGATGAGGCAAGTTTTTTTACCACATTATTGAAACCAAATGTTTCAAGTAAAATTTAGCAGATTATGATAGACTTACATCATCATGTTTGATCACAGTTTGTTGGATCATCATGGGATGAACTGCAGCACATAAGACAAGCAGTTGGGTTCTTGGTATGAAAGCTTGACTTCACCTCTTAACTTATTTCTAATTTCAACAATATGAGTTTGCTTACAAATTCCATCTATGTTTTCTCTGAGTTCAGGTTTCACTTCAAAAGCCACAGAAATCTTTGGAAGAGATCACAAATGAACTATGCCCGGTAACTTCTAAAAGAATCTAGTTCCACCATATTAAGCTATAATTTTAGTTCCATTACCGTACATAATGCCTGTGCTAAAGCTAAGATAAACATTGCAGGTATTAAGCATTCCACAGATCTACCGGATCGGAACCATGTTCTGGGATGACAAATATGGAACCCAAGGACTATCTCCAGATGTACGTGTTTCTTAACTAATTTATTTATTTTTTCACTTCCCAACCAAACTTTTATTGCTATATCCAATGCTTATCTCACTTAGTATATGGATTAAACTACTCCAATCCAACCAAAACTGAATGGTTTCAGGTGGGTTAAAGCAATTGCATAATGCATAAATTCCAACTTCAATTGACAGATTTACGGATGCATCAACACAAAATTAGCTTGAGCAAACCAATTGCAGTGCGTGAACCAACCTAATTAAGTTTCTTGAAAATTGGTACTTTTTTTGCAAAATAAGCACACAATATTAGCCTGAAACTCAAAAACGATAATCTCCTTAAAAAAAGATTCAATTTATGATCGTAGTCTAAACCAGCATAATCTTAGTGGGTCAATTTAATTTAATGTTGTGCATCTGTTATCAATAGCCCAACCAGTGTAGTCGACTCCTCATCCGAAAATTGTCTTGTCGGTCCTGGGACCCAAATCCAAATTGATCAACCTGAATCATGGCGTCCAAAAGAAAAGGAAAGAAGGGAAAAAAGGGTAGCCACCATATTTTTCTGTCATTAAAGTAGTTCGACATACGGCAGCCATCGAGATGTTCTTACCGATTTCCCCATTTTTCCCATTAGAAATACGAGATCATTGATTATAAAAGTTGAAAATAATGCATGCAATAAGCCAACACACTCTTAGGTTTCTTGCACGTACTCCCAAGTCCCAACACCAAGGTGTAAACTTTTTCACTTGAAAAATTAGAAGTTTGAGAACAATTACATATTTATATATATTTGCATGCATATGAAAATCTAAGGGCAACTAGCAGTCTAATGGAGTTTAACTTCAAATTGTAATTTCTTCTCTCAGGTAATTGGAAAGATGAGAACGTTGATGACAGAAGACTCAATCAACATGCCAAATAACTCCTTCTTGCTTGATGTTGATTCAAGGTAACCAACAATGTTTAAAGTAAAACATTTTCATCCATGACCACAATCAAATATCTGACTACTTGCATATGAAATTACAGCATACCTTTCTCCATGGATGAGATATCGAGATCATTTCTCGACATCAGCCTATCCGATGTAGATCCGCCTCTGCTCCTCCGCCAGAACTCTGAGTTCCATTTCCTGTTCCAACACACGGATTGAAGAAAGAGCATACTTTTTTTTAATTCTTTTTCTTTTTTACACAGGAAAGAAAAATGAAAATTTGTTGTGCAATTCTTTTTCCACAATTTTTTTCGCGGGTTTGTGAGTATTGGAATGTAAAGTTTTCCCTTTTTGTTTCATTCAATAACTGTTTACCCTTGATAAGGCATTGAAGAGTGACTTTGTTGTGAAGATGAGATTTCGAGGTGTCAATTGAAAAGAAAGAGAAGTGATTATTGTTTGTTAGTAGCTCTGTGTATTCTAACAAGTCATAATTCAAAACCCTAACTGACGACTCTACGATTTGTAAGCACAAATCCAAGCCAAAAAGTTCATTGCTGAGAAGTGAAACAATTACAGATTTAGAAGCTTAAATCAAGCGAAACCCTAAAAGAAATTGAGAAATTTTACCTGTCGCGAGACGCAGAGCGAATGCTATCACCTAAAGAGAGAGAGGAGAGGCGATTATTTGAGAAAATTTCTTCGTTTAAGCATTTTCTTTGGAGTACGAAAACTACCCTCGTCGCAATCGCGTATTAACTGATACTTCACTTTTGAAACGGCATTTGGCGTGCAATAGTTTACGAGGACTACTTTATTAGCCTTTTTTGTTAAGAGTGACGGATTTTTTTTTTTTGAACTTTACATATCAGTACTACTGACCAAGGCACAGTTGGTGTTGGATGTGGAGCGACGGTTGCATGTTTGATGGATTTTAGTGTAGCAGGTAGGAGTGTTTTCTAGACTACTCCATTTAATCGTAGGTACATATATATTTTGAAAATATCAAAAATATCAAAGCCCAATACTTGCGATATGAAATAAAACTCATAAACTCCTTATTAATTGTTAATAATATATATTCAGGTACGGTTACTTGGGTGGGACGTCCAGAGATCAAGCTCCATAATAGGCGATTTGTGGTTAATTTATTTCTTATCAATAATATATAGTAAGTAAAAAAAAAAACAATAATATATATTCATGTAATGGAATGAATTAGGAACGTCAAAGTAATGTAACTTGATCACTGGAAAAAGCCCAAGAGAAAACAATATATCAGTACCGTTGCATCAAACCGATTTTCCATAAAATCGTATTTCAGTTCAAGAACTAGGTTCATTTATTTTTTGAGAAAAATATGAAGGAAGATTAATGGCGTCGCCGGAAGTTGAACCGGAGTCCTTCTGTGTGATAGACTGACGTTATAACCAACTACACAACGATACCTTGTTGATTAAAATCGGGACTTAATTTATTACCCCATAAAAACTCATTTTTGTCAACTCTTCAATCCACATCATGGAGAGAGGAGAAAGCTGTAGGAAAAAATTTTCATGAACATTTACTTGAGAATTTTTTTTTTAAATGTTCTTTTCTTATGAATTTTTATTTTTACTTTTTTTTTTTTTTTTTTGCAAATCAAACAAGATTTTAGTTTTCAAATCTTGTTATAAAGTCAAGAGAAAACAAGATATGTCTTTGGCACACAAAAGCATAAGTCTTCTTACTGAAGGGGATATTTAGATGGCCGCCTCTTCTTTTCTCCAAAATCCTAAAAAAAAATTTCTTGATTCACTTTTGTGATTTTTGTTTTCGAACCACCGTCGATCCTCATCTTCGATCGGCGATGGTTCCAATCAAATCCCTTTTACATTTTGTTCATACAATAACCAACATATCTAATTGGATTTGTAGAGATTGATTCATCTTTATTGCGGTGCATCTTCATCAACGGTGCGGTGCTGGATTTATGCGGCGCTGGATTGATCTTGTCTTTAATTTTATTTTATAGTTAGTTTTTTTCTCTAGTTGGAAGTATTTGATTTTGTCTTCACCTTGTTGAGAATTTTTATGTTTTCTTTTCCTTCTTGGGAAATTTTGTTATTCGTTTTGTGGTTTTAGCAGTTTTGTGTATTGTCATGAGTTTCAATGTTGAAGAGAGCATCGATTGTTAAACTGTTTCAATTTCGCATTTACAGCCAAATTAATGGCAGTTCGTTTGAACAAATAGAATTAGCGAATCAATGTATTTGATTCTATGTCTGGTCCCGATATTGTATTGAACCATGAATGATTAATGAAACTTCTCTTCAAAAAAAAAATAAAATAAAATAAAAATAGAAGTCTTCTTATAATCAAATTGAGCAAAATAGTTGAAGATCACATTTATATATGATTTTTATTCGGTTTCGCACATTCTTCCATTTATTAACGAAAGATTCAAAGTAATAAAAAAAAAAGGAAACTTGATTACTTTTGACGAAAAAAAAAAAAAAAAAAAACCCCTTGATTCCCAATCGGGTCCATACCAAACATATCATAATATCTTATTTTATTTTTTTGCAAGCTAGCATATATATATATCAGAGCCCGGCCAAGCAGTGGCCGGTGGGGCAACAGATCTAAGGGCCCCCACTTTTTAATTTTTTTTATATATATAACCCTTTTAAATATATTGTATATATATATATATATGAAATAAACTTATATTTATTAAGAAATTAAAAATGAAGTTGAGCAAACGCAAGTGACCCAAAGTGGGCACGCACTTTTGGTTGTCTTTTAGATACACATCGATTTTTGTGCGCACTCACATCGATACATAAAATTAATGAACATCCGCAAGTGCATGTTCATTTTGCGTCCCAATTTAAATCAACATAATTATTTCCTTAATTATATATGTACCGCATTAGTAAGAGCATCTCCAATGGGTCATGAATTAGGGTGAGAATTGATCAACTTAGGACACAATCCACATCCAACCAAAAAATGCTCTCTAATGGAACCATAGATTGATAATGTCTAAGTGATGTGATGGAGAATCTAAATAGAGGGTGTCTACCTCAATGTCTACTTCTAGACACTGTGGTAAACATCCTTTCCACTGCCACGTCATCACTTTTAGTTAGAGACATAAAGAAAAAGACATGATAGCCCTCAAAGAAAAAACAAAAAGACAAAATAAAAGGCATTATCCATATGAAGACAAAAGAAAAGTTACAATCCATTGTCCAAATCCACATTACCATTGGAGATCATTTTGAAATTTGAATGTTTATCTAGTGCCATATAAGATAGATATCCTCCCCACATCCATGATTTGACACCAATCCATGCTCTAAATCCACATTACGATTAGAGATGCTCTAACTACTATACCATCCAAAACTATAAGTCGTTTTTGCTTGAGCACACTAATTAAGATAGCTTTATTTATTGGTTTCATTTACATATCTACCCTTTGACTCATAATGAGTTCATGGGAGAAAGATTTTATATAATTGTAATAAATGTTTGAGTTGTATAAGGGTACAATGAGTAAAAGAGCAATAAATACTTTCTCGAATCCTTAAAATGACTTATAATTTTGGAAGGATTCTTTTTCCAAAATGACTTATAATAAGGGCATCTCCAATGGGACCATGGATTGGGGTGGAAGTGGATCCACCTAGGATAAAATCCACATCCAACTAAAAAAATGTTCTCCAATGGAACTATGGATTAATAATGTCCATCATATGTGGCATGGAATCAACGTGGATAGTGTCTACTACAATGTCTACTTCTAGACATTGTGGTAGGCCACGTCGGACAAATGGATTTTTTTAAATATTTTTTTATTTGTTTCAGACCTTTATTAATATAATGAAAATTGAAAATAAAAAGTGACAACTCATCAATCGATAGTCTAAATCCATTGTCCATTGGAGACCATTTTGGGAGGTAAATGTCTATTTAGTGCAACATATGATAGACATCTCTCCACATCCATGATGTGGTACCAACCATGGTCTAAATCCACATTACCATTGGAGATGCTCTAATGGATGGAGGGAGTATTTTAGAAGTGCATGATGATAGAAAATATCTTGCACGCATCAAAGAACCATCATATAATACTTTGGAAACTTTCTTTATACATTTTAATATCTATAAGTAAAATTAATTTGATTAAAATTTTAAATTAAAAGCTTATAAATGAAAAAATAAATATAATCTACGAAAACTCATAACTTGTTTTTGTTAAGCCTAAAAAAAACTTGTTTTTGTTTTCTTCATTTTCTTTAACTCCCTTACACAAGCACACTAGACCACTAGTTTAATTAGCTTATCAATTTCTTTTATCCAACAATTGATTTAATAATTTGGTGACCACGACTTTAATGGTGTATCTTGCTTTCAATTCAAAATTATTTTAAAGTCATCACTAATTTAGTTTTTTTTTATCTTAGATTATTAATATCATGTATTTCACGGAAAGAAGCTACAATGTATTCAAAAAGAATTATATTAAATAACCCAAAAAAATATTATTTTACTATCTAAAAAAAATTTGTTGCTGCATAGTATATGAAAATGAAGAGGCCCCATTTTATAACTTTTCCCTGGGGCCCCTAATACTTTGAACCGGCCCTGATATATATCATAATATTGAACACTCAATTAATTTGCTTAAGCTAGCTTATAATCCAGTTTATAAGTTAGTTTAACAAAAAGTTGTATTTGGTTGATAGCTATAACGACCCAATGTTTACTAATCACATTTATTCAGAAATTTTGGATTAGGTTCAGGACACGCCTGACTAGGTATAGTAGTTATATTTTTCTAATTGATTGCCTTCTTACGATGTATCTTATTAAATATTTCATCATTCATCGAATGTTTGTATTTACTTTGTTATGTCGTGTAAGACTATGTGACAGGTCTTCGCTTCGAAAAGCGTGTCGATACAGGTAATGGGTAGGCAAAGTATGGGTACAATGAATCTAGACTATTCTAAATAGACTAATATGAGTATAGTCTAAAGTAAATGTGACATTTAATGATAATAAAACCATAGTCTGAGTCAATTAAATCGAGAACGCAATAATTTACACATCTCGAGATGCGTGCCGAGACGCGGGGCACTGGGTAGCGGGGTAGTCATGGGTTAGTGGGACTACTAATGTGTCAACAATGAGACTAAATACACTAACCACATGAATTTAAATGTCTAAGCTTGTAAATTTAATTGATATGGATTAATGGGACTATAGTTTGGACAAACAAATTGAGGAACCTAGATTTTCCTATTGATGTTGAAGATGTGTAGGAATCATAGATTAAATAGTAACAAGTTAGTGGAGGCATGCATTCTTTATGTGAGACAAGTGACATTGAGAGATGACACATGTTCTACTAATTAACTTAGTCAAATTAAAGATTTGCTTAATTAATTCACATATTAATCTAAGTATATAAAAGACAAACTTTGATTTTCATGCGAACAAGAGAAGAAAAAATTCATAATTTTTTAAAGTAAAGAGAGTAAGAGTGTGGTGAAGTCTTGGGACTTCAAGAGGACCAAAGCTAGAAGGATTAAACTACAAAGAATCAAACGATAGGTAAAAACTTTTACTCGTTCAATTTGATTTCGATAAAATGCTTACATGCATGACCATGAAGTGTTAAATGGTTTTGACTTGCTAATTTCATGTTTTTCTAAGGTTGAAGATGAATCATATACATGTCATATAACTTTGGTTTTAAAAGCATTAAGCCAAACTTGCTAGTCGAACTAATTATATTCATGAAAAATTGGCCAAATTTTGCAAGGGCATAACTCCCTCAATACTTATTGGATTAGGCTGATCTTTAAGTATGTTGTTGTTGGGTATGTTAGATGACTTATTACCAAAAATCACGATTTTTGGAGCTATATATTGGGAGAAATGATTTTTAAAATCTTGCTGGTTGAATTGTTTCAAATTTGAGCTGTTTTGGTAGAATTGTGATATCTCTTTCGTTTTAAGTCAGAATTTTGCAAACCAAACCTTTTCGGAAATCTAAGACATAGACCAACAACTTTTTCCCTAGGAAGTTTTTGAGATTCGAACGTTTTCATGACCAAAAATGCACTGTAACATAGGACCGAAATTGAAACTTTATTTAATAATTAGGGGCTGATTTGGGAAAATCAACTTAAAACCCATTCAACTAATATGAATAATTAATAAACACACTTAATTGATTTCAGGGGACTGAGGGAACGTAGCTCGAGTACCAGAAGTGAGTTGGGGTTAGATTCAAAAAATCGGGGAAATGTGAGCGCGTATTTGAGGTGTGCAAAACCCACGGGAATGCTTAACGAAATTCAACTCATTTTACGATTGTATTTATCTATTGTTGATTATTTTATTTCATTGATTTATGCTATAGAACTATTGTTTATACTGATTTTATTGGTTGAGTGGTTTTCCAGGGTTATTATGTAGGACTTATAAGATGAAGATGGTTAGATAGGAAAACATGAAACCTGGTGGATTGCAACCCGAGCTATTAGTTCGGTGCATGGGACGGTGGGTTATGGGTCTAGACCGACCACCGAGAAACTATCGAGGTTTAGTCATCTTAGAGAGCTTAGTTACGTCGAGGTTACTGAAGTTACTACGCTTGTTAAATCATCATTGTTAAACCGCAAGTTACTTTTGATTTATTTGTGATTTACATTCCTGTTTACTTATTTAACTACTGTTGGTTTTTAATTATTTACCTGCTGCTCTGGTTTTGTAATACTCTACATTCATGCAAGTAATTCTTTTTTTACTGCAGATGTAATACTTGCATATCTCATAGTTTATACTTGGTTTCCAGTTGAATATTGTGTGGACTTCTCGTGGGATTTTACTCACTAAGTTCGTTATCATTTTTGTTGGATGACTGAGTGTAGATCCTTGTACGAGTAGAGGCAAGGGGATTTTTACTGACTATCTTGGACTTGTCAGCTATCGAGGACATACTTGTAGGTGCTTATTTTGATATTTAACCTTACTTTGGGTTATTTCGGGGACTTGAGAGACACTAGTACATATATATATATATATATATCTAATTTTGATTATCTTGTCACCTTATGTACATGGTATTTTATTTTTTGGTTTTCTATATATATATATATATATATATATGCATGTTTACCATTACTTTAAAGTCTTTCGCCTACCAGTACACAGGCTTCGTCAGTGTGACAGCCCAACCCTACAAATCGGGCACTGCCCATTACTAGGCCTCCATTAACCCCAGGTAAATTAGTTCGAAGTTAATAAAGGCCTAGTCAGCCTCACAAACAGGTCTTCAGTACCTAATAGTCTACATAACATAGTATATATATAATCATATGTAGCGAAATTTAAATAAGACAAAAAACCAATAACAAATGAATTAAACACACAACGAGTTCTACGTATGGAAGCTAGAATGTGGAAACCCCTTACAATGGATACAATGTACAAATTATGGTGAAGAAAGGAAATACATGTATCTCTCAACCCAAATACCCATTTATAAAATATAATAAATGCAATACAGATACATCAAATGACCTACGTATGCCGCACATCGATGTTTTCGAGCTCAGAGATTATGTCTGCAATTGTCACCAAAAGCGGAGACAATCCCAGTGAGTAAATCTAGAAGAAGTTTAATATTAATTCAGATTAAACAATAAATAAGTCTATAAATCATGCTGCAAAGAAATAAAGTGCTGAAAAGAAACAACAAACTGAACAAACTGCAATGGTCGACGATAGAGACTAAGTGACCCGGAAGCAAAGGATAGGTGCCTAAGTGGTCTTGACACTCTACACGTGGGCTCAAAGTCACGTGACTACGGGTAAGTGTCAAATACTGGTACGATGGGACCAAGTATGCTTCAACCGCACCTAATCCGTTCGACACTATAGGCTCACTTGAGCCGCGGCCCGAGAAAAATTCCAATGGGAGCCACAATCACAACCGGATGCTCAGCCGCAATGAAATCATTGAAGTCATGTGAGGAGCCACGACACATGGTGGATGCTCACTAAGAGGATTTAGTCTCGTCTAGGAGCCACGAGCGTGACTCAGATGCTCAACCCACGAGTAAACAACGACTAAATTCGACCACTTTAGACCCTAGGTCACTCGGTAAAGAAGTAGAGTCCAACGATAGGTATCATTTCCATCAAAATATGCAAGAAAATGGACAAGAATTAATATTTAATTTCTTACTTGTTTACTTACCACCAATCACGTCAATACCTTGCCCGAATGTCGAATACTCACTACCGTTCTTGCGTTCGGCACGTCCAAACTCCTTAAATCATTTAATTGTCTTTGATTATTATCATTTCTAAAATTCATTCACATTTTATTTAAGTTACACATTCATTACGAGGTTGATCTCAGTATGCGTAAGTTCTTGCAGGCTTATCGAGATAATTCTCATTTTCGATAATTACTTATTTAGTTCTATTTTCTTTCTATTTGTCTTAATTTCCAAAAAAATTGGTAACTTTCACAAGTTGTGAGCACATTGATCGCGTCTTGGGTCGGACCACATTAGCTAAGTCTCAACTCGACCAGTTTTCTCATATTTGGCATTTATTATTACTGACCAATTGATTATATAATTTTTATTTATTATTTCTTTTAAAAGATCACACTGTATATATAAAATGTGTGTCATATACCTATATGTGTATATATCATATACATTATATAAATAGATATATATACACACACGCGCGTTTATATACACACATATTTACATATAAATATATACATTTTATTTTTACTTGTAATCTTATTTTTTTAATTTTAAAAAAAAAAATCCGCGCGCATCTCGAAAATCTATCTACGCATAACACCTTGACACGCATCTCGAGACGACTCAAAATCATCATTAACCCAACACGAATCTCAAGACAATCCCATAAGTCTCACAATCACGGCATGACACGCATCCTGAGGCACACATATACACTAAACTCACCCATATTACACTAGTCACACCCCACCATATTCATCAAAATGATAAAATAACCCTTTTACTTAGGCGATGGGTGGGTCGTTGCGAGGAGGTCGTGAAGGGAGGCCGAGAGTGGGTCGGCGAGAGTGAGAGGGAGGCCGCAAGATGGACGCTAAAGAGGGACGCTAGAGGGCGATAGGAACGTCGTGGGTGAGGGACATCGAGGGAGGCCGTGAGCTCCAAAAGGAGGGGAGGAGCCGACTTCAACAGAGATGGATGGATGAGGAAGAAGACCAAGGTGAGAGGGAGTGAAGAGTTAGAGATTTCCTTTGTTTTTCTTTGGTTTGGAGATGAAAGTGAGAAAGAGGGAGAGAGCACGATGATGTGTCAAAAATTGAGTGTTTAAGTGTGAGAGTAACTTTTTTTACTTTTCTTGTTTGAGTTTTGTGCCACTTGTCACTCACATATTTTTTCACACCAACTTTTAAACTACACCCAACTATACAATATCACCTCAATTTTCTTAGCACCAATCCTTACTACTTCAACTTAGACTTATTTAAATTCACTTTCTTATTGTCTAACTCTCTATTTTCTCGCCCGTCTCGACACGTTTTTCGAGAAACCGTTGGTTGCAAAATCTCAGCTAATTCTTTATGTTCATTTCAAACCCGATAATTTCCTTAGGGTTTCTCTCTCTTATTAATCTCGTCAATAAGTTTGTACCCACTCACTCTCTGTCATGCAAATCGAAGTACATGTCATACGTTCTAAGGCAAACTCTCACTGCGAATTTGACAATATAAACCAATTTAATCTTACGCCACATGTATAATGATATAAATAACATCACAGTAGGCACATCAAACACAATATATATATATATATATATATATGTGTATACATTTGATCACGTCGACTGATCACAACTATCGGTTGGGTTTTGTACCACTTTTGATTCGCGATAAGCAATTAATTAATGAATTTAAAATACGGGTCATTACAGTCAATGGGCAGTAGATCAGTCTGACTGTGTTTTGAGTGTGGATTGATAGGGCATCTAAAGAAAGATTGTCCAAAGTTGAATCAGGGACAAACTTCTTCATCCTGAGTTTAGTCTAAACCTATGTCCAATGAACATGCTCAAGTCATTGCTGATCCAAATGTGAACGACAATAGAAATCTAATATAAGGTATTATTTCTATTTGTGGTCATCCTATAAAAGTTTTAATTGATCCGAGTTCTACTATTTAATTTTTTTCTACCCGAATGGTTGATAAGTTGCATTTGACTCTAATGAGATTCAACATACATTTAATTCTCAGTACTACAGCTGGGGACAAGGTATATCCACATTTTATATGTGAAAGGTATATAATGGAGATTGCAGGACATGAGATAGCTGATGCTCTTCATGTCTTAGAGTTCTTAGAGTTTGATGCACTCTTAGGAATGGGTTGGCTTGCCGCATATCATGCACACTTGGACTGTTTCCATAAGACGATATATTTCTACATTCCAAGTTGTCCAATGTTTACTTATACGTGGGCTATGACTGATTTGCCAGCGACTATAGGTTAGGGTTGCCGCTAGTCAAGAAATGTAAATTCTTGCCGGAATGGTTAGTATAGAGGCAAGAGTTCAGCCAAAGTTGGAAGATTTCTGTGGTGTATGACTTTTCATATGTTTTCCCCAATGATTTACTTGGCTTACCACCACCATGAGAGATTAATTTTATTATTGATTTAGTTCCTAGAACTAAGCTAATTTCCATTCCGCCGTATAAGATGGCTAAGCCTGAGCTTGCAAGGTTGCAGAAACAGTTGCAATAGCTCATTGATAAAGGATTCATACATCCTAGTAAGTCTTCTTGGGGCGCACAGTTTTTTTGTGAAGAAGGACATAAGCCTCATAATGTGTATTGATTACTGACATTTGAACCGAGTGATGATCATAAGACGACCCCAGCCTACAAACTAGGCCATACCCGGCCTAAGTCTATGTAGACTCTCGGTCAACCCCGTGAAATCAACGCATGCCTAGTCAGCCTCTTTTCTATGTAATTTGATCATTAATTGATTATTAAGTTTTTATTTACTTTAAATAAGTCTTAACAAATTTCAATGGAAGTTAGTCAATTTAAAACAATTTAAACAATTAATGACTAAGAATTGGGACAATCCTAATGTGGAAATCCTGCAAAAATAGATTTCGTGTATATGCATGAAGTGAGAATCAGTACAATATGATGATCAAGTCATCATATACATGTATCTCGAGTTTCACAACCCATAATATCCCAAAATATAACAAGAAACATCAAGTGTAGTTCATATTTACATCTAAAATATCAAAAAGAACCTACGGTAGTAGTAGAGAAGAGCCGACTCTGAGGGAAGCTTAGAGATAATCGATGATCACATACTCCTTACCTCTACTTCTAGAGGGACCTACTATAACAACCCTTGTCCTCATTAAGGAATCATTCAGCTCGAAACTTGGATTAAGCCCTAGTAAACCTGCCAGACTTAACCCATACCAGAAGCCTAACCTTCAGTACCTAATAAACACAACCTGTATATCTCGAGAAAATCAATGTAAGTAAAAATAAAGAGCAGCGGAAGACTTAAACATCAAAGTTTTCTAAAATAAGATAAAACAAAAGAGATACACGATCCCATCCCTGTGATAATAATTATAGTACTATATCAAAACCTCAAACATTATATAAACAACTCGAGTCTCACACATATAAAGAAAGGACAGCTACACTCCTAAGCTTTGCCCTTTTCCTTATCTTGAATGTTAGCTGAGGTGCCTGAGATTGTTGAAAAGGGGAGTGAGCATTCAACAGGCTTAGTAAATGGAATTCCACTTAGACCATCCATTATCCACTATTACCTCATTTGAAATAACTAAATGAATAATAATAGCTACAAAAGGTAATAACATAAGTAGATAAACAATAGATAGAGTGAGATGCATATCAACAAGTAAAATTAGTTAATGTAGTTGCAATCATTTGAAAAGAAGTTAGAAAATAAGGACTGAAAACTAACTTACGCAATAATACCAAAACCTGACCCACACAGTGGCCACTATGTGGTCCCAATAATGTATTACAGCTTAAGTTAGCTCTCCAATATCCCTAGTGATATCTTAATCATTATGTGAACCCTAGTAAAGGCGGATTTACACTGAATCCCAACAGAACTCTTTGCGGGAGCTTCGTCATAGACCTATCTTGCAGATTCGTTTATATGTTTGTAAAACATAGATTCCAAGTACAAAACCCTAAAACCCAGTCCATAAGCAATATGAAACTAAATATAACTATAGACATGTCATAAAGGATAAACTAAGTGATTCCCACTTACCTCGATCGCACTTCCTAGTTTTTCTGACTTTATCTAAGTCCTAAACGTCTTGATTTGTTTTCCTCAGATTAAGGACCTAAAACCAACCAATTGGTAATAATTCATAACTTATTAATAATTTTTAAAGAATCCTAAAACTTGTTGCGCGCTAATGATTTCATTAGCGCGCTAAGTGCGAGTTAGCGCGTTTAGGTCTCAGCATTAGCGCGCTAATTGCATATCTCGATGCCTTTTTTTTTTACAAACTGGAAAACACACTTTAATTTGAATTCTTGATCTATTTTGGACCCTTGGATCCCTAGAACGGTCATAAACTGTCAAGATGGAATACCTAACACTATAAAACCACCAAGAACATGGTTTTGTCAAGAGAAGGAAGAAACACACTCAAAAACTCAAAATCTACAAAGAGAAGAACTTTGATTTTTGTGAAGAAGCAAAAGGAGATCTTTGTGGTCGTTCTTTAGTTCTCTAATCCAAAGACTTTTGAGGCTTTAAAAGGAGTACAAGAATCTCTTCAAAGTGATCTCTTTTGTCATTCTCTTGGTTGTAAGAAAATTCTAGATCTAAAATCTTACTTGTGCTTAATCTACATATTTTTGTGTGTTTGATTCAAAAATCATTTTGGTGTGTGTTTGAACATCTTCTCTGGGTTTTTGCACTGAAATATACTTTATCAAACCCTAAGATTGATTTGAACAAAAGTGTTGCACTTAAACTTGATTCTTGTTAAACTTTTGTTCTTAGACTTGAAATCGGTTTTCTACAAATATAATAAGTTTTTGAAACGATTTCAGATTTGGGATTTGCAACAAAATCGGTGACATATTTGCATATTCCATTTATACTCACACTTGCATGCATAAGAGTTGTTAGGCTCTAGGTGGCTTGCTAGTGTTTGAATTTGATACCACTTTTGTTGTAAAGTGTATCTCTTTATTTTCCAGCAAAATTATTGTATTTGAATGATTGTAAGACTTAGTGGAATCTAAGTCAAAGGGAAGACCTAGTTGAGACTAGGCACAAATCCTAGTTGCGGCTAGGTGGGAAGTCCTAATTGTAATTAGGCACTCTAGGCTTGTATGCTTAGGTTGTAACACTTATTTGCAATATAAGTGGGGGTTAAAAATCCTAACCTAGGGCAATAACTAACCCAATTCACCCCCTCTCTCCCGAAGTTTTAGCTAAAACTCTCAACCTTAATGCGCTAGGGCTGTTTTTAATAGTAGTAGCCCCACTTATGTTTTATGATAGTATTGAATTGCCTCTTTAAACCCTTTCAAATCACCTCATTACGTCTAAACAACCCCTTAGGAGGTATTATACATGTATAAATGGTCCAATAAGATTAAACACCAATTAAACATGAGATCAAGCCAAGTTTCCTTCTCATTTTGAGCATAAAGATGAAGAACTCAAACATAAACATGGTACAATAGTGATGGTCTATTTACATAACTCCTTTTATCATTGAAATAGGTTCAAATGAACCCATTATACTCATTAAACACCTCAGTAGTTCAACTAATGTTGTCCTAACCATAACCCATCATTTTCATAAATGAAACATACATACATGTGTGACAGTTTTTAAGGACAACATGGAGACTTATTTTTTCCAATTAATTGGGTTCTAGTGAACCCATTAGAGCCTCCAAATGGTTCAACAACCATAGCCATAGATGTCCCAACTAAAATCCTACTTAAACCTTTAAAAACCAAAGAAGAGATGAGAGGGTTAAAGTGAAAATTGAGAAAGAGAGAGCTAAGAGAGCTCACCAAGTGTAGAAGAAACTCTTAAATTTGATGAACAACAACCACTTCAATCACTCCTTTCTCACTTCTTCTCTCATTGATCACTTTCACTTTTTTTTGATCGATTGATCAAAGCAATCTTTTCTTGCCTAGTTATTTAAGTTATGACCAACTTAAAGAGTTGCCATCACATGCTTCCATGTATGGCCACCTCATCCTCTCTCCTCATTTATTAAATCATCCTCTAGATATCCATGCACACAAATTAAGGTAGATCATGTGTCCAGTCACTTAAAGTGACATACATGCTAATTTGACTCACATCACTATCACACACGTATCTCGAAGCCTATCAAAGGGTTTAAGATTTTCTTTTAATATAACTTAATATAACTTTGTTTTTTATTTGTTTTGCACACCAAAGAAACACCAAACAACACACAAACGCACATGCACGCTAATCTAGATAAGCCGAGCTTAATCACGAGTCTAACTCGGGTTAATTAGCATTCAGATTAGTGTTAATCACTAGGTTAAGGACATGAGTCATTACACCTGCAATTGTCACCAGTGACGGAGATGATCCCAATGAGTAAATCTAGTAGAAACTCAACAATATTTCAAGATAATAAATGATAAGTCTATAAATCATGAATGAAATGAAAGAAATAGTAAATAAAGTAGTAAAGTGCATTATAGACAGACTAGGACAATCAACGATAGGTACCAAGAGGCTCGTAAGCAAATGATATGGAGAAAGTGGTATAAATACTCTACACCGACAAAAGGTGTAAGTGCGGAAGTTGGTATCGTGGACCAAAGTCTCACAAGCCATACCAATTCATTCGGCATCGCCAGCTTTACCGAAGCTGTAGTCTGAGAGAGTTCCAAAGGAGGCCATATTGACCCTAGATGCCTGCTACTTATGGAACTTGAATGCCAATTGAGGAGCCATAGTGACCCTGGATGCTCGCATCAAAAGGCTTCAGACTCGGGAGGATCCGAGGGAGCTACCTAGACGCTCAACTTATAAGTGATCATTGTCAACTAGGCCTAACCATTCAAACACCTAAGCCACTTGGTAGGGATTTAGAGTCCAACAATTTTAGCTTATCATTATAAAAATAAAAAAAGAAAGTGAAAGGAAATAGTATTGATTTTCTGAGTGATTTACTTACCTTAACAAATAATAATGTCTTAGCTAAACACGACTCCCACATGTCCGTACTTCACTCCTGATACCCGAAACTAACGCTCTAGGCCCCTGGTACCTATTAGAGTTCATTAGGTATATGTTAGAGCTTATTTAAGTTTAACTATCCAGTTCATTATAATACATTCCATTATTTGCCTCAATGTCTTTTCTACTTAACTTAGACAAAATCTCAACTTCAATGTGTCGTAAACAAGTTTAAGCTAAATCCTAAGGCTTGATGCGAAGGGATAACCCCAAGAGAACACTTTTATTCATTTTAAATACTCATTTGACACTTAACTTGGTCAAAATGCCTAAACTTGGCATTACAAAGTTGTAGTCATTTTTCCTATTATTTTTAAGTGCTATTGAATCATCAAAACCCATTGAAAATCATTTCAAGTTGGTTTAATGCATTGGTTTGCAAAATAGTCCCTTAGAGGCCTTCAAATAATTTCCAAAAACTTGGTTGGCTAAAACACTCATAGAAATCCCCAAAGTCCTCGGTGTTGATTCATTGAAGTCTACTAACTTAAAACCAAGGTTTTCGAGTACCGAAATCTCATTATTATGATCAAGAACCAAATCTGAGACTCTAAGTAAAACTTTAAGTCCTTATTTGTAAATTTTGATCTCTTATTCAAAGCATGACTTGAAAACTAAGTTAGACACACCGAAAAACAACAGAATTTGGTGTACACTTTTAATATGATTCAAAAACACATCTTGAAAATCTTGGTTCAATACCGACATCATTTGATGCCCAAAATACCTTAACTAAAAAATTAGCTCATTAAGTAAGTTAATTTCGCCTATTTTTAAACCCATTTGAAAACCCATTCAAAACACCTCAGAATCACTTGAAACTCTTGGAGAACCTAACTTATAGTATTTCAAATTATTATAGAGATTTCGATTATTTTTGGACTAGTGGAGGCCCTAAGAAGATGTCCCGACATCCAAACACTTAGAAAAGAAATTATCTCCACAGACAAATACTGAATTTCAATATATTTTTGATAAATATGATAACTCAATTTTTAAGAGATACTGATGTTAAAATTCTCTTCTATGTATTAGCTTTCTGAAATGGTAAAGTACGCTCAAATCCGACTAAAATTAAGAGAGTTATGCTCAAAATGCTAAAACAACTCACTTTGATAGGGTTTTGGACCAACAGTATAAAAAAATTCATACCTCTCATATCACACATCCAGATAACGTGATTTTTGGTGAGAAGTTTATCCAAATATCCATGAATAACTTATAAAAAAATTAGTCAATTCTGAGAATAAATGAATGATTTATGCTATCTATAATTCCAACTATAATCTTTGCATTTTATCAAACATGTACTATTCATGAATAACAAAATTCATAATGCATGGTTCAAACCTATTGATTTATGTCCAACATTAACACTTAATATAAGACATCATTGAACATCAATATAGGAGTAGAAGCTCAAAGATTAAACACCTAATTACACAAGAAAATCAGTACATTCTTTCATTTAATCAAAATCCCCAATTCTTGAGCCAAAATATAAGTTTTTTTATGAACATGAGAGAAACCTTGATTTTTTTATTCATAATCATCTCATAACATTAGGGAATTCATCAAACTTGACAAAATTCTAGCACTAGAATAACTTAAAGAACCTCAAATCATGACAATGTACAACGGTTTGATACTTGTGAAAACTCAAGCTCCTTGAAATCCTTAGCTCCAACTCCACATTTCCTTTGATTTTCTATCTTTATAACTAACCAAACCCCTCTCTTTTCTATCCAAACCTAGCTGAAATGTTTTATGTTCATGCATGATGTAGAGATAAAGTTGGTCTTTTATACTTCAACTTTTTGAAACCTGGCCTTTAGATTACCCTAGTTTCATTTGACCCATCAAATCTCTTGATATATATATCCATAGTTGGTGTTAGTTCCCAAATGCATACCATAGGATCCATTATGGCTCATTTAGATCCCCACATGGATACATCACTAGATAAATCAATGTACTAAGAGTTTGGTCTCCATCCAAGTTTCCAACAATTCATGTTTTTGATAATCCATAAAGACTATATGGTATGTATTAAGTAAATATGTTCCATGAAATTCATTTAATGAGTTAGGTACCATAATAATATGGATATTTTTTCACCTTTAGGCTTAATTTATATGCCTAAGCCCAATCACTCACTAAGGAAATTTATAACTTTCCAATTTTTCTAGACTTGGGCCTTATTGAAATGAAGCACATAGACTTTATTAATTACATCCTAAATTCTTTTGAGACTCACTACATAGTTTAGATGACTAGTTAGAGTCTAAGTAAGTGAATTAAGTCATGAACCTAAACCCAAGTTCTCAATCCACTCGATCGTCCCCCGCATACCCATCTCAAGGTAACTTGGCGTACTCGGCTTTTATAAAAAATCTTTTGAAAGTTGTGCACACATATATAAACATATAATACAAGCATCAAAATCAAGTAAAATTATTTAATTATTACATTGGTGTCGACGCTCGAGTAACGAACGAGTTCGCTATGTAGGAATTATCGCCAAGTCACGTTCCTATAAAGCATACAACTAGGATTAGATTATTCAGGTCATTAAAGATCAGAAACAAATGTCCTTTGCCACACATTGATGGTTTGTTTGATCAACTGAATGGAGCTAAGTTCTTCTCAAAGATTGATCTATGATATGGTTACCATTAATTGAGAGTTAGGGTAGAGGATGTGGATAAAACTACTTTCAATACGAGGTATGTCACTTCGAGTTCACTGTGATGCTGTTTGGTTTGACCAATGTACCTACTATGTTTATGGATTTGATGCAGCGGATACTGAAGCCGTATTTAGACCACTTTGTAATTGTGTTTATTAATGATATTCTGATATATTCTAAGACTCGTGAGGAGCATGGATAACATCTCGAGTTATTTTTCAAACTTTGAGAAATCGTCGATTGTTTGCCAAGTATAGTAAATGCAAATTTTGGATTTCAGAAATTGAGTTTTTGGGACATGTAGTTGGAGCTGATGGAATTGTAGTAGATCCAACGAAGATTGAGGCAATTATGAATTGGCCAGAATCGGGCACTGTGACAGAAATTAGGAGTTTTCTTAGTTTAGCCAGTTATTATCGCATATTTGTGTAGGATTTCTCCAAAATAGCTTCACCAATCACCAAATTAACCCAGAATAATGTAGATTTTGTATGGTCAAAGGCTTGTGAACAAGCTTTTACAAAACATAAGAGGAGATTAACTACAGCTCCAGTGTTGGTATTGTCTGATCTAGATAAAGAGTTTGTAGTTTATGCTAGTGCATCTCAAGTTTGTCTAGGCTGTATGTTAGTGCATGATAACAGAGTTATAGCTTATACTTCACGTTAGCTGAGAACTCACGAGAAGAATTATCATGTTCAAGATCTCGAGGTAACGACGATTGTATTTGCTTTGAAGCTTTGAAGACATTATTTGTATGGGGAAATATTTACTTTGTTTTTAGATCACAAAAGTCTAAAATATCTTTGATCACAGAAAGAGTTGAATATGAGATAGAGGTAATGGTTTGAGTATTTGAAAGATTTTGATTTCAGTCTTGAATATCACACATGGAAAACTAATGTTGTAACAGATGCATTGAGCGGGAAACGTAAAGAGGCATTTAAGGTGGCTTGTCATATGGCCTACGAGTATGAGTTACTTGAGGAAGTTTCACATATGTCTTTGTTAGAGCTTTCAGAATCCCGTGATTTTCCAATCGTTGCTCAGTTCGGGGTGCTGATTGTCTCTATTCAACAAATCATTGAGAGCCAATTCAACAATGTTGATGGTGAAAAGTTCAGGGAACTGGCAAGGAACAATGATAACTTAGAATGGACGGAGTCTAATGATCAGAGTCTAGATTTTAGGGGTAGGAAGTGGATTATATTCGGCTAAGATCTAAGATGAGATACTCAAAGAGTCTTACAAGACTAGGTATTTTATTCATCTTGGCAAGGCCAAGATTTATCACGACATGTGTCATTTGTATTGGTGGTCAGGGATGAAATCAGATGTTCCTGACTATATTAGATCGCTGTGAGATTTTCCTGCATGTCAAAGTCGAAAGCTGTAAACCAGGAGGATCATTACTGTGAAACTCGAAGATTTCATAAACTTGATTAGGATGCTAATTAAGTATTTTCATATTTAAATTGGGATTTAAGTATCCAAGGTGGGACCCACATATTACGGACTGCAGGTCATAAGTCAAAATATTATTTTCGTATGTCGTGTGCCTATTTTATGTATTATACATTATTTCATCGCGGAATTGACTTAAATTAGGGTTGAGACGCGGTGTACGAATGTTTTAGAGCGAGTTGGGAAATTTCCAATTTTTGACGAACATGGGTCGTGGGGTAGCATGCACGCTCGAGCGTACTCATTGGCACACACGACGAAATGATAAAGGCATGAATATAGGTGTATATATACTTATATATATTGTATGCATATATATTCAAAATAATTGATAAATTGGTGGGCTTCTAGTGACACGTGAGGTCGAGGGTGACACGCATGAGATATACAATAATGTGCTCACCCGAAGGTGATAGCTAGCACGTGGTGAATTTATAAGCGCGAAAATACAAAGTCATCTATATATTTATATATATAATGAGTCATATGTTTTAAATCAAATAAAACTATACATTGAATTCACCTCGAGATACGTGTTATGCTTGAATCGAATAGGTGAATAGTGCAAGAAATGTGGCGGTAGTGATTTTAGAAGAATTATTCATGCCTCGAGATGCGTGCAACACCATCTTAAAAACTCAATGTTGAAAGTTATGCATGTGTTGAAATGGGTGTTACTTTAAAGAGTGTTCATTTAACTCATATCATTTCGATCATCTTCAAGATTCGTGCGTGCGATTTTCTAGAAAAGTTTATAATTAATCCTAAGTCGGTTAGGAGGTGATGGATTTGTTAATAGCCACAAGATTGACCTCGAGATATGCAACATGTATCTCGAGAAAGATCAAAATATAATATGGAACCACCATATATGCCTTAAGATTTGTGCGATACGAATCTCAAGAAAATCTAATATATATCTTCAACAGAACACCACCTCGCCTGATCTCTATTTCGAGATGAAATTGAAAACCAGAGAAAGAGTGAGAGAGAAGGAGAATTGAGGGGAGAGATTCAACGATGATGGAGGTGAGTTATTGGTTGTGGTTGATGTATTGGTGAGTTGTTGTCATTATTGGTTGTTGTGTTTGTTGATTTCTAATGTTGTATTGGGTATCATTATGTGGAGATGGATAAGTTGATTAGGATGAAGGCTCGACTTGTTTGACGAAAGAGATGGCATGAGGTCTTCTCCCCTCCCCAAACATGCATAGGGGTTCGGTTAACCCAACCCCAAATCGAAAAAAAAAACAAAAATAAAGTTTGATTTATAGTGAGCAAAACAAATGAGAAAGAAGAAGGTGTTGGGCCCCTAAACTGGTCTGGTTTGGCTTGGTTGAGCCGAACTCGGTTCAGCCCGGTTCAGGCCCAAACCCATTTTCCAAATAAAAAAAGAAAGAAAATGCTGAAATTTTGGAAAAAAATCCAGAAAAATAGGAAAAATCAGAAAAGTAATATTTGTGGACTAAATAAAAAAAATTGTGTATTTCTATGAAAAATAGAGAATCTTGAATGTTCTCGAGGATTTATACTATAGTTTTTCTCATAATACATGCTACGATACCCAAAAATATCTGAAAATTTGAAAATTATTTTAAACCCTAGTTACCCAAAATAACTCAGAAATTAGTCGAAATCTTAAGAAATTTGAATAGAAAACTTATCAGAATTTCTCAATGGTTTTAGGTAACATTAAGGATCCTGAAACCACTAGGGGAAATAGGCTCAAAGTACGTGAAAGCCGAGAAACGTGGTGTGAGGTTTCGTAACCAACTTTGAGTTGGTTTAGTAGTAAGTAAACCCTATAGTGACCTATGCTATTTATTGAATATCTTTATGCCTGTAATTGCATCATAGTCTGCATTGCATTTCATCATTTTTTGTCATGCATGCATGAGGATAGGGGGATAAGCTTGTTTTGGACATTAGTCAAAACTTAAGAAATTCGAATAAGAGACTTATTCGAATTTCTCAATGGTTTTAGGTAACGTCGAGGATCCCAAAACCACTTGGAACAAGCCTCGGGGAAACATGTTTAAAGTACATGAAAGTTGGGGAACATAGTGTGAGGCATCGCAACTAACTAAACCCTACAATGACTTTTACTATTGATTGAATATCTTTATACCTGTAATTGCATCATAGTCTGCATTGCATTTCATCATTCTTGGTCATGCATGCACGGAGAGAAGGGGATAAGCTTGTTTCAGAGTCTGGTTTGGTTGAAATTAGATTTCAATCCTACCTCAAATGTCGGCTAGTGAGATTAGTTCTAGAGTTAAATGTCGACTAGTTATCTCTGCATTTCATGATCTCTTAATATTGTTTATGTACTATTTTGGAAGTTGATATTTGATTATAGTTAGGAGACATAAACGTAGTGGATTGCATGTCAAGTTGACGCATATATCTTATTGATTATTTTGAAATACAATTACATATCTTCATGTATCAGGCTAACAATTGCATGAGTATAGATTAGTGTAGATGTTTACTTACCTAACATCTTCGAGTTGTTTTTGATGATGTCAGATTCTATATGAAGACAAGGGAAGAATGGCTAAGACTCGAAGATTGTGGTGATTGTTTTCAAAATTTAAAGTAAATTCTTATTTTAAGTTGTTTATATACATTGTTTTGGGATTCTTGGGGTGAGTGTAGGACGTGAAGTTTCGTTGAATGATTATGAGAGTCTCCTAATTTAGTTTAGAATATGTTGAGACGTTTATGTTTCAATCTTGGTTTATTTGGGATTGTAAAGTTATAATTAAGCTATCTGAGACTCTAAGTTAGTTTATAAATTTGAATTTGATTTATATTATGAACTGCGAGGAATTGTGAGTCTTTCTTGGCATCTCTGCATCTTGTTGTCTATTAGGTAGATTTTTTGGTAGGCCAATTTTAGGAGAGGTGCTGTCGAAATTTTTATTAAATACAGATATAATTTTCTAATTTACTCCAATAAAATAAGTTAAGAACCAAATCAGTTTATGATCTAAATTACAATTTGGAGCATTATTAAGGATTGAAATAAAGATTATTTGGAGGTCAAAGTAAAAAAGAATGGATTAGGCTGACTAGATTATCAGGGATTAAGATAATTTAGGTTGGTTGGTCATCTTAATGACGAGGGGGCCGACAATTATAGCCATTACCCATTCCTAAGTGGAAGTGTGAGCATATTGCTATGGATTTCGTGACTCATCTACATAGATCTCTAAGAGGAAGCATGATAGTATTTGGGTTATCATTGACAGGCTAATGAAATCGCTTATTTTCTCCTAGTAGTTCTTAATTATGGTTTTCTAGAGTTGAGTGTCATCTATGAGCGTGAGATACTCTGATTGCATAGATTACTGCTTTTTATTGTCTCTGATATAGGTACTTAGTTCAGCTCTGGGTTATGGAAAAGTAAGCAGGAACGCTTTGGCACTTAATTGCGGTTTGGTACTACATTTCCTCCACAGACTGATGGTCAGTCAAAGCGATTGATTCAGATTTTAGAGGATATGTTGAGATCATGTGTTCTTAAATATAGAGGCTCCTGGGATAAATACATTCTATTATGTGAGTTTCGTATAGTAATATTATCAAGCAAGTATTGGGATGGCGCCTTTCAAAGTTATATATGGTCAACCATGCATAGCACCATCGTGTTGGGCTGAACCAGATGTTTTAGTTGAGTTAAGGCCATAGATTGTACGAGACCACATAAAAGTAGTTGAGCAGGTTAGTTAGAGGCTGAAAGCTGCTCAGGACATTTACGAAAGTTATTATGATCTCTACCACCAGGTTGTTGAATACAACATTGGTAATTGGGTTTATCTAAAGGTGTCACCTTGGAAAGGATTATACAAGTTTAGATTGAAAGGAAAACTCTCTTCTAGGTTTATTGGTCCGTTTGAGATTGTTCATAAAGTTGGGAAGGTTGCTTACAAGACTGCTTTACCGTCTCCTCTTGCCCTAGTTCATGACGTATTCCATGTCTTCATGCTTCGTAAGAAGGAGATAGATTCACATCATATAGCTGAGTGAAATCAATTTGAGAGGCAAGATATTGCTTATGAAGAGCAACCTATTCGGATCATGGATCGAAAGACTCAGAAGCAAATGACTAAGGAAATTCCACTTGTACTTGTTAAGTGGCAATTTCATGGAGATTTAGAGTTAACCTAAAATGAGAGTCTTATATGAAAAATCATTTTTCATATCTCTTTTGATCCAGGTAACTTGTAAGTTCAAATTTTGAGGACGAAATTTTTATTTAGTTGGGAAGAATTATGAAATTCGAGAACTTTCTAAATTGTATTAGTTAGTTTATTAACTATTTTCGAATTTGATTTGAATTTTAGGTATCTGAAGTAGGACCCGCACGTAACGGACCGGAGATCATAAGGTAAAAATTGTGTTTTTGATTGTTGTGTGTGACAAGTCAATAATTAGAAATGTTTTATAGTGTAATTTAGATTGATTTTAGATACAAATGATGATATTTTACTAGGTATTCTCTTGTTTTGTGATTTCAGGATTTAATTTAGAAAAATGAAGAAATGAAAGAAAAAGATGAAGAAGATCAAAACAGTCAACTGATGAATAGAGCCAGCGATTAGCCAGTGATATGAAATTACACTAGGAATCGCCACCTAAATCGGCAGTAGAGAAAATTCACAAATCATCAGCGAATTGGAAAATACACTAAGAATCGACAAATGAGTCGATTGAGCACAAAGAGCAATTCCCGGTGATTAACCCAACGATTTGTGAACAAAGTGGAATAGCTAACAAATCGCCGCAGTCGGTGACACGTTTTTTAGATAAGAACAAGGAATTTGAGTTTATCTATGATATGTATACTTAGGGAAACTATAAATAAGACCTTATGGCTTCGAAATTAGGAGACTATCTCTTGAGCCCTCTATTAATTTTTATTAGTTTTAAAGACTTTTCAATTAAGTTCATAGTTCATTACTTTTGGTGACTCTTTGGATATTCAAGAGAGGTATTTTACATTAATGTCTTTTATTTATTTATTTATTTATTTATTGCAATGTTTATTATTAATATATGTGAGTAGTTTATTATTCTTAACAGTACTCTGGACGTGAGTGTAAATCGTTCATTAATTTAGTCATAACATGGAATTTATGTGTTTAATGCTTTAAACCAATCATAAACGTCATTCACGGTTTTAATTAGTTGTTTTTGCGTATTACAACTAATGATTTTTTGAATTGAGTACATGGTGGCCAATATGTTTCTTAATATAGGGTATCTAAATCTATGTCTTTGATTATTGACAACAATTATATAAGTAGTAACTAAGATTAATCTATAGGGTAGAAAATCACCTGGGTGGATGTTCTAGATAATTGTGTTCTAAGTTATTTAATGACAAGTATAATTCTGGTTTCTATTTAGTTTGGATTAGGAATGACTTTTATTGAGTGTTAATGCTATCGTATTTCTATTTTATTCCATTTTATCCAATAAGTAGATTTACAATGATAAGGATATGACTTATTTCCATTGAATATAGAAAAGTCATAGTTTGCTAAAGGCTATCAACCTATTATGATTAGAGTTTAATGATTTAGGATCATTATATAAATATGATGATTGATTATGACTATGCTTTAATGAAATGTTCAGATATGATGGTTTACATATCATTGTCTAAGATGTATTGTTTATATATTTAATTTATATTGATTATTTGATTGTTTGTTTGAATTTCTTTGAATTAGTTTATTGAGTTTAAATTGCTTATAGTTTAATTATTTTTATTAATTGATTATTTTGTTTTTATATTGATAATGTTTAATTTCCATTTTAATTAGATTAATTAAAATTAAAGTAAATTAAATTCAATAAAACTTTAGGGTATCCTTAATTCTAAAGAGATTTGCAAAATCCATTTGGAGACGATATCTCAATTATCACTATTACAAATAATAGAAAAATACGAGAAATTATTGTGCACGCTCGACACGTGTTGATTTTTGGCGTCGTTGCCAGAGATTTTTAAAATAATCTCTTGGAAACATTCTTGTTGAATGTCATATAATATGGTTGGAAACGAGGAAGAACTAACTTTTAGGCAATCTGATAGGAATGTCACAGCTTATGAACCTATGTGTATAACTTCAACAGAATTTCTAGAATTTGAATTAAAGTTTGGATTCATAAATTATTTACTATGTTTCTATGGTGAAGATAATGAAGACGCTCAAAAGTTTATTATGGAGTTTGCACACAAAGTAAGCACTTGAAACCTAAGGATATAGAAATATATTATGTTAAATTAAAAGCTTTTCCTTCTATATTAAAAGGTCAATTAGATTAGTTATTTTACCTCCCTGAAAATTTCATAACCAATTGTTCAGAGATGCTACAAGTCTTTCTTGATCAATATGTCCCACGAGGACAAATTAGTTATATAGAAGATATGATAGACCCATTAATAGAAAATTCTTTAAGAAGAAATAAAACAGATAAATTGGAATTGGTAATAGAAGATTTAGAAGAAGATAATGATAGAGACGAAGAAACAAGAGAGATAATAAGTACTTTGGAATTATACAATGAACTACCATAACTTATTTATCATCTAGATTTATTTAGATCTAATTCAGAATTTTTACCTTCTATAGGTAAAGCCCTAGAATTAAATCTAAAAACTTTACCAGATCATTTGAAATATTTTACTTATGGGACTATAATAATTTACCAGTAATAATTTCTAATAAACTAACAAGTTTAGAAAAAAGATAGATTGATAAATGTACTGAAAGAATTTAAAGGAGCAATAGGATGGACCATAGCTGATATTAAAAGAATAAGTCCAGCTACGTGTATGCATAGGATAAATCTAGAAACTGACATGAAAGCTTTTAGAAAAGCTCAACATAGATTAAAATCGCGTATGATGGACATAGTAAGAGCAGAAATATTAAAATTATTAGATGCAGAAATGATATTTCCAATAACTGGTAGCGATTGGGTAAGCCCTAGCCCAAGTAGTGCCAAAAAAGATAGGAATTAAAGTAATAACAAATGAGCATGGAGAGTTAGTACCAACTAGAATCCAAAATGGTAAGAGGTATGTATAGATTATAGGAAGTTGAATGCCTCAACTAGGAAGGACTATTATCCACTCCCGTTTATAGATCATATGTTAGAAAAATTTGTTGGAAAAACCCATTACTGCGTTGTCTATATAGTTATTCAAGATTTTATCAAATACTTGTAGCCCCAAAAGATTAGAAAAAAAAATAACTTTTACTTGCCCCTTTGGTACATTTGCTTATAGACGTATGTCTTTTGGTTGATGTAATGCACCTACAACTTTTCAAAGGCGTATGGTTAGTATTTTCTTTGATTATGTGAAAAATCTAATTGAGATTTTCATGGATGATTGTACAGTTTATGGTAATTCTTTTGATGAATGTTTAGTTAATTTAACTAAAGTGCTTAAGAGATGCATAGAAAAAAATTTAGTATTAAATTATGAAAAAGTTCATTTCATGGTAAATCAAGGACATATATTAAGACATATAGTGTCACATAAAGGAATAGAGGTAGATCTAGCAAAAATTCAAGTAATTAAAACGTGACCTTACCCTACTACAGTGAGAGAAATACGTTCATTTCTTGGCCATGTAGGATCTTATAAAAGATTTGTAAAATATTTTTCCAAAATAACACAACCTTTATACAAACTTTTACAAAAAGACATTCCTTTTGAATTTACCAATGATTGTAAGATAACGTTTGATAAATTAAAGGATTCTTTAACAACCACACTTGTGATTAAATCACTAAATTGGTCGTTACCTTTTGAAATAATGTGTGATACAAGTAACTATGTAGTTGGAGCTATTTTAGGTCAAAAGTAGGAAAATATTCTCGTGTTATATATTATGCTTATAGGACATTAGATCCAGCCCGACAAAACTATACCACTATTGAAAAAGAACTTTTAGCAGAAGTGTTTGCCTTAAAAAATTTAGACCATATTTATTAGGAAGAAAAATGATAGTTTATTTAGATCATGCAGCATTACGATACTTAATGACAAAACAAGATGCTAAACCAAGATTAATAAGATGGATATTACTTCTACAGGAATTTGACCTTACTATAAAAGATAAAAATGAGCTGAAAATCAGGTAGCAGTTCATTTAAGTAGGTTAGAAAATGGAGAACCACCTATACCATTAAGAGGTGAATTTCCAGATGAATATTTGTATAGTATAAAGACTGATGACTCTTGGTATGCTGATGCAGTTAATTATCTTACCACCAATAGGTTATCACCTTATTTGACGAGTGCTTAAAAGAATATAATTTAAAGGATTCTAAACATTACTTATATAATGATCCCTATTTATGAAAATTTTGTACCGACCAAATAATTAGGATATGTATACAACAGTAGAAAGTACAATCAATTTAATCACATTTTATGTTTGTGAAGGACATTTTGCTCCACGTAGAACTGCTCATAAAATTTTAGATTTCGGATTCTTTTGGCCCACTCTATTTCATTATTATTTTCTTTATACAAAATCTTGTCCAAACTGCCAACGAATTGGAAACTTAGGACGTAGAAATCAAATGTCTTTACATCCTTTTTTTTGTAAAGTGTTTAATATATGGGGTATAGATTTCATGGGACCTTTTACCACCATTGAATGGTTATGTTTATATTTTACTTGCTGTAGATTATGTGTCTAAGTGGGTAGATGCAAAAACTACTAAAATTAATGATTCAAAAATAGTGGTTAGTTTCCTTAAATAATTTTTTTTAGAGTTTTTGGAGCACCTATAGCACTTATTAGTAATAAAGGCTCACATTTTTGCAGTCGATTGTTGCTTATCTACTTGTTAAGTACAATGTCACACATAGGATATCTACTGCATATCACCCTCAAACTAGTGGACAAGCTGAAACTTCAAATAGAGAAATTAAGTCAATACTAGAAGAAACAATTAGTCTAATACATAAGGATTGGAGTCTTAGATTAGAAAACGTATTATGGGCATATAGAACAACATTTAAGATACCCATATGTATGATATCTTATAGGTTAGTATTTGGAAAAGCATGTCATTTACCGGTAGAACTAGAACACAAAGCCTATTGGGCAATAAAAGCATGTAACAATTAGTCTAACACTAAGTCTTCAAGAATTAGAAGAAATTAGGAATGACGCTTATGAAAATGCATAAATTTATAAAGATAAAACCAAAGCATTTCATGATAAGAAATTAGTTCCTAAAAATTTTCATGTAGGAGACAAAGTTCTACTCTTTTTTTCAAGACCTAAATTATTTCCTGGAAAGCTCCGTTCAAGATAGATACGACCTTTTATGGTTATGAATTTATTGTCTCATGGCGTAGTAGAAATAGAAAGTTTCGAAACAGGAAAAATATTTAAAGTAAACGGTCATAGGTTAAAATCTTATTATGAAAATCTTGTTGAACATGATATGGAGATCATTAATTTAGTGCCTAAGAAACAAAGTCCACAACGTAATGAAAAGAAGTTCAATGTTCACATCAATGCGAGTGAAACCATTAAAATGAAACAATTACACTTTGGATGTATAGAAGGATGCACAATAAGAAAAAGAAATCAAAGAAGCAACAACCTGAAAAGCCACAACTTGAAGTGCAATAGCAGGTAGGGAAGCAACCGACGGAAAAAGAATTTACTAATGAGCAACTAAAGCTCTTAGAACATCTGATTGAAATTTACAAAGATGATATAGGGAAACTCTTCCTCCACGTGTTGATCAATGAAGTCAGTTTTCCTGCTGTTCTACTTGATACATGATTCAATATGAATATCTTACCGGAACAATGGTGCAAAAAGGCCAAGTTGGAGATTGATTTTGTACCACCTTTTATTGTCAATAAAGCAAATGTTGATAAGATCTTTCCACTAGGAATGTCGATGAATGTGCCAGTGCAAGTGGGATGGTTCAAGTATCTCACCAACTTCTTGGTGGTACCACTGATTGAAAAGGATGATGTGATATTGATGGGACGAACCTGGAGCTGTTTTCGATATAAAACAACATATAGTCATGCTTAGGATGGGAAATGATTATATGTGTCTTCAGGATGGTTATGAGATGGACGATTACATCAATGACAACAATTATAATGATGGCTATGAAGGGAAGAATTACTACCGTGATGATTACCCTGAAGGACGTTTTGCGGATGCTGATAATCATAAAGATGTTGAAAATGTCAAGAGTGATAAAGAATCGGTTGATAGTCAGTTTGACTCATTCAAGCTGAACAATGAGTGATCTTATATATTAAGTAGACCCAATGAGGGTAAACAAAAGCGCTCTATGGGAGGCAGCCCATACTCTATATTTATTTTTAGCTTTAGTATTAGGATTAATTAGTTATTTTTATATTCCCTCAACTTTTGACTCTAATAATGGGGACATTTTAAGAATATAATTCTGGAATAATTTCATATAAGGGGGATTGATTAAGCCAATGACTTTTTGTATTAATAGATTTAGAATAGTTATAATATTTATTTTCTCTCTCTTTTTAACTCTCTTTTTGGGATATTTCCAATTGAGAGGGGGATGATCGAGTTGTCTTTCAGTTGAACTATATTTGTCTTTAATTATTTGAAGTAATATAGTAGTTAGTAGTATAATGTTTCCTAGCTACAAATCAAAATTTCATTTAAAATATTTCTTGTTGATTATTGATCAATTATACCTTAAATGTGATGAATATGTGTGAAAAATTAGTAAAATATTTGATATATTGGAAAACAACATAAATAGTAAGTGATTTCCCAATGATACCAAATAACACTAGGAATTCGCTGGGAAAATTGACAGCAGTTTGCATAATTTTTGGTGTGAAATTAGGTCGTGATTTGTCAGCGATTCAAGTTTACATTAAGAGTTTTGAGCTAGTTGGTGCAACACCGAGACTAATTTTCAGCGATTTAAATGACGAATAGTCAGCGAATCCACTTAAACTCGTGAGACGACCTCGCCTCAACCATCGCCTGACTACTCGCATTAGTGGGCATGCTTGGCGTATCCTCAGCCGGTGTATAAGGCGTAGGTAGTACTCTCTCTACCTGAACTTGAACCCCCTCATCAATCATAGGTGTTGTCAACGCTGTAACAACCGTAAGAGTGTCTTGTATCGTATGTGCACTCCCGCCTTAAGTGACTGGTGTTGCTGACGTAAAAGGCGATGGTGTAGCTTGTGCCCTCAACAGTCGAAAAATTTCTGAAGCTACTGGCCATGTGATGCAACCAACTGGGACACCTCATCCAATCTCTCATGAACGTCACCCGAACTGCTATCACTGATCTCGGGCTGATTGACCATCGCAATCTGCAAAAAATGCGATTTCTCGATCAGGACATAGCTATCGATAGTAGTAATATACAACACATCAAATAGCTCATATAGTCCAGTTTTGATTTCCCCAACTCTCCTCACTTCCCAACTAAGACTTAAGTCTGGATCATAAGGTTTCACTCTAAGTTCCAATCATTGTCTTAACTACTTATAGGTTTGTGCCTTATGATGGTTGTGAGTTAATCAAGAGTTTTTTAAACTTAGCTTTTTTAAAACTAACTCTGATACCAACTGTAACGGCCCCAGTTCCATAATCCAAACTGGGCCCCGCTCGGCGTAGACTTGCGTAGACCCTGAGTCAATCTCGCGACGTCAATGCAAGCCTAGTCAACCTTCCTAACCATTATTCATTAAAAGGCAGTAGAATTTAACATTTATAGCGAGTTATTCAAATTCGTAAGTTATCAAAGGTTATGTGGAAGCGATTTTGACTTAAGCAAATCTAAACCACTCTAAACTAATCAATCAGAACATCCTAGAGTGTGTAAACCCCTCATAACACAGTCAACATGTATAATAAACTAGAGGAGAGATAAATCATATCATATACATATCCCAAAGTATCTCATAAACCCATATACCCCATGTGATCAAAACAATATACATAAGTAATACAACACCTTCAAAAGTACGAGAGGGAAGGCCGCTCCAAAGTCCTCACAATAGATCTCCCAGTACTGGCCCATTTCCATTACTCAACCACGGATCTGCACTCAGTCAAACACAAGAATGACGAGCCCAGGTTAGTAACGCCAGTAGGATACTAAACAACATTTCAAAATAAATAAATCAATATGTATTCATGCAGATAGAAAGAAAGATATAAAGACACATGAAGAAATAAAAGACTGTAATAAATCAAGTGCAATCGATACATGAATGTCCAGGAATAAAATAGAGAGGTGCAAGTAGTCCCAACCAACAGGTCGTTGAGTCTTTGCAAACCATCAAGACTAGAGTTATAGGACTTGGTACACTCACAAGCCCTAAACCCACGAGATAGTGAGACTTTCTGGAACAACCACGCTAAGAACTCACACCCCGTCAAGAACCAGTATCCATTGCAGTGCATCCCAAGGTCATGACTTTTGTACGTTACCTCAGCCACCACTCCTTCCAAGGATCACCATTGACTCATTTGCCTTCGGACAACTCAATCAAAATGGAATTCCAAGGATAGATATCAAAGCAATGAACAATAATATTCAATAGCTTAAAATGAAATAACTGTGCATTTCTAGTTGGTTTACTTACCTGTATCCGATCTAACATGCACTCACGACTCCAACTCGTCACCAAGCGGTCTCCGTACGTTCGCCAACCAGTCACACACCCCCTGGTAACAATTCGAATTCAATTGGGTACATTAGAGTCGTGTTTCCCCATTTAACTCCCCATTTCTCAATTTGATATTATCCATCATTTTCATTATATTTTGGTTGATTTCTTGGTTATTGGGTCTCATTTGAACCCATTGGAACACCCAATCGAAGCCTTGAAGTTTCCGAGAATTTAAAAAAAATCAAAATTCTTGGTTCGGTGTCGTGGGCGGCTCCGTGGGAACAAATTCCCACGGCGCGCCCCATGGCGCGGGAAAGGCAGAGCCATTCTCTGGGGGCGCCTCTGGTGGCACCGATCCGCCTGATTGAAATTTCAAGGGTTTTTTTGAAACCCCGGTTCGCGGCGCCGTGTTTCGAGCCTACCCCAACCTCGTAGGGACCACGAACACCATAAAAACCATCGTTAAACCATACTAAAAATGTCCGTAATTCACTCCATAAAATTCCTCAAAATCCATCAAAATTGTCCAAAAAATGTTTAAATTCAAGATTTCTTAAACCATTACCACAATCAACAACATGACACCTTGAATGATCACAAAATCTCGCCCAATATTAATAAAAAAATCCAAAAATTCAGTGACCATGGGTCATCCCTGAAAATCTTGACGAAAACGCGCATAATTGACGCCAAAACGACAAGAATCAAACTACTAATCGAGATCTCACTTTAATTCACGTCGCTGGTCGATCCCTTGGCATAAATCACCACTTGAAGTCCACAAAACCCACCTCCATTTTTGTTTTTATTGAGAGTGGAGAGAGAAAAAATGATGAAACACCCACTTTTTGACTTTTATACTCCAAATGTCATCTTTACCCATCTACCAATCCCAATACACATCTTGTGGCTCAAAATCATTCCATCCGACTAATTTTGTGACTTAATTGAGTGACTCTTTGTTGACTTGGTCTTTGGTCCTTTTGAACAACTTAATTGGCCTTTCATAGGCGTAAACGTGCCCGGTCGGTACATGACTCACATCTTCATGCCTCAATACAAATTTCGTCGATTGAAATACATTCTCATACTAATTATTATTCATTTTTCATTTTCCATTTTGTCAGTGTTTTATTAAAATTATCCCCCCGGATGTCCGTATTCTAGTAATTCGTTTGCCTGGTACTCGTTCGCGCACATTTTCTCTAGGCGAACCCGACCCAAAACTCCAATGCATACATGTAAACTTCCTCACATGTTTGGACAATTGGTTTCACATTCGGGTAAATACATAATACAAACACCAAACGAAAATAGCATAGCTCGGTGTCGACGCCCGATAAATGGATATGCATATCACAAAGCAACTGGGTCCCACATAGAATTAGGTTTTAAGGTCATTACATGAGGATTCAGGAGTGATTTCTTGTGGAGATAAGGAGCTTAAACAATTGGTAATCAGAGATCATCACTTAAGGTGAGTTTGGTTTTTGAGTTTTAAGTTTAACTTGAAAATTAGTGATGATTTATTTGTGAATTTTTGTGTTTGTTGACTGGAAATGGCTTGTTACCTCACTAGAGGTCCTCCTTGATGAATTTTAAGAGTGTTTGAGGTTGTTGTAGTGATTTATAGATTGCACGTGGAGCGTGCTCCCTTCATCAATTGGGATGAATCCAGTTGGTGGAGCACGCACCAAGTAAGGCAGCGCGCTTCCACCTCAGAAAATAGCAAAGAAGCTGAGTTTTTATTATAATTTCTAGAGGACTTAGGGAGTGAACTAGGGGTTCTAAATATAGGATATTAGACCTATATTGATCGCAAATGGTTAGCGATAGGTGTTGGAACACAGGGAAAGCATTAATGACCTGAAAACCTGAACCGATATAAGTATGGATTCGCTTATTTATCAATGTTACCTGACTTTTTTAGTATATGTAGTTCATGTAGTTTATGGACTGAATGGGGGGGACTATGTACACTATGATGGTTTTAATAAAATGAAAAACAGTGTTTAATGTGATTTTTGAGAGTAAGTTCCTGAGATTGAGACCATGTTATATAGGATGTGGGGTTGATCTCCTGACCTATATGTAACTTATTACCTAGTAGATAGGTTGCGTGGATTGCATATTCACTAGAGGGTTTCGGATAGAACCATTGAACATTAATGGATTGGCTAGACAGCATATCTGCCAATGTGTTGGCCATCGCATTAATGGCGTTAGTGGGTAATCGACCATAGTTTTATAAATAAAATGGGAGTCACAGTGCAATAGTTATTGAAAATTTGATTTACATCCATTATTTATTGAATTATATGCTTTCCATTTTCTTGTTAGTTAACATTGGTGCATATTGTTATTGCATAATGTTCTTGATTATCATATGGAATGTTGATGACTTTGTAAATCCTTACTTATTGAGCAAGTTTGAGCGCTCATCCCAAATAATATTTCTGGAATACCGACGAGTGTTGCGACTATGGGATAGAGAAGGTTTAAGAGTCTTGATCTTCTCTACTATGTAATGAATTTCCTTTTGTCTTATCACAAGGGATGAGAGAATTTATATAACCGAGGTTTATTCTGGTTTGATTTGATATTGTAAATCGTGTTTTAATTATCGAAAAAGTTTTTAATTTTTGCTTCATTCAATATTTGTTTTACATCGATGTTCAATATACAGTGGTGTTTATCAGGTGTAAGAGAGAAAGTTGCTGGCTCTAGTTAAGTCTAGCGGGATTAATGGTGCTTAATAAGGGTTTCATGCTGAGTATCTCCCAAATCGAGTTAGGGGATGCTACAAATATTATACCTACCAAGGTTAGTATTAGTGAATCTAGACCTAAGATGACTGAGCTTAGAGAACAATCTCCATTGTCGTTTGATGAGAAATAATATTTTGAGAATTCAAACCCTAGTCATTTAGTGTCTTATGACATTTCATTGTTTGTGAGACCTAGAGCTCAGAGTAGGAACTATAGTGATAAGAAGAGGGTCATAATTCAAGTTCAATATCCAGAATGTGAGAAAGTATGAGGATAAGATAGTAAGTATCATCAGATATCGAGGATGGGAGCAAATTCTGAGAGACTATGGAGGTAGAGGTGAAAAAGGTTGTTCATAAAATTGTGTGACAATTTTATGCGAATGGGCATGTTAGTAAGGAATGGGATAAAATAGTAGTGCAAGGGAAGAAAATTGATATTTCACTTGCAAGATTGAATAGATTTATCAGACTACCACGAAATAAACGTAGGACAGAGGAGGATTACATGAATGTCATTTATGTCAATAAGGAATCCTACCTCTATAAAATTATCCAAGATGCATTAGAGATAAGTCTAAGAAAGGGATTTTTGCTTGATAGTGAAGGACACCCGAAGTTTATCGAAATCACCTATTTTAGAAAAATTACAAAAAGTTGGAGTTATATTATAGATGGATGTTTTTATCCAACCAAGCAACACTTTGAAGTGAAGAACCCTAGAGCTACTTTACTTTACCATATAGTGATGAAGAAGGGTTATATTGATGTTGGGAAGATTATACACAATTTTATGAAGTTTGAATGAAGACTATGTGAACGAAAGACTACCGTTCCCAATTTTGATCACTCAATTGTGTAGGCAGGCAGGGGTAGGTTTCAATATTGAGTTTGATGTATTGCCCGAGAAGACAATAAATGATAGGAAAGTACAAAGAATGAAGAAAGTGGTAAGATACAATGACTTGGAGGATGAAAGAAAATCATTTTATGCGATCAATGCGAGAGAAACAAAAAGGCAAAGCGACAAATAATATAAAAAGAAAATAAAATAAGATGCACGAAAAGCGGCAAGATTGATGGCTCGAGTGAATCTGGCAAGTATTGATACGAGTTCGACACCATATTCGTCGTAGCCTAGTACGGGAGGATTTTTTCGGACCATGTTTTCTTCACTTACGTGTAGCCAAACGAAAACTCGCCGAAATGAGAAATAATAGCAGCAAATGAGAGGGGTTTACAACATTATCACTTTATGTCTGAGAAAATGCATGAAAGTCGTTTGCAAGATTCGAGGATAAACGTCGACATTCCATCTTTGCAGTTGGAATTCTCAACTGATAGTTACGTTTCATAACCTTCTGCAGGAATGGATGAAGACGATGAAGATAACGATGAATTTACTTCTAGACACCGTCATGTGTAGTTTATTTTCTTTTGTATGAAATGAAGAAATGAATGATTAAATGTATTGCTCTTGCTTTAGTTGTTGCTTATGAATGAAATATGTTCCCTTTGCATTCCTTGAAGTTTGTACAATTACATATTTGTCTATTTAATTACATATTTATTACACATATCGATTCGTCTATGCTACACAAGGTATATTTGTTTTGTTGGAACTCAACTTAATTTTTAAACCTTGAGGACAAGGTTTGGAATGAGTTTAAGGGTATTTTAGGTGAAGCATAACAAACATAATAAAGAAAGCAATGAAAGAAATGAAAGGTAGAAGATAAGTTCAAAATTGATGCAAAAAGTTCCAAATTTTGATTCGATATTCAAGTGAGTTGATGGAAGTTTTCAAATTCTTTCCGAATTCAAGTAAGTATGAATTTTAATTTACTTTATTTTTACTTAGGAAAAGAATGAAAATGAATATATATAATAGATTTTGAATGGAAGTGATATTTTATTACCCAAGTGAGTTCTATGATAGAATGAATCAATTTTTATATCCCTTTTCATTAAATTTACTAGTTAATGTATACATGGATTGATTGTCTCATGTTAGTCATGAGAATGGGTAGAAGATCGACACAATATTGCAAGGTAAACAAGACAAATTTCTAAGAATCTTGTGATACAAAAGGCTATTAATTAAGTATTTTATAGTATATATAGAAAATTATTATGTCACAATTGAAAGAAGAAATGGGTTAGAAACCAATGAATTTCTATAAGTTAGAAATAATGTTTTCTTCAACTTTAGTGGATAGTGAAAAGTGCTAACAAGAGTTTACAAATATATAGAGAGTCATATAGATTTCATAGGAAATGTAGCAGTGAATCTATAGTGGGAAAAATGTGAGAATGTCCATATGAAATGGAGCAGAGACTCAAAAAGTCAAATAAAAAGGAAAAATAATAAAAAATAATTAGGATTAAGTAGAAAAAATGAGAGATGAAAAATGTGGATGTTTTTAAACTCTTCAAAGAAAAGATTTAGCTCGAATGCTTGAAGTTAGGGTTGAGTGAAGTATTTCTTTGTCTAACACATTTTTAAAAAATGCATTAATTGGTATCTTGGAAAATTCCTATTGGTTTTGATTAGGGTGCTATTATAAAGTATTTTTTAAAATTAAGATTAATCTAGTGATTTTTATGTTTTGAGATTTTACACTAGTCATCAAAAGCTTGATGCTTGTCAGTGAAAATTGAGAAAATCTATATTGTGTACAGGCCTTGGTATTGAACTTTAAGTTCTAAAGGGTATTGAATTGGGTGGTTGAGTTATCATTAAGGTGTGGTTCATTTTGTCTAAATCATTCTATTCTATTATAACTTCTATTTACTTGTAAGTAATATGTTTTTATTTGAGTTCACTTCTATTTAAAATTTTTATTATTTAAAGTTAAGATGAATTAGATTGAAATCAGTATATAAAGAATGAAGAGAGAATATAATTGAGAGTATTCCTTTGCTCGGGACAACAAAGTGCTGAGTTTAAGGATATTTAACAAGTCAATAATTAGACATATTTTATAATGTAATTTAGGTTGATTTTAGATGTAAATGATGATATTACACTAGGTATTCTCTTGTTTTTGTGATTTTATAATTTAATTAGGAAAAATAAAGGATGATATTACATTAGGAATCGTCACCTAATCGCGAGAGAAGAGCAAGTGAATCATCAGTGAATTGGGAAATACACTAGAAATCGCCTGATGAATAATGGAGCACATATAGCTATTTTCAGTTATTAACTCAGTGATTTGTGAACAAAGTGGAATCGTTGACAAATCGCTGAGGTCGGTGACGAGTTTTTTAGATAAGAACAAGTAATTTGAGTTTATCTATGATATGTACACTTAGGGAAACTATAAATAGGACCTTAGGGCTTCTAAATTAGGAGACTTTCTCTGAGCCCTCTATTAATTTTTATTAGCTTTAAAGTCTTTTCAATTAAGTTCATTGTTCATTACTTTTAGAGACTCTTGGAGATTCAAGAGGTATTTTACATTAATGCCTTTTATTTATTTATTTATTTATTTATTGTAATTTTTATTATTAATATGTGTGAGTAGTTTATTATTCTAAACAATACTCTGGACATGAGTGTAAATCGTTCATTAATTTAGTCATAACATGAGATTTATGTGCTTAATGCTTTAAACCAATCACACACGTCAATCACGGTTCTAATTAGTTGTTTTGCGTATTACAACAAATGATTCTTTGTATTGAGTGCATAGTGGCCAATATATTTCTTAATATAGGGTATCTAAATTTATGTCTATGATTATTGACAACAATTATAGAAGAAGTAGCTAGGATTAATTTATAGGGCAGAAAATTACCCGAGTAGATATCTAGGTAATTGCGTTCTAGATTATTTAATGACTAGCTTAATTCTGGTTTTTATTTAGTTTGAATTAGATATGACTTTTATTGAGTGTTAATGCTATCGTATTTCTATTTTATTATATTTTTTTCCAATAAGTAGATTTACAATGATAAGGATATGGCTTATTTCCATTGAATATTGAAAAGTCCATAGTTTGCTAAAAGCTATCAACCTATTGTGATTAGAGTTTAATAATTTAGGATCATTATATAATTATGATGATTGATTATGACTATGCATTAATGAAATGTCTGGATATGACGGTTTACATATCATTGTCTAAGATGTATTGTTTAGACATTAATTTATATTTATTATTTGATTGTTTGTTTGAATTGCTTTAGATTAGTTTATTGAATTTAAATTGCTTATAGTTTAATTATTTTAATTAATTGATTGTTTTGTTTTTAGATGGATAGTGTGTAATTATCGTTTTAATTAGATTAGTTAAAATTAAAGTAAATTAAATCCAATAAAACTTTAAGGTAGCCTTAATTCTAAAGAGATTTGTAGAATTCCTATTGAGACGATATCATATTTACCACTACTACAAATAATAGAAAAATACGAAAAATTATTGTGCCCTCGACACGTGTCAGTGTGCTTATTGTATGTATTATACTTCATTCGTCGCGAAATATGGTTCAGTAGGTGTTTAGACGCGTTGTCCGAGTGTTTCTGAGTGCTTTGGTATTTTTTTCTAATTTTCGGCGAAATTGAGGTATCTTTCGGGGTATAATTTAGGCTTTAAAATAAGAGATAAACATGAAATAAAATTAAAAAATAAGTGAAAAAGACCAAAATGGGTACCGTTGTACTTACATGAGATTAGGGCTGGCAAAAGTTGTCTGACCCGTTTGTCCGGTTTTGTCCGGACCCGCTATAAACGGGTTCGGGCAATATTTTTGTAAAAAACATACGGGTCTGGACAATTTTTTGTGTCCATTTAAAAATACGGGACCGGGTCCGGACAACAATTTCAAAAAAATGGGTACCCGTTTAGCGATTAATTTGGACTATTGAGATGATCTCTTTTTTTGAAACTTTTGTGATGTGGGCATATAATTTTAAAACTTAGACAATAGTGATGTGATGCTTTGCCTTGCATTCCTTGAAGATTTTTTTATCTATGATGTTTATATTGAAAATTAAAAAATTGTGATGTTATGTATTTATTTTTTGGTAATTGAATGTTAGGTGACATGTAGTTGAAGTTTTTTTTTTAAATAATTGATAAATAAAATATTTAATCATATTTAAAAATAAAAATTGGACAAAACGGGAGCCGTATGTTTTACAAAAATACGAGTCTGGACAAAAAAAGTGTCCGTTTTAAAAACGAAAAGGGGTCCGGACACTAATTTTAATCATTATAAGGGGAGCCGTCCGGTCTCGTTTATGTACGTTTCCCTTTTTTTGCCAACCCTACATGAGATAACATCTGAAGGGTAATATGGTCATTTGGCGACCCTTTCCTTTACAAACGAAAATGAAACAGGGGCATCGCCCAAGTTCAATGGTTCTTCGTTTCATCAACTGGTCATCATCCCTCCATCTCGTCTCTCCTTCGTTTCTCACTCACTGTCTCACCTCTCTAGTTCGATTATCCCCTTCTTCACAATGATTTCTTGAATTGAAATAAAAAAGAGAGAACTGTGACTGGCTGTTGGAAGATAGATCAAAGGTGAGCAAATCAAATTGAATTTTGATTTGGTTGTGGATTGTTTCTGATAAATTGGGACTATATGATTGTTTGAGACTTCTGTAGATTTGAGAAGAGAGAGATGAAGTGAAGGCTTCATTGATTGATGAAACAAAAATAACAAAAAACAACAACCCGCAACAGTAACAATGACTTAATAGCAAGAAGAACGGAAAATACTAAAAACAGTTGAGTCCATGGACAGTAAGCTTGGGAGGGGATGATGGGGAGGTGAGGTGTAGACGATGATGAGGAGAGAACCCTTTCCCAGAGACCCAATCCAGAGGAGAACGGCGTAATGAAGCCATCGAGATGAAACACCCCTGTTTCGTTTCGATGGACTGGTGGGAGGAAGAGGATGATCCCCTAAACCGGGCTGAACTGGGTTTGGCTCACCTGAGCCGAACCGGGCTCGGTTCCAAGGATCAAATCCCTTCTCTTTAGTAAAAAAAAAAAAAAAAAAAAAAAAAAACATTTTTCATTTACAAAATAAAAGGAAAATCCCTGGAAAGTAACAAAAAATTCAGAAAAAAGGGATTTGGGCCAAATAAATAGAAATTTTGAATTTCTATGGGAAATTTGAAAAGTCGGGATTTTTTCAAAACTTTTTTACTTAGGGTTTTGGCCATAATAAAGCATAATTTTGGCAAATCGAGCCTAAAACACCAAATTGAATTCCAAAAACCACATAAATTGGTTTTTGTGGTAAATTAGTGATAAAATATAGTAATTAGGAATCAAATTATAAAATTGACGTTTTGAGAAATATTTAGGCTTTATTTTAAAGTACTTATCGAGGTTTTAAAGAGATTGAACACCAACATGAATTGAAAATTATGAGAAATTGTTGAAAAATAGTACAATTAAGCTGAGACGCATAAATTATGATTTTTTGTGACTTAATAGGATTTCTCGAGTCAAAGGAATCTAGGGAACGTTCGAGCTGGGACCAGCGTGATACTACCGCCTCGGATTAAATGCATGACTTTTCCTCGATTGTAGCACCGATAGATCTAGATTGACCAAGAAGGATGTTAGATTTGATTGATGAGAGGAGTGCTCGAGAAAGCTTTCTCGGGAGTTGAAGTTAGGATATTTTGACTTCCGCACCGAGTGTCGACATTGCTGCAGGCCAAGGCAAAAGCTCATATCGATGTATACTGGATGCATCGGGCATTGGACTTGGATGCGTTTGGTGATGCAAAGAGGAGTAGACCCGGCAGCTTACTTGTCCCGACGATTGAGACCCACACGAGAGTTAACTATCCGGTGCATGACTTGGAGCTTGCAAAGCAAATGCTTCTCTTTGCATCGAAGCGTTCGGAGGCATTACCTCTACGAGAAAGCGGTTCGTACTCTACACCGATCACTCTTCCGAGTCCGAGATATATTTTCACTCAAAGAGATCCGAACATGCGTCGAGAGAAGATGGCTCGAGTTACTGCTATGGGGACTACGACTACACTTTATCGAGTACTCACCCAGGTTTAATGTTGTAATACATGGCGACGCATCGTTGAGCGGAAGTGGTATCGACGGTCAGGTATTTGATAGTACATTTACATATGACACACGAGCATGGCTTATTACAAAGGAAGGCCGGCGATTATGTGTATGATCGATGTTTTTACTACGACTGAAGCCGCACATCCGTTGCTTTCCGGGCGACGAGTTCGATCGTATCCATCGAGCGCAGCCGTGGCGAAATGGTCGAGGAGGGCGATGGACTCATGCAGGCTGCTTCGTTGGTATGGCTCCTGGGATCCTGAGCTGCACGGACTGGGCGGCAACAGACCAGACGTATCGCGTTCGTTTGACACCGAGGAGGCCAGTGGATACACCGCAGTTCCGGTGACACGGGATGGAATTTTGGAGGACGCACATAGGTCATGGGCTACATTCTGCGGTTCATCCTTTGGTCGAAACCGGCACAGATGTATCGTGATTCGAAAGCGATTGTCTACGAGTGGCCGGGTGATGACAGGTTGACGTTGGCGAGTACGTCAGAGTTGTCATATCTGCCCGAGCAAGTCAGCCAGTTAAGGCCGAGCACGTGAGACCAGCGGCGGTTTACATGCGGCCACTACAAATTCCACAATGGAAATGGGAGCACCTCGCACACGGATTTCATTTTTGGTCGGTTACCGTGCAGGGCTACGAGGAGACACGATGCGGTTTGGGTTGTGATTGACAGACTAACGAAATCGCAGCACATATCATTCCTATTTCTAGCGAGATATCTCGCTCCCACACTGGTGAGCATTATCTTCGAGAGAGATATCGCGTTAGATTCGCAATGGGTGCCGATCTCCCTGTCAGTACCTCGTATCAGATCTTAGAGCTGATTTCGAAATTAAAGGAGGCGATGCGGGAGCACGACTTGGCACCGGGTTGCAATTTGAAGTACAACACTTTACCATCCTCAGAACAGGCTGACGGGATCTGAGAGGCGATTCGGACTCTGACTGGAAGGATGACCCACCCATCCATTAAAATAATATAAATATTAAAATATAATAAAATAGTTTTAAATTAAATAAATTACGTAAAAAAAATAAGAAATATATGGAAAATTATTAATGTTTTATTCTTGCTGACACCCCTAAGATTTAAATTAAGACATTATAAATTCACTTAATTTGACTCTAAACTAGTTAAAATGATTTTTTAATACTATAAAAATGATCGAAAGTCACCTAGGGTTTACTTTTTCATCGCTGATTCATATTCCTTGTTATTGTCTGAACTCGAGCATAAATTATGATTTTTTGTGACTTAATAGGATTTCTCGAGTCAAAGGAATCTAGGGAACGTTCGAGCGATGACTCGTTTAACCAACTTGCGTTGGTTTGATAGTAAGTAAACATTATTTCTTGCTTTTTACAGTAATATGATCTATATTTTGCATGGTAAGGGAGAAACTATTGATCATGCATTCATGGCTTCTGGATAGAGTTGCCCCTACTTCGTTCGTAAGAGTTTGAGGTGCTCCACTTTAAACTAGACGTAGTGCAGGCGTCTAAAGCGAGTAATGTTGACTCCGGGGTAGCATGCATTGAACTCATAGTACCATTCTAGGTTCATCATGAGAGGCCCCGCTCTTTATGAGCTTAGAACAGAAAATGGGGATCCATGTTGTATATTTATTTCACTATTTTGTTTATTGTGAAATATTCATATTATCTCTTGTTATTACCTATTGTACAAAGCAAGGTAGATGTTTAATTATCTGACACTATTTATTTTGTGCACATCGTTGTTTGGTATTCTCAAAATATCTTTATTAGGTTATGAGGCTAAGGAGGATCGAAGGGAAAGAGGAAGCTAGAAGATTTCTGCTAAGGAGCTCTTTTCCCTTTGCATGTAATTATTGTTTATATTATTTTGTTTCGGGTTTTCAGGGTGAGCGTAGGACGTGAATCACATGAGAAATAACTTGAGAAGTTTGTGAATTGTGTTGAACTAGGTTTGCGACCTAAGTGGTTTATTTTTTGTATAAGTTGAGATTTTGAAATAGTTTTAGTTCTAGTTTGAGGTTATGAGTTGTAATTAAGGATTATAAGTTTGCAGTTTAGTTTATAATTTAATTTGATATCATATCGTGAACTGCAAGGAATTGTGAGTCCTTTTAAGTCTCTCCCCATTATGCTATCCATTAGGTTTTGGGTGTCGGTAGTCCATATTTAGAGGAGGTGGTGCTGAAATTATTATAAAAATACGGAAAATATTATGTATGATTTCCTAGTTTGCTTCAATTGAAAAAGTGGAGAACTGAGGTTTAAATAACGATTCAGATTTATATTTGGAGCAGTATAAGGATTGAGTTGAGAGTCATTTCGAGGTTTAAAGTTAAATGTATGATTAAGGTGCATAATCAAGGTAATTAGGTTAAGTCGGGATTTAGTGAGATGGGTCCTGACAATTTGATACGTACTATGGCTCTCTAATTTATAGAAAACCAAAAGATATTGAGTCTGTATGAAACAAAACAATTTTTGGTACAAAAAATGGACAAATCTTATACAAAAAACCTAATTTTTCGTTCTGGCACTGGCCCCTGACACCTAGGCGCCAGGCTTACGCCCAAAACAAAAATAAATAAAGGCAACAGCTGCGGACCCCAATTTTTGCTATACGTACCCCAATTGTTTAAAAAATTAATGCATGTGTGAAATGACCCAACTGCTCATCCATATAAAAGGGTTTTTGCTTACTCGTACCCTGCTCACACCACTCACCCATACCCCAGTCACCCCTATCTCGAATCGCATTCTAACTTTCTGCCCAAATTCGACAAAATCTGAGCGAAATCAAATCAATTTAATGCCCTAAGTGTATTCCCCACCTAATTTCATGTCGATTTCTAGATTTTTTTGGATTTTTTTTTTTTTGCATTTTTGAGTCGGTAGTGGTGTTTGTAGTTTTTTGTTAGGTTCAGGGCTTTTGATTTGGAGCTTGAAGCTCACATTTTTAGCATAAAAAAATTGATGGAACCGAGAATATATACCGATAACGAGCAAAACCTACTATTTTTGGTCGATTTCATGTATTTTTTTGGAGTTTTGAAATTCTTTTGTTCGTTCTTATCGCCTGTGGGTTTCGGACACACATGGTCGAGACCACTTTGGACGCCTCGATCACACAAGTCTAAGACCTCTTTAGACATTTCGGTCGGCTCCCACTGCGAGACCAACACAAAGATTGAGAAATCTTCAAAGGTCTCGGTGAGAGTCGATCAAGATCTATAAAGATGTCTCGGTGTAAGCTGACCGAGACCTTTAAAAAGGTCTTGACCATATGTGATGAAAACCGAGGGCGACACTTCCTCAACTTTAAGGCATAAGGTAAGAAAGAGCATTTCTGGAATTTATGAAAATAAAGGTAAGGTACGTTTAACAAAATTGAGGTATGCTTGAGTAATGGGGTACGTTTAGCAAAAACAGAGGTCCGTTTAGTCGCTCCTTAAATAAAACGCCATTGTTTTTAGTACTGGCCCACTAGTCCGGTATCTAGGCTCTAGAGGTCTAGTGCTAAAAACAGTGGCATATATTTTTTTTTATTTTACAAAAATTTCCCCACATTTTCAAGTTATATTGACATATAAATTGAAAATTACATTAAGAAATAAGATGATAAAAAAACACAAATAGGATCATTCTGAAAATCCGTACATAAATGAGAAGTGTTTTTTAGACTTGAACTTTTCATGTAGTACAAATACTTCAAATTTTGAGAAGGTGCTATGGTGAACAAATCTTGAACCAAGGACCCTTGCGATGAAACCCAAAATATCGCATATGCCGATTTCCTATAAGTAAAAGTGTTATGTTGATTGCACAGTCATGCCTTATGCAAATCTTATCTTTCTTGAGTGCTCTAGAGTCGGTTAGGATCATAAAAAGTAGTCACCCTTCTACACTAATATAGGTAAGTCTATTTAAGTGATTATGAAATTCACGATATTCAACTTATTAAGACCCAATTGTCAACCTCCATCATGCGAAACCAACACTAGAACTAGGAAGGGACCTCTTTATATGAATTTTTAGTGTTCCATAATCTTCACTTGACTTGTTAGTACCACATTAAACTTATTTTGTATTCTCAAGAATTAAGTTGAGTTACCATCAAGTAATGATCAATTAAGGCAAACTTAAGTCTCATTCCTTTTGATGTCTTAAACACCACATCTCTAATAAGTCCCTTTGTTAATGGATACACTGAGTTCTTATTAGATTCCATGTAATCAGCTGTAACAACCACACTTATGAGTAATTGTCTCAAAAGATTATGTCATAGACTTATATGTCAAGACTTTCAATTATAAGTTTTACTCATGACCTTATAAAAATTTGCATTGTTATCATAATCGATTAGTATAGCCAGACATGGCTTGTTCCATAGTGGTACCTCCATTAACAAGTTTGTAAGTCATTATGCTTCCTTCCTTACATCAGCTAGGGCGATTATTTTTTATGTCATTGTAGAATCATAAATATGTGTTTGTTTCTTTGAGCTCCAAGAAACAACCGCTCCTCCTAGCGTAAAAATTCATCCACTAGTTGATTTGAAATTTGACTCCACATTATTCCAACTAGCATCACTGTAACCTTCTAAAACTGGGGGATATCCATTAAATTGTAGACCATAATTTAGGTATCTTAAGATCCTGGTAATGGCATCTTAATGTTGCTTGCGTGGGTTACTAGTAAACCGACATATCATACAAACGGTGTAAGCTATATCATGTCTTGTGCAATGCATAACATAAATGAGACTTCCTTTCACACTAGAATACTATAGTTGCGATAAACACCTACCGGTGTTTTTTACTAGTTTTAAATGGGGTTCAATAGGAGTACAAACTGAGTTTTGATCAAAATGACCAAATTTCTTCAAAATCTTTCAATATAATGAGATTGAGATAATGTACAACCATTATCTTGTCGTAAGATTTTGATTCCCAAAATTAAGTCAGCTTCTCTTAAGTCCTATATGTCAAAACTAGTAGATAAGAATCGCTTAGTTTCTTCAACTAAAGCTTGTGAAGTCCCAAATATAAGCATGCCATCTACATATAAACATATGATGACACTAACATCATTGACAAATTTGTTGTAAATACATTTATAATTATCATTGACTTTGAATCCAAATGATTGCACAACCGTGTCAAACTTCTCATGCCATTGCATAGAAGCTTGTTTCAGACCATAAAAAGGTTTCACCAATTTCCAAACTTTCTTCTATTGACATGGCATTACAAAACCTTCCAGTTGTTCCATATATGTTTCTTCCTCTAAATCACCATTTAGAAAAGCCGTTTTTACATCCATTTGATGAGTTACTAAATGATGAATAGAAGTAAGAGATATCAACACCTGAATTGATGATGTTCTTGCAACCGGTGCATATATATCCAAATAATCAATTTCATTCTTTTGTCTATAGCCCTTAGCTACTAGACGAGCCTTTAACTTATTTATAGTTCCATCGGCATTTAATCCCTTTTTAAATACCCACTTGTACCCAATTGCCCTTAATCTCGGTGGAAGATCATAAAAGACCCAAGTTTGATTCGACAAAATTGGACTCATCTCATCATTGATTGCCTCTTTACAAAACGAAGCATCCCTTGAAGAGATCTTGTTGAAACGAAAGGGTTATCATCAACATTAAGGACAAATTTTGTTTATTCCATGATTTCACACCTATTTCCTTCAACCAAGTAGGGTATGAAATTTGGGCCAAGAAATTTATCAATCTTTTGCCTTTTATTTTTTCTTACGTAAATGTTTTCACCATTATCGTAAGAGTATTCCCTTGTTCATTAGAAGAATTTGTAGGCAAATCTTCTAGATTCTTATGATTTTTTTCATTAGAAGAATTTTGAGACAACTCTTTAGATTCTCAAGATTCGGATATAAAAGCATATCATGTGTTTTATTTAAATGTTCAAACAATTGTACATTTATAGATTCAATTATTTGATTAGTTTCTAAATTCAAGAATCTATATATCACACTAGGCTTTGAATAACCAATAAAAACACATTTATAAGTTATATTTCCCAATTTATGCCTCTTTGGATCCGATTTCCTTACATAAGCTAAACAACCCCAAACTTTAAGTCTCTTAAAATTAGGTTATCGCTTAAACCATAGCTCATATGGGGTAACATTTGTGTTCTTTAATAGAATCCTATTCAAAGTAAAACAAGCCAAAAGAATGGCTTCCCCTATGAATTCAAAGGCAAGTTAGAACTTAAGAGCATGAAATTAACCATCTCTACTAAAGTCTTATTCTTCATTTCCGCTACACTATTTTGTTGTGATGTATAAGGTGTCGTGGCTTGATTTATAATTCCTTTAGTCTCACAAGATTTTGTGAAGTCTTCGTAGCAATGTTCACCCCCTCTATTGGATTTTAAAGCCTTAGTTTTCTCGTTATGTTGATTTTCGACTTAGTTGAAAACAAGAAAATTTTCTTAAAACTCATATTTGCTTTTCAAAAGATAAACATATGAGTATTTTGAAAAATCATCGATAAATGTGTGAAAGTATGTTTGTGCACATATTTCACACCTTTTATAATGATTAATTTAAAATCGGTAATTAGGCCTAAGTTATGCATATTTCTAATGCAACGAAAATTAATATGGCCTAATCTACCATGTTATAAAGAACACGAATCAACTGTATAAGAAGAATAATTAACTGGTATTGCATTTGATAAGTCATTAATTATGTAATTATATATAGTTTATTTATATATTTTTTATGTTTTAGTCTCCAAAATATTAATCTAATTATATTTATTTGTTATTTTCAGGGTTAATGGAGTGCACGGTTGAATCCGGGTGAAAAACTACTCAAGATAGAGTATATGTATGCAGTTTGAACAGTTGTTGTTGGATTAGCCTCGAGACACGGATTGCAAAAATGATTTGGTGATGAGGAGCAACGGATTGACGGAATATAGTGACCCACTTTAGTACACAACTTACTAGAACCCGTTGATTGGTCCTCGGGATGCATGCATAATAGTTTTTCACACTTCGGTCCATCCGTGTGAGCATTCTCTCATCCAGCTGCCTGCCACCTGCCCTCGCTTCATTCGTCCAGCTCACCTCCAGCAGTAGCTCTTCTCCTCGTTAACAGCAGCCCTTGACAAGCCTCGAGATTCGTGCGTTTATGCTTCCCACTTATTCGCACAATTTCGTGTGAGCTTCTCCACAATGGATTACCACGTCATCACAGCCAGCAGACTCGACCAATCGGTGCATGCCACGTGTACAGGACCTAAAATCAAGCCCAAAACAGCCACAGGTTATCCTCGGCGCACGTGACATTCTATACCCCACGGGGTTTTTCAAAAAATAGGTCACATTTACATTTTATTTCACAAAATAGGGTGGTGTACTTTTTTTTTTTCCCAGAGTAGGCAATAGCGCATTTTCAAAAGGCGCTATCAAAGCCACGCGGACTTTTTGCTGACGTGGACGGTCCACGTGGATCGCCTTACACGAGATAGCGCTTTTGAAAAGACGCTATCTCGTGTAGGGCGTCCACGCGTGGACCGCCCACGTCGCAAAAAGTCCACGCGTGGCCGATAGCGCCTTTTGAAAAGGCGATATTCGTGTAACCGGTCCACGTGGACATCCTACGTGGACATCGGCCGACCGAATAGCGCTATGGGTTGTACGGGTTGTCGCTTTTCGAATACGCGCTATCCGTGTAACTCGGTCCACGTGGTCATCCTACGTGGACATCGGCCGACCGAATAGCGCCTATGGGTTGTATCAGGTTGTCGCCTCGCAATACGTGCTATCCGTGTAACCCGAGGTGGCAACTCATACCGAGTTACACGGATAGCGCGTATTGCGAGGCGGACAACCGGTACAACCCATAGGCGCTATTCGGTCGGCCGATGTCCACGTAGGATGACCACGTGGACCGGGTTATACACGGATAGCGCGTATTGCGAGGCGGACAACCCGTACAACCCATAGGCGCTATTCGGTCGGCCGATGTCCACGTAGGATGTCCACGTGGACCGGGTTACATGGATAGCGCGTATTGCGAGGCGGACAACCCGTACAACCCATAGGCGTTATTCGATCGGCCGATGTCCACGTAGGATGTCCACGTGGACCGGGTTACACGGATAGCGCCTTTTGAAAAGGCGCTATCCGGCCACGTGGACTTTTTGCTGACGTGGACGGTCCACGTGGACTGCCCTTACACAGATAGCGCATTTTGTCCACGTCAGCAAAAAGTCCACGTGGCTTTGATATCGCCTTTTGAAAAGGCGCTATTGCCTACTCTGGAGAAAAAAAATACACCACCCTATTTTTCGGATTTAAACTAAAAACATTAGTATTTTTGTAAAAAATTCATACCCCACGAGATGTAGTTTCTCTCAACTCTAGAGACCAAATTTTAGTAGTTTTTCATAATAGGACTTTAGGGATTATTTTTAGAGGGGGACTTCTATTCTCGATTCCACTTCTATTATATTCCTCTCTCTACTTTTATTTTGTGTTTTTCAACCATGAGAAACTCATGGCTAAGCAAGAGTGCGAGGGAGGTTCGATTGTGCTCATATATGGATTTGTGAGATTTATTTATTTTAATTGCATTGCTTTTCATTATTATTTTATTTTCTTTGGTATTGTTTGAATTATTAGAGTTAAATTCATATTTAAACTCTAATTTAATTGTCAGTGAGTCGTAAGCATCCGTCCTTATACAATAAGACCACATTAGTGGCAATTCCTACCAATTGATTGGCCACTTTTAGGACCGGTCAAGTACTTTAGGAATCTACGGAGACACAAGTGATCCGGTTGTTTAGGTGTAGTGCTTTCATGAAACTCATTGCGATCATCGTGTTAAATCCAATGCACTTGAGTATAGGGTTATACGATTGGCTAGGGAAATAGTCATTGTCATACCTTGGCTATCGAGATTAGGAAGTGCAAGGAACCGTGTACGTTACCGGGTCTATAGCTACACTAAAATACTTTTGATTTACATATTTTACATAAATCGAAGACCAAATCCAATCTTTTATCGAACCGAACTTGTATGTCTCGACCTAGGTATTTTTATTAATTGATTTCAAAATAATTTCCATTGCTTTATTGTAATTTAGATTAGTTAATTTATTCATTCTCTTTAAATCCCTTATTTCCCTTTTTGTTGTTTTTTACCTTAAAAAATTACCAATCTCTATGGAATCGATCCTTTGCCACTATTCTACAAAATAGTTGGTTTATGTATTTATATTTTATTGACGCGTTCGGTGCGCGTCAATTTTTGGCTCCGTTGCCGAGGATTGAATTTTTTTCTTTCTTTGGTTTTCTTTTATTTTTTTTCGTATTTAGTCCCTTGTTCTTAATATTTTTGCAGGTAATTCCACAATGACCTCATACGCCCACAATTATGGTCGATTCGAAGACTCATACTATTATGGTGTGAATGAGGTAGGTATGTCACATAATGGACATCAATTTGCTAACTCACAATCTTTTGTGCAACAGGTCCTGGTTTGTGAAAATTGTAGGGAGTACTTTCATCCCACGTATGCTTGTCCTCACTATCTGAAGTATATGAATCATCATGGTTCCAGCTATGCATCGCCACAACCCGACTTCTATATGTCTAGGCGGAGTCCACAAATTCCTCAACAGGACGGAGAACCATTGCATACATTGAGAGAGATATGATCTTCAATTGGCTTTCTTAATTAAAGCACTACTGAACAACCCTTACAGGAGGATATGCAGCATATAAATCCAAAGTCGCAAAATTTAGAAACTCAAGTTACTATAATACTTGAGAATTTGATGGATGCGAAAAAGTTGTCTCCACAACTAATTTCTGACTTAGAGGAGACCGTGAATGCTGTTACATTAAAAAGTGTTGAGTTTGATGAGTTCTTTATTGTAGACGAGTATTTGAGCGAACCAGAGGAAACACTAAAAGTTTCTTCACATGAGTCAGACATTACCATTGCACAGAATAAAGATGATGAATTTGAGAAAGAAATTAAAGTCATTTCAGAAAGGCCGGAGGAGCCGCAGATAGAGAGCAAGGAAGACCAACCTCTGGTGTTGGTGAAACCACCCACCCTCCCATGCATAATTGTTAAACCTTACAAGGGGTGGAAATAAAGGAGCGTTTGCAGATCTTTTACACTGCCGACACTTTTGTGTTGGATAACCATGATTCGACAGATTCTTTTGTGTTAAAGGTCCCGAATGAGCTCCCAAAATATGAAGGAGGGCGTGCATGTTGTATTGCCCAAATATGTAGATGTGTCATTTATTATTGGCATCTCAAAAGGAAAGGGCATCACGTGATGAATCACGCCAAGTCTAGCCAAAGACTTAAAAAAAGCGCTAGTTGGGAGGCAACCCAGCTTTGTTTTTTTGTTTTTTTATTTCTTGCATTTATTTCGGTTTTAGTTTAGTTTTAGTTTAAAAAGCTCTAACTTGGTTTCTTGGATTTTTACAGGTGTTATGTTTGATAAGCACCATAGGCACTAAAACACCCCTGAGTTTTGCTAGGTTTGACTATAGATTACATTTTTTTTGGAGTAATTTGAGCATTTTTTTAGGAATTAACATATTAATAGGATTTTAGGCGTTTTGAGACTTGGTTGGGACATAAACCTACTTAAGTAGCCGCATTAGTGGCGAGTCTTTGAGTAGACCCAAAACCCTAGACTTCATTCCATCATCTTGTTTATTTCACCCTTAGTTAAAGATTTCGGGCGCAAGACTTTATAGGAATCATTATTATAGGAATCATTTGAGTTAACTCCTCTGCTTATTAGTTCTTGCTCTTATTATGATGATTTTTTCCATAGTTTTCTTAATCACTTAGACACGAGAGATTTTATGCATTCACTAGTTCTTGGAGACTTTTGTTATGCATGCATTTGTATCATCTTCTTATTTATTTATTTATCCATGTTCTTTTTCACCACTATTCTTTTTTCTTTTTTGTTGCATGAATTCCTTAACTTGTTTGGAACCTTGAGGACAAGGTTCGGAATAAGTTTGGGGGTACTTTAGGATTTGTGGATTGAGTTGGATGGATTTCTTTGCGAAAGACCGTAGGTGAGATCGTTTTTTTCAATTATATGCGGTTGACAGATGATAATGGTGGTGTTTAGTGTCCTTTTATTCTTTCATTTCTTCCATTTCTTTCCCTCCATACTTCTATTTCTTATTTCATTAGGAGTTGATACACTTTCATGCATATATTTAGTATAGCTTTCATTTTTATTATAGTTTAGAGTCACCTGAAATTTTGTTTCATGCATTTGGTTGTGGATGAGTACACTATGGTTGCCTTTTTGACTTGAAACTTAGGAAGAACTAGGAGAAACACTTACGAGCCCGTAGCCCAACATTTTATGATTTCATGATTAGGGACTTAGTATGATGGTTAAGCTTTGTGCTAGATACCAAAAGAGGCAGATGGTCAAAATTGTGTAAGTGATAATATTTTAATCTACATTGGAGAATTTGCTTAATCATAGTGAAAGTGAGAAGGGCTAACATGAGTTTTCTTAAATCAAAATATATAGAGTCTCATAGGTTCCACATAAAATGGAGCAAAGAATCTTGCGGTGGGAAAAAGTGAGAAAAGCTGTCCACATGAAATGGAGCAGAGACCGTATTACTTGAAAAAAAATATGGAGAAAAAAATAGAGAATATATATAAAATGAATAAAGGCGGAAATCTATGAAAACTCCTTAAATAAAAAGATTTAGCTCGAGTGCTTATAACTAGATTAAGTGAGATTGTAAACTTACGAATGTATAGACCAAGAAAACTCGTGAGTAGTTGATGGCTTTTGTCTTGACTGATTCTATGTCTTTAAAGTGTGATCTTAATTGTGTTTGGGTTGCGGTTCTTGATATATCATAACTTCGAAGTTTCTTGAGTGGCTTGTTACTTACGACTATGTAAACCAAAGGAACTCCATGAATTTTGAATCGGGTATAGGATTAGTTGAGTCAGTGCATATCTATATTAGGAGTCTAGTTTATTTGTGTTTGTCATTTACACATTTCGCTCGGGACGTGCAAAGTCCTAAGTTTGGGGGTATTTGATAAGTCATTAATTATGTAATTATATATAGTTTGTTTATATATTTTTTATGTTTAAGTCTTAAAAATATTAATATAATTATATTTATTTGTTATTTTCAGGGTTAACAAAGTGCACAGTTAAATCCGGGGCGAAAATCTACTCAAGATAGAGTATATGTATGCAATGTGAACAGTTGCTGTTCGATTAGCCTCGAGCCACGGAATGACAAATGATTTGGTGATGAGGAGCAACGAATTGACGCAGTATACTGATACACTTTAGTACACAACTTATCATAACCCGTTGATTGTGCCTCGAGATGAGTGTATTACAGTCTCTCACACTTTCGTCCATTCGTGCGAGCATTCTCTCCTCCAGCTGCCCGCCACCTGGCCTTGCCTCATTCATCCAGCTCACCTCCAGCAGCAGCTTTTCTCCTCGTCAGCAGCAGCCCTTGACGAGCCTCAAGATTCGTGCGTTGATGCCTCCCACTTATTCGCACGATTTTGTGCGAGCTTCTCCACAGCCAACTGCATCCACATGTCACTCTGTCACTAGCCCAACACATCTTCACAACAACCCCCTCTCCAATCGTGGATTGCCACATCATCACAGCAGCAGACTCGACCAATCGGTGCATGCCACGTGTTCGGAACCTGAAATCAAGCCCAAAACAGTCACAGATTGTCCTCGGCGCATGTGTCATTCTATACCCCATGAGATGCAGTTTCTCTCACCTTCTGAAACCAAATTTTAGTAGTTTTTCATACTAGGGCTTTAGGGATTATTTTTAGATGGTCGACTTGTATTCCCGATTCCTTTTCTATTCTATTCTATTCCTCTCTCTCTACTTTTATTTTGTGTTCTTCAACCATGAGAGACTAAACTCATGACATAGGCAAAGGACTGCGAAGGAGGTTCGACTGTGCTCATATATGGATTTTTGAGATTTATTTATTTTAATTGCATTGCTTTTCATTATTATTTTATTTTCTTTGGTATTGTTTGAATTAATAGAGTTAAATTCATATTTAAACTCTGATTTAATTGCAAGTGAGTCGTAAGCATCCGTCCTTATGCAATAAGACCACATTAGTGGCAATCGACCCTACCAATTGATTGGCGACTTTTGGGACCGGTCAAGTACCTTAGGAACCTAAGCTAAATCTGACACACTAGTGATCCGGTTGTTTAGGTGTAGTGCCTTCATGAAACTCATTGCGGTCATCGTGTTAAATCTAATGCGTTTGAGTATAAGGTTATACGATTGACTAGGGAAATAGTCATTGTCGTACTTTGGCTATCGAGATTAGGAAGTGCGAGGAACCGCGTACGTTACCGGGTCTATAGCTACACTAAGATACTTTTGATTTACATATTTTACATAAATCGAAAACCAAATCCAATCTTTTATCGAACTGAACTTGTATGTCTTGACTTATGTATTTTTATTAATTGATTTCAAAATAATTTCTATTGCTTTATTGATATTTAGATTAGTTAATTTATTCATTCTCTTTAATCCCTCGATTTCCCTTTTTGTTGTTTTTGACCTTAGAAAGATTACCAATCTCTGTTGGATTGACCATTTACCACTATTCTACATAATAGTTGATTTAGGTATTTATATTTTATTGACGCGTTTGACGCGTGTCAACATTCAACTTAATAATATCATTACATGAGTACCCTTTGCCAATATGAACACCTCACTTGGACAAGATAAACCTATCCGGCTAAATTTTGTGAAGTTCTTTCACCACCTCTATCAGATTTTAAAGCCTTAATTTTCTTGTTTTGTTGATTTTGAAATTTTTTTTAATTGCCAATGCTCTTGAATTTTGAATCGTTCTTGGCCTTAAATTTCTTGGAATGATGAGATTCCACTAAATTTTCCTTTGAATCGAATTCAAAATTCAAGTCATCCCTAACCCTTTCTCTTACGAGGGTCTTCCTCAATTCGAAGATGGCATTGGAAGGATTTAAGAGTATAACTCTTCTCCTTATGAATGACTTTCTTCTTGTAATTATTCCAATTAGGAGGCAACTTGGAAATAATTACAATCACTTGGAATTCTTTTTCAAGAGAAATTCCAACCGTTTTAAGATCACCAACAATCTTTTAAAAGTCATGTACTTGTGTAAGTAATTAATTGTCGTTGGCCATCTTAAAATCTAATTAATTTGAAATTAAAAACTTACGATTGCTAGACTCATCAATTCGATATTTGGTGTCCAGTGCAATCTACAACTCCTTCACCGATTCAATGGTTCGATGTGCTGCATAAACATTGTCGAAGAGTGCATTAAGGATGTGGCCCTGCAAAGATAGTCATATGCCTTCCTTGTGACAGGTCAATCCACTACTTCGTTTGAATCATTCAGAGTTGGTTCAGGGAGGGCCTCAAAGTGCATCATCAAGGATATATGCCAACTTGAGGGATGTGAGAAAGAACATCACTTTCTTTGCCATCGCGTAAAATTGTCGTCGTGGAACCTTTCAAGGCGTGTCAAATCATAATTCATGCTTTCTATTGAATGTGGAATGAACTCGTCATTAGAATTGAGTTTGGAGGACGGAGATGAACTACCATTCCTATTCATTTGTGCAATTCCGCCCGAAGTCGAAGAAACCATTAAAGAGAAATCTTGTCTAAAAGAGAGTGATCACGCGCCTCAAGTCTTTGTTTGGTGTCCCATTCTCTTCTTTTTTTCTATCCGAAGTAAATATGTTCCAACAATTTTAAGACAAGATTTCCCCTCCTTGGAAATAGTACTAAGTGGCATGTCTATCAATGGTTCTCGTTGTGAAATTTGTACTTGTTGCAACTCCCTCATCTCTCACTGAGTCCCTAAAGCGCACAATGGATGAGAATTTTGAGATTATTTATTACATTGATGGAAAAATAAATGTTGGGAGACATTCGTAATCAAAGGAGAAAAGATGTTGCAAAACTTTTGCAAGAAGGTGGTGATCTTCAAATTACAAACAGAAGAGGTAGATCGATGATCCACACTAATATCGGTTCAGTGAGCAACGAAACATCAAACATGGAGTGTAATGCAAGCGAGGAGATACCTTTCGAAGAGCTAATAACAATCGAATTGAAAGTAATAAGAAATTTTATCAATGAAGGGCAGCATACATCGGTCGAGGGGCTTTGCGATTATATCGAGCAACTATTTTATGATATGTTGCAGTTTTTCCTAGCTCAACCGCCATGTTCTGTATTAAAGGATGTAAATGAGGGTCCAATTGAAGACAATAAAATTAAGAAATAAGAAAGAGCAAGATTGATATGAGCAACTATTTTTCAAAGAAAATGTTAGAATGACACTCCAAATGACACCCAAAGTGACACCGTATGACGTGGCGCGCGGGCCCCACGTAAAAATGAATGTCCGCAAAATATTTTCCTAGTGCATAACATGCGTGATGTGTATCTCGAGACGCACTCGGACAACTCCTATGGATAGGCTCGCATGCCACGTCATAGGGGTGTCACTTGGAGTGTCAATTAGGGTGTCATTCTAACATTTTCCATTTTCCAATATGTTGCGGGAATTCCTAGCTCAACTGCCAGAATCTGTATTAAAGGATGTAAATGAGGGTCCAATTGAAGACAGTGAAGAAAGAGCAAGATTCGTCGCTGTTTCTCTACAAGCTTGACCCGACGTTGACACTACCATGATGTAAATGCTCAACATGGAGGCCGCAATGCTACTGCTTACCAAAATGCTCCAACTGGTACTCATTCATGATCTAGAAGAAATATGTTCAATTTACAAGGGTGTATTCAATTGATATTTTAGTAAACTTTTGGTTACTTTTATAAGTGGATAACTTTTCTGAAGTTTATAAATTTGGGTAGACTTTTATAGACTTAGATAAACTTTTATGCAGACTTCATTTTGATGACTTTTATCAACATTTAAGAGTTTTAGTGACTTTTGTGAACTTCTTAAACATGATTTTGATTCATATTAGCAGATTTTTCTGATTTTTATAATGAAACAAATATTTTACACTTTATTATAAAAAATTAGATAAATTAATATATATTTTCTTAAGAACTATTACTAATTTTTTTAATAAAAAAAATCATATAGGTATATTAATGAATTACGATTAAGGTAGTAAGATAAAAAATAAGTAAATAAATATTAATAGAATAAATACGTAAGTAAATCATCTTATAGTGGCAGAAAAGAATCAAATAAGATCATAGCAAATTAGCAAATGTTAGTGCAAAAACTTTGCACTTTAGGAAAAAAAACATTATATTTTTTCCTTGAATGATAGTATGCACTTTTTGCATTTTAAAAAAATATACAATTATTTTCTCCAAAAAGAATAATATTACACTTTTTAAGATTATAATAATACACTTATAAATGAAACTTCATTGTAAAAAAAAAAAAAAAAAAAAAAAAAAAAAAAAAAAAAACTCATTAAAAACATATATTGATGCAAGAATGAGATCTTCTTAATAATGCCATCATTTTCATTTTCATCAACATAGACATTAGAGTATAATGAGTGAGCAATGAAATCCATGAGTTGTGGAGTGATTAGAGAAGTTGATAAAAACAATTGATAAGAAAAGACATTTTGAACAATGAAGTCCTTTTTGAAAAATGGAACCAACAAAAATTGGAAGTCTCTAAAAGTTTCTAAGTTGAGGTGAGGAGAAGTTGAAGATTTCTTTATGAGTATTTTTATACAAAAAGTCTATAAAAGTCAAGATTTGTAACCAATCCACAAAAGTCATCTAAAAATTGAACACATCTTACTTTTATAAATTCTCTAAAAGTTTAAATTGAATACCCCAATACTTTTATAGACTTTTTAAAAATCTATAAAAGTTCACATTGAATACACTTTACTTTTATAAACTCTCTAAAAGTTTTAATTTAATACAACTAAACTTTTTTAGTCATTAAAAGTAACTAAAAGTCCATTAAAATTAGGGGTGACAATTCGTGTCGGTGAGTCGTAAACGTGTCGTGTCATAAATAGGTCATGATCCATATAATGCGAACCCATTACATGACATGTTTATTAATCGTGTTAATCGTTTTCGTGTCTAAGTGGGTCGTGTTAAACATATCGTGTATTCGTGTCACCCATTTATTAAATATTGTATTTAAAAATTTTATTTTATTTAAACTTTTATAATTTGGTTACTACTTTTTAAAATATATCTAAATGATTAAATTCGAACAAACATACTAAAATAACCAATAAAATATAACGTGGGTGTATATAGTCGTTAGTTTTACTTTATTTTTTCATTTAAGTCTTTATTACTCTTAATAATAAAGCAAAAATGACTCGTAATAATAACATAAACAAAATTATAAGAATCATATAAAAAAATATCTAAATTTTACTTTGGTGAAAAATTTTATTTTTTCTTAATAAATAATTATTAATAAAATCTAAAACATAAATAATATATTAAAAGTAAAATGAATATTTCCTCTCAAATATAAAATAAAATATGATAAAAGATGTCTATAAATAAAATAAATAAATCATGCTATTAACGTGCATTCAAATGGGTGAATTTTGTACCAATCTATTTAGTATACTATATTTATTATTTATACATTATTCTTTAGTCGTGTTAAGCGAGTCATAAACGAGTTAAGCAGGTTGACATGTTAATGACTCATTTTATTAACCGTGTATAAACGTGTTAACATGTTTATGACTCAGACCCACTTAAGCCAAACCCATGACGTGTTTATTACGTGTCGTGTCGTGTTAATTGTTTCATGACCCAAATTGCCAGCACTAATTAAAATCTCAAATGAATACACACCTGTTAATGTATATCTACACATGAACAATGCGGATGAGATAAATGTTAATAAGAGAGTTTATTTTCCTTTCCACTTTTATCACTCTATTTCTTAATTTCGCTTTTAGAACAGTTAATCAGTTTTTTGCCAAACCAAAAAGAAAGAAATAACAGACCAGTACCAATCTATTGCAGAGAATGTCACGTATATACTGACTTCCAGTAAAATAAAGTTTCCACAGTTAGAAGCCTAAAAATACGATTGGAAAACAATTAGTTGCAGGGCACATATACAAAAAGATAAAAATATGTTTTTTTTTTTTTTTTTTTCAGAAAGATAAAAATATGATTGACTTTAAATACATCATGATTGTTATATACAAAACTGCAATAGTTAATATTGCACTTCCAAAGCCATGGCATAACGATGGTGAAGCCCTAAACATATGTTGGCTGGTCAGGAATGCATCCAGAGGATTCATGATTGAAAAATTCTCCTCATTTGCAGGTAACTCCAGAACCTGGAATCGCAATTGCAGTTACATGTGTATGTGCTAATGCTTTATAGCCTTACAGGTACAGAAAAGATTTGAGTAAGGAGTAGCATGGTTGCAAACTGGAGCAAAAATCCTTATGAGAAGATTGAGGGAGAAGTGGCACTTGGCGTGAACTTGAACCGTCGACTGTGGCTTTTTTCATTTCTTTTATGCCTCATTGGAGGTGTCTTGCATCAGATCAAGTGACAGTCGAACATTCAACTTTGCTCCCCCGCCCCTTCCCTTTCCTTTTGCATGTGGCATCGGGTGCTTCCTGTGCGCCAAATAATACTACATGGGAAAAGGAGACGAGAAGATGATACAGGCAAAGATCAGTAAAACAAGTATATTAGAAATAATGCATAACTTGCAAAAGCAGCAAAATTTGGAGTTAATCAGACATACCTTCTAAATAAATAAGTGATAGTCTTCAATCTTGATATGATAAGACCTAAATTTGAGATGGACTCAAATTTGGGATGGCCACAATCCTAATAGATAAGATTTGATGTTAATTATATATAAAGGGGTTGGTTGAGAAACCAAGTACGTACAATTTTCTCCAAGCCCCTAATTCTTGACCTCCAATCTAACTTGGGCGTCAGAGTGCTTAGACCAACCTCTGGGGACTTAAGGCAAGGGTACGGATGCGTGCAGAGGTTCGGACGACACGCAAAGGTTCGAACGGCGAATAGAAGTTCAAACGATGCTCGTCGGTCATTGTCTTAGGATTCGAAGTACCCCTTCCGGTTTAAACAATAGTTGGCACTAGAAGAAGAGCCATGACAGTCACGACTCGAAACGATGGAACATGAATCCCATCCAATGGCTGATTAAGGCATGACCGAGCTCGCCCTCCACCACAAGACAAAACAATCTCACTAAGATACTCCACAAGTGACTTTGTTTTGCCTTGATCAACATCATGCTAATCTTATTTCGCCTAGACTTTGGTTGGCCAAATTGAGGAATTCATTCGAATCCAACAACAAAGCCTCAGTCCAAAATTAGTTAGGATCCACTACGTGGATATGACACTTCAATTCAAATCGATTTAATGCAGATGCAGTTATTGTGATTTAGTTATATTTTAAATCTTTTATCATCAATGTATCCCAAATTAATTTAGCTCCCCTGTACATTTTTCTCAATTTCTAGCGAGTCAGAGTTTTCTAATTGGTGACTTTAAAGGTCGTCTTTGCATGCGTACCTCACATTTTGTATTATTTTTCTTAGAGTTAGTACTCCAATTCTTCTTCTTTTTTTTTTAAAAAAATTTATGTATTTTTTATTTTATTCTTATAGGTTTTACCACGTGCATCTTAACAACATCATCTCTTCTACACTCATTTTATATGTGTTGTTTCTTTCTTTTCTTTTCTTTTCTTTTCCTCTCCTTTTTGGATTCTGATGTGTTGTTCTCTCAAGTATGTAACATTCACTTCTATAAAGCATGTGGCCTAATTGCAGTCTTATAGAATTTTATTTTAGTTTAACAAGGATATTTTAGTCAAATATTACACATGTTGTGCTCTTCCCCTTCTTACACCCAACTTCTATGTTTAGCAACGTTTCCAATACATCTGTCCTTCTATCTTTTCTTTGTGAATGATTGATCCTGTTTGGTTACATATCTAAAATGGTCCACTTTAAGAACTTTTATTTCTCCTAATTACACTACTCCAGTCTCTTACTATCTTTTCTTTGTGAATGCATAATATTTTTTTTTTTGTTTAAATCAACTTAATGCCTTTAGACTCCAACATATTCATCCAAGTCTAGAAAAAGGAGGGTGGCATTATTCTGATTGCTAGTGTAAACCATTGCCATTTTTAACTTCTTTTATTCAGAAGCATAATGACAATAATGAAAGAATGGATATGAATATCCTAGACCAATTGGGAAAGGTAACGTCATCAAGTTCTGCTCCTCTGTATATGAATACACTAAGCATCGTCTTTTACTTCCAACTCTTTCGAAAAATTGTCATCAGAAGCAGCAGCAGCATCGACAACAACAAAGCCTTAATTCCAAATTAGTTGGGGATCGCAGCAACACACACACACACACACAAAATAGTAGAATCCCAAATTAGTCGGGGATCAGAAGCAACACGCACAAAAAATAGTTGGACAAAAAGAGAGAACTATTTAATTAACTAGCAACAAAAAGAGAACTATTTAGCCAACTAGCTTCCTATGTGATTATCAATAAAGCAATTGATATTAGCACAATATAGAGTTTTCCCCACGACATTATATCGGAACCCTAATCACTGATTGATCAAGACTCCAATGGCGAAACATATTAAAAAAATATGCATTTGCATTATAATCATCAACCAAGAGGATAGCCCACACCATATCTTTGATAAAATCTCCTCGTCCATCACAAATGGATAAACAAACTTAACAACTTTGACATAGTTACTCACATTTTTGTGCCTACAATGGTAAGAAGATTCACAACACGAGTTATGAGAAGAGATGCAGATTCAGAATTTAAATGAAATTAAATGAGAAATGACTTGAAGTACACTATTAAAATGAGAGAGTGACGAACAAAACAAAAGAAGAACAATAGTTTCACAGAATATTGTACCTATGCCACTGAAATGACACAAAGTACACGATTAAATTGATTTTTTCTGGCAGCAAAGAGGCATTGAGGACATCTGCTTTCACCAGATACTGTACTCTATGAGTTACTTGACTTCTGATCTCCTTTGCATCTTAATATGCCAATTTAATCATCATGGCAACTAGTTCAGAGACTGAACACAGATCTCCTTGTGAGGAAAAAGCGCTAATCATCACTGAACACATCTTTATCAGGAAAAATGCCATCCTTAAGCATCATAGAAAGAAACATTTTTGCCTCATGTACTAAACATCTTTTGCATAATCTATTAATTACTGCAGCATAATCTTTTATTGACACTTCATACCCCATGTCCACCATCGTTTTAAATAGCGAAATTGCATTCAGTGAATTTCCCTTCGCACAATATGCCTTAATTAATGTGGTATAAGCAGGCTTTGTCAATCTAATGATCTGTTCACTTAAAGCAGCCAACAGCTTATCAGCCTCCTTTAGTTCACCACACATGCAAAGTCTACTAATAAGTAAATTATATGTAACAGGTGTAGGCTGAAGGTTACGAGATTGCATACTATTATGCATATGAAAGGCTCTTGTCATGTCCTTTGCCTCACAAAACCCCTGAATGAGGGTATTGTAAGTAATCTGATCTATGAAAAGACCACTATCATGCATTTCCTTCAAGAAGTTTTCAGATTCTTGGAACCGTCTCTGTTTGCAGAGTCCCTTTATGATGATAGTGTAAGTAATGGTAGTTGGGATAACAGCTTTTGCCTTCATCACATTTAGCAACTGAAGCATATCATCTATCTTTCCCTCTCCGGAATATGCATCAATTAATGTAGAGTAAGTTACTGCACTAGGTACCAACCCACCAGCTAAGAGACGTTGCAATAGTTTTTCAGCCTCAACCAGTCGTCCTGTCTTGCAATGTCCATTAGTAAGAGAGTTGTAGGTTACAACAGTTGGAGACATCCCTCTCTCAAATATTTTATCATAGAGTTGCATTGCCTCGTTAAGTTTTCCGAGTTTTGCAAAGCGGTCGATCATTATGTTATAAGAAATAACATCTGTTGCCAAACCATCCTTTGTCAAAGTGTCAAAACATGCTTTTGCTTCAATCACCAACCCTTTTCTACAAAGAGCACAAAGAATTGCATTGTGTGCAAAGGAATTAGGATTAATTCCCTTGAACTGCATTTCCCTGTATTACTGAATTGCATTTTCTAATTCTCCTTGCTTGCAGAACCCATAAATGAGGATAGAATATGTAATGAGATCAGGATCCAAGCCAAGAGCTTTCATTTCATCAAGCAACTCCATTGCCTGTTTGAAATGTCCACTTCTAAACAAACAGTTAAGCAAAATGCTATAAGTGACAATGCTCAATTGAAAACCCTTGGCAAGCATCTCCTCCCGCAACTTTAGCCCTCCTTCAATATTGTTTTTACGACAATGCCCACAAATCAATATTGTATATGTAACTTGATCTAGGTCTAAGTCTTTCATCAACATCATGTGAATGATCTCCCAAGCCTCATTAACCAATCCAAGTAACTGAAACCCATTAGCAATAGTGCTGTATGTTACAACATCAGGCTCAACTCCATGCCTCTGCATGTCATCATAAAACTTCAGTGCTTCCTCAACAGAACCCAATTCGAATAAACCATGTATAAGAGTGTTATAGCTGTACTCGTCAGGAATTACTCCAAACTTGAGCATCATGCAGAAGAATGACTTAGCAATATCCACAAATCCAAATGAGCAGAACCCGGAAAGCAGAGAATTAAATGACACAAGAGAAGGCCTCATCTTCTTCCCTTCGGTTTCCCAAAAGAATTCTATAGCTTCCCTTAGTCTGAACTGTTTACATAAACCATCTACAAAAATGGCGTTAGTGTATTTACTGAGAGGAACTCCGCTAGCTTTTATTTTTTCATAAATGTCACAGATCCTGTTGGAATGCTTCAAACTGTACATTAGACTGTCATAAGTCGAAATTGAAGGTTGGAACTTCAAGTCCTTCATTCTACCAAGAATATAGAAGGCGTCATCAACCAACTCCAGTCGTGAATAAACGTTAGCCAGCACATCCCAGACCAACTCGTTATAATCCCACTCTTTGAAGATCCTCCATAACAAGTTGCACAAAGAAGGGGCTGAACTGTGTCCTAGAAATCAACAACAGTCCATGAATACTACAAATTAGTCAAAAAAATTCTTAAGATAGCAAGATGGCTCTCTAAATCTTTAGCTTGCGCTCATGATATTATCAAAAAAATATGGTTGCTCAAAGTAGCAAGTGAAAGAAAAGCTATTTTACCTCCATCTTCTTCATCTAATATTTGCCTCAAAACTATTCTTAAAGCTTTGAGATGTCCTTTTCGAGCAAAAATGTGACAGACAATGAGCTGAGAGACCCTAGAAAGGTGAAACCCATATTCATTTCTTAGTGAATCAAAGAAAAACAATGCTGAGTCAGGTTTAGATTTGCCACGATCATAAAGTATGTGCTCGACTTGAAGGTTATTCAAGCAAGAAATCAACGTTCGAACGTGATTGCTATTAAGGAAGTCTTTGGAGCCAAAGCTTTTCAAACCTTCAACAATTTCTTCAACAGGATCAACAAGGTGAAAGATAGAGGTACAAAGATCTTGCAGTGCTACAGCAGAAAATGATGATCTTGAAAGAATTATGGAGTTATAGGAGCTCAAATTTAGGGTTTTTTGCGAGAGAAGAAGTGGCTTCCATCGGCGACAATGTTGGAACATTAACGAGGAGGTCGAGTTAGGAAACGTTAATAATGTTGAAAAGAAGCTGCAGTAGATGAAATTAATAAAATAAGGAAAACTTCGAAAAAGAAACAAAAAAAAAATTGATAGCAAATCAATATTCCATTATTTTCATTCTCTACATTAGCACACCATCACTGCTAACAAACACTCTGATCAATCTCAAAACCAAATTAACATCATAAACACCACCACCACCCCCACTATGACCAGGCACTAACAAATCATCCAATGTTGCATTATCAAGCATCCTACCAATCAACCTCTCCAATCCAACACTACAATTTTTGCTCCAACCCAAATTATAAACAACACTCAATACCAAAGGTGCCCTCTAAATATAAACCTAGTTTTGCCCATCAAAGCCTTAGAATCAGGGGTTGTTTGGTTTCAATAATCTTGAAAACAGGTGGCTTCAAGCCAAAGAAACATGAATTTTGTTGAGTTGCAAAGCGATGTTAATGCCATTAAATACCAAATTACCAATAAAATATATTTTTCTCAAATAAGCAAACTAATAAGAGAAAACTAAACAGAAAATTACTCGCATCGTTTTCTGATTTTGGAATTCATAAAAGCAAAACTAATAAAAGATTCCAAGAAATAAAGTACATGGTATCACTTTGGGAATTCAAAAAACAAATAAAATCTAAAAAACCAAAAATTAATGAAGGACCATGAACGAAAGAGTGCACATTGCAATCTCATAGACCAAATGAGAGAACACAATGGGTACCCGAACACAATAACATTAAAGAAACTAAGTAAATTACGCACCCAAAAGAAGAACAAGGAAAACGAATATCTTTTTTGTCATAACTTTTCATTTCTATTATCCAACGTTTTAAGAATATCTAGAGTCAGCAAATGTAAAGTTTGTCAACGCTTTGCTATGCTAATTATTTTCTAAAAGTACGACAATAAATTTGTTTTAAATAAAACACTTGAAAATAGAATACTGAAATTATTTACAAGACATGGATTGAAAAACTAATTAGGGGGAACTCATTAATGTTTGAAGACATTGTAATAAAAGTTTAAACTTTATGATTTGTACATAAAACGTCTGAAAACAAATATTGAGTATTTATAGGACGAAACCAGAGAATTTGATTTGGGAGAACTCATTAATATTTTAAGACATTATAATGAAACTTTTAGGACCCAATCAGACAAATAAAATCCTTGGTCAATAAAATCCCAAGATGAAAGAATCAATGATTTAATAATGAACTTAGCTAGGTCAGACTTTTTATTTCTTTGATATTCCAAACAAGTATAGAGCAGTTAACAATCTTTCAAGCTTATGAATTGATGAAAATAACACCATCTCCAACAAACACTTCAAATCAACTGAAAGAACCAATCATTGTTAGATCACATATCTCATGCATTGACAGTCCAACAACGGCGAAAATTCTTATTTGGCAAACACGACAACAATGAAAGAGTCCCATAAGACAAATGCAAGAATTATCATCCAATTTAGAATAAAAAAATTTACATAAAACCCAAGACTACAAAGAATGAATTTAGTGAGTGCTAAATAACCAAAATCAGAAGATATAACAAAACTATCAATGAATACCTAAACTATTGAATCGATGAATTAGACCCAAGACTACCAAGAGATCAAAGTGCACAAAAATATAATGCGGGAGAAATCAGAGCAGGGGCGAGAGCAAAACCACGTTGAGTGATAACAGAGATTGAGCACATCCCAAGGCCTCCGATTCTCCTAATGGAGGTGAAAATGTTGAGGGATCAGTGCGCTAAGAATGCAATTCAAAACCCTAGTCGCAGGGTAGGTTTTGTTATTGCATTTTTGTTGAGCGAGATTTGAGAGGGTAAAGAAGAGAGCATGTAAAAGAGAAAAAAATATAACAATATAAATCAAAGTTTGGAGGGTAAAATCGACTTGTTAAGTCACCAAGGAAAAACTTCACATTCATGCTTTTTTTTTTTTTTTTTTTTTTTTTTTTTTTTTTAGATATGAATAAACGGGGTAGAGACCCAAATGGATTAGAGAGGGCACGATCTAGGCAGGGCGATTCCCCGTTGATCGTCCAGTACAAGCTTCCTAATTCTGTTTGGAGGGATCGGTAGTTTCGTCAGGCCCAATGGGAGATCTCTCACTAGATTTGCTAGGCCATCCGCAACCCTGTTTCCCTCTCGAAAGACATGGTTGAAGTTCAACACCCAGTTTCGGTGCATAAGTTCTATGATGTCTCGGACTAGTCTGAAATGTTCAAGCCCTTGCGTTGACACGCCACTGATCATATCACACATTTACTGTCCATCTCTACTTCCACCTTACGATGTCCACTCTCCCAGCACATTAGGAGCCCCTGATAGACACCCCACAACTCTGCCACCACTGTCGACCCCATTCCCAGATTGAGAGCAAAACCTTCTACCCAGTCTCCATTCGAGCCACGGATGAGTCCTCTTGCTGATGCCCATTTTTGAGAAGCCGCAAATGAGCCATCGGTATTTAACTTGACAGACCCTATCTTCGGACATGACCAACTGATTAGACGTTCCTCTCTCGGTGGTAAGAAACTCCGCACTGACTTTATGGCCACTACAAACTCCGCAGTGAAGTGTTCATCAAAGATCTTCTTATTGCGATTGTTCCACAAATACCAAATTCCCACACCAAATAGAAAAGGCCATGCCATTCCTTTAACCTCGCAAGCGTAGTCTGTTAAGTTGGAGATTAGCCATGTACGGGAGTTTGAAGAGAAGAAGTCTTGCCAATACCCCTTAGGTATGATTAACAGCCACATTACTCGCGTTTCCTCAGAGTCTCTCAAGGCGTGTAGCATCGTTTCGGCCTCCTCATGGCATAGTGTGCAAGTATCATCTTCAGTCATATTTCTAGTCTTTCTTCGACTGTTTGTCAACAGTCGGTCATGTGCAGAGAGCCAAAGGAAGTGCTTGATCTTCTCGGAATTGCCCAACATATTTATTGACCCTATTAGCATTCAAAGTAGTTTTGGCGACTTATTCATTCTCCAAATTTTTTGCTCCATCAAAGCCTCAAGGCCAAATACTTTCAACATGAGGACCGTTTACTCACCAAGAGTAGTCGTGGCTCTTCCTGGGGGTGGAGAAGTCTTTTAATGGGGAGGGAGGGATCTTCTCCTCGGGGGTTTGAGATGGCGTATTAGTGATGGTAGCCTTATTTCTACTACTGGACAGCCCTGGATTCCACGACCAATATCCTTCAGACCTATGATGGTTAGACAAGGCTACCCTGAACTTGTGAGTGACTTAATTGATGACACTATGATGAGATGGAATCATATGCTAGTCAATGAGTTTTTTACACCAGAGGATGCAAAAGTAATCACATCTATTCCTCTACGACACCGTGTTCGACTAGATCTACTAATATGGCATTACACTAAATCAGGCAACTACACGGTGAAGTTAGGATATAAATTAGCAAGGGAGTTGGAGAGCGTGAAGCCTAGCAGTTCATCACCAAACAATGCAACTTTTATGGAACAAGAGCGTAAAGGATGGAATAAAGTATGGAAGCTACCATGCCCTTCAAAAATTAAAGTTTTTGTTTGGAAGTGTCTCCATGAACTAATCCCCACGAATGTGTTCCGGGTAAGAAGAAAAATTGCAGAGGAGGAAGCTTGTCCTATGTGCAATTCTGAGAAGGAAATGCTTAATCATCTCCTATTTTTCTGTACTCGTGCAGCTAGATTTTAGAAGAGCAGCCTACATGGTATGGATACCTCACAACTAAAATGATGTGCTTTTTGGGATCTCTGGTTATATATAATTAATATGCTGAAGAATAGTGTTGTTGAAGAGGGTATATGGACATGGTTCGCTATGGGTCTCTGGTAGCTATGGAAGAGGCGTAATAAATTCGTATTCCGAGGCATTTTAACACCGTTGGAAGATACACTTCATCTTACTTCAGCAAGAAGTCTTGAATGGAGAGGAAAATCTCCCAATTCCTCTCCTTATCAGCCAGACTATAATCATAGGATTGCAAGCATTTTCTTTTGGGGAAATATATTGTGTACTGATGATACAAGAGATCCCATGAGTGGTAAAACAGAGCTCGGATGGTTTGCTAGATCGGATCAGGGATTGGTGGTTCTAGCTGGATTCCACTTTGTTGATTATACACCTGATGTAAAATGGGCCGAAATCTTCGCTTTTAGAACTGCAATCCCCACGGTCATGGAGAACTTGGGAAATTTGGCAATTTTCTCAGATTCACTGAATGCCCTAAAGCTTATTGAAGGAGAGTCTGCAGTAAGCGATCATGAATTGCTAGCTGATGATGTTCGTGCATTAGCATGCCGTATTGGGAATCCAAGCTTTCATCATGTTCTTCGTTCTTATAATGTTGTGGGGTTTTTCCAAAAGTAGGGTTATTTTACAATTTTTTTCACAAAATAGGGAGGTTTTTTTTTTTTATCACGGAAGTAGGCAATAACGCCTTTTGAGAAGGCGTTATTGAGTGGGATGTTTTTTGGTTCGCGGTGACGTGGCGTCCACGTGGCATGAGTTTGTACGAGATAGCGCCTTTTGAAAAGGCGCTATATACGTACATGTGGCCGCCACCTCACCGCCACGTCGGCGCCACATCACCTCATTCAATAACGCCTTGCCACGTCGTCGGCGCCACATCACCTCATTCAATAACGCCTTCTCGAAAAGGCGTTATTGAGCGAAAATTGCGTTTGTGATGTGGCGCTGACATGGCGCTGACATGGAGGCCACATGTACAGATAGCGCCTTTTGAAAAGGCGCTATCTGTACGAACCCATGCCACGTGGACGCCACGTCACCGCGAACCTCACAAACGCAACTCGCCGATCATGTACATCACCAGACACGTCATCAGCCGGGTCACCAGCAGCGTCGTTCTCGGCGACTCAGGCCCGCCGCCATTTGTCGTCGTCGTCGTCGTCGAGCGATCTCGACAATTACAACCAAATTTGAATATGCATATGAGGAGTTTATATTTGTATTTAAAAAACCAATTTTGAATATATATATATATATATATATATATATATATAAATATATATATATATATATATATATATATATATATATATGTACATTGTTTTCAACCTTCAACTCTCTTTTCTAAACTAACTAACATTAACTAACATAACCAACTAAACTAAATAAACTAACTAACTAACTAAGTAAGTAACTAACTAACTAACTAACCTTAACCAAACTAAAATAACTAACCTAACTAACTAAACAAAACTAAACTAACTAACAAACTAAACTAACTAAACTAACTAACTAACTAACTAACTAACTAACTAACTAACTAACTAACTAACTAAACTAAACTAAACTAACTAACCTAAACTAACCTAACCAAACCAAACTAAACTAACTAACTAACATTAACCAAACTAAACTAACTACCTAAACTAACCTAACCAAACCAAACTAAACTAAGTAACTAACTAACTTCTAACTAAACTAACTAACTAACTAACTAACTAACATAACCAAACTAAAGTAACTAACAAACTAAACTAACTAACATTAACTAACCAAACCACCTAACAATACAAACTAAGTAAACTAAAATAACTAACTTAACTAGCTTAATTGCAAACATAACCTAACTCAACTACACTAAGGAACATACCCTAACTCAACTACACTAAACAAACATAACCTCAACACCTAAACTAAACTAACTTAACTAACTAAACTAACTTAACTAACTAACCTAATTAACCTAACCAAACTAAACTAATATAACCTAACCATAGACGACACCTAACTAACTAAGCTAACCACTTAAGTTAAATTAAACATATAACCTAAACTAACTTAACAAACTAAACTAACTATTGAAGAGTAATCAAATCTACGACATTATAATAATATGGAAAAGCGTGAGAAATAAGTTTATTCAATGAGAAGGTTGAATACACGTACTTTGTGAACCCAAAATATAAGTTAATTACAAATCACCATGACATCAAGTAAACTCATCATGCGAGGTCTATTTCGGCGGTTCGTTAGCGTTGTTGCTCGGTGATGCAAGCCGGACGTACTCTTTGTCTTGTTGGACGATGTGTTTGTACATCGGTTGAGCTTGTTGAGGTAGGCTGGTCTTGCGATGAATCACGTCGAGTAGATTGTTGCGTTTCCTCACGGTTCTTGACTCGACTCACCTCGCTGCGATGCTACCAAAAATAGGAGGTGGAACCATCCCGAAATGCGGCTTCTGCGTGGGGTTGGGGGAATGGAACATGAGGCTGCGGCATGGTCAACAAGTTCATGAATGAAGGGTCTCCACTATACGCCATATTGTAATTATATGGAGTAGGAGTATATGGACTAGGCATGTGCGAGGCGGTGATGGATACATTTGAGGATGAGGCATTCCGGGGTCCACATATGAAGACGACGGCCCGGTGCGTATGGATCAAAATAGTAAGGAGGAAGATTCACGCTCGGCGGCACTTTGGGTACAAACATTTGAGGTTCTTCTTTGGGGTGGCGACGATCGTCGGCTACTCTCACTGACGACGATCTCTGTTCTACTCGCTCTCGAACGAGATGAACGTCTTGGAGGAGATCGTCTGCTACTCTCTGCGGCAATCTCGGTCGAGTAGATGGACGTGGTGGACGAGGACGCTGGTGCGTTCCGCACAATCTGGTCGTGCTCGTCTTCTTCTCACCTCTATGTTTGGTTCGGCGATCGTCTTCTTCATCGTCTGTTCATTATCCTCATTAATGTCTTGCTCGACGTCAATTCCGTCATGCGAAAGAGTAGACCTTCGCCTTTCGTCTTCGTCTAAAATTTGAATCCCTTCATCAAGCGCAGCAAGACCTTGCTCGTACCCATCCTCGATAAACACTCGCCTCAGTCGATGCACCAAGTTACGCTGATATACAAAATATAAGAGGTCAGAGCACGCAATATAAGAGATTTAATGTTCGAGGAAAATAAAGAGTTAAATTTTGAGAGTAGTCACGTAACGCCCGTCGTGTCAACGAATCTCCTAGTGACCAGAGCGATACCACGTCATGTACTCTTGGTGATCGTGGCCTTCATTTGCTTGCATTTGTGGCAATGGTGTCCCCACGATTCTCCCAGCATGTGTATATAGCTTGCATGGAAGGTCACCCGATTTTCATGATGATGTCCGCGCAATTCGAGGCGGTGCGGTTGGGCGTCGTAAGCACAATTTGGTGGCACCACTTGTACCATGCCGAATTGTCTCATCACCCTACGGTCGATGCCACTCCACTGATGTGGAAACAAATAAGGGGACACGTCGAGAGCCAACTTCCGTTACCATTTGTACGATAATCGGGAAGAGACCCCATGAGTTAGCATAAGGTTGCCGGACCACATCATTCTCATGCCTCTGCGAGTCGAGTGCATCACGGTAAGCCGATACGACGTGCGTCGCACTTTGTGATACCGAAAATGCATCGAGCCATACGTGTAGAAGACAATAATTTAAGATAAATGTAAATGGACAAGATTTTTAGGCAAATTAATGACAAATCGACTTTCATACGTGTCCGAGTGGAACGTCCATAAGCATATTTTGTCCATCCACGGTTATTTCTTGAGCTCTAGAAACACGCGCGAGCGCGCGGTGCTATGAATGGAAATCTGTCCCATGCCCAAAGTTGTAAAAGAATTGACGCGCCGGCAACCTCATGTGCCCCCGCGCGAGATCGCGACACAACTCTCTGTACAAATAAGCCAAACAAGCACTCCCCCAACTATATTGTCCAGCTAGTTGGAAATCCTCAGCAATGGTAGGAACATCAAATGGACGAATCGATTAGACTTGTCGGCGAAAAAGACAACCAGATGAGTTGTAGTATGTACGATCGAACGTAACGGCGGACGAGACTCCTCATCGCTATCATCATCTATTGATGGTACGTTACGCTCAAGCCAATCGACCTTTAGTTTACATCCAACGACGTCATCTCTACCAGGAGTTCGTCCAAGTAGCCTCTCGCGAGACATCGGCATAGTCTGCGTCCGTCGTTCCGTCACGAGGCATACCCCGATCGGTAATCCTAATTTGTACACTGCACGTCTTGAAGTGTAATGGTGCACTCCCCACAATGCATGTGAAATGTATGCGTCTCGGGCGCCATCTCTCTACAAACGCGATAATCAAAGCCCAATCAAGGCTGAAAAATGCTACACGAGATATCCCATAGAACCCCTGGAACGAAGATATGGGATCATCTAGAATGATCTTGCATCGTTCGATCCACGACCCAGCGTCTTCGACGTACACGCATTGTTTCGTACACCTTGTAATTGATAGTGTATTAATGTACGTTTTTGATACATTATTGATTTAAATTTGACGTATTCTTTGTAAGAAATGTTACCTCGCCCCTCCATGCTCGCGTTGATCTGTGTGTAGATTGGAGTTGCAATAGTGATGGATCAGAAGGTCCTGGATCCATTGTAGTACAACTACATATAATGTTAGAAAAATAAAATGAGTGTTGTACGCAACCAAACGATAAGTAATTAATAAATGTTCACACAAGCAACATATGTACGAACTTTAGTTACTTCACACAATATACAAACTCGACTATAGGTTGTCATTGGATGGTTGAGGTCTCATCGGACAATTTTTTTTGTTATGTCCCTCTAAACGACATATACCACAACGGTTCTTCCTAGTTGGTACTCGTTCACGATCTTTATTTGGACATGTTGTTCTTCTATGTCCTTCTTGGTGACAAATCCCACATCGCAAAGGTCTTTGGACATTAGGAAGATCCATCTCCGTAGGTCTACGCGATCCTTAGGTCTCCTCGGCCACGTCTGCGCTGGGGTCGGGTATTAGTTTCGTCCCAAAAGTCGGCCAATACTTCTCATACGGGATGGCCTTGAATTTGTACGAGTAGCCTTTGTGCGTACACATCTAACCTATAGTATGGCTCGATGAGCTGCGCGGAGCTCACTCGAATCAACGCACATGATGCTAACACGTGTGAGCAAGGAAACCAAATGAGCGCCATTTATTACAGCTGCACACCGGTCCTTTAAGATGACGATTTGTGTGTTGTTGCCTTTATGCATGCGATCTCCGTGTCTTCCGATCTGCACTTGGAACTCACCAATGTCTCGATTGATCAACGTGACGTGATGCCTCCTTGCAGATTTCTCATATTTCGCGAGTTTGTTCATGACATATTCGGTGTACACTTGGCCTTTTGAGATTGCCGCATTGATTTCTGGTTGCGTTGATCGTGGTACGTCACCAATCTATAGTATATCATTTGAGTCAACGCGGTAATTGGCAAGAATCGAGCACCCTTCAAGACCCAGTTAAAACACTACGCAATTTAGATGAAACTCTAGTAAGTAATATTGGTTCGTCGAATATTTAATGTATTATAGTGCAAAGAATAAATTGTATGTTGTACTTACCAACACCATTAGAATTCATCCATCGTGTACCGCATGCCTCCGTCGTGCGATTGGGTCCAAAGTTCTTTAGGGATGGCATTGACATATTGCGAGGCATTGTGGCGTTCGTGACGATAAGTATGTGAAACGCTCCATGCACGCAATAAATTTTCGTTCTTGATGTTGAGCATTTGCTCGACCAAGTAGTACTTTCGGGGGGACAACATTTTTGAATTGTGTGCGAAATTACTAAGCAAGTGTCGCAAGCAATAACGGTGGTACCCTTTCGGGGGACAAAAGCCGTTTATTGGGATGTTGACCGCCTCCAAAATGCGGGGTGACGATCGAAATAACGCATATCCCTTCTCTATATCATCGCGTGTTTGCGCGGCATGCGCAAAAACCACCCCATGAATCGATTGATTCGGTTTACGCAACGGCAAATGCAAGCTGGTAATATGTGACCATTTCCTTCAACGAGATAACGCAATCATGAGCTTCCCCATTTGTATCGCCATATAGGAATGTCGCGTCAATCGAAGCGAGAGGCTGCAAAACTTGAAAGCTTGTATTGAAGCTTCAAATGCGAAAAACACACGACGAAATTGTGGAGACGCGGTACTTATTTCATCATCATGCCATTGTACGTGTGACCACTCGATTCTTGTCCCCAGGACTCTTACTCCTCACCGCATGACCAACCATCTTGGTAATTGAGCGTACGACTCATCCCAATCTCCAAAAACCCATTCAATTGCTTTCTTCTTGGCATCCCACATTAGCTTGTAGTTGACTTCGTGTCCATATTTTTTCTTTATTATTTCTACTAATGTTTTGATCGTGACACCTTGATCGGTTTTGACGACGCTTTGGATCTCTCGCGCCATCATGTTGGCGTCAAGTTGGGCATGACCGCGTTCTACGTTGGGATTAATACACGTGTGCGGTACGTCTAACTGTGTTATCTCCCATAATAGTGTTTTCTTTCGGAAACATGCGCGAAGACGCCACATACAACCGTGTTGTGGAAATACGCACTTAATCGCCCACGAAGTTGTAGTCGATTCCATCACATGGTATTGACAATGTCTATTAACATGCCACACTTTAACGGCATGTTGTAAATCGTTTTTATTGTCAAAACACATCCCTATCTCCAAATCGAAGTTAGGGATGTCCCCCAAGTTTGCTTACGGGAATGTTGTGTTGCGGTTGAATTAGCCACCTCCCGATCGATTTCGTTATACCCGGTATTGGTTGGTGAACTTCATCGTCACTAGCTTCCTCCAACATAATCTCTTCATCGATAGCAAATTGCTCATCATCCTCGACATTCTCCGCACCGGAGGATCATATGTTGGATCATCGTGCAAACGTTAACGTCATCCCAAACCGCATGGCGATGGAGCTTCTTGGCATTTGTGATGCGTTTCCTCATCGATCTCGTTATTTTCGTCGTCGTTTTCGTCATCGTCGGTATATGCATTATTATCTTCATGTAATGGAGCAACGAACCCCTCTTGCGCTACCTCATCCATTTGGGGATTGCATGTGCAATCTGTCCATGTCTAGTAAGTCTGCGTCGGCGTGCGCTACGTTCGTTCGTCAAGAACTTGCGAATGAATCGTACGATTTTGATTTGAGTCGTGACTCAAATGTTAAATATATATCAATCGTTGCGGTCTTTGGTAATTTGTCCACCGTATCCCACATCAAGTCGAAGTGTGTCGCATCATTCAACAACACGGGAACGTAATAATGTGAGCCTCGGGGAGAGGCATCATGTGGCGATACGTCATATGAACTATAGTACTCGCCGTACATTCGGGGAACGCGTTAGAAACGTCATCAATCATTTCACGGGCACTAGACCCAAACTTCACCCACAACACTACTGCGATGGGGGTGAGCATCTGTGATGCCATTGACCCCATTAACAATGGAGCCGTACGCATAGAATAGAATAGGGATGTTTCTTTGTGACATGCCCTACATAATGTTTTGAAATTGGATGTAAAGATGTAACGAGACAATTGCAAAAAATTGTTCGAGGGAATTAGTTGAAAATCATGTGGTGATAAAGCGCGATCGAACTTTACGATGTAGAAGATCGCAATAATAGCGCAACTACTGAGCATACTCATTCTTTCGCACTTACATTTTACGTGTAATAACGTTCAATAAATAAATATATCAACAGTACTTCATAAACAAAATACTTATGTCCCTATATATCATGCAAACCATAACCTAACCACAAAAAATTATTATGAAAATACTAAATTAATGAACTTACTTTTTTCCACCGCTTTTCCTCTTCAACAAAATATTCTGCAATAACATTGTCTTTTCGTTAGTTTATAACACAAAGAGTATAATAAATCGGCTATAACAAAACTAAACATAGCATATCAAAATAAACCTTAACCCAAATAACGAGTCATAACTTTGACCTAACCTAAGTCAACTAACAACACCTATGTCCCTATATATTAACAATGTAAACAACCTAAAATATACTAACCTAAACAAATTTGGCAAACATATCTTGCAACATTGTGATAACTAAACAAACTACATTAACTAAACAAACTTACCAAAATTAACCTAAATACCTCAACTACCTAAACTAAACTAACCAAACTAATACATATACTTAAACTAACTTAAACAAACTAACTAATCAAACTAACTAAACTAACTAACATTAAGACCAAAAATAACGCAACTAAATTGACTTAACAAACTAAACAAACTAACTAAACTAAATTAACCAAACTAAACTAACTAACCTTAACAAACATAAATACATATAATAAACTTAACTTCTAACCTAAACTAACTTAACTAACTAAACAAAATTAAATAACTAAACTAACCACCAATACCTAAACTAAACTTCTAACCTAAACTAACTAAACTAACTTAAACAAACATAATTAACTAAACATACCTCATCCTTGGTAAACTAACTTAAACAAACTAAATTAACTCAACTTAATTAACTAAACTTATTTAACTAAACTCACTTCAACAAACTAACTAAACTAAACTTAACTAACTAAAACAAACTAATTAAACTACACTTAACTAACTTAAACAAAGTTAACTAACATTAAGACCAAAAATAACGCAACTAAATTGACTTAACAAACTAAACAAACTAACTAAACTAAATTAACCAAACTAAACTAACTAACCTTAACAAACATAAATACATATAATAAACTTAACTTCTAACCTAAACTAACTTAACTAACTAAACAAAATTAAATAACTAAACTAACCACCAATACCTAAACTAAACTTCTAACCTAAACTAACTAAACTAACGTAAACAAACATAATTAACTAAACATACCTCCTCCTTGGTAAACTAACTTAAACAAACTAAATTAACTCAACTTAATTAACTAAACTTATTTAACTAAACTCACTTCGACAAACTAACTAAATTAACTTAACTAACTAAAACAAACTAATTAAACTACACTTAACTAACTTAAACAAAGTTCATTACCTCCTCCTTCCACTCCTTTATAGGATTCTCTGCCATTTGCCTCCGCGTCTCCTCCTCATTTGCTTGTGCCGGAGATCCTCCTCCATTCCTTTCTTTGGGCATTGTTCTTCCTCCACGCACCCGCCACGAAAATGCCTCCGCACACGCTGCGCTGCTGCTGCTGAAAGCCGCCGGTCCTTGCTCGGTGAGCCCGCCGCACCTCCTCTCCTCCGTCTCCGCGCGCGTATGCACCGCCGCCGAGTCAAAAACCGAACCACGATCGCCTCCTTCTTCCTCCCTCCTTGGTGTCTCTCTCCACGGATCGCTCCCACCCTCCCCTCCTTAAATAGCCGCCGCCCCGCTGACAGTAAACCCGTGACCTACCACCACCCCCCCTACCCCCTATCCCTACCCCTCGAGAAAGCGAAAGCGACGCGAGAGATTCTCTGCGTCGGGTTCGGAAGCGACTGATGGGGTGCGAGATAGCGCCTTCTCAAAAGGCGCTATGCGCCCTATGTCACGGGTTTTCCGGTCCACGTGGATCCACGTGGGCCGGGCCCTCCGTGTCACGTGGACACGATAGCGCCTTCGCGAAGGCGCTATCGTGTACATGTCCACGTCGGTCCACGTGGACATGCGACGTGGACATGTACATTGATAGCGCCCTGCGAAGGCGCTATCCGATCCACGTGGACGGGGGAAACCATCTGTTCCATCTGTTGTCCACGTGGAGACACTGATAGCGCCTTCTCAGAAGGCGCTATCAGTGTACATGTCCACGTCGGTCCACGTGGACATGTCGACGTGGACATGTACAGCGATAGCGCCTTACGAGAAGGCGCTATCGATGTCTCCAAAAAAAAAAAAAAAAAAATTGCCACGTCACATGCCACGTAGATGGCGCCTTCCCACATGAGCGTTATTGCCTACCCCCGGAATAAAAAAGTTTTGACCCCTATTTTCCTCATTAAAAGTAAAAACATGTGTACTTTGGTGAATTTTCCACCTACGGGACAACATGAACGAACACAAAATTTCAAAACTCCCTAAAAACACATGAAAATGACAAAAAAATTGTGAGTTTTGCTCAAATTCGTTTAATATCTTTGATTCTGTCGAAACTTTGCACTCAAAATGGAAGATTTAACTCCCAAATCGAAGCCCTAAACCGACAACAATCCTCCAAAACATCGACTCAAAAAAGTAAAAAAAACCTAGAAAAACTTCGAAATCGACAGTAAAATAGATGAGGAATGCACCCACGGCATCGAATCGACGTGGTTTTGCATAGATTTTGTAGGATTCGGGTTGGTGGTGAGATGCGATGGGTGAGTAGGGCGGGTGGGGTACGGGGTAAGTGGGGCGAGTGGGGTATGGGTAGTAAAAACCATTTTATATAGAGGGGTAGTTAGGTCATTTCACTTAGGTGGGGCACGTTTAGCAAAAACCAAGGTCCTTTTAGCCACTCCCTTTAAAAGTGACAAAGGAGAGCAAAATCCTTTTAACTTGATCACTTGATTTATTATTAAGTAAAAAGAAAAAAAATAAGAGTTATCAAAATAATTGTTTTCTATGTTTTGTTTATATGGTCAATAGTCATTGATATGTGTACTTGACCATAGTTATAAAATCATGTTAAGAGTGTTATTGGTTCGAAATAATGACTCTATGTAGATAAGAAGTCCATGTCGTAAAATAGTTTTTATAAAAACATACTGTTAATATAAACAATATTGATAGTATTGACAATAAGTTCAATAATTTTATTGCAACAACCGAGAAATACCCTAAAAAGGAAATCCTACAAAGACCAACATTAATAAGGCATAAATACCAATGAAAATAAATTGCGGCATCCAAAGATTTTATACAAAAACTTACAAGTATACAATATCTTTCTCATGAACCATTAAATAGAAATTACATGTAGGATGGTAGGATGCATGAAGTTGATTCCCAACCAAAAAAAAAAAATTAATCTTCAAATAAAACATATCTACAAATTCCAACAAAAAACTTTGAGGGAACCATGTTGTTCATGTCTTTAAAGACTCCTCAGCTTTTGATTCTTGAACAACGCCTTATTCTACTATGTTGTTCATGTCTTTAATTAAAAGAATCCTATGCGTTTGTGTGACGACCCCTTTCTCAAATTAGGCCACTGTTCGGCCTAATCCCGTCATTAAGCCATAATCTCGCCAAGTAGGACTTAACGACGAATTAGTCACCCTTTTTTTAATAAATAACCATCTTCTTATCTTATGTCAATTAGTAAATCAGAGTTAATTAAAAGTTATACAATTTACAGTTTATTCAACATAAGTCTTAACAATTTAGCGGAAGCTTTTAACATGATACTTAAGAATTGTGAAAAACCAGGAAAGAAAGATCACATGTGTGTGTATATATACAATGGCGATAATATATCATCATGTATCTGGTCAGGGTACTATATTTAAACCCACAATATATACAACCCAAAAAGTATGTGGAAGACATATAAAAGTCATACAACAAAACCAAAAACCTACAAAATCCGGTGTAGCATTACTCCACTCACTTAGAGGTAGTTGCCGATCTTCTCTTTGCCTGGTCTGCTATTCGATGGATCTGCACCCACCATCATAAAAAGGACGGTGGGTACAGGAAAGTAGAAAGTAACACTGAGAGACATTTGTTCACATTTCCAAATATACAATAAGTATCTGAAAGCATAAGAATAGCAACTATGTTGAAAAGAAGTCACATTAAAATATACTACGGTTAAACAATATGAAACTGACACTCGGCTAAGTAGTAATGATCTAGGGCTGGTCGGTCGTGAGTCCTATCACAATGCCTTTTTCCACTATATAAGGATGGTGTGCTCTACATCACTGTTGAAGGTTAGAGCTGAGTTCTATGCCTTTATATTCTTTCATAAGTGTCAGTTACTAGTGATAAATGTGCTTGCCAACAACCCCATGTCCCATACCCCGTATGCTACGCAAGATAGTAGTGAGATCTCGATCACCACGAAAGTCTAGTGACCCCGTGTGCCATGCCATCTCTATCATCTCATAGTCCTAGATACAAGAACTACTTTCATTACCCAAGAAATGACATGGTTTAGGAATCCAACAAAGTAATTGCATATCTAGTGCATAAAGGAATTTAGATGTACAATACCATCAAATATCTACTTAATAGCATGACATTTCATTTGACCAAGTATAACAATAATAAAAAATGACATAGCATATGATTTAGAGTAAATGAGACTATTTAATCAATAATCAATACCATGATAGCAAACTCATGAAATGAGAAAGGAAACAAGTCATGATATCTAGAGTACAATAGGCAAATCAGTCCAAATGACTGGAATTGAATAACAAGACAGGAATGAAATGTAAATAAATATCTCAATCGGTTTACTTACAATCCACGCAAATTTTCCATCTAATTCAGTCTCTCAACACCACAAAACTCGTATCCAAATCCTAGAGACTCTTCTCTAGGTTCCTGATATCATTTAAAATGTTTTTGAATGTGTTTAGACCTTTAGTTAGGGTATTGAACTTGTTATAGTGTTTAAGTTAATTTAGGAAATTTCCGATTTTAGGCTGTCATAGCACCTAGCACGCTGAATAACATGATTAACGCGCTAGTGACCTTATTAGCGCGCTACTTTTTCTTACTAGCGCGCTAGTTGGCACATCTAGCACGTTATGTGCAGGAAAATCCAGAATTCTGCACTTTAAATTCTGGGTTTTCTCAACACATAGGCCACCCCAACACCTTGGGATCTCTTTACAACACCTTTAGAGACCCAAGACACTATCAACAACAAAATAACAACCACATTTAATTTATATCATGAATTTATCAATTTAAGCTAAGTTGCTAGTGTAACTAAATTACCTAATTGATGAACACACCTAGCTTGATCAACACATTAAAATCACCAAATCTTCCTCAACAAGTCTTGCTGATCTTCTTCTCCTTATCTAGCAAGTTATCTTCTCTCATAAGGTTGGGAAATGAAATGGTTTGGTTTGCATGTGTTGATCAATCCAATCTTATATATTTGGATAAGATTGATTGATAGCCATTGATCTTTATGTACTCACGTATCCTGAGACTAATCTAATGACCATAACCTTGACACATTTTTCACTAACTCTCCACTAACTTATTCCAACTAACACCAATATCAAACTCAATTGTTCTTTTGATGTGTCAACACGCATCTCGACACCTTAACATAAGTAGGAGTGACTCAATAGCCTACACGTATACAATACACTAGGCATACATCCTAATAAATTCAATATATACCTCAGTCACATTGCCTCGGTCACGACATGTATCTCGATGCGGGTCCCACGTCATGGGTCACTGATCCTGATTAGAGAATTAAACTAGGATTTAGAAATTCGGGCCATGACTATTTGATTCTGAAACGTATTCTTTTGCAGCAAACAAGTTCATCAGAAGATTAGGTATTTAATGCATAAAAAAATCACAATAGCTTGAATATTATTAATATGTTGAATAATTGTGAATATACTATAATTAATACAACTCTACATCGATAATATCAACAATATTAACAATATTGACAATACATGGAGGTTTATCATTCACTTTGATAGCAATTGGAACCAAACCTTTTGTTTGTGTTCAAAGAAAAAAATCAAACACGTTCTTTAAGTGTCAGTAATGTTTATATAGTTAATACACATTTTTTAATATTTATAAAAAAATAGCAACCATAAAATGAGACGAAACAATACAATTACACATATATCATTAACAAAATATTGAAATACATGGTCAAAATAAAAAAAAATACATGCATTGTTCAAAATTTATATTATTGTCGAACCATCAACGAGACTCATTGCCTTATTGGTCTTGTTCAACTTTGGTATGTGTTGCTTGCTGGTGGCATCAGTAGTGTTTCATATTTGTCATTGAAGTTTTCTTTTCTCCATCATTGGTTCCACTAAGACCTTAAAATAAACTTTGAGTGTAGTGTATTGAAGGTACTTTAAAAGGTTCGAAACTTCAACTTCGCATATGACTTCGCTCATTTAAAATTAGGAATTAATTTAGGGAAGTGTAATTCGATGTAGGGAATTTTGGTAAAACCTCGATATTATACAGAAGTCTAAATAATTTCATAAAAGTGCTAGAGAACATCTAAGTTTCATTAAAAGACATTAAAAATTCTATTTTTTTATAATATTTCATATTTTTTCTCATTCTATACTTAATTTTAAGTTTTCAAAACTTTAATTTGACGGGATTGATCATTTTTTTACATTCTTTTTTTCTTCACTTGACAATATATTACAATCATTTTCTAATAAATGAAGTAAAATTGTGGTTTTGTTATCTCATAACATGTTGTCATTCTTTAGATTATATTCTAACTAAAAATAGCCGTAATTGCATTTACTTTACTTTAATTCTTAATTTGGTGCTTCAAAAAATCTAATTAATTCGGAGAAGTTCGAGAGAACATCAGAGAATTTTCAAACAACTATAGACGCATGGTGCTAAACATATAAATTCTTCATCATTTGCAATTCAATAAAACCATGCAAACATAAGAATTCAATGCAAGTGATCAATGATTGATAACATTTATCTAATTGAATTTACAAAATTTTTAAATATACACCATTGACAAAGTATACTCAACTAAATAAAGTTGTTATATGAAAAACTCAAACTAAGCTGTGTTTAACTACTGAATTCTTTATTATTCATCTAACAAGAAAATACAATAAAATAGAAAAATGCTAGCGTAACACATATACCCGGGTACACAAGTCAAGCACACACGTGTGCGTGTCCCTTCATTTTCGTTGAGACTCATGCATGTTCGACCGAAGTTACGATAGCATTCTCCAATAAAATATACTTCATTAGACATCTATTAATTGAGGATAACTGCGGTGTTCAAGTTCAATGTAAAAATAATTAGCATGTTGCAATTGTTGATGACAAAGTGTCATGTTCCTTGTCCCATTTGGAAACACATGAATTTATTTATTAAAAAAATAGTGATATTACACAATACAAATTTCGAAAATGTAAGTCAAATTGGTTTCAATTGACAATGAATTACATGATGCAAGTATAGCAAAAGGGATCTCAATTTGAAAATAATTGTTACAACATAACAACATTAGACAATTGTGAATGAGATTTCACTCGTAAATCAACACTGCAGTATTGACAATATATACAAATTAGAGTATATTGATAATAAAATCAATACCGCAACACCAAGTACAAAAGTTATTTCAACAAAAACATTTAATAAGCAACGAACACCTAAACAAAACGTCACAACGCTCAAAGATGAGACATTTACAAACCACATCGTTTTAAAGAGCCACAAAAGAGGAAGTGGTTCTTGACAACATGAATATATGAATGTCACATTAATGTGGTGGGAGACAATAGTAATAGACTATGTTAATTACCTAGACATAGTTCATGTAGCATCCCATATCCCGATGAAGAGAATGCCCGGCCTGGAACCCTATTAAGCACTGGTACACAAGTCGGACTCAATTAGAGTAATAGTATAGCCGTCCTTCATACTTGATAATCACAATAAAATATATCGTATATTGAATAAATAACTGAAAACACATCGTAATTAAAAAGTTTTTCGATAATACAAATGATATACTAAACTATACTAATTAGAGTCCAAAACCGGTATCAACCTCAATTTACAAAACAACCCCAAACCCTGTGTTAATACAAAATATAATTCAATTCAAATATATAAGACAATAGAGAAATAAATTCACCATAGAGAAGACTATAAACTCCAAAACTTCTCTGTTCCAAAGTCGAATCGCACATCGGTATTCCTGAAATGTTAATTAGGACGAGCACTCCAACTTGCTCAGTAAGTGACTCATAATTACAATATCAAGAGTCTATCGAATAATCAAGGAATGTGAATAACAATATGAATCCAACAATATCTATCAAGGCATGATAAATAATAAAACAATAGACAAATAGATGCAAAACCATAGTTTCATATCCCCTGCACGTGTGATGTAAATTATCATTCATTTATAAGAGTCATATCTCAGTTACGCTAGAATGCCACTACTAGAAATCCAGACATTGGCCGATGTGTGATTTCATCAGCGTATTCAAGAATAACAGAGTCTATGCACTATGTAGGATATGAACGTTAATACTAAGCCATGGTATACGAAGGTAAAAGGGTAAGGCTAATCCTTAGCAACCTCATAGCCACTCCATATTCTGTTAGAACCATCCAGCTCATTCCGCGATATTCATTATGTTTTATTCTCGTCACCGTGCAGTGCTCCCAATCTTAGTTCATAACCTACGTGAACTAGATATACTACAATAAATAGCATAAATGATATTTGTTATTGAGTCCCACTTACCTGTCCCAAGCTTTCCTAACTTTAGATCGACTTACACGATTCATGGAATTCTCAAACCTTTTACCAATGATCAAAAACCTAAAATAGATTGATCACCATCAATTTGAGTCTAATACTCATTGGTTAGAATCCCTAAACTAGTCCTATTTGAATCTGGACCACACAAAAACTGCGACCAAAGTACGCTCGAGAGCTATTATAAAAATAATACTTTATAACAATTTCAAAGTGCTATCAACTAGCCTTCTAGGGTTAACTTTTTAAAAAACCTCAATATTTGTCATGATGATAAAAAAGAAGTTGTAGTACTCGAGTCGTACTTTCCATAAACTCCAAAAACAGTTAAATTGGATCATAAATAGAGAAGTTATGAATTTTTCAATATAGCTTGTTGATTAGGCAAATTTTATATATCTTGAACTGAGAAAACTTCTCCAAATCAATATTTTTGCAATTAAATCTTCAAAATTCAATTCCAAACACCAAGAAACCTCCCAACACCAAATTAAAAATATTTTCACAATCTGTGGAATCAAATTGGATCAAAACCAATAATCACTTCCTCCAGAATTTCAATATAAATCAATATCAATTATGAAACATCTTTAAATAATTATCAACTTAGTCGTATCAATAAACTCACAAAAAACCTAACCCATGACGGTGGAATTTATCACAAAATAGTTCAAATTTATTCAATATACCAATTCACAAAAATATATGCCAATTTTATTTAAACCCCGCGAAAGAAATCAAGAAATTCAGATAATTCAAATGGAATTGAGTATTTACCAAATTGCGGGCCAAATACCTTGTTTCCACCGCAAAAAGTTAGCTCAAACTGATCGTCTCACGATGCTCTACAGTTGATTGTATATATATGTTGAGATTCGGTGGCTCAAACTTAATTTGAGAGTTGGAATTGGATTAGGAGTCCAATTATGTTTCATGATTGTGCATGTACATGGGACACATGTACCATGTAAGAACGTGGTAAGACCATGATGAGATAAGTTGGATTTGAAGTTAAAAACTAAGTCATACTTTGTGTTGGACTTCATTCATAATTGTATTTCAACTCAAAAGTTGTTATTAATGTATTGATTAATACATTAGACAACAACTATATATAGGTACGTTATGAACATACAAAAGCTCAAGAAAATATATAGCGTTGCAGGAGGTGCTAGTTGAGAGGCGAGATGTATGTCGTAACGCGCCACTTGTGAGATTGAATCTTGTTGAGATTTACATCTGGAGTTTAGATAGAGGAGGTTTTTCCTTTGTGTACGAAACTATTGATAGTGGATTGCCTTGTTTCTTGCCCGTAGTTTTTACCCTGATTTTGGGGTTTTCCATGTAAATTATTGTGTCAATCTTTCTCTGTGGTTTATTTATCTTTGGTTGTATTCGTATGATTGAGATATTTGGTATTCCGTGGTGATTTTTCACAACAATATATAAGCCCTCAGCTGCTTGTCAACAACTTAATTTCTTTTTATGTATTTATTCATGAAATCCCTATTTTGATGTGCTTTGGCCTCGACGCTCGTTTTTTATCCAATTTTTTGCGAAATTAAATCAAATTCTCGACAAAATAGTCCATCTTCATAAAACATCCATAACGATGGTTTTGGTCACACTTGTAATGACCCATTTTATTAACATCTTTATTCTGATTTAATTACATATTAAAACGCCAGCTCGGACCCACGTGGACATCGCAGATAGGCTAGGGGAATGCTTGACTAGGAACTAGTTATATATTGTCGGATTGGTTACTTTATTATGGTGTATTTCGTTTAATGTGGCAAAAATTAGCGCATGTTTGTAAATATTATGTTATGTCGAGTGAGATGGTATGACGGGTAATCGCTTCATAAAGCATGTCGACTCGGGTATCGGGTAGACGTAGTATGGATACAATAAGTCTTATAATACTAATTTGAATAAATTGACTAAAACCAAGACGGTTAGGACATATAATGGATGATTAAAATTTTGGCTAAGTGAAAATAATTGGGTACATCAAGGATTGACGTGCCTCGATATGTGTGCCAAAATGCGGGGCACTGGGTGTTGGGTAGCCGGGAGTGAATGAAACCACAATTGGGTTAATTATGCAATTAAATATACTAACTATAATTATTGATGTATCTAAGTTAACTATTTCAATAGTTGAATTTAATTTTCCTATAGTTAGAAAGAAATATTTTAAGCCATTGATGAACATTAAGTCGATCCTAGATTAAGTGATACTAGGCTTATTAGTGCCTCAATGGAGTCATTAATATGTGTGTGATAGCCTTAATAAGGACCACAAGATAGTCCTCAAGATACGCATAGCACATTAAATTACAACATAACATATAAATACTTGACTTAGTGGAATCTTCTCATTACCACTATCACAAATTCATGCAAATCTAGAGAAACGAAAGAGAAAACAGAGGATCTTGGAGCTGGATTTAGCATTTAGAGGCCAACTTAGGAGATCATACACAAGGTAATCATCTATATCTCATTAAAATAATAAAAGAACTAAATTTGGCATGTTTTGGTGTCAATCCGAATTTGAGAACTAGATCACTATTTTTGATGAATATTTGACGAATTACAAGTCTAATTAACACAACAATTGGGATGTTCAAACTGATTTTGATGAAAATTTGGTTTTTAGTTAAAATAGGAAAAACTAGTGAATGCATGAATTTGATATTTATGATCGAATTATTGTTGTTTTGATTGTTTTTAATGATGTTTTCGAGTCCCCATTGAGTGGAGAATAGGTCGGCAAGGCTGAGATAGCCATTTGGGATGTTGAGACAAAATTCTTGAGTTGAGAATTTTGTCACCCAGCACGGCACGGAGATACGCGCTATCTAGACTGGCTAGCGTGCTATCAATCTGGGTGCTTAAGTGTTCTTTGAAATGAAGAACCGTAGCACTCTAAGTGCCTCCTTAGCGCGCTACACACACCTAGCTCACCTGATAGACCCTATAGCGCGCTACTAACAGATGAAAACTTAATTTAATGGATGTTTTGGGTAATTTTCAACTTAATACTTAAACACGTGTAAAAAAACATAAATTGGACTTCAAGGACTTAAGAGTACAGTAGCTCGTGTACCGGGGAGCTAGGCGGGTCAGATTTGGGAGTCCGGGAAGTCGAAGAGCATGTTTGAGGTTTGTAAAACCCATAGGGACATCACTTAAGTATTTGATTATTGTTTTATATTGTTTCTATCCATTCTTGCATATCATTTTATTCCACACTATTTTGGGCGGTTGGTTAAGGTTACTCCTACCAGTATATTCGTTGTGTGTTTATGACATGCTAGGTTGTAGCACGTATGACCAAGCCCTCGGTGAATAATGACCTGAGCTGCTAATTGGTGCACGTATCGGTGAAAAGTAGATTTAGGCCAATCACTGCGAGGAACCAAGTGAAAGAGTAGTGGGGGCACCCACTAAAAGGACCTTGGGGATCCGAAGTACAGTTTAGTATGATCAGGACGAGCACACACTTTGCTTATTCACTTATTATGTACACATGCGATGATCCATTTTACTATTGCTTGTTTATATTTTTTCTTGTTTATTTAAAGTGTTATTTAACTCCACTTATGTTGTACACTATGTGCGCTACATAGCCGGTCCCAAGTCCGGATAAATGAGGAGGACTCTGATGCCCATTTTTTCATACCGAAAAATGGGTAAGGGAGGTACCAAAATCACTTTTTATACCCGAAACGTGGGGGAGGGAGGCCCCAAGCTCATTTTCCATTCTTGGAAAATGGAGGAGGGTTGCGATAGGTTGACAGCTAGCGTAAAACTTTTGTCACTTTTCATGAAATGGATCAAACATATATAAACGTTAGGGCGTTCCCACCTAGCGACGCGCTGCATTGGAGCCCGGGTGTAGTAAGAAATGAGCAAGGGTGTGTTTCACATCACCGCTTGGGTGTGAAGAAAAATGAGCAAGGGTTCCCACACATAGGACGTGTGTGGGTAAAGAAGCTAGTCCCTTCACATCGTCGTTCGGATGTGAAGAAAAATGAGCAAGGGTTCCCACACAAAGGATAGGTGTGGGTAAAGAAGCTAGTTCAAAACAAACACGAAAACAAAAATAAAATCATAGACACATACACTAGATTTTTAGACAAAATAGAAATAGAAAAGGAAAACAAATACAAAGGGGAGAAAAATTTGATTAGGAACATGGAACATATGAACATTTACGGGGAAGTCAATAGAACTAGTAGATACCATGATTAGAATGAGAGTCAATATTGCTTGCCTCCAAGAGACAAAATGGGTAGGAGAAAAGAGTAGAGAAATAGGAAGCACGGGGTTTAAATTGTGGTACACTGGTATAGATAGAAAATGCAATGGAGTAGAAATTGTGGTGGATAATGATTATAAGGATAAGGTCGTAGAGGTTAAAAGAATGGGGGATATATTGATTCTAGTTAAATTAATTATTGGAGATGAAAAAATTAACATACTTAGCGCCTATGCACCACAAGTAGGATTAAGCGAGAGCATCAAACGCAAGTTTTGGGACAATATTGATGGATTTATGCAAAATATACCATTAGATGAAAATGTTTTTATTGGAGGACATTTAAATGGGCATGTCGGGGCAAGTAACGATGAGTTTGAGAGAGTTCATGGAGGTTTTGGTTACGGTAATAGAAATGAAGAAGGAGAATCAATCTTAGAATTTGCTTCGGCATACGATCTTGTCTTAGCAAATACTAGTTTTAGGAAGAGGGAGTCGCATATAATTACTTTTAGTAATGGTCATAACAAGAGTCAAATAGATTTTCTTTTAACAAGAAAAATAGATAGAAAAATTGTAGAGACTGCAAAGTAAACCTGGTGAAGCACTTACTACCCAACATAAGTTAGTAGAACTTGATATTAAGCTAACACGACGACATAATATGAATAAAAGAGTTAGCGACCCTAGAATAAAGTGGTGGAACCTAAAACATAGTAAACAAGTAGAGTTTAGAGAAAAACTACTAAAGAAAAATGTTTGGAATCTTGACTTAGATGCTAATACAATGTGGCTAGAAATGAGTAGTTGCATAAGGAGAGTGAGATCAAACATATTAGGTATATCTAAGGGCTTGGGACCTCCAAAGAAGGAAACATGGTGGTGGAACGAGGATGTCCAACGAGCAATTAAGACTAAAAGAGAGATGTATATGAAAATACCTAAGTGTCAAGATGAAGATGTGTACAATCAATATAGAGAAGCTAGAAAACAAGCTAAAAAAGTAGTTAGTCAAGCTAAAACAAATTTCATGGAAGATCTATATACAAGGTTAGGTAATAGATATGGCGAAAAATATATATATATATATATAGGCTAGCCAAATTAAGAGATAAAAAAAAACAAGACCTAAGTCATGTAGGATGTATTAAGGACGAAAATCAAAATGTTTTAACGCGCGAGGAGGATATTAAGGAGAGATGGAGAAGTTACTTCGATAGTTTATTTAATGATGGCCAAGTTGATACTATAATAGATGAAAACCCACACCAAGAAAGAAATGTAAACTATACACGTAATATTAGAATTGTAGAAGTTAAAGAGGCATTGAAAAGAATGAAAATAGGGAAAGCATGTGGCCCAGATGAAATACCCATAGAGGCTTGGAAATGCTTAGGAGAAATTGGATTGACTTGGTTAATAAAACTTTTCAATAAAATTTTAAAATCAAAATGGATGTCAATGGATTGGAGAAGAAGCACGCTTGTGCCAATCTTCAAAAACAAAGGAGACATTCAAAGTTGCTCAAACTACCTGAGAATTAAACTTATGAGTCACACTATGAAACTTTGGGAGAGGATAATTGACAATAGGCTAAGGAGAGAAACAACAATATCAGAGAACCAATTTGGTTTCATGCATGGGAGGTCAACTATGGAGACGATCTTCCTTGTAAGACGATTGTTAGAAAAATATAGAGAAAAGAAAAAAGATCTTCATATGGTATTCGTAGATTTAGAAAAAGCATATGATAGGGTCCCTAAAGATGTTCTTTGGTGGGTTCTAGAAAGAAAAAGAGTGCATGCTAGATACATAGACACTATTAAGGATATGTATGATGGAGTAGTAATGAGTATAAAGACATTTGGAGGAGCTACAAAAGAATTTCCTATTACGATAGGACTACATCAAGGATCGGCTTTAAGCCCATATCTATTTACTTTAGTTATGGATGAACTAACTAGACATATTCAAGAGGATATACCATGGTGTATGCTATTTGCAGACGATATTATCTTAGTGAATGAAACTAAAGATGAAGTGAATAGGAAATTAAAACTCTGGAGGAATACATTAGAATCTAAAGGCTTTAAGTTGAGTAGGACGAAAATCGAATACATGCACTATGAGTTTAGAAGCACTAGACATCGAGATGACGGAGTGGTAAAATTAGGGGAAATAGAAGTTCCTAAGGTAAACCACTTTAGATACCTAGGATCAATCATACAAAACGATGATAACATTGAGAATGATGCCACACATAGAATTCAAGCTGGATGGAAGAAATGGCGGAGTTCAACATGGGTGATTTGTGATCGAAATGTTCCTACTAAGTTGAAAGAAAAATTTTATAGGACCGCAATTAGGCCAGCTATGCTCTATGGAAGTGAATGTTGGGCAGTAAAGCAACAACAATTACATAAAATGAACGTAGCAGAAATGAGGATGCTTAGGTGGATGTGTGCTAAAAATCATAAAGATAGAATAAGAAATATAGAAATTCAAAGACAAGTAGGAGTAGCACCAATTGATACAAAGATTAGGGAAGGGCGGTTGCGATGGTTTGGTCACCTGCAAAGACGGCCTACAAATGCTCCAAATAGAAAACTTGACTCAATAGAAACTGTAGAAATTCGACGAGGTAGGGGTAGACCAAAGTTAACATGGGATGCATTAATTAGGAGGGATTTGAATGGTTTGCAAAGCTCACCATCAATTGCACTTAATCGAGCACAATGGAAAAGTTTGATCCATGTAGCCGACCCTAGTTAATTTTGGACTGAGGCTATGTTGTTGTTGTTGTTGTTTGTATTTAAAGTGTTATTTGGCTTCTTATTTACTTAAATGCTCAGTGAATTTCCTTGAGATTTTACTTATTGGACTCGTTATCTGTTTTGTTGTGATGGCTGAGTGCAGATCCTAGTACGAGCAGAGGCAAGGGGATCCTAGGCGACTATCTATGTTTACCTACTGTTCAAGACGCTCTCGTACGTGTTTAGCTTTTTGATATTTTGCATTATTTTGGGAATGAGGGAGACTAGAGTGACATAATACATGTATATATATATATATATATATATATATATATATATATATATATATATATATATGTTTATCTTTTGGCTATCATGTCGCCTTATATATAGAGTACACTAGTTCAGGGTTTTCCATATTAGGATTTTTGCTTAATAACTCACGATATATATTTTGTAACGTCCTGGAGTTTTTTATTTTTGTTTGATTGCTTGTATTATCTATCTATCTAAAATACACAAGTTATTTATTTTATTCTTCGATTTTGCGAACGAGGCTCTTTGGGATGCGTGCGATACGTGGGTGTATGTGATAAGTCAATATCTTGACTATATTTGGGACTTACTTATAGGTTTAAGTATAACTTAATAAGTTATGTAACTCATGACTTATAAGGCATGAAATATATCATGAGCCTAAACTAGATTAAATCTCCTAAACTAATAAAAATAACCTAAGTATTATCCCATGCAAGAAATCTAAGTGAGTCCATAAAAATGGATATTAATGCATATACATAATTGATAAGAATGCCTAACTTGAATAATTGCGACTTAGGCTATGTTCTAACTTAACAAAAAAATTATCCATTTGGAACCTACCTAAGTTAATGGAATTCATTCAAATTACTAGAAAGCCTAAGTAGATTATAATTGAGACTTAAGCCTAAGTAATGAAAAATGTCATCACAAAGTTTAAGTATGGGATTATTTAATGAGCATATGTTCAACAAAAATATTTTAGTGACTATGAGGAAAATGAAAGTCATGAGCTATAAAAGAGGTTTCTTCTCTACAACATGCAAAAAAAAAAAACATTGAACATAGAAGTGAATAAAAGTTTGTACATGAGGTGTTGTCCATGGAGGATTGATGGCTTAATAAGGGTCTAAGACTATATCTCTATAAGGAGAAACAAGCAAGAATAAGAGAGCAATTAGGTATGCACTTTTACCTTCTTTTTATTGTTCTAAATTTGACAAATTGAGGTTTCCTTGTGAATGATTTTAGATTATGAGATTTTATATTTGTTTTACTCTCAAAATGATGTTCAAATCTAAAATTCAAGCTGGCTTGTTGATTTAAACATTATTGTTGAGTTTCAATTTGAGTTCTTTCTTGTTTATGCCAAATTTTGGCCAAATTTGTGGTTTTTGTGCATATAAACAAATAAGGATGAATTATTGTCAAAAGGATATTACAAAACTCTTGTTTTTGCACTCTTAAATCATGATTTTATAGTGGAATTGAATGCTGGACAAGATCAAGTATGATTGGGTTCATAAGAATGATATTTAAGCTCTTAATGTTGTAAGGTTTTTAAATGTCTTTTTGAGACCAATGTCAAATTGATATATGTTGATGATGTACTTTGATGTTGATGAAAGATTTAGTCCTAGATTTCCATGTTTTGAAATAACCTAAACGGTTTTACAAGGTTCCATGGAAAAATAAGAAAAAATGGGGGACGAACTAAACTTTTCCCAAGTCTATGCACAATCCCGTGTGGGCAGTGCTCTGCGTGTAGTCTTGGAAAAATAAGCATAACTTTCTCGTCTTAAGTCATTTTTGATGTTCTTTATATTGTCCGAAAGCTAAGATAGAGAAATAACACCAAGAATCATTAGTTTACAAAAACTAAATCGTTTTATTTGTCGAAAATGGACTGAAAGACAAGATTTATCCGTAAGATATTAAGTGTTTGGGTGCCGAGACCTCTTCCAGGGGTATTCACTAGTCTAAAAATGACCAAAACCTCCTGAATAACTTGAAATACTATAAATAAAATTCTCCAAGAGTTTCAAGTTATTCCGAGGTGTTTTGAATAGTTTTCCAAATGGATTTTGAAATAGGCAAAATTTACTTACTTAATGAGTTGATTTTTTTACTTAAGGTGTTCCGAGCATCAAATGATGTCGGAATGAAACCAAATTTCTCAGAACATGTTATTGGAAAATAATAAAGGTGTCCATTAAGTTTCCTAATTTTTTGGTTCATGTAACTTAGTTTTTAAGTTATGCTTCGAATAAGAGATCAACATTTACAAATAAGGACTTAAAGTTTTACTTAGAGTCTCAAATTTGGTTTTTGATCATATTAATGAGATTTTATCACTCAACAACCTTGGTTTTAAGTTAATACACTTCACAGAACCAACCTCGAGAATTTTGAAATTTCTATTATGTTTTATGTTATTTTTCAAGTTGAAGAAAAACTAACTTTCGAATATTTATTTAAAGGTCCCTGAGGGGTTGTTTGACAAACTAGTATTGTACTCCAACTTGAAATGAGTTCTAATGATCCTAATTAGTTCAATAACATCTAAAAACAATGGATAAAAGGTGTTGAACAATGTTAAGAAAGCTCGAGTACTTTTAGCCAAACTAAGTACTTGATAAGGACTTGAAATAATAAAACTGAACAATTAGACACCAAATTGACTTGGAATGATTTGTAGGACTTTTCATGGGATTGTTAAGCACCAATATGTCAAATACATTGCTCATACAATGACCACTCTTAGTAACCTGATACTAAGAGCACAATAGAGCATTTAACTTATAAATAGTCAAGTGAATTACAAATTGAACTATGTGAGACACAATGATTGTAAATGTAACTCAATGAGCTCTAACACACGTAAACATAAAACAAAAAATCTAAATGATACCAGGGACCTAGAAGTCTAGTGGTGGGTATTGGGAGAGTGCCGCAGAGCATGTGGTAGCTGTTGTAACGCGACTTTTAGTGCATCTTGAGGTAAGTAAACCAACAGAGGCCTCCATAGTAATTCATTTCACTTGTTTGACTTATTTCTTTGTAAAAAAATCAGTCAGATGCTCAATTTGATTTCATTACCTTTTCTTTGTGATAAATTATTGAATTAAACCATGTTTGAATTTTCATTCTCATTATGTGAGTGTCTTGGGATCTAAGTGTGTCAGGAAGGTACTCACGGATGCGGTGTTCGACTTGCTATCATTTACACCCTTGTGTTAACTGGATCTTTGAGGGTAGTCTTGGGTGCGGTGTTCGGATCTACCCTACCACCCTTATGGACTACTCTCCATTTTGAACTCGCGAACTTAGTAAATAGTTCTACGAAGTCAAGTTTACGACTGCGGGCTCGCAGCTTGATGGATTTGGACCACTTAGACACCTTCCCTTTGTTTCTTTGGCACTCATTCATCATTGTTATCTCTTTAGCCTGTTTATCATGCACTTACTTCATTTCATATTTATTTACATTCCCGCATGATCTTTCGGCTTATTTATCGGATTTCATGAAATACTGTTGAGACTCCTCTGGCTTTACTCACTGGAATTGTTCTATTTTTTTGGTGATAATTGTAGGCCCCTCGAGTAGTAAGGGAAAGGAGCCTGGGAAAGGAGCCTGTACTTGGTGATTACTTCTGAAGTTTTTATAGAGTCACTTTCCTCTATTTTACGTTGTTGGTTATTTTGTTGTTTTATATATAATTATGAACTATATATTGATGTTTATATACTTTTGGGTTATGGGATTGAGAAATACACTGTATACATGTATATGATTTCTTTTTGTCACATGATATTCATAATATCACTTTTTCAGGATTTTGACATTTAGGCTTGTCCCAACTTTAAATTGTTTACAAATTAGTTGCTTTAATTATTTCACTACTTACTGCTGTACCATACTAAATTATGACATGCGAATCATGATAAATCTAATAAGCGATCAAACAAAACTTAATAAAAAAAGGTGACTAGGTTTGCATTGACCTTGCAAGGTCTAGGTCGAGTGGAGCCCAGTTTATGGGAATTGGGGTCGTCACACACATATATATATATATATATATATATATATTTCATGCTTTTATGTCAGTTTAAGACTTCAATTGTTAATTTAAAGCTTATTAATTACAATTGATTAAACACAAGCCATATGTATAATTTGCAAAGTTTGAAAACAAAAGACCGTAAAACCTAAATATATGACTTAAATAGGAAATATGCAACACTAGTTTACAATTAATATGGCAACAATACGAAAAGCTAACACGCACATCGACGACACAGGCGTGGCGAGAGACGCCAGCAGGGCGTGAGACCTGTTAGTTAGTGACGCGGAGGGTGCAGTGAGGTCCACTAGGCAAAGAGCAGCACCGATCTGGCGACCTCCAGGCGGGGCCGCCACAGTTGGTATTAAAGAAATGGTTCAAGGAACCTTGGGAAATAACAAAAGAGCATCAAACTTAATAAATGAACCTTAGATGTGGAAACCCGATATACTTACCTTAGAATCCAAGTTGGGAAGTGATTATAAGGCGGGTAGAGTTAGTGGGTATATACGTGTTAAGTTTTTATTTTATATTATGTACTATACGCATATATATACCGAGGCTAATTCGGCGCACGTTTCTCGATGCATATAACGATGGATGGATATTCTACTACTCCGCCAAATATTGGTCAAACTAGCGATTCGACTAGGGCCACTACCACTACTACCACACAGAGTGTCGACGACCGTCTCGCGTCACATGATGCTCAGTTAGCAGAGATCTTACATTTATTAAGGATTCATATAGTACCAGTTGCCACTCCCGCCGTAATTACAGTTCCTGCCACACAGACAGGCGTCGCCCTAGTTGTCCAGTAGACAACTAATCAGGCTACTACTCATATGGTTCCTGAGATAAATGTTGAGAGGATTTTCACACCATTCAAGACACCGACTCCTACTCCTACGGCGACGACCACTAGCGACGGCTACTATAGCCACTACCTCCGAGTTCACATTGTCGCTTGAGGGGAAGTTGATCAAGGAGCTTATTCACTTTCAGCATGGTTATTTCTATGGAGTTGGTGACCTAGAGGCGGCTTGGAGATGGTTACTTTCACATCAGCGGCTGCACAAGCTGCTAAGAGTCAAGGAGAGTATATAGGCACAGTTTTTGGGTCAAGTTTTCGAGGAGTCGCATCTCATGGTGGACTACTTACTGCGATACTCACTCAGAGCCGACGACATGGGCACATTTTAGACATGTGTTCTATGATGAATATATCCCCATAGAGGTCCAGTTACATTTGAGAAATGATGTATTGGCCTAGAGATATGGTAACTGATCGGTAATACATTATATGGAGAGGTATCAGTACTTGCTATAGTTTGCCATGGATGTTGCCGGGACGGAGCGGTTACATATTTATTACTTTATTCGGGGATTAGTCGAGGTCATCGCCAGTGCGATCATGTCTACTGGGGTGCACACCTTACATGATATGCGCGATAGAGCCCTTACCCACGAGACATATCTACTACAGAGGAGCGATAGGCAAGTACCTACAAGGCAGAGCTCTCAACCGGACAGAGGCCGAAGAGACAGATGGATAGATATGATTGGGACTTTCATCGGGATACCAGACAGTAAGGCAGGGACCGCAGTAATGATCAACAGGAAGATAGGTTCCGTTATGAGGACATACAGCCAGTTCATGCCATTGCACCTGTATCACCCGAGCAGTTTTGATAGCAGCTTCAGCAATATCGTCAAGATAGGAATCAAGGAGGTCATGACAAGTGTCAAAGAGACCAGGGTCAGGGTCAGGGTCAAGGGTCGGGTTAGGGTTAGGGATTCGAAGACAAGCAGGATATGAGGCATGAGAAACATCGATGTCATTGTTGTAGTCAGAGAGGTCACCTAAAGGCTGACTGTAGGGCACCACCATCATCACCAGGAGCACCGCAGGGTCAAACCAAAGAGAGAGCACACGCAGTCGCGCAGCTGGAAAGAGATGCGACCAGACAACTCGTCGAGGGTATAATATCTATTATGAGTAGACCGATGCATATTATGATAGATTCGGAAGCACATTATCATTCATTACTGGACGCATGGTAGGTGAGTTAGGGTTAGCATCACAGACACTAAACATACACCTTGTCCTCAATACGGTCGTTGGGGATAAGATATACCCTAATCGAATATGATCGGATATGTCGAGACTACACGATAGAGGTAGAGAGGCATCAATTATCGATAGACTTACGAGTCTTAAAGTACCTCGAGTTCGACGCACTTTTAGGGATGAACTAGTTGGCGACGTATCATGCACAACTTGATTGTTTCCAGAAAACCATCATATTTCGTGCTCCACGGATTCCAGAGTTCACGTTACCGGAGTCTTGACAACACTACCCATTACTAAAGGCCGAACAGCTACAACTCATGAGATGGAGGTGTTTGCAATAGTAGTTGAACCGGTGCCGAGGACGAAGATCAAGATTAAGGGTGTTCCAGGGGTTAAAGAGTTTTCTGATGCGTTTTTGGATGATCTGCAAGGATTACCACCACCTAGAGAGGTCGAGTTTATTATCGAGCTTCTACCAGGGACACAATTGATTTTTAGCAGACCTTATAGGATGTCATCTTCCGAGCAGGAAGAGGTAAGGAGACAGCTTGAGGATTTGTCACAGAATGGTTTCATCCATACTAGTATGTATATCTGGGGAGTGCTAGTGTTATTTGTGAAGAAGAAGGATGGTTCCATGAGGATGTGTGTAGACTACAAAAAGCTGAATCAAGTAATAGTCATGAACTGTTACCCAGTTCCCAGGATCGACGATATATTCGATCAGTTGGCATGTGCCGGGTTTTTCTCGAAGATTGATTTGCGTTCAGGCTATCATTAGTTGAGGATTCAAGAAGAGGACATCAAGAAGACCGCTTTCAGTACAAAATATGGGTTGTTTGAGTTTATATTCATGCCTTTTGGGCTGACTAACACCCCAACAATCTTCATGGACTTAACGCACAGGGCTTTGAGACCATATTTAGATAGATACATCATTGTCTTTATCGACGACATCTTGATTTATAGTAGTACTCGTGCGGAGCACGAAAGTCACCTCAGGACAGTATTGATGACATTGAGGGAGCACATGTTGTACGCCAAGTTCAGCAAATGTGATTTCTGGCTAAGTGAGTTGAAGTTTCTCAAACACATCATCAGCGATCAGGGTATCTGTATGGATTTAGAGAAGATTCGAGCGATTATTGACTGGAGGACGCCTGAGTCTATTTTCGATATCCGGAGTTTCTTAGAGCTAGTAAAGTACTACCACCGATTCATACATGAATTTTCCTCGATTGCAGCGCCGATGATGAGATAGACCAAGAAAAATATGCAACTTGATTGGTCAAAGGAGTGTGAGCAGGCATTCAGGGAGTCGAAGAGGAGACTGACATTAACACCAGTGTTGACATTGCTGGAGACGGGCAATAGTTTGTCTGTTTACACAGATGCCTCAAGATTTAGTCTTAGATGTGCATTGATGCAGGAGGGCAAACCAATGGCTTACTTATCTAGACGTTTGAGACCCCACAAAGGTAATTATCCAGTGCACGACTTGGAACATGCAACAGTTGTTTTTGCACTGAAGGCTTGAAGGCATTATCTCTAGAGAGAGAAGTTCATCTTATACACAGATCATTAGAGCCTACTGTGGTACATTTTCACTCAAAGAGATCGAACATGCATTAGAGGAGATGACTTGAGCTATTGAAGGACTACGACTTCACCATTGAGTACCATCCTGGTAAGGTGAATGTTGTAGCTGACGCATTGAGTAGGAGCAAGATTGACAATTAGACAATGGTTCGATGCATGACACACGAGCACGAACTGTTAGAGGCGGCATCGACCATGTGCATGCCAGAGATTCTTGTTACAGAGCTGCATATTTATTGCCAGATGAGAACCTAACAATATCTATTGAGCGAGTGGCAGAGTTCCAGATGGCAGATTATTTATATGACAGGTTCAGCAGGCGGGAATAGGATCTCGAGTGTATGATTGGTTGTAGATGGCAGATTAGTGTTTGAGGCATAGAGGTAGATTGTGGACACCATCAGTTCTAGAGTTACGAGATAGTATTCTAGAGGACACCCACAAATCTCGTTACACAGTTCATCCTTGTCAGACCAAGATTTACCATAATCTTATATGACTATTTTGATGGCCAGGGATGAAGGCTGACACAGGCACATATGTTAGGAGTTGTCACATCTGCCAGTAGGTGAAGGATGAACACATGAGACCAGGAGGTTTATTGCAGCCGTTGCCCATTCAACAGTAGAAATTGGAGCACATCATTATGGATTTTGTCAATGGACTACCACAGACTTCTAGGAGACATGACGCCGTGGGTAGTGATTGATAGACTGATGAAATCGGCACACTTCATACTGGTTTTGATAAGGTACACGTTCCCATAGCTGAGCACTCTATTTGATATGGAGATTATTAGACTGCATAGGGTGGTAGTCTCCATTATATATGACAGAGATCCCTGATTCACTTCTAGGTTCTGGGAAAGCTTGTAATAGCAGTTTGGCACGAGGTTGCAGTTTAGTCAACTTACCACCCTCAAATCGATGGCCAGTCGGAGAGATTGATACATATTTTTGAGGACATGCTCAGGGCTTGTATATTTCAGTTTAGGGATTCGTGGGAGGATTATCTACCTTTGTGTGATCTTGCCTACAACAACAACTATCAGGCGAGTATTAGGATAACTCTATTTGAGGCACTGTATGGGAGGCCTTGTAGATCACGTGCATGTCGGGTAGAGCCGGATGATACAACGACCGTTGGGCTAGAGATAGTTGTTGACCAAACAGAGAATATTCGACAGATCAGGCAGAGACTTCGGGCAGCCCAGGATAGACATAATAAATATGCGAATAAGTACCTATGAGGATGACGACATGGTATATCTAAAGGTTTCCCCTTATAAGGGTCAGGTGAGATTTGGGATGAAGGGGAAACTAGCACCGAGATTCATTGGATTATTCAGGGTTGCAGTATGAGTTGGCAGGGTGGCGTATAGACTGGACTTACTGCCAGAGTTAGTTGAGATTCATCTGAGGTTCCATATTTCTATGTTGAGGTTAGCTAGGTCAGGATCGAGACCGTTGGTTGATGTGAGATAGATTGAGTTTTAGTTTGACGCGACTTACGATGAGAAACCATTAAAGATCTTGGACCGCAAGATATAGACTCTACAGAGTAGGGAGATCCCTCGAGTATTGGCTCATTAGCACTATCACGAGACTGAGGGACTCACTTGGGAGCTTGAGTCTACTACCAAACGAGTCTCGTCCCTCAAGTCTATCAAAGTATGATCTGGTTCAACGCGATCTCATGATAACCAAATGATGCAAAGTATACAGTCAGGTAAACACTATGTAGTTCTACCATGTATACACAGTCAGGTAGCTTAATAAACCCTGTGCACACATTCAGGTAGACATTATATAGTTCTACCCTGTAAATACAGTCAGGTAGACATTATAAGAAGACTCGAATCAACCTTATCCTCCCTACCCGTGTATGCATGTACAACAAAAATGCAATATCAAGAATCAATGCAATTTATACGAAATTATAATCTGACAATGTAAAGGTTACTATGGGATTTACTTAACCTTACAAACGCGATACCGAAATTCCCTTGCGCTCTGAGTCGAGTAAGCTAGTCTACACGGGGCTCAAATTACAATCCTACGATTTATTTATAAGTTCAATAAGGTTCCATAACAATTCCACAATTTTTTTTTCAATTCGTTGTAGTTTAATTGACCCAATCGTGTCCCGAAACTCCTAAAGCTTTCAAAATAAATTCTCCAATGCCTGCATTTCATTTGTGATTCAAAATTATTGTTCGACATTAAAAATCACGTTTTCTAGGCTTAAATATAAAATTTTCAATTGATTATATATTTATTGGTCCTTCCTTGACCCGAAAACCCCGGAATCCCTCCAAATCAACTCACCGAATGTTTGGATCTCAATTTTGACTCCAAATTGTGATTTTGAATCAAAAATTAATCTAAACTAGGCTTTAAATAATTTTCCAAATTTTAAATATTTTCCGATCTCGTAACACGTTTTATGAGGCAAAATCCTCGGCATAAATCCTCGAGAACATCACAAAATCCTTACTTTTCATAAAAATCCACAATTTCTATTTAATTAGTTCAAATAATATTTTTCTGAATTTTTTTTTCTATTTTTTGGATTTTTTTTTCAAATTTCTAGCATTTTTTCCTTTTTTTTTTAATTGGGGTTTGACCCCTGAACCGGACCCAATTCGGTCCGGTCTTGGGTTAAACCTCATCTTCTTCCTCCAGCAACCAGTTTCGACAGTTCCTCTTTTCTTTCAATTCAATTTCATTGGGGTACGACTCCCAACCCCAACCCCGGGTTGGGGCTGGGCAGGGGAGATCATTCCCCTGCCATCCTCTTCCACCCACCTCCATTAACAACCATAACAACAACAAGACAACCTAACAACAACCTCAACGCAACCAACGACAACCCAACAATACACAACTCACCTCGGGTCTCGATTTCTCCTCTTCTTCTCTTTTCTTTTTCTCCGTCTCGATCTCTCTCCTCCTCCTTCGTTTTTTCTCTAGTTCGAATCACATCGGAGATTATTTTGTTGTGTTTGAGATATATATTAGATTTCCTCGAGATTCGCATCACGTGAATCTCGAGACAAATCTAATATTCCATTTTAATAATATGAATTTGATCTATACTTATCTCGAGGTCAATCTTTATTTCAAAACAAAATTAATGAGGCGGTGTATATTTTGAAGATATATATTATAATTTCCTCGAGATTCGCATCGCACGAATCTCGATCCAAATCTAATAATTCACTTACTTTATATATTTTGATATTCCTCGTGATACGTGTTGTTTATCTCGTGGTCGATCTAGTGGCTATCAACAAGATAATCATCACCTCTTGACCGACTTACTGGTGGTTAATTATATTGATCTCCTCGAGATACGTAATGCATATCTTGAGGTAGATCTTATGCTTTAATAACACAATACAAATCACTTGATTTTCCTCTAGATTGGATAGCATGCTCCTCGAGGCGTGTATTCTCCTCACCAACAGCACGTTCCACCATTCTCTTCCTCGACACTCACGCCACGCGCACCTCGAAGAGAATCCAATGTATACTTTTTATTTGACTTTAAACTATAGGATTCATTTATATATTTATATATATAAACTATATATATATATATAAATATATATATATGCACCTTTGTATTTTCACGGTTATAAATCCGCCACGCGCGCCAACGACCATCCTCGGGCGTGCACACTATTGTACATCCCACGCGTGTCACCCTCGAGCCCCCGTTTCACTAGGTGCCCACCAATTTATTAATTATTTTATTTAATTTCATGGTTATATCTTCAATTTATGTCTAAATTAAATTCCAAGAAATACTCCAAATTTACCAAAAATTAGAGAAGATTCTCCAACGCACTCCAAAACTCACGGACACTGTTTCACGTCGAAATAGTGTATAATACATCAAATGGACACACGACAGACAAAAATAATATTAAAATTTATGATCTCTGATCCATAACACGTAGGTCCCACCTCGGATACCTAAATCATAAATTAAATCCGAAAATACTTAATTAGCTGCCTAATCAAGTTTGTAAAATTCTTTGATGTCACAATCTTCCTAAGTAATTAAAAATTTTGTTCTCGAAAATTAAACTTACAGGTTACTGAACTAAAAGATATATGAGAAAGTGATTCTTTATATACAACTCTTTTAATCCATACCTGTAAAACCATTTCGAAGGTGAACAGTTAAGCGGACCCAATCACTTTCGTTATATTCAACAACTCGGTGGTAGAGATCATAAACATTTCAACTTTTCATTTTCCAACAATTTGGTTTATTGAAAAGTTATCTTTGTTACTTTGCCAATCCCGTGAATTTGTGAATTTTTGACGAGTTAAACAATCAACTTTGTGGAATATCCGATAACCTTACTTCATTTCTCATTTCATACCTTGAATCTCATTTAAGTGTTAATACATAGCAAGACCTAGCCTATCTTGCTTTTCATAACACAATTCTCATTCTAATCTAACTACTATTCCACAAATCGTTGATAATTCTTTTTCATATCTACCCAAACTCTATTATACATCCCAGTTTATTTTCTCATCACTAATCATCCATTTTTATTTGAATTATCAGCCGATTAATTCTTAGACTATGATCAATCTAAAATTACATATTAATGCAAATAATATTTGAGCACAACATTAGACACTAAGTAGAATTGAATATCTATTTGATTCATCGCCATTCCAGTGTTCCCCACCGAAACCTGGAATTACACAAGTCATCCCATGACTATAGATCTTATAATACATTTGCCACCCTTTGACAAGAGATCTCGAATTCAATTCGATCAGAAATAGAAACATGACACATCGTGCAACTCTCACTCATTCTCTAAAAGTCTACTCATATATTATTATATTGTGGACTAAAAAGTAATTACCGATTCCCAACTCTTCAGTCAATTCACTAACTTCTTTGATTGGTTAAAAAATCATCGACTTTTATAACGTCTTCAAATCATTCTCTAATAATGAGACAAACTCATATCTTAATCACTTACTGTTCACCAACTTCTCTCATTGCCTGAATATAGACAATTACCCTTAACTTGAGTAGACATACGTTTCTAAATAGAGATATCAACTAATTCGATGATTATACTCTCATAGTATAACTTTTAACTTGTATTTCTTAAAATTTCACAAAAACGTTATCTCTTTTTCATTTCTACTCAATTACAATTGAAGAATATTCAATTCCTCAATCATATCAAGTCAGATACACTGTACTCTATTCAATATTCCCAACCTAACAGAGATAAGGCTTACTTACTGAGCTATAAATCACGCATTTCTCTTCATTTCATGTATATCTTCACCAACATACAAACATCTTACATCATCTCTAATTTATAACAACTATTGCTTGAAACTTTACAACTTACTAATCAGGTGGTGTAGCACTACAATTGAACCAATGAACAACATATTCACTAACATTAGTTGTACACTACTTTGGTTCAAAACTTTCAACATTTGAATTTTGACTCCTTGTAAGATCCTTGTGAAGATATTTTAAGTTCCATCAAACTTATAGTTTGATATTCTAATTTGATCGGGACTCGTTAACCTGAGACTTTCATTTTCGTATTAATGTGAGAATATGTAGACCATTTAGTTGCCTATACTTCAGCCTCCAATTGACTCCAATGAAACTTCATAGACTCTTATATACCGACTGTCACCAATTCATTCGATTATTCAAAGATGGGTGAATGCGTCACATCAATCATAGACACTGTGATTGAATCGTGACTATGAAATGAAGTTACTTAGAATTTATTTCATGCTCAACTACTCCAATGCCTTACCTTGACTAAAGGAGTCCGTCTATGTCACTTCCAGCAACCACAAGTCATCTGAACATCTCATTTTATTTTATTCATTGAGTCTATTTTATTCAGGTTTTGTCAATCTTACCTATTCTCACATTGATCTCAATTTTTCTCTTTTTAAAAATTTACCATGACTTTCGCTCAACAACCAGGCCACTTACAGCTCCATAATCTTAACTTTGAAAGACAATTTATATCTTTATTTTTGAAAATATAGCTAAGGACGGTATGAATTCTTATTATCATCTAATGAATTGAAGTATTCCTTAGCTAATCTTAATTCGAAAAAGAGAAACTTCACTACTCGTATAGTTAAACCGTTTGTTATTATCTTACGTTATTTCTATTAGTCTTAAATATCTCGACTTTTCTTTTTCTCAAAAAAAATTCGCTACTTTTCAAGAGACTGTATAAGATAATTGTGTATCTTATTATTCATCAAATTACTTTTGATGAACTCATTCGCTCCATTATTATTCAACTGAAGAGGTCGAAGAATTTGAATTTCCAAACTCCGATTAACTTAATGACTAATCAAATTCTTAAAGGATGTTATTTCAATCCTTTAAGTCATATTAATAGAAATTATTGCAATATAGGAGTTCATACTGACCTCTTATACGACTCACTTACTAATACTCAATAAGTACGCCTATCTCTTCATTGGTTATATTTTAAGTCGTAGTGATAAACATCATTACTTAATTTGATTAAAAGTGACTATTGGGTACTTTGATTCTCAAAACACTATCACTTGTCACTTGTGTTGACGTTTAATAGCCAAATCCAAGCTATTATTAGACCACTTACCTAACACCTTAACTTCTAACACGTTGATCTTATCACTACATTTTTAATTTTCAAGTTAGAGTTTTCATTGAGTTTTGTTTTATAACAACACATAATCTGTTGTTAACAAAAATTACTTCTAACTCGTGTATTTCCATTCATTTTATCCGTACTTTATTCGATTCATAGAACCACAATACTCAACGTCACTTATGGATGATTAACTTAAGTAATAAACAATCAAAGTTTTCATTACTTCTATATAGAAGTCGATTGACTGTTTTAAAATATGTTTCTATTTCATTTTTCACTTGACGTTTTATTTCGAAAAGAAGAAAAAACTTTACTTCAAAGTATGTTATTTTCGTAGAAACCGACTTAGACAACTTGACTTATCATATCACAATCTCATTATGATTTTCAAGTTAAGATTCAATTTGTCTAATCAATTTTCATTTTACATTTTCGATAACCACGTGTCTCCTTTTTTCTTGCTGAGGCTGTTTTCAAAAGCAACCCCCAATTGGTTATGAATGAAACCAATATTTTATAAAATAGGTCTTCCCGGGTTAACTATGCAATTGGTACTAACCTTATTCTAAAATTCAAGATAATCCATATCTTGTGCTTCCCATAAGTCTCAACTTCATATTACATTTTTCAAACGATTCTCAATCACTTAAGACTTAATTTAAGTCGATTTTAATGTTTTATGAGCGTTTAAAAATTGTAATAGTTCGATACTTTTAATTTCCAAGAAACCCATGTTCAGTGTTTATGTACATGAGTCATTTGGACTTCCCTTTCAACTGATTTCCTATTAGTTTCATACCAGATACTTTCATCAGTTATACTAGTATCAAACTACTTACAACACCTTTGTGAATTCGGACTTCACAAGTCCATTTCATATCCAATCACGCTCAATTTTGTTTCATAAGTTTATTCTCACATATAATTATCCGTTTCTAGTCAACTCATCCTATCTTACGAGTTAAGGATCAAATGGACAAGGAGAATAAACTTCTTATCGCATATCTAGCGATAATACATACATACAACACAAATATAACATAATAATAAAGTTGTTAAACTTTTTAACCTCGTTCCATCACGTTACTTCCCAACTAATCGCGCTCAATCACCCTTTGCTTCTCAATTAAAGTTTTATCCTCAATTGAGCCAAACCTAGGCTCTGATACCAACATTGTTAGATCCCACCTAATTAGGGCATCTGATCAGCCTATATTACCTTAATCCCTTAATAATCTAGCAGCCTTAACCACTCCATCATTAAACAATTAAGATTAAGATCTTTTCATCATCAATTATAAAACTTTATTAACCGCACATGAATCTAAAGTGAATCTTAAACCTCAATGTTCGTTTAAATGAATTAAATTATCCTTAAACTTTTCGTAAAAAAAATTATTGACAACACTTCCTCTATTTTTAAGCCTACACCGAAAATCCCAGCCTTCATAAATTTTCAACAAAACCTGCTCAGCTCTGGTGGAAATACCGAAGGATTCACAATCCACCTCATAACAATATAAATTGCATTTATGAAATTATATATTCATTCTAACCTGATCTGAAATATTAAAAACCTTAAGCTAACATTACCTTAACTCAAAAATTATCTCAATTAGTCCTAATATCGTTCCCATCATTCCAAACGATATCCTAATCACACTCGAACCCATAAACCTATTTATACAATATGATATATTCAAAAACAAATACATACATAGAGAAAAGAACTAAGCAAGTCACATACAGTCAGAGATATTTCCCTTTCCCTTGTCGCCGCTAGAACCTGCCATTATTCAATTATAAAAATTTGATGATGTCAGATAAGTAAATCCCACACTATCCAGTACACTTGAAATAATCAAATGCATAATAATCCAAGAGATAAAACGAATAATATAATACAAGGAATTTAAATACAACCGTGAATCTATCTCATTTTTGTTATCCGACAACAATCAGATAACGTTCCTCGAAAGTGATAAGTAAACAATAATAAAGACTCGTGCACAAAGAGGATAACCAAATGAGTCACGTCTGTCAAGTCTATCAAAGTATGATATAGTTCAACGTGATATCGTGATAACCACGTGATACAAAGTATCAGTGACTCTATCCCCTCAAGCATAATATAGTTCTACCTTGTACACAGTCAGGTAAACATTATGTAGTTCTACCATGTATACACAGTCAGGTAGCTTATACCTTATGCACACAGTCAAGTAGACACTATATAGTTCTACCATGTAAATACAGTCAGGTAGACACTATAAAGAGACTCGAATCAACCTTATCCTCCCTACCTGTATATGCATGTACAATAAAAATGCAATATCAAGGATTAATGCAATTTATACGAAATTATAATCTTACAATGTAAAGGTTACTATAGGATTTACTTAACCTTACAAACGCGATACTGAAATTTCCTTGCACTCCAAGTCGGTAAGCTAGTCCACACAGGGCTCCAATTACAGTTTTACAATTTATTTATAAGTTCAATAAGGTTCCATAACAATTGGACAATTTTCTCCAATTCGTTGCAGTTTAATTGACTCAATCGCGTCTCGAAACCCCTAAAACTTTCAAAATAAATTCTCCGATGCTTGAATTTTATTTTTGACTCAAAATTATTGTTCGACATCGAATATTACATTGTCTAGGCTTATATATAATTTTTTTAATTTATTATATATTTATTGGTCCTTTCTTGACCCGAAAACCCTATAATCCATCCAAATTAACTCCTCGGATGTCCGGATCTCAATTTTGACTCCATATTGTTGTTTAGAATAAAAAATTAACCAAGACTAGGCTTTCAAACAATCTTCAAATTTTGAATATTTTTTGGTCTCGTAACAAGCTTTCGAGGTAAAATCTCATGCATAAATCCTCGAGAACATCACAAAATCATTAATTTTCATAAAAATCCAAAATTTCTATTTAATTAGTCTAGATAATATTGTCTGAGTTTTTCTCTATTTTTTGGATTTTTTTTCAAAAATTTTAGCATTTTTTTCCTCTTTTCTTTTTAATTGGGGTTTGACCCTTAAACTGGACCGGTCCAGTTCCGTCCGATCTGAGGTCAAACCCCATCTTCTTCCTCCAACAACCAGTTTCGACAATTCCTTTTTTCTTTTTTTTTTTTTTTTAATTCAATTTCATTGGGGTAGGGCTCCTAACCCCAACCCCGGGACTGGGCAAGGGAGATTATTCCCATGCCATCCTCTTCCTCCCACCTCCATTCACAACCATAACAACAACAAGACAACCCAAAAACAACGAACACACAACTCACATCGGGTCTCGATATCTCCTATTCCTCTCTCTCTCTCTTTTTCTCCCTCTCGATTTTTCCTCATTCATCTTTTTTTTCTCTGGTTCGAATCATAATGGAGATGATTATATTATGTTAGAGATATATATTTATACATATTATATTTCCTCGAGATTCACATCATGCGAATCTCAAGACAAATCTAATGTTCTATTTTCATAATATAAATTTGATCTATACATATCTTGAGGTCAATCTTTATTTCAAAAGAAAAAATTGATGAGGCGGTGTATGTCTTGAAGATATATATTAGAATTTTCTCGAGATTCGCATCATATGAATCTCGACGCAAATCTAATAATTCACTTACTTTATACATTTTAATCTTCCTCATGATACGTGTTGCATATCTCAATGTCGATCTAGTGGCTACTAACTAGATAATCATCACCTCTTGACCGATTTACTAATGGTTAATTATATTGATCTCCTTGAGATACGTAACGCATATCTCGAGGTAGATCTTATGATTTAATAACACCATACAAATCACTTGATTTTCCTCGAGATTGGATGTAACGGGCCGCTTTAATTAATTACGATTAACTGACAAATTACAGATTAAGATCCTAAGCTCAAACTCACGTGGACGTCGCGGAAAAGTCTAGGGCAGGCATAACGACGTGAAATTTGTTATTTTTGTGTGGCGAGTGCTTATTTATTTTACTATTATTTAATAGGTCGCACCGCGCTAATTGAGAATTACGCTTGGTCGCGTTGTACGCGTGTGGTGACAAGAGTGTACGACGTCGCGGTGTGCACGTAACGCGGGTGTGTAGGATAGTCTGGGATTTAGTTGTCACATCACACATCCCATCACATCACCTATCCAATCACCATACCTCAACCCATTCCCTTACTTTTCTCTCTCATCTCCAAAGTCAACCAAAAATAAAAAATAAAAACAAAATTTTTTTCTCTCCTCACTCACTCTCCCTCTACCCGAGCTTATTCATCCCCCTCTCATTTTCATTTTTCTCCCCTACTTCCAACTTCTCACCACCAAGCTCTCCATCACTCTCTCAACTCGGTTGCACACCTCTCGCGGTCCTCTCTCCACTCGGCAACTCTCGCGAAGATCTCCGAATCGAGGTGAGTGTGTCAGTTTTTGTTAACTTTTGTGAAGAAATTAGAGTTTAATGGTGTTGTTGTTGTTGATAAGTTGTTGGTGAAGTTGTTGTTGTGATGTTGTTGTTGTTGTTGTTGTTGTGCATAAGCAACAAACAAAAAAAAGGAAGAAAATCGTCTCTGTTATGCAGAGACGATTTGAGAAGAAGAAAGAAGCAAACAGGCCGGGCTTGTTGGCCCACCTACGTGGGCTTTGGCCGGTGCCCATGTCGGCCCGGCTGCCCAAGGCCAGGCGGGCCGGGCTGCCCAAGGCAAGGGTTGGGCCGAACTGGGCCCAATCGAACCGGGTCCGGTTCGGGCCCAACCCACCCTAAATTAATTTTAATTAATTAAAAATGTTAAAAAATTAAATAAAATACATTTTAAAATCAAATAAATATCAGAAAAATAGGAAAAATTGATAGCAAATTATGGGAAAATCCAAAAAATTAAGAAAAATATAATAAAGTGGGAAGAATATAAAAAGTAGTTTTTGAGGACTTTTGGGGCATCGACACCCCAGTATAACTCGAAAAGTGTGCCGAAATTAAACTTTTTGAAACAAAATCTCAAATTTTTGGTCACACATAATAAATTCTCGTAATGTGACTCTAAAATAATAAAAGTGGTATAATTGGATACCAGGAACTTAGGAGACTATAGTCGGGTATCGGGCGCGTATCTCGAGGCGTGAGCGAGACATTTTGGAGAGACATTTGCGATTGTTTGAGGTAAGTAAACCCACGAGAAAGTCAGTTTAGAATTTACTTATTTTTCATTGTAAATTATTTATTTCATATTACTCTTCGCCAGTTCAGTTTTCATGTTTACTCTATTCTCGCGTGTGTTTGTGTATGGTCGAAGGGACGGTGTGACCCCTTTCCGGCTCTCTCGTTGATGATGATCCGATTGTTGCTACGATGTTGGTCATAACTTAGACTACGCGTGAGATATCTCTCAGCGAGTCGATGATCTCGAGAGCGAGTTGACGTCAGGCTCACATCCGTCACAGATTTCCTCTCCTATGAGGCGTTGGGCGGAAGTCTACCTTCTGACCAACAGAGTTCCTCATTTCGACCGTGAAGAGGGGGTGTGGATTTCCTCACCTCTAGGGCCTTCTCGGTTTAGTATTTAGTCCCATGGCTCGACAGCTATACACCACACTCGCGTTCCATATTCTTGATTTTCCCACGACTTATATTCATGCTTTACATCCCTGTTCATTTACTTTATATGCATGAATTGTAGCCATTTTCTTGGATTTCTTGTGAATACTAACTGAATTTCTCTGGAATTTACTCACTGGAACTTGTCATTATTTGTTGGTGGCAAGTTACAGATCCTACGACGAGCCGATAGAAGGCGGTGATTGGTGATTACCTCTGATTTGGAGCGCCTCCATTAGCTTACCCGTAGGTGTTTGTATTTACATATACATACTTTTTGGGATCATTTTGGGAGACTTTTTCACCTGATACATGTATATTGACACCTATTATACATTTTTGTCGCCTTAAGTGATATACATGGTATCCTTTTGCTGGGTTTCCACCCCATAGGTTGTTAATTAATGCATAACTTATTTACATTAATTATATGCATGTTATTAAGACTTACGCTATTAAAAATAACTTGAACATAATTAAGATAAACAAATTAAGTTGTAAAACTTCTTAACTTAGCATATTTCGATATAATATTAATCTTTTAAAACAATAAAATTTACTAAGTTGGATTACAAGACGGGTAGTTCGCGGGCCGTCATAGACATGTGTGCAGGTGACGTAGCATGGCTTGGTGACGTGTCCGGTGACGTGGCGGTGCCCAGTTTACCTCAGAATTTAGGGTCGTCACAGTTGGTATCAGAGCCTAGGTTCAGGCGAACCTAGGGGAAAGTTTAATACTACCGAATAAAACTTAACAAAAAACATTAAATGTGGAAACCCGAATATCATAACTTAGAACTTTAGTTGGGAAGCAAAGTGAGCGGGTAGTACTAGGACTTATATGTGTATATATTGATTGTAATACTTATGTACACGTATTACGACGTTGGAATGCTGCACGTTCGTGATTTGCGAATTCGACATAGATGGATGATCAGTTATTCATACGGATGATAGGGGCCAGACGAGTGGCTCGACACTTGCCGACTCGGATCAGACCTTGCGCGACACGGTCGCACTCCATAGTTTACAGCTCGAGGAGATTCTTCGATTGCTTGAGCGCGAGTGCGCCACACATCGTCGGCCCTGCCACACTCGCCGCCGCCATTACTGTAGAGCAGACAGTTGTCGCCTCAACCGTTCCATCGACCCCACTCACGACCACTATTACCGAGAAACTGCCAGCAGTCACTGCACCATTGACTACGCCGGCCGTGGCACCGACACTGATTCCACCCCAGGAGATGGAGATCCTCGCAAGGATAGTACAATCCTATGAGAGGCCAGTGACCAGACTTAAGGATGTCCCAGTTACACGCGAGTTCCCAGATGTTTTTCCTGAGGATCTACCTGGATTACCCCCGCCCAGACAGGTAGAGTTTATGATTGAGTTAGTGTTATGCACACAGCTTATAACGAGCAGACCTTACCATATGTCACGGCCAGAGCATGAGGAGTTGAGGGCTCAACTAGAGGATCTATCGAAGAAGGGTTTCATACACCCGAGTATGTCACCCTGGGGAGCACCGATTTTATTTGTGAGAAAGAAAGACGGCAGTATGAGGATGTGTATAGACTACCGAAAGTTAAATCAGGTGACAGTCAGGAATAGGTATCCCTTGCCCAGGATCGATGACCTATTCGATCAGTTGGTTGAAACACAGTTCTTCTCCAAGATTGATATGAGATCTGGATATCATCAGGTGCAGATCAAGAGAGGAGGATGTTCCTAAGACGACGTTCAGCACACGTTACGGGTTATTTGAGTTCAGTGTCATGCCGTTTGGGTTGTCAAACGCGCCAACTGTGCTTATGGATTTGATGCATCGAGTCTTAAGGTCGTTTTTAGATCGATTCGTGATAGTCTTCATCAATGAAATCTTGATTTACTCCAAGAACCATGAGGACCACGAGAGGCATCTCAGAGAGACAAAAAAGATTTTAAGGGAGCACATATTGTACGCCAAGTTTAGTAAGTGCGAGTTTTGGCTTTCTGAGGTGAAACTCTTGGGACACGTGATCAGCGAAAGAGGTATTTCAGTGGACTCGAGTAAGATTCACGCTATCATCGACTGGCCTACACCAGAGTGCCTGACAGACATCAGGAGCTTTTAGGATTGGCAGGATATTATCGACGCTTTGTACATGACTTCTCCAAAATTGCAGCGCCGATGACTAGATTGACCAAGAAGGATGTGATTTTCCATTGGTCCAGTGAATGCAAGGCGGCCTTCACAGAGTTGAAGAATAAGTTGACTTCTGCACCGTTGTTAGTGTTGCTAGAGCCGGGCAAGGAGTTGACTGTTCATACGGATGCTTGTGGCACTGGATTGGGATGCATACTGATGCAGGAGACACAGTGATAGCTTATTTATCGCATCAGTTGAGAACCCATGGGAGGAACTATCCAGTGCACGACTTGGAGCTTGCAGCAGTTGTATTTGCACTGAATGTGTGGAGACACTACCTTTATAGTGAGAGGTTCACATTGTATACAAATCATACGAGTTTGAAGTATCTTTTCACCAAAAAGGACCTGAATATGAGACAACGACGGTGGTTGGAATTGCTGAAAGACTACGACTTCGCCATCGAGTATCAGCATGGGAAGGCGAATGTCGTAGCAGATGCCCTTAGTAGGAGAGGACCAGACAGTAAGACAATAGTTTGCAAGATGACCAACGAGTTTGGTTTACTCGAGGTGGCAGCAGCTATGAGTTTGTTAGAGGTTCCAAATACCGCAGAGGCACATATTTGCGGACAGATGAGAGTACCGACAGTATCTATTCCGCGCGTCTTGGAGTGTCAGATAGCTGATGTGATGTATCAGAGGTTCAGGGACATGGCACAGAGTCCAAATTACCCAGATTGGCGCGAGTCCGTTGATGAGTGTTTGAGACAATGAGGTAGATTGTGGATTCCGGCAGTGGCAGAGTTACGCGATGGTATTCTTCAGGAGGCTCAAAGATCCAGGTACATAGTGCATCCCGGCAGGACAAAAATGTACCATGATATGCGACGGTTATTTTGGTGGCCAGGGATGAAGGCATATGTCAGCCAGTATGTGAGGAGTTGTGAGGTGTGTCAGCAGGTTAAGGCCGAGACACAGGAAGCCTGGAGGACTATTGCAGCCACTACCTATCCCACAGTGGAAATGGGAACACATCACTATGGACTTCGTCAGTGGGTTGCCAATGACTTTGCGCAAGCACGATGCCATTTGGGTAGTCGTGGATCGACTGACGAAATCAGCGCATTTTATCCCAATCTCCATGAAATATAGCTTTCCACAGCTGAGCACGCTCTTCGAGCGAGAAATTATCAGACTGCACGGAGTGCCAGTATCCATAGTGTCAGACAGAGACAATCGACTTACTTCGCAGCTTTGGCAGGCCATGCAGGAACAGTATGGTACCAAATTGCAGTTCAGCATGACTTTTCATCCGCAGACCGACGGGCAATCTGAGAGACTTATTCAAATTCTTAAGGACATGCTCAGAGCCTGTGTGCTACAGTTTGGAGGGTCATGGGAGGAGTTTTTGCCATTTTGTGAGTTTGCCTACAACAATAGCTATCAGGCTAGTATTGTGATGCCACCATTTGAGGCGTTATACGGGAGACCATGCAGATCACCAGCTTGCTGGGCAGAGCCCGAGGACGTAGCTGCCGTTAGGCCTGAGATTGTTATAGATCACACAGAGAAAATTAGGTTGATTCGTCAAAGGTTACAGGCTGCTCAGGATAGACAAAAGAAGTACGCGAACAAGTACCGCGATGGGCTGAGTTACGAAGTGGATGATTGGGTCTACTTGAAGGTTTCTCCCTTGAAGGGCCACCAGAGATTTGGGATCAAGGGAAAGCTTGCACCGAGATTCATCGGGCCATTTCAGATAGTTCGACGAGTTGGGGAGGTTGCTTATCAATTGAGATTGTAGAGCTAGTTGGCAGAGATGCATGATGTTTTTCACTTTTTTATTTTGAGGCTAGCCAGATCAGGACCGAGACCGATGGTTGATATGACTAGGATCAAGGTCAGACCGGATGTGACATATGAGGAGCACCCAGTTGAGATAGTGGATCGCAAGGTACAAACTCTCAGAAGGAAAGAAATACCACTTGTACTCGTTCGATGGCAGTATCATAAAAACGAGGGTCTCACTTGGGAAAGAGAGTCTACCGTGCGAGAGTGATACCCCCACTTGTTCCAAGGTAAATATTGAATTAAATTTGAATTTCGGGACGAAATTTCTTTTAGTTGGGAAGATTGTAACGGCCCGCTTTAATTAATCCCGATTAACTGACAAATTACAGATTAAGATCCTAAGCTCAAACCCACGTGGACGTCGCGAAAAAGTATAGGGCACGCCTAACGAGGTGAAATTTGTTATTTTTGTGTGGCGAGTGCTTATTTATTTTACTATTATTTAATAGTTCGCACCGCGCGAATTGAGAATTACGCTTGGTTGCGTTGTATGCGTGTGGTGACGAGAGTGTACGACGTCGCGGTGTTTGCGTAACACGGGTGTATGGGATAGTCTGGGATTTAGTTGTCACATCACACATCCCATCACATCACCTATCCAATCACCATACCTCAACCCATTCCCTTACTTTTCTCTCTCCTCTCCAAAGTCAACCAAAAATAAAAAATAAAAACAAAAAATTTTTCTCTCCTCACTCACTCTCCCTCTACCGAGCTTATTCCTCCCCCTCTCATTTTCATTTTTCTCCCCTACTTCCAACTTCTCACCACCAAGCTCTCCATCACTCTCTCAACTCGGTTGCACACCTCTCGCGGTCCTCTCTCCACTCGGCAACTCTCGCGAAGATCTCCGAATCGAGGTGAGTGTGTCAGTTTTTGTTAACTTTTGTGGAGAAATTAGAGTTTACTGGTGTTGTTGTTGTTGATAAGTTGTTGGTGGTGTTGTTGTTGTTGTTGTTGTTGTGCATAAACAACAAACAAAAAAAAGGAAGAAAATCGTCTTTGCGATGCAAAGACGATTTGGAGAAGAAGAAGGCAGCAGGTGGGCCCTGGCTGGCCAGGTCCATGTCGGGAATTGGCTGCCCAAGGCCCATGTGGGTCAGGCCGCCCAGAGGCCAGGCGGGGTCAATGGGCGACCCGAAGCCAGCTTGGTCGAGCGAGCCGAGCCGCCCGACCCAAGTGGTCCCTGGTTGGGCCGAACTGGGCCCGATTCGGCCCAACCCACCCTAAATTAATTTTAATTAATTAAAAATTTTAAATAAATTAAATAAAATACATTTTAAAATCAAATAAATATCAAAAAATAGGAAAAATAGCTAGAAGATTATGGAAAAATCCAAAAAAAATTAAGAAAAATATAATAAAGTAGGAATAATATAAAAAAGTAGTTTTTGCGGACTTTTGGGGCATCGGCACCCCGGTATAACTCGAAAAGTGTGCTGAAATTAAACTTTTTGAAACAAAATCTCAAATTTTTGGTCACACATTCTAAATTCTCTTAATGTGACTATAAAATAACAAAAGTTGTATAATTGGATACCATGAACTTAGGAGACTATAGTCGGGTATCAGACGCGTATCTCGAGGCGTGAGCGGGACATTTTGGAGAGACATTTGCGATTGTTTGAGGTAAGTAAACCCACGAGAAAGTCAGTTTAGAATTTACTTATTTTTCATTGTAAATTATTTATTTCATATTACCTTTCGCCAGTTCAGTTTTCATGTTTGCTCTATTCTCGCGTGTGTCTGTGTGTGGTCGAAGGGACGGTGTGACCCTTTTCTGGCTCTCTCGTTGATGATGATCCGATTGTTGCTACGGTGTTGGTCATACCTTAGACTACGCGTGAGATATCTCTCAGCTAGTCGATGATCTCGAGAGCGAGTTGACGTGAGGCTCACATCCGTCACAGATTTCCTCTCCTATGAGGCGTTGGGCGGAAGTCTACATTCAGACCAACAGAGTTCCTCATTTCGACCGTGAAGAGGGGGTGTGGATTTCCTCACCTCTAGGGCCTTCTCGGTTTAGTATTTAGTCCCATGGCTCGACAGCTATACACCACACTCGCGTTCCATATTCTTGATTTTCTCACGACTTATATTCATGCTTTACATCCCTGTTCATTTACTTTATATGCATGAATTGTAGCCGTTTTCTTGGATTTCTTGTGAATACTAACTGAATTTCTCTGGAATTTACTCACTGGAACTTGTCATTATTTGTTGGTGGCAAGTTGCAGATCCTACGACGAGTCGGGGGAAGGCGGTGATTGGCGACTACCTCTGATTTGGAGCGCCTCTACTAGCTAACCCATAGGTGTTTGTATTTATATATACATACTTTTTGGGATCATTTTGGGAGACTTTTTCACCTGATACATGTATATCGACACCTATTATACATTTTTGTCGCCTTAATTGATATACATGGTATCATTTTGCTGGGTTTTCGCCCCATAGGTTGTTAATTAATGCATAACTTATTTACATTAATTATATGCATGTTATTATGACTTCCGCTATTAAAAATAACTTGAACAAAATTAAGATAAACAAATTAAGTTGTAAAACTTCTTAACTTAACATATTTCGATAGAATATTAATCTTTTAAAACAACGAAATTTACTAAGTCGGATTACAAGACGGATAGTTCGCGGGCCGTCATAGACAGTTATGCAAGTGACGTAGCATGGCTTGGTGACATGTCCGGCGACGTGGCGGTGCCCGGTTTGCCTCGAAATTTGGGGCCGTCACATTGGATAACGCACATCTTGAGGCGTGTATTCTCCTCACCAACACCACGTTCCACCATTCACTTTCGTGACACTCACGCTACGTGTATCTCGAGCGTGCACCTTATTGTACATCCCACGTGTGTCACCCTTGACCCCGCATGTCACTAGGCACCCACCAATTTTTTAATTATTTTATTTAATTTCATGGTTATCTCTTCAATTTATGTCCAAAGTAAACCCCAAAAAATACCCCAAAATTACCAAAAATTGGAAAAAATTCTCCAACGCGCTCCAGATCTCACGGACATTACGTATACACTTCAACTTGACTTTATTTCGTGTCGAAATAGTGTATAGTACATCAAATAGGCATACGACACAGAGTTTTTACTCACTCATACCCCACTCACCTTACTTACGCATACCTCACTCACCCCACTTACGCATACCGCAATCACCTCTCTCTCAAATCGCATTCTCACCGCTGACCCAAATCCAATGAAATCCAAGCAAAACCACATCGATTTGACGTTGTGGGTGCATTCCTTATCTCTTTTTGGGTCGATTTTGAGGTTTTTTCTTTTTGGATTTTTTACTTTTTTGAGTCGGTATTGTTTGTGATTTTGTTATTGGGTTTAAAGCTTCGATTTTGAGGTTAAATCTTGCATTTTGGGTACAAAAGTCTCGATGGAATAAAAAATATCAAGCGATTCCGAGCAAAACCCACTATTTTTTGGTCATTATCATGTATTTTTTAGAAGTTTTGAAATTTTTTTATTCGTTCTTGTTACCCGCGAGATAGCTCTGAAGAGGTGTTGGACACACAGTGCCGACACCTCTAAAGTGGTTTCGGCTATACTTGGCCGATATCTCTTTAGAGGTATTGGCTGGATCCTTCCGTCACCAATTAAAATCGAGTTCACTTAACATTATCGGTCGGTATCGGTCGGAGTCGGTCGTTACCTCTTTAAGGTTATCGGTCGGAGTCGGTCGAACCCCGCAGGCAACACTTCTTCACTTATTAGACACGACACGACCACATCCGTCCTTGTTCAACAAAAAAAACACTCTAACGACACTTAGTGACTTAGTACAAGTGTTATACGATGACTAAAACTGAGAAATGGAGATGATTGATGGGTGTTGGGATGAAGGTATGAGATAAGGTAAATATTCATTGAGGGTGAGGAGTAGTTTTGGAATAATTTACAAAAAAATGGGGTAAAAACAGTAAATTTTTTTTTAAAAGGGGTACAGTGAAGTAATGGGGTAAGGGAGCAAGATGTGGGGCCCGAATAGCCGTAGCCTAGGGATGGGAATGGGTAGAGCAAGGGATGGGGACCTCATTCTCATGCCCATACACACTAAAAGATTTATCACCCATACCCATACTCATATCCATCTGGGGATGAATTTTCATACTAATCCCCATACCCATCAAATCCCCGTGGGTATGAAAAATCCCAATGGATAAAATATTTTACCCATTTCGTTCCCCACTGAGGATCCAGGTGAGGATTTTTATGGAGATTTTTGCGGGGATGGAGAATCTCCGTGGAGAAATTTTTTCCCCATTTCATTCCCTATTGGGGATCCTCACGGAGATTCTTCAAAAAAAGAATTGTAACAAATAAGGTGTCAAATATACATACATAACAACACAATTGTTGAAATTCCAACAAAAAAAAAATCAACATATCATGCAAAAAAAATTTTAACTACTAAGTGCTAACACTTATAATTAAGTTTCTATAAAATCATTGGCATACGCAAAATGAAAAGTTCAAATTTAAAATATTCTTTAAAGTTAGCTCTTTAAACCACCAAGTCATCAACTTTTTTCAGTACTTTTGATCCTAAAATTCTAAAATATAAATGTAGTTACAAACAATTCAAAACAAAACATATAGTTATTAATTAACCAAATAAATTAAAATTATAAATTTCATTAAAAGGTTTTTTGTTATATATATGAGTGTTCAGGAGTGGAAACTATATAATATTATGTAATACTTATATATAAATATCATATGGTATATGTATAAATAATAAATATCATATATAGTGTATAAATTGAGGATTACCCATCCTCATGGGGATTCTCGTGGGTATATTTTAGTACCCATACCCGTACTCATACCCATACCCATACCCCTACTATGTGGGTATGAGATTTTGTACTCATCCCCACCCCCATCCCCATCCCCATTTAAAATCTATATACTCTGTTCTCGTTAGGGTAAATCTTCATCACTCGTAGGTATTTCTCTATCCATTTGCATCTCTACCGTGGCCTTTTTATTATGAGGTGTTGGTTTAGGGTATTTTGTCAAATTTGCCAAGGGTACCAGTAGAAAGATATTTGAAACTCCGAAACAGCGAACGAGTGGCTCTCATGACTTCAATCAAAGAGTGAGAAAGATTTTGCTCCCACTCTTCGACTTAACTCCAACACAATGCAGTTATGATAGCGATCATACAAAAGAGAGCAAAGAAAGTTCGACAATAAATCATACAGGGAATATACCCACCCTTCAAACCCAATTTCGGATTTCCCATTCATCTCTCTCGAGACGACAACCAAGAAATACGCATTCATGGCGCAGCTGACATGCCAAGGAGTCACAAAGCTGCCCTTCATTGGCGACAGATCGGTGTTATTTGGGTTTGAGTCTAAGGACCCATCTCTCTGTAACCATGGTCTTGGCCTGAGATTGATGCCACGAAAGAACAGGGCCAAGAACAGAGTATTGTATTGTGGTGTGGGGAAGAAATCTGGGAGTTTCAGACAGGAAGAGCGATTGGGGGTTAGTGATTGTGAAGAAGATGAGTTTGGTTACGAATACAACAATGACGATGATGATGATGGTTTTGAGAGGGATGATGAGTTGTCTTCTTTCAGAGGTTTGGTCTTGGACATTTCTTACAGGTCACCCCTTTTTTCCTTTCTTGATTTTTTTACTGCATTTCTTGGTCTACGAAGCATTTATGGATGTGGGTTTTCGATGATTTTGATTGTTTGTTTGTTGATTGTTGTATTTGGTGTTGGGGTTTCGAATTCGCATGCTGAGATTTAGGGATTGAGACCTTTTAAGAGAATCCCATAACTGTGTTATTGTATACATTCTACATCTGTTGATTTTCAGCTTGTAAAAATGCTGCCCTTGGCAGTTTCCATGTGTTTGATACCCTTTGTGATATACATTAGTTGTTTTCGACTTTGGAAATACATACGATTTCACAGCCCTTTATAGCACATCAACCTACCCATTCTTTGGACATGTTTTTCTTTTCTTCTGTTTTTGGGAATGAAAGAAAGAATTATACTATATGCCACATTAAATTATGTATCCGACCTCAACTAATTCGAACTGAGGCTTTGTCATCATTGTTGTTCTTGAAAGCAAGAATTATATTATAGCACCTGTAGAAGTCAAGTCATACAACAAATATAGAGCTGCTAGCACATCTTACAACACTAATCCCCTCTCTCATAATATGTTTTGTTGTTTCTTATCAGTTGTTTACTTCCAAATGCCTTAAAAATCATTAGAAATTGATTGAGGCCAAACTTCTTGGTGGATCTGATTGTACAATCTAAGATTCCAAATTGTTCTCTTGGGTTGCCTAGCTGATCAATCTTTCCAAATTCCAAGCTCTTTTTTGTTTGGGGTTCTGTTTTCCTGTCCGAATCAATGCATTATGGTTTTTTAAGCTCATGTCAAACATCAAACTGCTTGCATTAAACATCTTTTTGGATGGTTTCTTTTTTCCAATAAGAGAAAACCTCAACTTTCCCCCATTGAGGCTTGAACTCCAAACCTCTTACACAAGAGGCCCCATACCAAGCCAGTGAGCTACCCACTTGGTATTTTGGATGAATTTAGGATGAACTTCAATTGCAATTCCTCACCTATATTCAACCTTGCTTTAACTCTAAAGATGAAAATGTCTTTTATTTCATTTGATCTTCTTGACTTATTGGGATTATAATATTTTCAATACTCTTTTCATTTCGAAAGTGTTTTTTAATAATTTGTTTTGTTCTATATTGCTAATACTAATTTTTTTGCATGTACAATCTGAACCACATAACTCAGGACTGAATTTGCATCCATTTCCTGTGTGTGCCAGGCCTGTCAATGTTGTCTGCTGGAAGCGAGCCATTTGCTTGGAATTCATGGAGAAGGTTAGGTTGTTATCTAGCTGGCCATTGCTAACTTTGTTTCATATTTATTTATCATTTCTTAGCTTCGAGGCATACTGCAGCATTTCCTACTTTTTAACAGTTACAAATATGATCATTATTTTTTGGCCTTGTTATTTTTTTCAATGAAAGAAAAAAAAAATTCATCTGATATTCTTGGATATGGAAGAGAAGAGACTCCTGACTTGGTGTGCTATAATCATTTGGCAACTTTCAGTAGATGTAATTTTCGCTGTGAGTAAGGATGGAAAATACGTGCTTATTATCTCCAGGATGTTTTTTTTGATTGGTAAATGGTGTTAAAATTATTGCTTTAGGCAACAGTTTCTAATTTTCGTTGTTTGAGTTATTAGGCACTTAATGTGCACAGTTCAGTTTTTAGAAATTGCTTAGTTGTGTGGAACTTATTTGTTTTTAGTAAGTTTCTATTTTGTATATATTTTGTTTAGGAAAGTTATAATTTGGTAAGCCTTAGGAGTTTCTTTTTTCATTTCAGTTCCTTAACTATTTAATGAACTGCTGTTTTGTGGAAATTAAGAGAAATAAAAATTCAGTTTTGTGATTGTGTGTGCGGCTGATTTTTGAGGTGAACCAAAACAAAGATTTTTGGTCTCAATTTGTTGATTTCTCTCCTTGCATAATTTTTCAATTGTTCTTATCTTTTCTTGGTCTTCAAAACCAACGAATGGTAACTACTGTTGAACACAATATATTGTAGGATGATCATGTTCATACGTGAGAATAAGACCGATAAAACTACTATCAGGTTATTTCAGTTCGAAATATATCCTACTTTTGCCATATGTTCGTCTCCCCAAGGCTTTCTATGTTTGCATATCTTGGTGCAGTGCATGCTCAATTGTGTGCATGTCCTTGCTACATATGTGCTTGATTTTCATCTTGTTTCTTCTCCAGGCCGATGTTCTTGAATACTACGATCAGACTGTTAACTCTTCCAATGGTTCATTCTACATACCAGCTGTTTTAAGGGTATGGAGTTAAGTTATTCAATAAAGTTGTGGTCTCGTCTTCTCCTTTTTTGCCATTATATATCCACTTAAACCAACAATTACTTATGTGCTTCGTTTTCTCTTTCAGGTTCCACATTTGCTACAGGTTGTCAAGAGAAGAAGAATCAAACAGAACCTTAGCCGAAAAAGTATTTTTTTTCGAGATATGTTCACTTGCCAGTAAGTGAGCCTATCAAAGAATTTTAAATGTTGGGATTATTATTATTACTATTTAATTATAATTAACCATAATTGCCTGAACATAGCATATTTTCATAGAGTAGTTATTGGACGTGTCTCAGTGAAAAATATTTTTGGTTCTCTTTTTGAATATGTTGACCATGCTTAATATATACGTTTGTAGGAATGGCACATAGACGACATATGATGATGAATGTAGTACGAATGAGCTTTCTGTTGGTTGGTACTTGATGCAAAGAATTTCGAAAGTAGGCTTATTGCACATATACATGCATATTAATTGGACATGCATTCAATTGTTAATACTTCGAAAACAGTTGATAACTATTAGTGACATAAAACTGAAACTTCCTATTATAACTCTAATTTGAGGCGTAGAGTGGTCCCTGATAACTTTTCCCTCAACGCGTAATTGATAGCTTGCCCTGTGTGCTCAGAACTTGCACTGCTGTTTACTTGTCCTTGTCATTGAATATTCGATCTTACTAAGCTATTCGCAGTGACTCCGTATAGCTGAGTGAAGAAGAAATATGCCAGTATTAATTTGCCGGAATGTCCATATGAAATGATTCATGTGATGTAGTAAGGGTTCATTTTTGTTGGTAGTAGCAACATGTTGCCTCTGGGCTCTGGCTAAAGGGTATTAGTTAAAAACTCAGTGGATGTGAAAGCAAATTTCTTATTTTGGGGATATAAGAAAACACTTCTAGTTTGTATATTTAAATTAAGAAGAGAATAGTACAGCTGCAACTTTCGTGGAAAGGGGCAAAAGCCAAGAATATTACTTATGCAAAATGATGCTTGATGCTCTACTTTGTTGTTTTCTCGTGCGCTTATGGTTTCAGATGATTCCATTGTGCATGATGTTAGTTCTATTAAAATAATTTTAGGGCCTATATGACATTTTTCTATCAACAGGTACTGTTGTTCACGTGAAAACCTAACCATCGACCATGTCTTACCAATATCAAGAGGTGGTGAATGGAAATGGGAAAATCTGGTAACCTGCCTTCCTATTCTCGTGATTTTGTTGTTACTTTTATTCTTAAAATTACAATAAGGGTTCTCATCATCATCATTGTTATGGTTCTAGCCCCATGCAAAATGTCCTTCCGTGCCAATCAAATTACATTCCTGTGTACATTTCTATCTTGATTTCTTATATTTATTTATTCACTGATGATTGATCATGAAATCTGCAGCTGCCACCTTGGGAGATAGTCATTTTTATCTTTTCTCTTGTTATTTGAAAATCTTCTGATATGGCTCAGACTTGGGTCAATTCAAATTGAGTTGTTTCTCAATTTACGATGTACAACTGCTATTACTTATTGTATGTATATCAGACTTTATAGATTCTTTGAATTTATTTCTTTTTTCTTTTCTTGTTCTGGGTTGATGGTGTATTAAGTGAAATAAATCATCTTACATTCTTGCCTTCATTGTGGTCTGCTGAGGTGAAGGCTGAAGAGGATTAGTAGAATTGAGAATTGGAAATTCACTATTCATGTATAGTACATTGGGAATGTCAGCAAGGGGAAGTTGGGAATGTAACCAGAAAAAGAGGAAGTAGGGAGGGCTGATAGGAGCATATATCGAACCTGTTTACTTCAGTATTATGAATTGAAATCACACATTTGTCATTCACTGTGCTTGAGATTCTTGTTTCTAGAACTGTAATTGTGTGTCTGCTTTTTTTTTTTTGGTGGAAGCAAGGTAATGTATCTACTCTTCATTTTATTATTGAAATGCTCCTCAATCGCCATAGATGCGAGCTTTCATGATTGCTTTTTAAAGATTCTTGGCATAATTCTTCCCAATACTTTATTTGACAGTATCTCAAAGCAATTGGTCTATGTTTTAGGTTACAGCTTGTTCTAAATGCAACTCAAGGAAAGGCCAGAAAACTTTAGAAGAGGCGAATATGAAGCTCATAAAGGCACCAAAGGTAAGCCTCTTGCTTTACATGTTACAAACACTAATGAAGTTGTTTCATGCATGAATGCAATGCTAATTTATATCGTCTTTCAGACCCCAAAAGACTTCGACATTCTTGCAATCCCATTGACTACTGCTGCAATAAAGACACTGAGGTCAAAAAAGAGCCTGCCGGACGAGTGGCGTCAATATCTTGGTAAACTGCCTGCTGAGATTTGACATCAGTTGAGGGGGTTTGCACATTCCTTCGCTTTGTACATTGCATATATTGTGCACCATTTCATCAAATTTAACCTTAGAATTGGACTTACTGAATCTGAAAACGTGTATTGTACCAATTAGGCAATCCCCAAGTGCCTCATACATATCAATTGTACAATATCAATCTCAACATTATACTTTTCTTCTTGAATAAAAAAAAAGCCTCTAATTTGGTATCATATTCTGGTTTGATGTGAAACATGTTGGACTAAGTGTTTCATCAATTAGACTCCGTCTCGAGATTTTGATGGCAACAAACAACGTGAAATGGTACTAACACGTTTGTCAAGTATTTCAGCACAATCCATCATTGTTAGAACTCACGAGTTCAAAGGCTACCAACGAATTCGAGTTACCAACGAATTTGAGTTCAAATGGAATGGATAAAATAGAAGAAATAAGACTTGAACAGCTCGTAATTTGATCAAGGCAATGAAAGACACTGGAAAGCATATATGGAGCTATGTACATCAATTGTAAGGTATAAGAAGTTCAACTACATGAGCCAAATGCATTAGATTCATGCATTTCACAAATTTCATATTTTCAAGAACTTAAATTCATGCATTTCATGATTTTGCAATCCGTGAGTTATAAAACGTTTTAAATCATGCAAATGAGTTGTATGGCATGAACTTGAGGTGTGCATATTGTTGGTTTTTATTTTGGATGCACCTCGGTATCAGTTTAGACAAGTTTTCGGTTTACTTTAAAACTATTTGCAAAAAAGCCCCTGTGCACTTCATGAAACCGGAATTTTTCATTTTCCGGGTTTGTGAAAATATCTGGACCACCCAAATGGGCTCTACGACCCATAATAAACATGTCTAACATGTTTTAAGAGGTTTAGTAGGGTCAAGGATGCGATGTCGCTAACTCAAGGGCTGAAAATATTTATTTTCGGACCCCTTGGTTAGCGCGCTAATGACATCATTAGCACGCTACCTGCGGAGTTAACGCGCTAACGAGATTCGTTAGCGCGCTAACTGAGAGATTAGCGCTAACTCCAAAATCTAGCGCTAATTGCTTTTCTGACAGTTTTTTAAAAGTGAAACATCTACACCTTTAATTTGAATTGGTCGACTGTTTTGAACCCTTGGATCACTACAACGGCTACAAACAGTAAAAAGGGTATGGAAAGAACCCTATAAACACTTAGAACATGTTTTTGATAAAAAGAACTCACAAATACTCAAAAGAGCAATAAAATGGAGTTTTAGCACGAAAGGGTGAAGAAAAAAATACACACACTCACTTGAGGGCTTTGAGGGCTGATCTTATGCAAACCAAGTGAGGCGAAAAGAGGTGTTCTAGATTCCTCAACGCGCTGTCCAAATCGATCTAAACCATCTTCACATCTTGGGTTGTAAGATAACATCTTTCCCTACACTATTTGTGCTTAATCTATATCTTGTTGTCAACGATTTGTGTGGGAACCATATGTGACTGATTTGAACATGTTTATATAGTGTGTTGAGTCTAATATCATGTCTAGATAAGACATAGAACAATGGCCCTGACTTTTGGTGAATAGACCAAGTTGTGAGTCCTATTGGTATATATGAGAGATTGTAAGCCTATCGGGAAATAGGCAAGGTAAAGTCCTAGTTGCATCTAGGCAAGTCAAATTCCTAGTTGAGACTAGGTAGTTGTAATAGTCCTTATTACGGTAAGGCAAGTATAAAAGACCTAGTAGTGACTAGGCACACTAAGCTTGCGGGCTTAGGGTTGTTCACTTATTGGAATATAAGTGTTGGTTCAAAATCCTAACCGGGGAGGTTAGGTAGTGGATGTAGATCCGAGGGATCGAAGCACTATAAATCTATTGTGTACTTCCATCTCTTCTACCCCCTTCTCCTAGTTTAGCATTTCACTTACTTGAACCATTCCGCTACATCACTATTGCAATCACTAATATACGCGCACATCTAAATAAACTTTTGAAGTGAATTTAGGAGATTATCAAAGAAAGTTGTAAAAAGTTTAGTTTGGCCATCACATCCAATTCACCCCCTTCTTGGGTGACATTCAATTGGTATCAGAGCGGGTGTTTTTAATATTCAGATTTATATCCTAGAGCTAAAGATCAATGGCCATGACTTTCGGTGTTGATGCTACCATTCCACATATGCTTAGGGATTTTGTTTTTAGGAGTTGGAGGATTAGGGTTAGAACATACCTTAGAGCCCAATCACATGAGATGTGGGGCATTTTAGAAAACGGTCTATACACTCCGGTTAGAGTAGCGAATGATGTTGAAGTGCCTAAGCCAAAGAAGAAATGGAATAGGGAAGAAAAGAGGCTAGTGAGACTCGATGATGAAATTAGACATATTCTCCTTTCTAGCATTCCCGGCGACATTAAGACTAGACTTTCTTCATGCACTTCATCTAGGGAGATATGGAGAAGATTAGAAGAAATTTATAGTCATAGTCATGATTCTCACGTCTCATTATATTCAAGCAAATGTGATGATTTATTGCCATCTAGTGACTCTCTTGCTCCTTTATCTCTTCATGATGAACAAATTCACATTACTACACATGTTGATGATAAAGATGCTTATATGCATGAAGATCTTAGACCTATGGATTCTTATGTGCCAAATAATGATGATGATAGGTCTATGCACTCTCATGCTCATGAAGGGGACTTTATTGTTGATTCATTTACTAACATTGATTGCCTTCATGATTCATTTTTTGATGAATTGTCCACTTTGAGCAAGAAGCTTGAACTAGACTTGGACAATCTCATGAAAGAGAATGAGAACCTCAAGAACATGATTCAACTTGCATTAGATGAGTCGATGACTCTTCAATGCACATTTAACAAGAGTCTTGAAAAGAATCAGAGCATACCTTAAAGAATCAAGATCAAGTTCTTCAAGAGAGATTAGATGAATGGACAACGTTGGGAACAAATGTCACTAATGAGAAGGAGAATGTGAAATTAGAGCTTAGCCTAGAGAAATACAAGTGTCTACACTTAGAAGCTCAACTAGGGAAGTCTAGGAGGTTTTACAAGTTTAAATCACTCCATAGACCAAATAGGACTTATTCTAGAGTCAATCCTCACATTAAGGCATGGGTACCAAAAGAAACACTCATAGAAGCCTACCAAATCCAAAGAAATTTGGATACCAAAGTCCATGATACATAGAGTGAATTGGATTCACTTTAGAACATGAGTGAAACTAGGTGTTAGATTGGTATGTGAGAATTAAGTCTAACTTAAGTGTTTCAAGTGAATTCGAGTTTAGGACACATTGTAAGGAACAATGTGTAGATCCTAGTTCTTAGACCTAAGTACCAAACAATCATAGGAACCAAAATAGGTCTTTAAAAACTAAAAGAACGAGATGGGACAGAGTGTGAAACAAGGCTAGGTGGGTTACACAAGACTACAATCAAGAGAAGGGAATTGATTATGAAGAAGCCTTGGCACCGAAAGCAAGAATAGAAGCAATTCAGATGTTACTTACTTATGCTTGCTACAATGGTCCTTAATATACCAAATGGACGTTAAACGTGTACTTTTAAATGGCTTCATCAATGAAAAGGTATATGTAGACCAATCACCGGATTTTGAAGACCATGCTAACCCAAGTCATGTTTATCGTTTATAAAAGGCATTGTATGGATTGAGACAAGCTCCTACAGCTTGGTATGATAGGCTATGTGCACTCCTTCTTAACAAAGGGTTTATTAGATCCTACATTGTTCATTTTGATAAAAAATGATAATATGCTCCTATTTTAAATTTTAAATCTATGTGGATGATATCATTTTTGAGTCGTCAAACAAGCATTTATGTGAAGAATTTTCATCTTTGATGACATGTGAGTTTGAAATGAGCATGACGAGTGAACTAACATACTTCTTAGGCGTGCTAATTAAGCAATCTAATCATGAGATTTTTATAAATCAAGTGAAGTATGTGAGGGACATGCTTAGGGAACTCAAATTTGAAAATTTGAAAGCATGTGACACTCCTAGTAGTTCAACCGTAAAAATGGACAAAGATCCTCAAGCTAAGCCTATAGATCCTAAGCTATATAGAGGAATGATGGGAAACCTACTCTATTTGACAGCTAGTAGACCGGATGTCATGTTTAGCGTGAGTCTATAAGTGCTAGATTTCAATACGAACCCAAGGAATCACAGTTGAAATGTGTCAAGCTTATATTTCGTTATCTTAGTGGGACACAAGACTTATGATTGTGGTTCAACAAGGACAAGAGTTTCGAACTTCAAAGCTTTGTTGATTCCAACTATGCGGGGAGTCTAGTTGATAGGAAAAACACTTCAAGATTTTGTCATTTGCTAGAAAATTCACTTAGATCACGGTTTAGCAAAAAACAAAATCCCGTTGCTTTGTTCACCGCCGAAGCCGAGTATGTGGCTTCAGGAAGTTGTTGTGCTCAAGTCTTGTACATGAAACAACAAATTGAGGACTACAAAATTCAAGTTGGTTGTGCTAAAATATATTGTGATAACACAAGTGCAATCAACATATCAAAAAATCCGGTGTTACACTCCCGTACCAAACACATTTAGATTAGGCACCACTTCCTTCACGACCATGTCCAAAAGGGCGACGTTAAACTAATCCATGTGTCAATTGAGGATCAACTAGCTGATAAATTCACCAAGCCATTGCCTAGAGATCAATTTTTTCAAGATTCGACAAGAATTAGGCATGATTCGTGAATCAGACCTTCTACACATGTTTTAGCAATTCTAACCTTTTTTATATATTGTTAGTGAAGTGTCCATGAAGTATGAGGTGAATAGGAGTTGTCCTCCAAAAACTCAACAATTTAATATCGACAATTCCAGAGAGCAATTAGCGCGCTAGGTCGGACTATTAGCGTGCTAATGGTATATGGTTAGCGCGCTAACTGCTGAACCTAGCGCGTTAATCCTGTTGTCCCCAGAACCATTCTTTTTGCCTTAGGGAACTTAGTTGCATATGTTTACGGGGAGCTTTAGTTTGATCATGTTAGGGGGAATATCTTGGTTATTGCATGAGTAAAAGTTCATTCTCGAACATCATATGTAAAATTTTAACTCATGTCTATGTCAGTTTATATTTGCACTACACTGTCTTATCTTTCATATTCTTGAGAATGTAATGGCATGAATGTTGTATAACTTTGACTCATTATCTATGAATGAATGACATTCCTTTTGACTCTTACTCCATGTGTTTTCTAAAATTGCATGAATGGATGAATTTTCTATGCTCTCATGTATTCATCTTGATGCTTATTAATAGGGGGAGAGTTTGTACCCACTTTTTGATGTTATCAAAAGGGGGAGAAATATATACGCTGAACTTGACCATTATGATCTTGATATGCTTTTAATGATTGTTTGTTTTTCAAGTTCACGGTTGTTTGTTATCATCAAAAAGGGGGAGATTGTTGGACTTAGTGTTTCATCAATTAGACTCTGTCCCGAGTTTTTGATGGCAACAAACAACGTGAAATGGTACTAACACGTTTGTCAAGTATTTCAGCGCAATCCATTATTGTTAGAACTCACAAGTTCAAAGGCTACCAACGAATTCGAGTTCAAATGGAATGGATAAAATGGAAGAAATAAGACTTGAAGAGCTCGTAATTTGATCAAGGCAAGGAAAGGCACCGGAAAGCATATATGGAGCTATGTACATCAATTGTAAGGTATAAGAAGTTCAACTACATGAGCCAAATGCATTAGATTCATGCATTTCACAAATTTCATGTTTTCAAAAACTTAAATTCATGCATTTCATGATTTTGCAATCCGTGAGTTATAAAACGTTTTAAATCATGCAAATGAGTTGTATGGCATGAACTTGAGGTGTGCATATTGTTGGTTTTGATTTTGGATGCACCGATATCAGTTTAGACAAGTTTTCGATTTACTTTAAAACTATTTGCAGAAAAGCCCCTATGCACTTCATGAAACAAGGATTTTCCATTTTCAGGGTTTGTGAAAACATCTGCACCACCCGAATGGGCTCTACGACCCATAATAAACATGTCTAACATGTTTTAAGAGGTTTGGTATGGTCAAGGATGCAATAGGGGGTCGCTAACTCAAGGGCTGAAAATATTTATTTTCAGGCCCCTGCTAGTTAGCGCGCTAATGTCATCATTAGCACGCTACTTGCGGAGTTAGCGAGCTAATGAGATTCGTTAGCGCGCTAACTGAGAGATTAGTGCGCTAACTCCAGAATCTAGCGCGCTAATTGCTTTTCTAACATATTTATAAAAGTGAAACATCTACACCTTTAATTTGAATTGGTCGACTGTTTTGGACCATTGGATCAGTACAACGGTTACAAACAGTAAAAAGGGTATGGAAAGAACCATATAAACACTTAGAACATGTTTTTGAAAAGAACTCACAAATACACAAAAGAGCAATAAAATGGAGTTTTAGCACAAAAGGGTGAAGAAAAAACACACACACTCACTTGAGGGCTGATCCTATGCAAACCAAGTGAGGCGAAAAGAGGTGTTCTAGAGTCCTCAACGCGCTGTCCAAATCGATCTAAACCATCTTCACATCTTGGGTTGTAAGATAACATCTTTCCCTACACTATTTGTGCTTAATCTATATCTTGTTGTCAACGATTTGTGTGGGAACCATATGTGACTGATTTGAACATGTTTATATAGTGTTGTGAGCCTAATATCATGTCTAGATAAGACCTAGAACAAACTTGCACCTTGAGCCAAAATTTGAATCACTTGTGTATGGGAAACTTGAAAAACACATAAAGCCTAACCTATTCTTATTGTGGTTGTTTTTCTTTGAAGTGTGTGTGTGACACCACCAAAAAGGGTTTTGAACTTAATCTTGATTTTTGTTAAACCCAAAGTTGATAGTGCATTTACTTGAGCTTAATTGCAATTTCTCATAGTGCGTCGAATTGACTTGAAACCCAATTGTACTTAATCTATATTCGCGTTCGTGGTTTCATGCTTGTGTTGTTTTTGTTGCACGTTCTTTTGAGTTTGTATTGTATCCAATTTTAGTCCCACATGGGAAAGAAACTTTTTGTTTCTTTCCTTATAAGAGATCTTTCACTTGAAGTAAGTGGTTAAGTGAATGTGGGGTTGGAGGAAAAGACCATGGGTATTCTCCATTGATTAATACACATTAAATACTTGATATTTAATATGTCTTTGATAGGGCCTTGGGCCTTTGGGGCTAATGATTAAATAATTTAGCCAATTCACAACACAAATTTTTTACTTTTTACATTAAATTTAGTTAATTTCGTAGGTGTAATTAGTGGTGAATAGTTACAGCCTTTAGCTTTTTAAAAGGTGTTTAATTAGTGGGATAATTGGTGGTTAATGAACCACATCACTAATAACCTCGTTTTGAACAGTTGTAACTGTTCAAAAGAGGCAGTTTTTGGTTTATAAATAAAAATGGTTTTAACTTCATTAGAAAACTAAGAAAATATTTTTCAAAATTGAGATTGTTTTCTCTGGTATTTGAGAGAGATTTTTGCTGTTGCAGAAGAGAGGATTTTTGGTTGGTGTGTAATCAAAGATCAATCCAGTTGTATCCTGGAGACGAACCTCTTGCAGCGTTCATACACCGAATTGGAGGAAATTTCGTCTTAGAACATTGCCATTAAGTGCAAGCCTCCGATATTATTTTATTTAGTTTTTTGTGATTGAATTCAAGCATGATATATTATAGTTAAGCAATATGCATGTTTTTTTATATATGTTCTAACAATCTAAGACATAAATTTTTTTTTTGTTATCACTGATTTACATACAATAGTTGATTGCATATAATTAGTCACTGATTTATACGAAATTGTTGTTTGCATACTAGTTTGAAATGTCATCTCTTGTAACTGAGAAAACCACTTCTGCTACCTCTGCCAATCCCAAAGATGAAAGACCAGAGAAGTTTAAAGGTCTTGATTTTAAAAGGTGGCAGCAGAAAATGCTCTTCTGGCTGACCACTATGAATCTTGCCAACATATTGAAGGAAGATGTTCCGAAATATGATGAGGACCCTCTGTCCAAGGAAACTCTCCTTACTATTGAAGCATGGAGGAATTCTGACTTTCTCTGCAGGAATTATATTTTGAATAGACTTGATGATACACTGTATGATGTCTATTCAGAATGTAAAACTGCAAAGGATGTTTGGGATCTTCTCGAAAAGAAATATCGAACTGAAGATGCAGGGGCTAAAAAGTTTGTAGTGGGCAAGTTTCTGAAATACAATATGGTGGATTCGAAGTCCGTGGTAAAGCAAGTGGAAGAACTGCAAGTTCTGATACATGAATTGCACGCTGAAGGGTGCATTATAAATGAACATTTCCAGACTGGAGCAATTATTGAAAAACTTCCAGCGTCGTGGAATGACTTCAAGGTCTACCTAAAGCACAAGCGAAGGGACATGTCCATTGAGGACCTCATTCCGCGAATACGTGTTGAGGAATACCACAGGAAGTGGGACAAAAAGGAAATTGGCTGATGGTAATGCTAACATGGTGGTAGGACAATCAAGCAAGTCCAAATTTTAGAAATTCCAGAAAAAGAATTTCAAGAAAGACTTCAAGAGAACCACCAAGCCGTTAGCACCAAAGGGGAAGGATTATAAGAAAATTAAGGGAAGTTGTTGGGTTTGTGGAAAACAGGGCCATAGGGCTCAAGATTGTCGCCACAAGAAAGACCAGAATTCTGATAATTCTGGTTTGATCAACCAAGCAAATGTTACTGACATGGAAATTGATGATATTGATATTGATCTCACTGCTGTTGTTTCTGAAACCAATATGGTTTCTGATGCCAAAGGATGGTGGATCGATACTGGTGCGACAAGGCACATCTGCAATGACAAAAACTTATTTTCTGAGTTTCATCCGGCTGATGGTGAAGAAAAACTTTACATGGGAAACTCGTCCTCCTCCATGGTTGAAGGCAAAGGAACAGTGAAGATGAAATTCACGTTTGGAAAAGTAGTCACTTTAATTGATGTTCTGTATGTTCCTGATATTAGGAAAAATCTTGTATCTGGCCCTTTACTGAATAAGAAAGGGTTCAAACTTGTTTTCGAGTCTGACAAATTTGTATTGACCAAGGGTGGCATGTTCATAGGGAAGGGGTACCTTACTGAAGGTCTCTTCAAATTAAGCATTGTAATTGTTAATGGCACTGGTAATAGAATGATTGTTTCTGCGTATATGACTGTCTCTGCTTATATGATTGAATCATTTGATATTTGGCATACTAGACTAGGGCATGTAAATAACATATTAATTCATAAAATGGTACATTTGAATATGTTACCAAAGTTTAAAATTGATTTAAAACATAAATGTGAAGTTCGAGTTGAATCGAAGTTTGCTAGGCAAACATTTAAGTATGTTCAAGAAAGATCAAGTGAATTATTAGATTTAATTCATAGTGATCTTTGTGACTTCAAATCAAATCCTACGAGAGGAGGAAAGAACTACTACATCACCTTTATTGATGATTGTAGTAAGTACTGTCACGTCTTTTTGATCAAAAACAAAAGTGAGGCCTTTGATGTATTTAAAATATATAAGGCATAGGTTGAAAATCAACTTGACAAAAAGATAAAAGTGTTAAGAACAGATCGAGGTGGAGAATATGATTCCATTGAATTTGCAGAATTTTGTAATATAAATGGAATTATTCATCAGACCACCGCGCCATATACACCTCAACAAAATGGTGTGGCAGAGAGGAAAATAGAACTTTCAAGAATATGATTAATTCTATGTTGAATGATTCTGGACTTCCCCAAAACTTGTGGGGTGAAGCACTACTGACTGCAAATCATATCTTGAATAGAGTTCCTTTTAAGAAATCTGATAATTCTCCGTATGAGATTTGGAGAAAAAGAAAGCCCACTTACAAAACTTTAAAAGTGTGGGGTTGCTTAGCAAAGATTCAAATTTCTTTACCAAAAAGGATTAAATTAGGACCTAAAACCGTAGATTGTGTGTTCATCGGTTTTGCTAAGAATAGTGCAGCATATAGATTCTTAGTAGTTAAATCACATATTTCAGATATCAGTGATAATACTATTATAGAATCTGCAGATGCTACATTTTTTGATCATATTTTTCGTTTCAAGGAAAAACAAAATGGTTCATCACGAAAAAAGGATGGCTGAAGAAAGTCTAGAAGAACCAACCACTTCAAGGGTTCAAGAACAAGAATTGGAACCTAGAAAGGGAAAAAGAATTAAGGTTCCAAAGAATTTTGGACCTGATTTTATAAGTCTGTTAACTGAAAATGAACCACAGACTTATAAGAAGGCTATGTCTTCACCGTAAGCGCCTTTATGGATGGAAGCAATCAATAGTGAAGTTGAATCCATTTTACAAAATAATACATGGGAATTGGTTGACCTACCATCCGGAATCAAACCAATTGGATATAAATGGATATTCAAAAGAAAACTCAAAGCTGACGGTACTATTGATAAATACAAGGCACGATTGGTTGCAAAAGGTTATAGACAAAAGGAAGGTGTAGATTACTTCGACACCTATTCTCCTGTTTCGAGAATAACTTCCATTAGAATGTTGATTTCCATAGCTGCTTTATATAATATGGAAATATACCAAATGGATGTTAAAACAACATTTCTAAATGGAGAGTTAGAAGAAGAAATCTATATGGACCAACCTGAAGGGTTCATAGTCAAAGGCCAAGAGAATAAAGTTTGTAGACTTGTTAAGTCGTTATATGGACTTAAACAAGCTCCAAAACAATGGCATGAAAAATTTGATCATACTATACTAGCAAATGGTTTCAAAATAAATGAATGTGACAAATGTGTGTACATTAAAGGAATGAAAAACTTTTGTGTCATAGTATGCCTATATGTTGATGACATGTTGATTATGAGCACAAGTAAGGATGCCATAATGTCAACCAAAAAGATGTTGAATTCTGTTTTGACATGAAAGACTTAGGTGAAGCAGATGTTATACTGGGAATTCAAATTAAAAGAAATAAAGATGGTTATGTTCTTACACAATCTCATTATGTTGAGAAAATCTTGAAAAGATTTAATCAATTTGACTGCAAGCCTGCAGTAACTCCTTTTGATGCAAATTGTCATCTTAAGAAAAATAATGGAGAAGCAATTTCTCAATTGGAATATTCTCAAGTAATTGGAAGCTTGATGTACTTGATGAACTCTACTAGACCTGGATATAGCTTATGTAGTTAGCAGGCGAGTAGATACACAAGTAATCCTAATGATGCTCATTGGACAACATTAATAAGAGTCATAAGGTATCTTAAATATACCTTAAATTATGGACTATTTTATACAAAATATCCACCTGTACTTGAATGGTATAGTGATGCAAATTGGATTTCTGATAATACGGAAACCAAATCAACAAGTGAATATATATTCACATTAGGTGGAGCAACGATTTCTTGGAAATCAACAAAACAAACTTGTATAGCACGATCCACCATGGAATCAGAATTCATTGCTCTTGACAAGGCAGCTGAAGAAGCTGAATGGCTAAGAAATTTCTTAGAAGATATTCCTTGCTGGCCAAAACCAGTCACAACAATATGCATACATTGTGATAGTATGGCAGCACAAGCAAGAGCTAAGAACAACATATATAATGGTAAGTCAAGACATATAAGGCGCCGACATAATACTATAAGACAATTACTCACAAGTGGAGTAATTAGTATTGATTATGTTAAGTCCAAGGAAAACATTGCAGATCCTTTGACTAAAGGCTTACCAAGAGATCAAGTGAAGATATTATCGAGGGGAATGGGCTTAAAGCCTATAGAGTAAGTCAAGTCTAGCGGAAACCTAACCTAGCTGATTGGAGATCCCATGGTCTAGGTTCAATAGGCAAACTGGTTAGACTTGACTTAACAAACAAGACACACAATTACATGTTCCTATGATGAAGTAAGTGTGTTGATAAGACGTTTAGGGTATGCAATATTGCATTTAATGATTAAAGATAAGTCACCTATATGATAGTAAATGTGGGGTCGCATTTATGAGAATGAATATGCTAAATTCTCTAAAGCTATCATGAATCCAGGATATGTTCAGGACCAAAATGAACAACATATAATAAAGTGCATTAGGAATCATGTCATAAGTGAGACATATTGTCTTAGTTTACTATAAAAAGTGAACAGTTCAAGATACATACATCATTGCGTCACAAAGTGAACTCGATATGATCTTACTAGGGTAAATTCAAGTCTATACGACACTTTCCTGATTAACATGACATGATAATCTCTCTCAATTCTTTTTAAAATAATGTTTGTTCTTTAAATTTTGTGTTTGTGATTTGGCAAAGTAAACTCAGTAAGGGTTGCCGATGGTTACAATACAAATGTGGGGTATTGTTGAACTTTCTTTTGAGTTTGTATTGTATCCAATTTTAGTCCCACATGGGAAAGAAACTTTTTGTTTCTTTCCTTATAAGAGATCTTTCACTTGAAGTAAGTGGTTAAGTGAATGTGGGGTTGGAGGAAAAGACCATGGGTATTCTCCATTGATTAATACACATTAAATACTTGATATTTAATATGTCTTTGATAGGGCCTTGGGCCTTTGGGGCTAATGATTAAATAACTTAGCCAATTCACAACACAATTTTTTTACTTTTTACATTAAATTTAGTTAATTTCGTAGGTGTAATTAGTGGTGAACGATTCTGACCTTTAGCTTTTTAAAAGGTGTTTAATTAGTGGGATAATTGGTGGTTAATGAACCACACCACTAATAACCTCGTTTTGAACAGTTGTAACTGTTCAAAAGAGGCAGTTTTTGGTTTATAAATAAAAATGGTTTTAACTTTATTAGAAAACTAAGAAAATATTTTTCGAAATTGAGATTGTTTTCTCTGGTATTTGAGAGAGATTTTTGCTGTTGCAAAAGAGAGGATTTTTGGTTGGTGTGTAATCAAAGATCAATCCAGTTGTATCCTGGAGACGAACCTCTTGCAGCGTTCATACACCGAATTGGAGGAAATTTCGTCTTAGAACATTGCCATTAAGTGCAAGCCTCTGGTATTATTTTATTTAGTTCTTTATAATTGAATTAAGCATGATATATTATAGTTAAGCAATATGCATGTTTTTTATATATGTTCTAACAGTTTTGACAACATATTTACAAAGGTTTTCGTTCTTAAACTTTATCTATTTGAGACCCGAGATTTTGGTTGCACTACTTGAGCTTAATAGTGATCTTTCATGTGTGCATTGAATTGACTTGATACCTAATTGTGCTTAATTTATATTCGTTTGTTTGGTTTCATGTTTAGGTTGTTTTGACAACATACTCACAAGGGTTTCGTTCTTAATATTAATCTATTTGTGACCCTAGATATTGATTGCACGGCTTGAGCTTAAACTTGCATTTTGCATTTATGCATCAATTAGCCATTCTTTGGAACCAACTTGAGCTTAATCTATACTCTTATTTGTTGGTTTCAATATTGAGAGTTAGCCTATAAAAGTTTATTTACAAGGCATCTCAATTGGCAAAGTCTTACTTGCATTACTTCATCTTAGGATTATATTTGGCTTGTGAGAGGAGAGCATCTTATACCGCTTTACTTATTGTAAGCGACAAATCATTCTTAATTTGTAAAGCTTGTAAGGTCTATTGGTGAATAGACCAAGTTGTCAGTCCTATTGGTATATAGGAGAGATTGTAAGCCTATCGGGAAATAGGCAAGGTAAAGTCCTAGTTGCATCTAGGCAAGTCAAATACCTAGTTGAGACTAGGTGGTTGTAAAAGTCCTTATTGCGGTAAGGCAAGTGTGAAAGACCTAGTAGTGACTAGGCACACTAAGCTTGCGGGCATAGGGTTGTTCACTTATTGAAATATAAGTGTTGGTTCAAAATCCTAACCGGGGAGGTTAGGTAGTGGATGTAGATCCGAGGGACCGAACCACTATAAATCTATTGTGTACTTCCATCTCTTCTACCCCTTCTCCTAGTGTAGCATTTCAGTTACTTGAACCATTCCGCTACATCACTATTGCAATCACTAATATATGCGCTCATCTAAATAAACTTTTGAAGTGAATTTAGGAGATTAGCAAAGAAAGTTGTAAAAAGTTTAGTTTGGCCATTACACCCAATTCACCCCCTCTTGGGTGACCTTCAAAACCATTCGATGAAATTAAGAAGAAACACTATCTCCATATTGATCGATACAATAAAAAGTTTGAAACGTGTATTTGAGATCTCGTGCCTCACTAGAAAAGCTTTTCAAACTAAATCAGTTGATTTATATTATTGATTTTGGTTGGCTTGTTTATTTTGCTCTCTTGATTTGGTTCATTTGAATCATCCATTAGTTCTTTTGGAACCAATTCCAATCCATAAACTTGTTCTATGAACGTCAGAGTTATCGACAAATTATTAGATGGTCTACATATAAGTTGTCCCAAGAGCTGATTAGTGAATTCAACTTCTATACTTGGCGTGTTCAAATTAATATTTACGAACTTTTTCCAGCACAAGAAAAATTAATAAATAAAGATTGAGGTTTAAAACAGCATATAATGGAATCCCTGTGAAATTATGAATATTTATGAAACATTTTCTTCAGCCTTGGTTACAGTATTCCTTGTTCACGAAATTAAGCCTTGCCAAACCTTCCACGACCTTCAGCCCCCACTGACATTTGAGTTTTACTTAATACCTCTTCCCATCACCACTTTTTCTTCACACATAGTGTACAATATACATTCATGAAAGATGAAACCCCTTTGTCCCCTTCAGATTCTCCGCCATGAACATTCTTGTTAAACAATGAATAAGTAATCAGACAAACACATCGCGTCTCTTCTTTGGATTTGCTTCTGGGTTTCCTTTTCTCATCATTGCGACAAACTCGTCGTAGTTGATTCTCCCATCCTGTTGACATCGTTATAAACATCAACACCTTTCTTTTATCTTTATCAGTAACACTACTAAGTACTAAAACATACATAGTTGTAAAAATGTATTACTGTTAGACATGTATATTCCAATAGAGAATGCACCATTGTTATCAACAGTTGACTCTACCGTTATGGATAGTGCATTGATGGTGATGACTTGCAATGAAATCAAGATTCATGTTGAAGATGTGTGGACCGAAAAAGTTTAGTCCCACATCGATTAAGTGTAACTTCATAACGAGTACATAAGTGTGGATGACTCCCCAACTAGTATCGAGGCCTTTTGAGTTAAAACCCCACACCAATTAGTTGAAGGTGGTTAAGTCGGGGACAATATCTGTGATGGCGGAGATCAATGGGCTTGCGCACGTATACGGTGCGGCAGGGAGAATTTTACAATTCATACTCGGAAAAGTCTTAACATGTAAATTAATGGAAAAAATGAAGTTTCCTTCTCTTTTCTTTGAGGAAAGTATTTCTTACATTATCTGCGTCAACTTCGGAGATTATTTCTTTTATGTCCCTTTCGTCTTGCATGCCAAATTCTCGGAGAGCTTGCTCTAGTTCTTCTGTTGTGATATATCTGAAAAAGAAGAAAAAACAGTCGGTCTCCACTACGAATAACAACGATATCACCAGAAACCATATTGTAGAAGCCAACACCCAAGGAAACAAAAATGAAATATAGCCATATAGGTATAGATTTCATTAAGTTCCCAAACTTGTAAACTATGATGAATTGATGTTTCGTAGGCTATGGTGTTTGATTAATCACCCGCTATTATCTTTATCGAAGTATTGGAATGCTGTGTATAAATGCTCTTCTCTGTCCATTCTATTGAGGTGCATTGTTGCTGTGATGAACTCATCATAATCTATCGTCCCATTGCCATCCGCATCGGCCTGTTTTCGAAAATAAACATCAGAAATCAACAGCAGAAGCTTTAAATGAGTTTTTTTTTTTTTTTTTTTTCTTTTTTGGGGGGTTTACTTAAAGCAAGTTTTTACTCCTTTGCATGTAAACTGAAAAAACCAAGGCCTATGTTGTGTTATCCTTGGACTTACTGCTTCCATTAGCTGTTTGACCTCATATTCTGATAGTTTTGTTCCCTGCTTAGAAAGACCATGCTTCAGCTCTTCAAGTGTTATGGTTCCACTGTTGTCAGTGTCCATACTCTTGAACATTGACTTTAGTCCCATGATTTCTTCTTCTGATAGGCAGCCTGCTATCACCTATACAATAAAACATATCGATCTCATTGCTCAAGCAGACATAATTTATGATCGTAAACCTAAAAGTATGTTTTGATTTGTGGAGGATACATGTCAAGCTATTATTACCCGCAAAGCGACTTTCTTAAACTTGTTCATTGCTCTGAATTGTTTCAGTCTGTTCAAAACAGCATTGTCAAGTGGCGTATCAGGTGCTTCTCCATCTTCTTTGATCCATGGATGATCTAGCAACCGAAAAATAAGTATGAGTCGAAACTTAGTTTTCATAATGAGGAATTGATAATGAGATCATGACCATGAAGCAAATATAAGATTATATATTGACATACAAAGTGCACTTACTTAGAACTTGAAATGCTGTTAGCCTTTGCTTGGGATCTGTATGGAGCATCTTTCGAACGAGTTCCTTAGCTCCCGGAGAAATAGAATGCCACGGATCACTTGTGAAATCAATGTGCCCGCGCAAGATCGCATTGAAGATCCCATTCTCTGATTCTGTTATCATTATTTCACCTCTTTTTTATCGATTTTCTTTTGTACATCAGAAAACAAAGGTGACAGAAGAATTACATATAGTGGACAAGGTGAGAAGATAGATTACCAGCCCAAAAAGGAGGAACTCCACAAAGAAGGATGTACAACATGACTCCTATACTCCATATATCAACTTCAGGTCCATATTTTCTCTTCAAGACTTCTGGTGCAATGTAATATGCACTACCAACAATGTCTCTAAACACGTCCCCTGTCATAAAGATCAAACAAAGTTGTCTACTTGGGCAGTTGAATTTCATTCATTTTGTGCATTTAAAAGAACTCGAAATGACTTTTGGCGATTGTTCAAGTTAGTAAATTTCAATTGTAGTCTTTCAGAAGGTATTAATTTAAAGGTCAAAACACAAGTAAAATATTTTTGGAGAATTGATATTTTGTACTATTTACAAGGATGAATGTACCACACAACTAGAGATGGATACACGCTAAAGGTCGAACCTGTCTATCCTCTAATTTTGATACCATCGGGACTCGTCTAAAATTGTCTAAAACTTAGATAGTTTTGCATGTTGCCTATATTTTCTTTCTTGCTTTCTTGTTCTCTTCAAATTTCTTTTTTTGTCCACATTCGATCACATTTAGAAGTTGTTCTCTTCAAAATTCATGTTTGTTTAAATGAAGGTTTGAAAGCATAATAATTAACAAGAATTGTGAAGCAGATCCTTACAACAAAGGAAACATAAAAGCAGTTAGAATGAAGACCTTGCTTGAAGAACATAGAGAGCCCGAAATCCGTGGCCTTCAAAGGCGAATTCTCATCCTTATTCAACAAGAGAAAATTCTCAGGCTTTAAATCTCTATGAACAACTCCCATTGAATGACAAGTATGCACAATCTGCACAATAGTCCTGAGCAACGATGCAGCGGCGCGCTCAGTGTAATGCCCCTTAGCAATAATTCGATCAAACAGCTCTCCTCCTGCACACAACTCCATAACCAAATGCACATTGTGCTTGTCCTCAAAAGCACCCTTTAATTCAACAATGTTGGGCTGCCCTGTCAAGTGATGCATTATCTGGACTTCTCTCCTAACATCCTCAATGTCCTCCTTATTAGCAAGCTTTCGTTTGGCAATCGTCTTGCAGGCGAATTGCTCACCGGTAGCCTTAAGGGTGCAGAGATGGGTGACCCCGAATTGGCCTCGGCCTAGCTCCTTCCCCATGGAGTACACTGACTTAATGTCCTCCATTGGGCGGCCTAGGACAGGTCCGATAGGCGTCGGCTTGGCAGGCTTGGAGGGTGGCGGCGTGGTGGGGCGAGGGGACTTGGAGGGGGTTGGAGAGGCGACCGGGGGAGCGACTGCGGCGTTGGCGGTTGCTGTGGTGGTGGGGAGTTCGGGGTCGGCGCGGGCATCGTCTTGGGAGTTCTTGGAGCTGCTGCCTCTTGAGCAACAGTTGCCCATGGTGTTGGGAGGAGGGCAGAAAGGGGTTGGGATGGAATCTTGGTACTGGGGGATTGAAGGGAAGGTTTGGATTGGAGAGGAGGGAGATGCATGTATCATGTATGTATGGCTAAGTGTAAGAAAAGAAAGAGAGAGAGAGAGAGGTTTTGGCTAAAGAAAGAAAGAACAGGGGAAAACAGAGCAGATTGGGATGGAAAACAGAGTGGATTGAATTGGGTGGATGAAACAGAGTTGGTTGGTTGATTGATTGATTGAGATAGAGAGAGAGAAGGGTGTTGGTGTTTTGGGTTGATTTTGTTTGAAATTGGTGAATTGGGCACCAACGATTGATTGATAGAGAGAGAGAGGGTTGTGAAAGAGTGGAAGAGCGTTTGATTAGGGAGCGAGAGCCACGGTGTCACACCCTACCCCATTTTAGCATTCTGTAGCAGCAGCTCTGCAACAGAGATTTCTCTTCTCTGTTTCCCTCTCTCACACACACATACACAATCAAGGGAATTTCCAAATTCCAGCTTGAATTCTTAACACCCAACAGTTAATCCTGAATTTTCTTCATTTTCTTCAGGACCATAGGGAGGATTTTTTTAATAAAAACCAAAAAGAAAATGAAGAACTCTCTCTTTATATTTTTATGAAGAAAGAGAAGGATTTTTTTATTTTTTATTTTTGGTAAAGAAGAGAAGGCCTTGAATAGCAGAGCACAACTGTTGTTTCTCCATCCATGAAAACTACAGAAGAGAAATGTTGATAATTCAAGATTTATTTATTTTCAATTTTTTCCAAACGAAACTCAACGGTTTCATGATTTATTAATGCCAATAATTAAACCTGTCCTCTCTAATTAATCAGGGCTTGTAAGATGTCCATTTTATATTGATCCGATTCTCTTCTCTCATTTTCTTTTCTTCTTCTTCTGTTTTTTATTTTATTATGTTGGGATGGTGATCTTTTGATCTTTATGACACGCTCGCCACTAACTTCCAGCTTCTTTGCTTTCAAGTCAAACAGTCTTCATTTTAATAAGGATCTGCTGATCAACAACTTGAATATATATCTGCAATTTTTTTTGAGAAAACTTGAATATCTGCAATTAAATCTATCAAGAAGACAAGAAGAAACTAAAAAGCCTAAACGTATATGAAATATTAACTTCAATAAATCTACTATCAAACTCCTATTTTGGCACCTCATAATTTTTTTTTTTTTAGGGCGACTATTTCCAGCCACCCTAAAATAAAAAATAGAATTTTGGATAGAAAAACCCTTTTTTGTAAGTAGCGGCTAAAATGAACTCAGTTTTTGCTAAATAGACCCTAGTTAAAATTTTTTTTTTGAAGCATGCGTGAAATGACTCAACTGCCCCTCCATATAAATGAGTTTTTGCTTACTCATACCCCGCTCACACCTACTTATTCATACCCCAGTCACCCTTCTCTCGAATCGCGTTCTTAATTTCGGCCTAAATCCGACGAAATCGAGCGAAACCACATCGATTCGACACCGTGGGTGTATTCCCCACCCATTTTCATGACGATTTCTAGGTTTTCTTGAGTTTTTTTTTTTTTTTTTTGCCTTTTTTTTAGTTGGTAGTGGTGTTTTGTGGTTTTGTTGTCGAGTTTAGGGCTTTTGATTTGGAGCTTGAATTTTGCATTTTTGGCACAAAATATCGATGGAATCGAGAATATTTTGTGATTCCGAGCAAAACCCACTAATTTTTTGGTCGGTTTCATGTATTGTTTTGGAATTCTAATTTTTTTTGTCGTTCATGTCGCCCGTGGGTTTTGGACACACAAGGCCGAGACCATTTTGGAAGACTCTGTCACACAAGCTCGAGACCGCTTTGGAAGTCTCAATCACACAAGTCCGAGACCTCTTTAGAGGTTTCAGTCGGCTCCCACAGAGACCAACACCAAACCGAGACCTCTTCAAAGGTCTCGGTGGGAGTCGACTGAGACCTCTAAAAATGTCTCGGTGTAAGCCCACTTGTGACCGAAACCTGCGGGCTACACTTCTTCACTTTTAGGGCATGGGTAAGCAATGATATTTTTTGGAATTTATGAAAATAAAGGTGAGGTACGTTTAGCAAAATTGGGGTATGGTTGAGTAATGAGGTTCATTTAGCAAAAACTGGGGTTCTTTTAGCCACTGCCTTTTTGTATTGACGATTTTAACCTTAATATACTCTACCATGCACTCAATTTGAACCTTAACTTTCTAATTCTTGCTTCATTCCTTATCAAATCACTGGAAATTTTCGACGAAACTCCGACGACTAGAAAAATAAAACTACCCAAACTCAATAAGTCACGACATCATATTCTCCAATAAATTCTATATTCTTTCACAACTTTTTTTTATTGAATTTTATTTGTTTAGTTTATGACATAACTATTGCTCGTTTTGACATATGATGGACTCAAAATCTTGTTTTGAAGAAAATTTGAAAGACATGGAGATATTTCTTTGTCTGGCTAAGATACAAATTTATGTTGCGCATCTTTTTTTGTTCATTATTCGTACCAGTCCTGTGTGACTGAGAAACATGGAAGCATACCAATTTGATCCAACCGGAACGTAAGCTTTGAAGTATGGTTATAGTCAACTGAGTTCCTTGTTCATGGTCCGAGTTGGATCTAATTGGTTGCGTGAAGAGATTGAAAGACGTAAAGCCTGGGCACCACTAACGATTGGGGGAGATTTGCAAATAGATGAGAGATCTTTGAAGAGATGGAGTGCTAGACCGCAACATAGATGAATGGACGGAAGAGAGATGTTGAAAATGGATGGGCAAAGCAAGTCATTTGATGGTGGGAGATTGCATTAGTGATGGTATTTTAGGAAATTAAGGCCTTGTTTGGTATGAGGTGGAAATATCTTCAAGAAGATAACTCACAGGGAGTTATGAACTAATCTTGTTTGGTTGCTCAACTTACCTGTAAGTTATCTCTCAACTTACACCATAAGTGAGAGATATCTCACCACCACCCCCTTAGGGAGTTGTGAAATTCGAGAATTTTATAAACTTGATCAGTTAACTAATTAAGTATTTTTGAATTTTATTTGAAGTTTAAGTATCCGAGGTGGGACCCATGCATTATGAATCAGAGATCATACGATATATTTATTTTTGTGTGTTGTGTGCTTAGTATGTGTATTATATGATATTTTGTCGCGAAGTCGGGGTGTGTTGAGGTGTATCCTCAGTTTGTCATACTAGGAGTTGCAAGTGCGTGTCTAAAAGGCATGAGTGAAAATAAATTATTAGTAGCTCGAAAACTAATTAGTCAAGTGTTAATCATCACGTGAAGATTTTGCCTCAATTTGCGTGCAAGTCAGGATCAATGGTATTGTAAAAAGAGAATAAAGTTGGTGCAAGACTTTACCTCGAGTTGTGTATTAATTGGCGGTGGTCGAGGTTGAGATTGGGTCTAAATTGGATCAAGTTTGGTTAAGTATGGTAAATAAATTGGTTCGTAAGTGTTTGATATGTTATGGACAAAATTAAGATTTTTGAGGTTTGGGCATTACCAAAACCAATGTTATGGATGTTTTATGGAGTTGGACTGATTTTTTCGAGAGGCTGGCTCAATTTGATGAAAAATCGGATCTAAAAAGAGCATCGAAAGTCAAATCACATCAAAATATGGATTTCAGGAATAATAAATAAAAAATTAAGCTGCTGACATAAGCAGTTGAGGGTTTATATATAAAAACAAAAAAAATAAACAAAAATCAAACGATTTCATTTCCTTTCATTTAAACAAAACGTTTATACGTTCATTCCCTAACCTCTCTCAACTCGTTATTTCACTACGTGATCTCCCGACGTCCGATTTTCACTCGATTTTTTTCCATAAAACAGTAGAGAATCGCGGGACGGTCTGTTCCAGCTAAGTTTCTGTAGTGGAAACATGGTATTTGACTCGAAATTTGGTAAATTCTTAATTTAGGACATTTTCCCTCAGTTCAGTTTGAATTCTCGCAATTATTAGATTTCCTTTCGCGAGATTTTGATAGGAATTGATAGGGATTATTGAGAATTGGTATATTGGATTGATAAGCATCAATTTGGAATAAAAATCCACTTGCATGGGTTAGGGTTTCGATGAATTGAACTAATGTGATTTGATTGATAACTATTTTGGATATGGTTTTTTATATAGTTGATATTGATTTATATTGAGTTTCTAGATGAATCGATTATTAGTTTTGATCCAATTTGACTCCATAGGCTCCGAAAATATTTTGATGTTGGTATCGAGTGATTTGTGGTGTTTGTTGTCGAGTCTTGATGATTTAATTGTGAAAATATTGATTTGGAGAAGTTTTTTAGTTCAAAATAAATAAAAGTTTGCCGAGTTAACATATCATATTGGAAAATTCATAACTTTTCTGTCGGTGATCCAATTTGAGTATTCTTAAAGTTTAGGGAAAGTATGATATGAGTATTACAAGTTTCTTTTAGGTCATCATGACAAATAATGAGTTTTTCAAGGTTAAAAAGTTACTCAAGTTGGCTAGTTGAAAGTCAGTTGAAATAGTTATATAAATTAATATTTTTTGGGAACTGTTCTCAAGCGTGCTTTGGCAGCAGTTTTTATTAGGTTTTGTGATTTGGTTTCACTTGAAGCTTGATCCATAATATATTTGGGTATGTAGGGAAGCTATTGAAACCATTTTCAAGGTGATCCGATATTCAAGGAACCTCGAAAATTAAGCTCAAAGTTGGTTGGTTATAAGTAAACCCTATAATGGTCTTTACTATTTGTGGAATTTATCTTTGTACCTATATTTGTGTTTAGTCTGTATTGCATTTCGCATTATTCTTAGTTATGCATTCATGTCATTCCGGATGATGGCTTGTTAGTGCTACGACTCACGAGTGGGACTCGAAGCTAGGTTTCTTGACCAGATAGACTAGAACACAGAAGACCTAAGGCACGCAAATTTTTGGGGAGCATACATTGGGCATTTATTACTGTTTTAGGTTCATTCTCGGGTCGGCCAACCTGTTTATGAACCTTGAATAGTAATAAAAGGGTTCCACTTTGTTATATGAATTTTTTATTATTTAAAAATTCAATTACATGTTTCCATGTATTCAGACTAACATTTGTAAGAGTATAGAGCAATATATGAGTTTACTTGCCTGACATCTTTGAGTTGTTTTTGATGATTTCAGGTTCTCTGTGAAAATAGAAAAAATGAACTGAAGCTTGAAGATCTTGGTGATTGTTTTAAATTTAAAGTTAAGATTTTGTTGTTGTTAATTGTTTATATATATACATATTATTTTTTGGATTCTTGGGGTGAGTGTAGGTCGTGAAACACCAGAGAAAGGCTAAGAGAGTCTCATAGATTATTTTAAGCAAATTGAGAAGTTTATATTTCGATTTTGGTTTATTTTGGAGTCGTAAGTTGTAAATAAAGTATCGGAGACCTTAAGTTAGTTTAAATGTTTTAAAATTGATATATATTATGAATTGCAGAGAGTTGTGAGTCATTCTAGGCTTTTCCCTATTCTATTATCTATTAGGTGGATTTTTCGGCATGCCACTTTTAAAATAAGTGATGCCATAATTTTTAGAAAATACGGATAACAATTCGTATGATTTCCTAATTTGCTCTAAAATAAACAAATCATGAATTGAGTTTGATTGAGGATATAAATTTAAGTTTTAGAGTATTATTAAGGATTGAAATAAAATTCTTTTGAAGTTAAAGTTAATTGTACAATTTAGGTGCCTAATTAGGGAAGTTAGGCTAAGTCTGGACTTAGTGAGACGAGCCCTGATAGACTTGGTATCAGAGCCTAGGTTTTGCTTAATTTTGGATAAACTTTGTTTGAGAACCAAAAGGTGATTGAGCACGATTAGTTGGGAAATGAGTGTGAGTTGGGGATACTTTGTTATTGTGATATGTTTATTGTATGTTATTGTATTATCGCTAGATATGCGATAAAAAGTGTATTCTTTGTGTCTGTTCAATATTTAACTCATGAGATGTGACGAGTTAGAATATCAACAAATAATAAAAGAGAGAATAGACTTATGAAACGAAATTGTGAGTAAATGGATGTGAAATAGACTCATGAAGTCTAAATTCACAAGGGTGTTGTAAGTAGTTCGTTACCAATATAAATGAGGAAAGTTGTTAGTTATAAATCAATAGGTAATTGTTTGAAAAATAAGCCTAAATGATTCAGGAATGTAAGTACTAAACATGAACTCCTTTAGAAATGAAAGTATTGAACTATTACAACTTTGAAACGCTCAGGAAAATGTCAAACAGACTTAAATAAAGTTTCAAATGATTGAAAATTGTTTGGGTGAATATGAAAATGAAATTGAGATTTGTAAGAAGCATAAGATATGAATATATTAAATTTTAGAATGAGGCTAGTACCAGTTGAACTAATAACTCTGTAAGACCCATTCTACAAAATATTAGTTTGATTCATAACCAATTGCGAGCTGCTTCAGAAAATAGCTCAATGAAATATAAAGGAGACATGAGTTTTCGAAATTGAAATTGATTAGACAAACTAAACTTGATTGAAAAATCACAATGGGATTGTGATATGATTAATTAATTTGTCTAAATCAGTTTCTACGAAAGTAAAATACTTTGAAATAAAGTATTGTCTCCTTGTTAAAATAAAACACAAAGTGGAATATGAAATAGAACCATGGTTTAAAACAATCGAACGACTTCTAAAAAGAAGTATGAAATGTTTTTGATTGTTCATTACTCAAGTTACTTATTCATAAGTGACATTAAGTATAGTGGTTATATGAGTCGAATAAGGAAATGATAATGAATAAAAATACACAAGTTAGAAGTAACCTTTGTTAACACCAGATTAGGTGTTGTTAAAAATAAAGATCAATGAAATTTCTAACTTGAAGAATGAAAGGTGTAGTGATAAGATCAACGTATTAGAAGTTGAGATTGGGGAAAATAATATGAAAATAGCTAGGATTAGCTATTAAATAAAACACAAGTAGTTGTGTTTTGAAATTCTGAGTACCTAATAGTCTCTTCTAACTAAATTAAAGTTATGATGTCTATCACTACGACTTAAAATATAACAAATGAAGAGATTAATGTACTAATTGAGAATAAGTAAGTAATTTTTATAGGAAGCTAGTTAGAACTCCTATATAGCAAGAACTTTAAATGATACGATTTAAATGATTGAAATTGCATCCTTTAAAAGTTTGATTATTCGTTAGGTTATTCAAAGAACTGAAAATTCAAATTCTTCTATCTCTTTGGTTGAACAACAACAGAAAAGTGTATTCATCAAAAGTGAATTGATGAAAAGTAAGATATTTTGATATCTTAAATAGTCTCTTGAAAGTACCGAAATTCTTTTTGAGAAAAAGAAAATTCGGGAAACTTGAGACAAATGAAAACAAATTAAGGCAATAACAAATAGTTTTACAAACAGTTTTACTATTTGAGATGCAAAATTTCTCGATTTTGAATAAAGATTAGTTAAGGAGGACTTCAAGTTATTAAAAATATAAAAAGTCGCATCGTTCGTAACTATATTTTCGAAAAGAGAAGAGATCTAAATTGCCTTTGTAAGTCAACAGTAAGAAGCTGTAAGTGGCCTAGGTGTTGAGCAAAGTCGTGGTAAATTTGTTAAGGGACAAAGAACGAGATAAATGTGAGAATAGTTAAGATTGACAAAAATGGAATTAAATAGACTTTGTGCATAAAAAATAAGACGTAGAAATGACTTATGATTGCTGGAAGTTACATGAACACACTCCTTTAGTCAAGGTAAGGCACTGGAGTAGTTGGGCTTGACCAAAAATCTAAGTAACTTCGTTTCGTAATCACGATTCATTCATAGCGTAGAAGATCATTGTGACGTCTACCATCTTTGAATAATCAAATGAATTGATGATAGTTGGAATAAAAGGGTCTATGAAGTTTTCGTTTGAGTTAATTGGAAGCTTAAGTATAGATCAATAAATAGTCAATAAATTATCACATACACATGAAAAATGGATATTAGTCCCGATAAAATTTAGGGTGTCAAATTATAAGTTTGATAAAATGTAATATATCTTTACAAGGATCTTACAAAGAACCAAACTCCAAAAGTTGAAAGTATTGAACCAAAGTAATATACAAATGATATTAGTAAATACGTTGTATATTGATTTAAATGTAGTGCTACACCACGTGATGAGTCAGTGGTGAAGTTTAAAGCACTAGTTATTGTAAATTGGAGTTCATGTAAGATACATGAATGACAGGGAAGATACAAATGAAATGAAAAGAGACATACAACTTATAGCTCAATTAGTATGTATTAGCCGCAGCTCATGTAAAATCTCGGCCAACAGAGTGTCATGTGCTGCAGGCCAGTCGTCAACACTCGATGTAGTAACAATGGTAGTGGCCTTAACCAGATCGTTAGTCTGACCAATCTCTGCAGGTGTAGAGGGTTGTCCATCCATTGTGATCCGCATAGATAAGCGTGCGCCAGGATCAGTCTTAGTGTATATACGTGGATAGTATAAAACATGGAGTAAAAATATAACACATATATGAACCTAACTCCACCCGCCTCACATCACTTCCTAACTAGAGTTCTAAGGCAAGTACATCGAGTTTCCACATTTAAGGTTTGTTCATTAAGTTTTTTATTCATTAGTTCCTGAGGTTCCTCGAACCATTTCTTTGATACCAACTGTGGCATTGCAATCAGGTTAAAGTACCTTCATCTCTCAAGCTCCGTCGACCACGCTCTGATACAAACTGTTGCATCCCCGCGTCCCGAGGCTACAGAGCGAGCTGCCACATGAGTCCAACAGCCCTGCTAACGTTTGTGCCACGTCAGCTTTCTCAAAGTGTGTGCTAACATGTCTTATTTTGTTATGAAATTTACATCTTTTTAGTTTGAATTAACCATTTACAAATTGTGAGTTGTGTTTTAAATAGTCGCAAGTAGATAATCGGTAATTTACAATGGGAGTCTTTAAGTGAGAATACACATGAATTTTTATTAACTTTCAAGTCATATATAACATCAATCCTACTATGGAAAACCAGGAATAGAGAAAACTATATATCAGGCGACAAAAGTAAATATATACAAGTACATACATCTCATAATTCTCCCATAAATCTAAAATACATAACAAAAATATGTAAATAAACACCTACGAGTAGTGTGCTGAACAATGGGCAAGTTCAGAGATAGTCGCTGAGAATCCCCTTACCCTTACTCGTAGAAGGATATGCACTCATTCGTCATAACAAAACATATGACGAGTCAAGTGAGTAAAACACCAAGGAGATTCAATGAGCATTTAAATAAATAGAGAAGTCTAAGGAAATGTTAAATAAACATGCAAAAATTAAACATGCAACTGTAAATGGATCATCGCATGCATAAATAATAATAAAGCGCAAAGGTATGTGCCTTCCCGATCAAGCTAGACCATACTTCGGATTTCCTCCTAAGGATCCCTCAAGTGGGTGCACCCAACAGGCCCATCACTTGGTACTCTCGGTGATCGACGTAGGCCCACGACGCACTGATACATAAACCAACAAAGTAGCTCGGGTCGTCATTCACCGAGGACTCCTGATACACATGCTATGGTCTAGTGTGCCATAAACACACAATGGAATACCCGACATGAGTAAACTCAACCGACTGTTCAACCAAACCAAATCAGTGATAGAATATGAAAATGAATATCGATAAGGACAAAGATGACTAAACCAAAATAGAGTAAAAATAGTAATGAAAACAAGTAAATATTTAAGTGACATTCAATTGGGTTTTACGCACCTCAATACGCACTTCGACTTCCCCGGACTCCCAAATTTGACCTTGCCTAGCTCCTTGATACCCGAGCTATGGTCCCTTAGTTCGTGATGTTAATTCAAGTTGTGTGAGGTATGTTTCAGTCACCAAGTTAGGTTCTAGAACTTTAAATCAATTTCAACCCCAAAACTTACAATCGAACCATCCCTATTCACAACCCTTAACTTCCGACCCATTTTCGATATAGATGATGGCTTTCTTTTTGAAAACCAATGTTTCTAGGTGGTTATGTTCTCTCATAGCTTTCCAAAGATAGGTTAAACATCAAAATCCAACTTAAAAAGATGGAGATAAGGTCGTTTTACGAAAGTCACTTAAATTGAGGTTTCCCAAGGGAGGGAGTGCATTCCCTCATTTGAGGGAGCGCGCTCCACGCTCGAGCAGAATTGCAGAAACGTAGTTCTGCATCCTCAAACCACCACATATCATCCCCAAATGGTCTTAAATCATACTAGAACCTTAAAACTTGACCAATAATCATGGGCCATCATAAATGTAACCTATTTGAGTTGATTTAAATTAAAGATTTGCATAGATTGACATAATCGCATGCGTTCATCATGAAACCTCAAGAACACAAATATCTATAAAAATTATTTTTGAAACCATAATTCATGGGTAAACTAGAAATGATATTTACAAAATCCTCAATTACAAAAGTAAGTTACAAGGAAATTCGTTTGTTTGGTTTTGAAACTCAAAGTTTTGATAAATGTTAACAATGTAGAGGTAGAGATTTGATTACTTAATTGTGGGAGCTTCTCCAATTGATCTCATCACTACCAATTTCTCTTAATTTCTACAGCAAATCACTAACTTTTCACTCCAGAATTCCCTCTCTTTTCCATGAAAATTGGGATGATTTGCTAGAAAACCCCATTAAGTCTCATTTTTATACTTTGAGAGCAATATTTGGCCTTTGATCTAAATGTGTACACCCATCTCTAGAAAAATCAAGAGATCCTCATTAGCTAAGTCACACAATCCAGTGGCACACACATTGGTACCCATCAAGTCTAGGAATCATCATTTAGGATCATCTCTATGAAATTTAAGGGTCCACATTAACTAGTTTAAACTGCAGTCCCCTTTTTAATTCAATTAAATTTAATTTCATAGCATAAACACATTAATTCATGTATAGGCTATTTAGGGTCTTAAATTGGTGTACTACTACTTCCCTTAGTATTGCGACTACCTGACACTCAATGCCCCACGTCTCGACACACATCCCGAGGCATATCAATCCTTGATGTACCTGATTATTATGACTTAGCATAAAGTTTGATTATCTATTTTATGCCATATTCACTCTGGTTCTAGTCATTTTATTCAAGTTAGCATTATACGATTTAGTGTACTGGTACTACGCCTACCGATACCCGCTTTACGAGGTGTTTACTCGTCACACACTCTTACATGGTATGGGAATATAAATACACACATGCGATGAGTCATGAAATAAATAATAATTACCATCGAAATTATGCAATCAACAGACACAAATAACGATTTATGCCCATTCAGGCGTGTTTTAGCCTATTAGGGGCATCCACGTGAGCCTGAGCTGGTGTCGAGTATGAAAATAACCTAAATAACGGTGTCAATAAATATTAGGCCATTACGGTTCTTCTCAACTATTGGAAATATCGTCTCAAAACTAGTAGACTACCATCCCGAATCGTGGAATCATTCGTGGTGCTAATGCCCCCATTAAACCTCGGTCTTTCGTTTTTGTGGTCGTGGAAATTAAATTGTGGTAGGAACAACTGACATTGCCAACTTAACCTCCAACCCTACTAGACCATACTTTAATACGTTGGGACCCTTTTAGTGGGCTTCTCCAACCCTTCCACTGGTCCATCACCAAATAACCCTCGCGTTGGTTGGCATGGACCCACGACCTACCGACACGTGCACCAAAGTCATGTAGCTTTGGTTGCAATTCACTGAGGGCGCCCGTGGCACGTGCTATGGCCTAGTGTGTAGGACAATCATTGAGTATTCATATGACTAGCAATGAATCATAATAAATATACATAAAACTTAATTAAATAAATGACAAGATGCATCAACATTACGTATGGTCGCCTCCTTGTCCGGGTGACCTACTGCATGAGCTATCTCTTGGATCTAATCTGGCTTAGGTGGTGGTGATGCCCACCAGCAATCAGCTCTAAGATGTCCAGTCTGACCATATCGTAAACATTGACGCGTCTCTGACCTCCATGCATGTCAGTCCTCGGGTCTCTGACCCTGAACTCGATATCTCTGACCCCTGTCACGACCTCCCTGATTTCGATCCTGTCATTACGGCTGCATCTGATGTATAGGCTGCTCTGCAGGTGTGTATCACAGGGAGAGCTCCATTAATCTATCACTCATCGTATCTATACTAATTTGACTAATAATCGTCCATTCGGTCTCGGTCATCCCTATGGTCCCTCTCAGATTGGTGTCTCGGGAAGGACTGTAGCGGTGGCCTGAGTAGGCGTCTACGGTTATCGTCAGGGTGATATGATAAGTTAGTAATATTAATATATTTAAGTGTTTATTTTATGTGTTTTTAGATTTCAATGCTTCATATAATTAATTAAATCTCTTTTGTTTATATTTTTAGTGTTTCAGTGGCACTTTAGTGAAATAAAGATAATTCGAGGTCTTTCGAAGAGTTTTCAGTGTTTGGCATTGAAAAACGAGCTTATACACACTTCGAGATAAATTGGCGGGACCCACATTGGTCCGTGTCAATACTATAGTGGTTTAAAAAATGTTTGGTGGAGCATTAGTTGAGAAACGCTTAAAAAATGACTAAGTATAAGTCATTCCTATAGTGTGAAAAGTTGCTTTAGGATTTGCCTTGAGACATGCACTGAAGAAATGATCAAGGAGGAGTAACAGAGTGACGCAGCAAGGAACACGATTCTCACACAACGTACCTGCAATTTTTTTGATCAAGGTTCGGGATTTGCATCGGGATGCGTGCATTACAGACTCCCATGAATTCACCGATTGTTAAGTGCCATCTCCTCAATCCGGCAGTCATTGATTTTCCTTGAGATCTGTGCATCACAAACTCATATTTCTTCGATGAGCTTCCCATACTTTTTTTCCTCAATCCAAATCATCTGATTTTCCTCGAGATGTGGTTTGCACAGGCTCCCACATATTCAGCTATTCAAATGAGTTTTTCTCAACCATTAGTAGCTGACGATCTTCCTCAAGATGCATGGCTATGCAGACTCCCAGATTGACGCACGATTTGTTATGCACTTCTTCTCACGTTCCATAGTAGCCACATGTCGAGCATCTACTTGCCCACGCGTCGTCCAGCTGATTCTTGACCAATTAGAAGACGCCACATCAGCCAGACTAGAAAAAGCCAATGAGCAGCTGGCATAAGTCTAGGACTCCATCTTTCAAGCAATCACAACCATTAGATCTTCCTCGGCGCACGCATCATTAAAAAACCCACGAAATTTAGTTTCTCTCTCTTCTAAAGACCAAATTTAATGATTTTACATATATAGACTTTAGGGTTTAGTTTATTATCTTCTCTCCTCTCATCAAACTACTTTTCTTTTCTTTTATTTGTTTTTAATAGAGATCACCAAGAAGATGTTTGACTAAGCAATTTAGCCTAGCTCAGAGGTGAAGCAAGTCCAGATTCATGGTTTTATAGTAGTGTTCATGTGAGATCTATTTATTTATAATTAAATTATTTATATTCCTTCTATTTTATTTGTTGTTGATTTCATGATTATGGTGCAAACTTAGGGTATGTATGTGGATAGTGCATGCTTTTTGGTGGAACACGTATAGTTAATCGAGATTTTCATATCTATAATTGTACTATTGGACTAATACAAGTGACAATCACTCACCCGTTTGTCGTCAAAATCTTTTAGTTCTTGATTGTGCGATAGATAAATCTAGGTTAAATTGGAAACGAACACGATTCAGTTATTTAGGATTAATATTCCCATGGAACTTTAAGCGGTTAATGTAATAAACCTGATTGGCGGATGTCTAGGGTTGTGTGTTAATTAGAGAAGTATTTAGTGGCTGACGTCCTATCTATCGAAAATAGGGTAATTAGGGATTTCTCGCTGATGTCGAGATCCTATAGCTAATCTAGGAGGAATTGAATTAATAATCTTTTGGAAAGATTGAAGACCATGACATGTTATTGAACTACGATTTGAATTTGTAGAACCGTAGACCAAGGTATTTTCTCAAATTGAATTAATCTTTGCAAACTATAATTTCTGGTAGTTTTAAAAAATTAATTAATTATTTTCTTAAAATCTATAAAAACCCTAAAAATTTTCCTTTTTAATTAACTCAGAGTAAAACCTAAGTCCTGTAGATTCGACCCCATATCTACCACTACTACACCTTTATGGGATCAATTACTCAAGTACGGGTTATATTTGGCATGGACGACAGGTGAACATGATGTCTGCCTGAGTAGTAGTAGTCGGTATCGTAGGTACTATGGGAGCTATTGCTACTATGAAGGCTGCTGCGATCTGCCCTGAGTAATTGTAAAATATCATCCAACTGAGCATCATGTACCACGAGTCGGTCGTCGACACTCGGTGTAGTAACGGTGGTAGTGGCCCTTTCGGGATTGTTATTCTAACCAATCTCTGCAGGTGTAGAGGGTTGTTCATCCATCGTGATCCGCATCGATAAGTGTGCACCGGATCAGCCTCTGTGTATATACGTGTATAGTATATAACATACAGTAAAAACATAACATGTATATAAACCTTAACTCTACCCGCCTCATATCATTTTCAAAATAAGGCAAGTACATCGGGTTTCCACATCTAAGGTTTTGTTCATTAAGTTTTTTTTCATTAGTTCCCGAGGTTCCTCGACTTATTTCTCTGATACCAACTGTGGCATTGGTATCAGGTTAAAGAACAAACTACGCTTAATCCTACAGGCTTTATCGACCTCGCTATACTACCAACTGTGGCGTCCCCACGCCTCGAGGCCATCGGGTGAGCTACTACGCGGGTCCCGCAGCCCTGCTGATGTTTGTGGCACATCAACTTTCTCAAGGTGTATGCTAACCTATCTTATTTCTTTATGAAATTTACGAGTTTTTAGTTCGAATTTACCATTTACAAAGTGTGGCTTGTGTTTTACAGAGTCGCAAGTAGATAACCAGTAATTTCCAGCGGAAGTGTTAAGTGAGAATAAACATGAATTTTTATTAACTTTCAAGTCATATAGAGTATCAACCCTACTATGGAAAACTTAGAATAGAGAACACTGTATATCAAGCCATAAAATTAAATATATACAAGTACATGTGTTTCATAATTCTCCCATAAACCCAAATATATTACAAAATGTGTAAATAAACACCTACGAGTAGTGTGCCAAACAATGAGTGAGCTCAGAGATAGACGCGAAGAATCCCCTTACCCTTACTTATAGAATGATTTGCACTCAGTCATCATAACAAATCTGATGACAAGTATAGTGAGTAAAATCCCACGAAAATTCATTGAGCATTTAAATAAATAGAGAAGCCAAAGAAAATGTTAAATAAATATGCAAAAATTAAATAGGCAACTGTAAATGGATCATCGCATGCATAAATAACAATAAAGCACAAAGGTGTGTGCCCATCCCTGTCAAACTAGACCATACTTTGGATTCTCTCCCCCGGACCCCTCAGTGGGCGTACCTAACTAGCCCATCACCTAGTCTTCTCGGTGGTCGACGTAGACCCACAAAACATCGACACATGTACCGACAAAGTAGCTCAGGCCGTCATTCATCGAGGACTCATGATACACATGCTATGGTCTAGCGTGCCATAAACGCACAACAAAATACCTAACTGACCGTTCAACTAAATCAAATCAGTGATAGAATATGGAAATGAACTTTGATAAGGAAAAATATAACTAAACCGAAATATAGTAAAAATAGTAATTAAAATAAGTAAATACTCTAGTGACGTTCGATTAGGTTTTACGCACCTCAATAGATGCTCTAATTTCCCCAGATTCTTGAATCTGACCCTGCCTAGCTCTTTGGTACCTGAGCTATGGTCCCCTTAGTCCTTGATGTCAATTCAAGTTGTATGAGGTGTGTTTAAGTCACCAAGTTAGGATCTAGAACTGTAAATAAATTTCAACCCCAAAACTTACAATCGAACCATCCATATTCACAACCCTTGACTTCAGATCCATTTCTGATATAGATGATGGATTTATTTTTAAAAACTAATATTTTTCGGTGTTTTTATCTCTTAGCTTTCCAACGACAGGTTGAACATTAAAATCCGACTTAAAACGAGAAAAATATGATCGTTTTACGTAAGTCACTTAAATTAGGGTTGCCCAGGGGAAGAAGCACACTTCACACTTGAGCAGAACTGCATAAACGATGTTATGCATCCCCAAACCACCACAAATCATTCCCAAATGGTCTCAAATCTTACTAGAACCTCAAAACTCGATTAATAATCATGAACCATCGTAAATGTAACCTATTTGAGTAGATTTAAATAAAAAATTTGCATAGATTGACATAATCAACATGCATTTATCATGAAACCTCAAGAACAAAAGATATTTAAAAATAAGTTTTGGAACCATAATTCATGGATAAACTAAACCTGATATTCACAAAATCCTTAATTATAATAGTGAGTTACAAGAAAATTAATTTCGGTGTTCAAACTCAAAGTTTTGATAAATTTTAACAAGGTAGAGGTGGAGATTTGACTACCTAATTGTTGGAGTTTCTCCAATTGATCTCAATACCACCAATTTCTCTTAATTTCTCTGGTAAATCACTAGCTTCTAACTCTAGAATTTCCTATCTTTTGCATGAAAATTGGGATGATTTGCTTGGAAACCCCACTAAGTCTCATTTTTTATACTTGTGAGAGCAATATTTGGCCCTTGATCTAAATGTGTATACCCATCTTTAGTAAAAACAAGGGATCCTCATTAGCTAAGTCACACAATCTAGTGACACTCACATGAGTATACATCAAGTTTAAGAATCATCATTAGGATCATCTCTATGAAATCTAAGGGTCCACATTAACTAGTTTAAACTATAGTCCCCTTTTTAATTAAGTTAAATTTAATTTTATAGATAGGCACATTAATACATGTGTAGGCTATTTAAGGTCTTAAATTGGTGTACTACTACTTCCCTCAGTATGGACTACCAGATATTAAGTGCCCCGCGTCTCAGCATGCATCCCGAGGTGCGCTAATCCTTGATGTACCCGATTATTATGACTTAGCCAAAAGTTTGATTATGTATTTTATGCCATATTCACCCTCGTTCTAGTCATTTTATTCAAGTTAGCAATATAAGATTTAGTGTACCAATACTATGCCTACCCAGTATCCACGTGGACACACTTTACGAGGCGTTCTCGTCACAAAGTCTCACATGGTATGGCAATATTAATACACACATGTGATGAGTTATGAAATAAATAATTATTAACATCGAAATTATGCAACCAACAAACACGAATGATGATTTATGCCAAGTCAGGTGTGTTCTAGCCTATTCGGGGCCTCCAAGTGGGCCAGAGTTGGAGTCTGATTATGAAAATAACCTAAATAATGGTGTTAATAAATATTGGGCCGTTACATAACACTTTTTTTAATTTCAATGTGGGTTGCACGTGCTATGCATGGAAACTAGTGTATATAGATAGGTGTGGTGAATTATTAAAAAGTAATAAAGAACCAATCTTAGGTGTGCCATATGGCTCATCGAGAAGGCTCGAGAATGTCAAGTTGAACACCCAAAATGTAGCCTTATTATATACTAGGCATTTAAGCCTCTTTCTGATTAAAAAAATAAGGTGCCGCATACAATATAACACTAAAATTAAATATACTAAGCGGTCATGATACCAAATAAGTTCAAAATATAATTAGGCCCTTGTGATTAGACATCTAAATTAGGTTTTATTTTCTAAAAAAATTAACTTATTAGTTGTACTTTGGGTGTGACATCCCCTATCCCAATTAGGGAAAATGCCCGGCCTGAAACCCTAATCAAGCCCACTAATCCTGTAAGACTTAACTAGAGCCAAGCAACCTCTCCATCTATACCTGATAAACTCAACCTGTATATTCATATCGAAATAATAAATCAAAGTATTATGCAACAGAAAATCTAAAACTTTTTCGATATATTCAAATATACGGAAATACAGAGTTTATCAAAATCTGGAACCATAGTTAAATCACCCCAACCATGTTTACATACATCAAAATATGTCAAACAGAGTTTATATATATAAGTAGGCTCATTAGATCGGAGAGAAGACACGAGACTCCTAAATTTTCTCTTTCCTTTTGGCCGAAGCGCCTGGTTGCGAACTTGAAATAGTTAATTTGGGTGAGCGCCCAACTTGCTCAGTAAGTATGGGTTCACACTAATCATCAACATTCCATATAGTAAACAAGGATATCATGCTATAACAACATGCACCAATGATATCTAACAAGAATATGGAAAGTATATAAATTCAATACATAATCGGATGCAAAAGCAAGTAATTTGGACTATTACACTGTGATCCCAATTTATTTTATAAAACTAGGCCGATTACCTACTGATGCCATTAATGTGATTGCTAGACCAACATATTGGCCGATATGCTCTCTAGCCCATCCACTAATGCCCAATGGTTCTATCCTAAACCCTCTAGTGTAAATGTAACCCACGCTACCTATAAACTGAGTAGGATGTTACATATAGGCCAGGAAGCTAACCCATCTCCTATATCACCTTGTCTTAATTCCAGGATCTTACTCTCATGAACCATAGTAAACACCATTTTCCTTTTGTTAAAAACAATCACACTATAAATAGTCCCCCATTCCATTCTAACAACTATATCAGCTATATATACTAAATAGCCAGACAATATTGATAAATAAGCGAATCTGTACTTACCTCAGTCTAAGTCCTCGTCCAATTTCCTAACTTTTTGGGTCAATAACTCTCTCCCGGGTAACCAACACCTATCATGGACCGACTATAGTTAATATAGGTCCGTTATACTGTATTAAAACTCCTAAAACATTCCTTAAAGCTCTAGACTAACCACCCAATTTCCAATTAGTTTTGCACTGATCTGGGTGTGGGTAGCGCGCTACCTGCATGTCAGTTCATCCTCCCAGTACGCATAGCGTTATGGCTAAAGCCTAATGCACTATGCGCACCAGACCTGCAACAGCAACACCATTTTGCTCATCCAAATTGATCCAAAACACCTCCAAATCATCCCAAACATTCACAAATTCATCAAAATTGATCCATAACAACCTCTAGTGAGGTGAAAAACCATAATTGATCAACAAACGACTTAAACATTCGTAATCCTAGCATCACCAACAATTCAAACTTTGATAAACACTAAAACAAATTATACCTATATGATGCTCATGAGTTGTGTGATCGATTAAGCTCCTCAACTGAGCTTGATTTTGCACCTCGAAAAACTTGTCTCGATCAATTTCAAACCCATAAACCCTCGGTTTCGATTTCGATTAATCGTTAGTTAATAAACATCAACTTTTGATATATATATATATATATATATATAGATTTTTCTCGAGATACGCATTGCGTCATTTCGATATTGATCAAGTCGTTGATGTGTTAAAGTGAGACATGTTAACATGACACAAATTTTGACACATCTTGTACTTTCGCGTCATTCAAGAAGATCAAACAATTTATATAATTTCATTTTTCTTTTTAATTCCAATATATATTTATATATATCCTTGTATATAAATATATATAACTCTCGTATTTCCTTGCCAATAAATTCCTCGAACATGCCTATGTGTAGCCACGAGCGTGCACATTCATGCCACGACTCTTTCGTCGCTCACAGTGTACCGATATTTCATGGCTTATAGTGTATTTTATTAATTATAGATTTGTATATATCCCGTTTTTATACACAACCTATTTATATTTAAATTTCACAATCCAAACAAACACAAAACGTCATGCAAACGCACACAGACGCTAATCGAGGTACTCCGATCTTAACCTTAAGCCTAACTTGGGTTAATTACTATTTGGATTAGTACTAATCACCAGCTTAAGATAACAGTTCATTACAATCTCCCCAATTTAAAGCAATTTCATCCTCGAAATTAAAGTAAACGTAAAGTTACCTGTATTCTTGAAGAGAAATGGAAATTGCTCCTTCATGTAGGATTCCCGCTCCCAGGTTAGTTCCTCGTCTCCCTGAAATTGCCATTTCACTTTAAACAACGAAATCTCTTTGGTTCTCAGCCTCTGAATCTTACGATCAAGTATCTGAATCGGTTGCTCATTGTAAGATAAGTCTTCCCGAAGATCAAATTCATTCCAATCAATTCTTGGAGTGAATTAAGTCTCCGTCTTGCGTAACATAGATACATGAAAGACATTATGAACTCCGACAAGTTGAGGAGGTAACTCTAACCTGTAAGCTACAAGACCAATCCTTTCCTATACTCTGAATGACCCAATATACCATGGGGCTAGCTTACCTCGGAACCCAAATCCATATAACCCCTTCATAAGTGAGACTTTCAATAGGACAAAATCATCATTTGAAAACTTTAAAAACCTATGGTGTTTTTCGACATATCTCTTCTGTCTGAGTTGTGCTATAATCAGACGCTGGCGAATCTGCTTGTATCTTCTCTGTGTAGTCCTGAATCAACTCTGGCCCTAATAAAACCGTATCTCTCACCTCTGCCCAACACGCCGGTGATCGACAAGGCCGACCATACAGTGCCTCAAATGGAGCCATTCAAATACTAGCCTGATAACTATTATTATAAGAGAACTCACATAGAGGAATATATTTCTCCCAGTTACCCCTAAACTCTAAGACACAAGCTCGAAGCATATCCTCAAGCACCAATATTAACCGCTCAGTTTATCCATCAGTTTAAGGATGGTATGCCATACTGAGGTTAAGCACGTTCCCAGCTGCCTCTGTAATTCACTCCACAACCTGGACGTGAATCTCAGATCCCTATCCGAAGTAATCGATATTGAAACCCCGTGGAATCTCAATACCTCATGTACATACACCTCGCATAAACGGCTAAAAGGATCTCGCATAGAAACTTGTAAGAAATGCCCAGATTTCGTTAATCTGTCAACTACAACCAAACTGCATCATGTTTGCGCTGACTCGGAGGTAGACCGAAAACAAAATCCATAGATATATATTCCCATTTCCACTCAGGAATAGCGAATGCAATAACCCTCCAAGTTTCCTATGTTCAGCCTTAACTTGCTGACATATCTCACATCTCTTTACGAACTCAACAATGTCAGTCTTCATCCCCGACCACCAATAAACACGTCTCGTATCATGATACACCTTAGTGTTGCCTGGATTAATAGAATAAAGAGATTGATGGGATTCCCGTAACAATTCCTGCCTCAACTGATCCTGAGCTAGAATCCATAATCTATCCCTAAATCACAACGCCCCGTCGTTAGAAACTGACCAATCAGGATGATCTATACTAGCTGCTAACCCCCGATGTGCTACGTATTACTGATCAACTTTCTAACTATTAACCACCCACTAAATCATCTCCAGTTCAGCTCGAATCTGAGCACAAAAGAATAGATTAGTAGCTCTGGAACTAGCTCTCTCAGTTGATGATGTGCCAGCTAGACTTTCACGAATCATCATCACTGAAGCTTCTTCAAGAAGTCTGAACTAAGAAGCTCTGGCAGTAGCTACGTTCTCTCTGCCTGTTCTTCTCCTACTCAAGGCATCATCAACCACATTTGCTTTGCCTGGGTGGTACTCTAGAGTGAAATAATAATCCATGAGAAACTCAAGCCACCTATGCTGTCTCATATTCATTCACTCTGACTAAATAAGTATTCAGACTCTTATGATCTGAAAATATTGTGAACCTCTCGCCGTACAAATAGTGCATCCAAATCTTCAAGGCAAAAACCACTGCAGCTAGCTCAATATCATGAACTGGATAATTTCTTTCATGAATCTTGAGTTGCCTCGAAGCATAAGCTACAACCCTGCCTTCCTGAATCAGCACACAACCCAAGCGTGAATGAGAATCATCAGTATAAATCACCAACTCCTTCCCTGTTTCAGGTAATGTAAGAATAGGTGTCGTAGTCAATCTATCTTTCAACTCCTTGAAAGTAGTTTGCACTCATCTGACCATATAAAATCTATATCCTTCTGTGTTAACCGAGTCATTGGCAGAACAATACTAGAGAATCCCTCAACAAATCGTCTGTAATAACCCACTAACCCCAAAAAATTTCGAATCTTTGACACCATGGTAGAAGTACGCCAATCCCTGATTACCTCAACCTTTGCTGGATCAATAGCTATACCCTTAGCATTAACCATGTGTCCTAGAAATTTAATCTATGAAGACCAGAATTTGCACTTACTAAACTTGGCATACAGCTGATTATCCTTCAGAGTCTGCAATGTAACTCTGAGATGGTGCGAATGCTCTTCCTCACTCTTCGAAATAGATAAAAATATCATCGATAAACATGATGATAAACTGGTCAAGATAGAGTTTAAACACCCTATGCATCAGATCTATGAACATAGCAGGAGCATTAGTGAGCCCAAACGACATCACTGTAAACTCGAAGTGCCCATAGTGAGTACTGAAAGCTGTCTTCGAGATATCCTCATCCCTGATTCTCTGTTGATGATAACCGAACTCAAATCAATCTTCGAGAAATATCTATCACCCTTCAACTAATCAAACAAATCATCAATCCTGGGTAATGGGTATTTGTTCCTGATAGTCACTTGATTAAACTTTCTATAATAGATGCACATTTGTAGGGTTCCATCCTTCTTCTTCACAAAAAGAATAGGTGCTCCCCACGGTGACATGCTAGGATGAATAAACCTTTTCTGAAGCAATTCCTCAAGCTGAGTTCGCAACTAACACAATTCTTTTGGTGCCATACGGTATGGAGGAATATATATAGGTTTGGTACCAGGACTAAGATCAATGATGAAGTCAATGACACGTGGTGGTGGTAATCTAGGTAAGTCAGATGGAAAAACTTCGAAAACTCACAAACCACGGGTATCTCATTAACCTTAAGTTCCCATTCAGGCTCTCCAAAGGTAACAATTCTCGCCATAACTTCTAAATCTCGAGGTTTAGCTTCCCTTCCACGAGTTGCGAGTCATGAAGGATTATAGCCTTTATAGACTATAATTTCAAAAAGGTTAGGAATATGAAAGATCACCGTCTTATAGAAACAATCAATACTAGCATGATACACTAATAACCAATCCATTCCTAGTAATGCATCGAATTCCAGGAACTCCATTACCCTCAGATCAATTGGAAGTTCGTTCTCTCTAATTTTGACTACACATCTCTCACATATCAGGTAAGGATAAACCTTATCATTCACTGTTGTGCTCAGAGTCAAAAATGTATTGGCTCTAACAAGTTTCAATTTCATTTCATCAACCATTGCTCCAATAATAAATGAAACTGTAGAACCAACATCAATTAATGTATGCATATCTCGACAACAAATATTTAATATACCTTCCATTAGTCTCCGGTTGGCTTCTGGGTCTGCCTCTGCCACTACATGAGCCTGTCATCGTGCAGGTGGTGTGGTACTGCCTACTGTTGTGGCTGGCGGCATGGAACACTCCCTTGTAATATGCCCTGACTGCCCACACCTATAGCATATAACCGGTGCCCATTATGGTAAACTACTAGCCTGTGAAGCCTGTTCTGATCCACTCGGTCTCTATGAAGATTGTGCTCTACCATTGCCTCTACCTCTAGACTGAGATGGCAGTAACGGTGGTTTAGCTTATGAAGCTTGAGAAACTGGCAGAACGGGTGCATTAACAAATTTCATTCCCGTAGATCCTGACTGTGTAGCTGTGCCTCCTACATTCCTCCTCCTCTTACCAGGCCGAAAATAAACAAATTCCTGGAATCTCTGACTTCCAAGATATTGTGGTACTGGTGGTGGTGGTGCAACAACTGTTCCTGATGGTTTAGCTAGAATGACTGCTTCTATTTCCATCACACTCTCAAATATAAAAGCGTAACTAGTGCGAGGATGAGAATAAACAACAATCCTAATCTCATAGTTCAGCCCACCGAGAAATAAGTCAATCTTGTTCTCCTCTAGCTCTACCATCTCCAGAGCAAATTCACTTAACTTAGCTCATATTCCCTGACAGACATTGCTCCCTCCTTCAGTTGAATGAATTCAGTCTTCTTCCTTTTCCTGACTGATTTAGGGAAATATTACCTGTAGAATACTATCCTAAACTGAGGCCACATAGTGACAATTTTCCCTTCTCTCTCTTGGGAATTCCACCACTTCCTCGCATAATTAATCAACAAAAAGGTAACCAGTTTAACCTTAAATCGGTCCTCAACATCGACAGCAACAAAACGTTGCTCCATTTCCAACATACATGTCTCAGCCATTCCTTCCTCCATAGTGCCATCGAACCTTATAATATCATATTTCATGAATTCCTTACGAGTTCTAAGGAATGAGGCCTTCTCAGAATCCTTTGACACCTTGGCAGCTATTTCCAATACCTGAACCTGTAGGACTACCGGCTGAACCGGAGTCATTCTTGTCTCGCTCCTCTCCTCGCCTCGCTAACGTAGAGGTCGGTTGCGAGGCTATGCCTAAGGTCACTGTACTGGTGGTCCCATCTGAGCCATCAACATTGCCATTAACTTAGCCTGAGACTCCATTAACTGTTTCATTTACTACTCTATTCTAGATTTCTACTGATCCTCTGTCTGAGGTTCCGACCTTTGTGATCCCTCCCCTTGATCCGCCATTAGATTCTGTGTTCAAAGGAGAGATAAGATCATTAGGTAACATTTATACAATTCAAGGAAATCATAACTCTACATTATATATCAATATGTGCAGCAAATAACGTATAATAGTGTTTTCATTTTCATTTGCCCCCATAACACGATGAAAACCGTTTATCAAACCTTAAGTTCATTCATAAGTCAAGACAAATATCAAAGTCAATAAACTTAGGTTTCGGTACAACAGATTATGCTATCATTCACTTTTAAAAACCATTCAAAAGTGAAATAGGATCAGAGCTTAATTCATGACACCTAACTGTATCAACATTACCACTTTACTTCTAAAAGTGATAAAACTAAGGCCCTAATACCAAGCTGTGACATCCCGTATCTCGATTAGGGAAAATGCCCGACTTGAAACCCTAATCATATCTGCTAATCCTGCAAGACTTAACTAGAGCCAGTAGCCTCTCCATCTATACCGAATAAACTCAACCTGTATATTCATATCGAAATAATAAATCAAAGTATTACGCAAGCGGAAAATTTAAAACTTTTTTGATATATTCAAATATACGGAAATACAAAGTTTATCAAAACTTGGAACCATAGTTAAATCACCCCAACCCTATTTATATACATCAAAATATGTCAAACAGAGTTTATATATACAAGTAGGCTCATTACATCGGAGAGAAGACACGAGACTCCTAAATCTTCTCTTTCATTTTGGTTGAAGCGCTTGGTTGCGAACCTGAAATAGTTAATTTTGGTGAGCGCTCCAACTTGCTTAGTAAGTACGGATTCACACCAATCATCAACATTCCATATAGTAAACAAGGATATCCTACAATAACAACATGCACCAATGATATCTAACAAGAATATGGAAAGCATATAAATTCAATACATAATCAGATGCAAAGCAAGTAATTTGGACTATTACACTATGATCCCCATTTATTTTATAAAACTAGGATCGATTACCCACTGACGCCATTAATGCGATTGCTAGACCACTATATTGGCCGATATGCTCTCTAGCCCATCCACTAATGCCCAATGGTTCTATCCTAAACCCTCTAGTGTAAATGTAACCCACACGACCTATAAACTGAGTAGGATGTTACATATAGGCCGAGAAGCTAACCTATCTCCTATATCACCTCGTCTCAATTCCAGGATCTTACTCTCGTGAATCACAGTAAACACCGTTTTCCTTTTATTAAAAACGATTATAGTATAAATAGTCCCCCATTCCATTCTAACAACTGTATGAGATATATATACTAAATAGCCAGATAATATTGATAAATAAGCGAATCTGTACTTACCTCGATCTAAGTCCTCGTCCAATTTCCTAACTTTCTGGGTTAATAACTCTCTCCCGAGTAACCAACACCTATCATGGACCAACTGTAGTTAATATAGGTCCGTTATACTATATTAAAACTCCAAAAACAGTCCCTAAAGCTTTCAACCAACCACCCAGTTTCCAATAAGTTTTGCACTGATCTGGGTGTGGGTAGCGCGCTACCTGACATGGATAGCACGCTACCTGACATGGATAGCACGCTACTTGCATGTCAGTTCATCCTCCCAGTACGCACAGCGCGCTATAGCCAAAGCCTAACGCGCTATGTGCACCAGACCTTCAACAGCAGCACCATTCTGCTAATCCAAATAGATCTAAAACACCACCAAATCATCCCAAACATTCACAAATTCATAAAAAATTGATCCATAACAACCTCTAGTGAGGTGAGAAACCATAATTGATCAACAAACGTGTAACGGCCCGAAAATTTGACTTGTGCCACGTGTCAAGTCAAAGTCGTATGTGGGACCCACTCGTCGAAATACGTATATCCAAATCCAATTTGGGATGATAATGCTAACTATGCGAGGAATTCGGTGAGCCAAAACACGAACGGGGACGCGCATCGAGTCGCGTGCCGACGAGGGATACGCCTCGTGATGCGTATAGCGCGAGTATCGAGATGTTGAAATGAGGCAGATTGGTGCCTCGAGATGCGCGCTACGCGGTTGTTGAGTTGCCTCGAGATTCGTGAGGCACGAATCTCGAGGGCACTTTTGATTTGAGATTAAAAGAGAAAGAGAAATATATATATATATATATATAAGATAAGGATAAGATTGAAAGAAAAGAAAAAGAGATCAGAGATAAAGAAACAAAAGAGGAAGAGAGATCAAGAGATCGGAGACGCGAAGGTGGCGGCCAGCGGACGGCGGGTACCGACAGCTGCTCGACGACGATGGACCAGCAGAGCACGACGATTGGTGGCGTGGACGGGAGCGTGGCCGGTGGCGCAGCGGGAGCGCGGCTGGCGGCTCACGCGCGACGCGGACGACGCTCCGCGGCGGAGGTTGGTGCAATGGCGGGCAGCAGCAGCGAGCAGCTCGCGAGATCGACGGCGGCTCGCGCGAGCGTGGTGGCGATTCCGACGGCGGTGGCGGACGAACAGCCGGGGAGGACGACCTGCAGCGGTGAGGCTCCAGTGACGCCGCGCAGTGAGGTCGCTTCAGCAGCGCGGACGGCGCGGAGGGTCGGACGAGCGGGTCGGATCGGCAGCGAAGCGCGCGAGTGCGAAGTGCGCCGGCAGCGGCGGCGGCCGGCGAGACAGCGGCACGGCGGCGCGCGGCGAGGCAGCAGCGATGACGCGTTATCGGCCGATCGGTTGCGCGACGGCGCGATGAAGGTGATGTTTATTCACCTAATTTGAGTTATGATCGAATGATTTTCGGTAAAATAGGCTTAAAAAGTCTAAATGGACACCGGGGACTAGGAGTCGGGTGTCGGGTGCGTAAATCGAGACGCGAGCGAGACATTTTGAGATTCGCGATTTCTCGAGGTAAGTAAACCAACTAGGGACTTATACAAGTATTTCACGTTTTTCTATTGGTTGTTGTTGTTCTTGTTATGTGATAAATTATTGTTGTTAACTGCAAAACTATGCCCATATATGTAAAAGATGTACCCTGCGTTTCGAGGAGTGCCCATTCCTCCTGGCGTACGGCGCCACGTGCATATATGGGGGGGAACATAGAAGATGTATTTGAGATGTCCTGTGTGGTGCTCATATACATCTACCTTGGAAGTACTATGCCCATATATGTGTGGCAGTGGCCCGATTTCGGTTGAGTTTACCTACATGCATATATGGAGGGGACATAGAAGATGTATATGAGATGTCCTGTGTGGTGCTCATATACATTTACCTTGGAGGTACTGAGGCATTACTCATCGATGTATTGTTTACAGTCTTGTATATTCATGCGTTTTTATTCTTTCGTTCCATTTGCATGAATTCGACTGCTTTGGATATCGTGAACTGTTGTTTTGGATACTGTGAAATGTTGTGTATATGTCCTACTGGATTTACTTACCTGGGCTCGTCATTTTTATTTTGACTGAGTGCAGAGCCGCAGACGCGTAGCGAGGGAAGGCTTCATAGCTAGGTGAATTTTTGTATATTTTGTATTTACTCTCATCTGATGATATTTATTGGGTTCCACAATTAGGTCGCCTAACTTCCTGATCTTTTGTTGAGTTATTTAATGTATTAGTTGTTTCCGCTATAAAACTTGAAAAATATTAATAACTCAACTGTAAATTGTTGAATGTACCGATAATGATGGATTGGAAGGCTGACTAGGCGTGCGTTGACCTTGCGAGACTGGCTCGGGGGTCCACGTGGGCTTAGGCCGGGCGGGGCCCAATTTTATGGGAAATTGGGGCCGTCACAGTTGGTATCAGAGCCCAGTTTTGGGCATCTCACGGTTTAAAACATTGTGATACCAACGTCACAGTTGGTATCAGAGCCTAGGTTCAGTCGAACCTAGGGGAAAGTTTAATGGGCGAAATAAGACACAAAACAAGCGGAAGTTAAGAATGGTTGAACTTAGAGTGGAACCCTATGATCCTGACTTGAGTCTTCGTTGGGAAGTGATGAGAGTTGGAAAATGGAAAATAGCAAATGGAAAATGTTTTTGTCTCATATACGTTTCGAGGTGGGCTGGTACCCCTGGCGTATATGTGGACCATAGATGCATTGATTCGAGGAATCATGGCTATGTAAATGATTAATTGGATAGAAAGTAAATGGAATGAGTTCGGTGATTGATGTTCCATTTGCATACGTGATTTCATTTGTAGTAATTACAACATTGTGGACAAATGGGTGAAAGTATTGGGGTTACCTCGAGATTCGTGTTGCACGTATCTCGATGACACATTTGATTTCTTATTGAGAAAACACCCTGCACGTATTTCTAGAGGATCCACTCGAAATAATTAATGAAATTGGAATGTGATACGGGAATCAAATCCGTGGTAAAGGTGAGAGGATTTCATGTAAATTTGGTATAGTACTGCAGGGACGCTTAAACTATATTTAAATGGTTTGGAGTTAAATTTGAGCCGAGTTGGAGTTAAATTTGGTATAGTCCTTGTTTTCATTTGAGCCTGGTGGGGATCAATTACGAGCGACCAAATGATTTTTTGTTTCTAGTCAGAAATATTGATGGAATTCTTTGGTTATATTTCCATCTGATATGAGGTAAATAGCTTGGTTGGTTTGGAGAAGCCAATGGAAAATGCGGGAGTTGTGTAAATTCAATTCAGCTTCGCGGATAGTTCAATTGATAAATTGAGGATTTCCTATAAGTAGTGAGACTTGAAATGGAAGTTGAATCTCTAAATGGTGTTGAATTGATGATAAAGGAAATTGATGTTGTTGGATAATATAAAACGGATGGAACATTCGAATGTAAGGAACATTCGAGTAAGGAACATTCGAATGTAAGGAACATTCGAGAACGTAAAGTTAAAAACAAAGAAACGAAGAGCAGACTCAAAATGAGCAAAGTGTTGAGATGACTTGAGAGCTAACGATTACATCATGTACGGACTCCTTTAGCTTTGACGAAAGCTTGGGAGTAGTACTGTTGGATCAGAAGCCCAAGTAACTCCACTTTAGTGACACTATACATTTATAGTCTCAGGGTTGGTGAAGTCGATCACCACCTTTAGGGATTTATAAATGAATTAAGTATTACGAGTTGAAGTAAAGTCCGCGAATCGTTCTAACAATTAATGGTCATCTAAGTATAAATCTTACGAGATTGTACATCTTAAGACTGTTTTCAGATGCGTTAGTAAACGTAGGGAAAGAAATTTTCGTGCAAGTAAACCCGTGCGTTTAAAGTTGCCAAGAAAAGAAAAAAACATAAACAAACAATGTGATGATATGTTTTAATGTGTCTCGAGTTTCGCGCTGCACGAATCTCGAGGATACATTAGATTTGGATTAGGTCCATCTCAGTGTTATAGGGTTCGAAACTTGGGAGGTGTCTCGAAGGACACATTTACTTTGAAAACATCCAAAAGTGAACGCGTTGGAGAAAACGTGTTGGACTCGTGCTTACATGAAGAGATGCTGAGCGCGCCTACTGATACGAGAATTAGAGTGACGACTCAGGCGAGGTAGTCTCATGAGTTTTAGCGACATCACCCAGAAAAGTTTCACGGTGGCATCGATGTGGACGCTTTGGAGTGCAGTTGATGTTATGATGAGTGAGAGCATGGGAGCACATGAGAGTAAACTCATAATGTATTGCATTTCCGTCATATTAGGCGTATACGGCGCCAAAGTTAGTTGGTTCAGTGTAGAGTTACGCTAGTGCGCTGCAGTAGCCAGCACCGTCAGATCCTCAGCATCAGTACCATCAGAGGATTGATGGCAGAGGCAGTGGCTAGAGACAGGGTCGAGACCCGATCGATCGCACGATGACAGGGGACAACGATCTACTCATGCACAGGGGCAAGGATATGGACATGTTTCCAGTTGGAACGGGATTTCACGTAGCCGTAGGGGCGTGTGGACAGCGAGGAACATATTCGTGCTATTGCCACGTTAGGTCCTACTACTATCCATCGTAACCTGATAGAGGGTACGAGTTGGGTTGAGACTCACTCGATGAGAGAAACTGATAGACGTATGTTAGTGACGGTGGATCGTGAAATTAAAATGTTCGTTTGTATTCCAATATATGTTGCGAGGATGTTGCCCTGGCATATATTGATGAGAGGAGACAGATGGTGTGTTCTTGGCTTGGAGATCGCGGAGGAGCCCAGCTTGTCGCGGAGGAGCCCAGCCCTACAGAGTAAGATGGGGGTATGGCCTTGGGCGAGTATGGCCTTGGGCGAGTATGGCCTTGAGTCTTCATTAAAACACCATTGTCCTGTGAGATTTGTTTCAATTTCGAGGACGAAATTCTTAATTCGTTGGGAAGACTGTAACGGCCCGAAAATTTGACTTGTGCCACGTGTCAAGTCAAAGTCGTATGTGGGACCCACTCGTCGAAATACGTATATCCAAATCCAATTTGGGATGATAATGCTAACTATGCGAGGAATTCGGTGAGCCAAAACACGAACGGGGACGCGCCTCGAGTCGCGTGCCGACGAGGGATACGCCTCGTGATGCGTGTAGCGCGAGTATCGAGATGTTGAAATGAGGCGGATTGGTGCCTCGAGATGCGCGCTACGCGGTTGTTGAGTTGCTTCGAGATTCGTGAGGCACGAATCTCGAGGGCACTTTTGATTTGAAATTAAAAGAGAAAGAGAAATATATATATATAAAAGATAAGGATAAGATTGAAAGAAAAGAAAAAGAGATCAGAGATAAAGAAACAAAGAGGAAGAGAGATCAAGAGATCGGAGACGCGAAGGTGGCGGCCAGCGGACGGCGGGTACCGACAGCTGCTCGACGACGATGGACCAGCAGAACACGACGAGTGGTGGCGTGGACGGGAGCGTGGCCGGTGGCGCAGCGGGAGCGCGGCTGGCGGCTCACGCGCGACGCGGACGACGCTGCGCGACGGAGGTTGGTGCAGCGGCGGGCCAGCAGCAGCGAGCAGCTCGCAGATCGACGGCGGCTCGCGGCAGGCGTGGTGGCGATTCCGACGGCGGTGGCGGACGAACAGCCGGGGAGGACGACCTGCAACGGTGAGGCTCCAGTGACGCCGGCAGTGAGGTCGCTCGGCAGCGCGGACGGCGCGGAGGGTCGGACGAGCGGGTCGGATCGGCAGCGAAGGCGCGCGAGTGCGGCGCCGGCAGGCGGCGGCGCCGGCGAGGCAGCGGCAGTGACGCGTTATCGACCGGTCGGTTGCGCGACGGCGCGATGAAGGTGATGTTTATTCACCTAATTTGAGTTATGATCTGAATGATTTTCAGTAAAATAGGCTTAAAAAGTCTAAATGGACACCAGGGACTAGGAGTCGGGTGTCGGGTGCGTAAATCGAGACGCGAGCGAGACATTTTGAGATTCGCGATTTCTCGAGGTAAGTAAACCAGCTAGGGACTTATACAGTATTTCACGTTTTTCCATTGGTTGTTGTTGTTTTCTTGTTATGTGATAAATTATTGTTGTTAAGCGCAAAACTATGCCCATATATGTAAGAGATGTACCCTGCGTTTCGAGGAGTGCCCATTCCTCCTGGCGTACGGCGCCACGTGCATATATGGGGGGAACATAGAAGATGTATATGAGATGTCCTGTGTGGTGCTCATATACATCTACCTTGGAAGTACTATGCCCATATATGTGTGGCAGTGGCCCGATTTCGGTTGAGTTTACCTACATGCATATATGGGGGGACATAGAAGATGTATATGAGATGTCCTGTGTGGTGCTCATATACATTTACCTTGGAGGTACTGAGGCATTACTCATCGATGTATTGTTTACAGTCTTGTATATTCATGCGTTTTTATTCTTTCGTTCCATTTGCATGAATTCGACTGCTTTGATATCGTGAACTGTTGTTTTGGATACTGTGAAATGTTGTGTATATGTCCTACTGGATTTACTTACCTGGGCTCGTCATTTTTATTTTGACTGAGTGCAGAGCTGCAGACGCGTAGCGAGGGAATGCTTCATAGCTAGGTGAATTTTTGTATATTTTGTATTTACTCTCATCTGATGATATTTATTGGGTTCCACAATTAGGTTGCCTAAAGTCCTGATCTTTTGTTGAGTTATTTAATGTATTAGTTGCTTCCGCTATAAAACTTGAAAAATATTAATAACTCAACTGTAAATTGTTGAATGTACTGATAATGATGGATTGGAAGACTGACTAGGCCTGCGTTGACCTTGCGAGACTGGCTCGGGGGTCCACGTGGGCTTAGGCCGGGCGGGGCCCAATTTTATGGGAAATTGGGGCCGTCACAAAACGATTTAAACAATCATAATCCTAGTTACACCACTAATTCCAACTTTGATAAACACTAAAACAAATTATACCTATATGATGCTCACGAGCTGTGTGATCGATTAAGCTCCTCAACTGAGCTTGATTTGGCACCTCAGACAACTTGTCTCGCTAAATTTCAAACCCCTAAACCCTCGATTGCGATTTCGATCAATCGTTAGTTGATAAACATCAACTATTGATTTATATATATAGATCTTCCTCGAGATACGCGTCGCAACATTTTGAGATTGATCGAGTCGTTGATGTGTTAAAGTGACACGTGTTAACATGACACAAATTTTGATACATCTTGTACTTTCGCGTCATTCGATAAGATCAAACAATCTATATAATTTCATTTTTCTTTTTAATTCCAATATATATTTATATATATCCTTCTATATAAATATATATATAACTCGCGTATTTCCTCACCAATAAATCCTTCGGACATGCCTACGTGTAGCCACGAGCGTACACATTCATGCCACGACTCCCTCGTCCCTCACAATATACCGGTATTTCTTGGCTTATAGTTTATTTTAACAATTATAGGTTTGTATATATCCCGTTATTATACACAACCTATTTATATTTAAATTTCACAATCCAAACAAATACAAAACATCATGCAAACGCGCACACACGCTAATCGAGGTACGTCGATCTTAACCATGAGCCTAACTTGGGTTAATTACTATTTGGATTATTACTAATCACCAGCTTAAGGTAACAGGTCGTTACGTTGGGGATGAATCTCTACGCATGATTTTATGTATAGTTTTTTTATAACTTATCTGTCATTCAACGTAGTTAAATCCATTTTTACTTTGTGGTGTTTATCACCATTACTGGTTCTTATTTCCAACATTCTCAATATATATCACCCTTTGCATAAGATGCTTAATGTACCCACTTTCAGATTGGTTACCATGCGATATACCTCGAGATGTGTACATGCTTGTATCAGATGGTCACCGAGTGAGTTGGTGCCCAAACTTGGTATCCTATGTAATAACTAATTGGTTGGCCCAATGGTTTAACTTGTATGGTGTTTAGAGTAGAGTTTTATCAAAAAAATTGGGTACACTATAATAATCATTTCCCTTTGCATAATTTCATCTCAAAATGTGTACATAAAGTTTTAAATACCAAAAAGGATGATGCTTAGGAGACTAATTTTTCACACTATGTTTGGTACTGAATTGTGTGCGACCCATCTGATACACCTCAAAATGCGTGTGCATGTGTGTTGGACGGCGAGCACTCAACTTGGCTTCTAAACACGGTGTCAAAAATATGTCATTGAGGCATTTTCCTAGCCAAAAATAACCTATTCCTGATATGACATCTGTAAGGATGCAAAGGGGAGGTTAGGGGATGGGGTGTGGCGGCCCCTCGCCCCGAAGCCATCCCGGGGTGTCGTCTCTCCATGCACCCCTGACCCGGTGGGTCCAACTACTCATGTCCAGCACCCGCCCATCCACCTCATGTTTCAATTATCATGTCCACGTGTGTGCTATCAATGTGGTTAGTTGATTATCCATACTCTATTGGGTTATTTCTTTATGTTTTTTGATTTACTTAAGTTCAACTATCTAAAGTTTATTCGAGTCCTAGCCATACTAATGGTTTGTAGTTTACAAGTTAACAATAATTAGCGGAAGTCTTAATTGATGCAAATAAAGTATTAAATTAGCATGATAAGAATTATTCATAAGAGCATGTCCTGCTATGGAAAACCTGACAAAGTATTATGTATATAGGCAATAATACCATAAAAGTGTATATATACAAGTACAATGTCACTCCAGCCTCCCAATACCCAAAATAATAAAAAATATCAAAATAAACACATACTAGTAGGTCCTCAACAACGGCAATCAGATGTAGTCACCTAGGATCTCCTTGCCCCTACTGGTACTAGGATTTGTGCTCAATCATCATAAAAAGACAGATGACGAGTCTAGTAAGTAAAATCCTAAGGAACCCTTATGAGCAATTGCATAGTAAAGTAAATGAAATCCAAGAAATACAATTAAGTAAACATGCGGAATGTAAAGACAGACAACTGTAATTGGCTCATCGCATGAATAACTAACATACAAGCTAAATAAATGTGTATGTTCACTTCGATGGACTAGACTGTACTTCGGGTCACTAGGTTCCCATCGGTGGACGTGCCTAACAAGCCCAACACCTGGTCCCTAACGGTGCTGGCTAAATCCGCTAATTCACCAACATGTGCACCAAGGACAAGCTCGGGCTGGGTCACACTTGTTACAATCTAGCGCATCATGAACACACAACAGAGAATCCAGGGGAGTAAACTCAACCCACGTCCAAGTAATAGAATGGAATAGTAGAAATAGTAGGAAAAGATAAAAATGGAATGAAAAATAGAATCAAATACTCAGAGTTCTTCAATTAGGTTTTACAAAGCTCAAACTGCTCTCTGACCTTACTGGACTCTTGTATCAGAGCTAACAAGCTCCCCGACACCGAGCTACGGTCCACTGTCCCTGAAGTCCAATTTTATAAGTTTAGGTTGTTTACAAGTGTTTAGAAATGTATTAAGTTGGAAATCATTAAAACAACCCCTAATGTATAGGTTTCATCTGTCATTAGCGCGTTAATGGGTTTACCTAGCACGCTAGATGGAGTTAGAGCGCTATGGAATCAACCTAGCACGCTATTGTTCTTCATTTTGAAAAACAGTTGAGAGCCTAGAATGATTAGCGCGCTAACTAGCCTAATTAGCACGCTAATTGATTTTTGTGACAAAATTCTCAAGTCGAGAATTCTGTCCATCCCATCCCAATTAGCTAACATAACCTAGTTTACACATTCTCCATACAATGGTGACTCCAAAACATCAATTAAATCCATCTCAGAACATCAATTTAGATTAAACTCCTTAAATCCCACACATTCACTAGTTTTTCTAAATTCATCAAAAACCCTAATTCATGCAAAACCAATGATAAATCCTCAATAGAAATGGTCGTAAAGCATGTAATTCATCAAGTTTTCATCAACAATCAGGGATTTAACCCTCAAACTTGAATTTCACTAAAAATACATAAAATTGAGTTCATTTGATAGAATAAAAGATGAAGAAGGAGATTACCTCAAGTTTGATCCTCAAATTGACTTTCGAATGGTTCAATTCCAGCCTTAAATCTCCTATTTTTCTCTGGTTTTCTCTTTGATTTGCATGAACTTAGTGTTAGTGGAGATGAAAAAATCCCATTAACTAGCTATTTATATGTTTGGTCATAATCAAATGTGCTATATCGAGAATTATCTTGTGTTCCTTAGTCATGCTGTAACACGTAGCTTAATGACTCCAATAGCTCACTACTAGCCTAGATTCACTCTTTAAGCTCATCTCTATGCTCATCCATAGCTTAGGAAATTCATTTCGAACTATAGGATTGATTCAATTATTTAATTTAGCTAACTTAGCCATACTTATTTAATCATGGTTGGTATATTTAGACCCTTTATTAGAAACTCTATGGTCTCACCAATCCTCTGCTGCTCGGTACCCAGTGCCTCATATCTCAACACGCATCTCCAGGCACTCCATGGACCATTTTTCTAACTTAATCGACTTAGCCTATGATTACATTAACCATTTTATTTGATCACTTAGTAATCTTATTGTGAAGATGTCGATTTTTCTAGTGTACCCATAACTAGCCACTTGATACCTGCATTGACATGCATTTCGAGGCGACTACCCGTCACACAACCTCGCACGATATAACCATATAACATACACACATGTGATGTATTAGCAAGTAAATTCATAAAATGCACCACAAATAAGCAATACATCACATAATTAACTAGTGTACCTAGGTCGACATGTGTCCTAACCTACTTGCGGCGTTCACGTGGATCTGAGTTGGCGTCCAAGTCTGAAATTATGACATAAATAACAACATTAATAAAACGTGTCGTTACAATTCTTCCCAACTAAGGGAAATTTTACCCCAAAATTTAAATATAAATTAAACTTCGTACCATGAAATTGCTGAGGGTAACATCCTCGTATAGTCGACTCGAGCTCCCAAGTGAGTCCTCTTGTCCCATAATGTTGCCAACAAATTAGGACCTTAGAGAACTCCCCATTCCTGAGTACCCGAACTCTGTGGTCAAGAATCGTTATCGGTCTCCCTGTCCTAAATCAACCATCGGTCTCGGTCCTGACCGAGCCAGTCTCACCATAAAGATATGAAATGTCAGATGAACCCCATTTAAATTAGAAGGTAAATCTAAGCAATATGCGACATTGCTAACTCGTGTTGTGACTCAGAACGGTCTAATAAACCTCGGTGCTAGTTTCCCCTTAATCCCAAATCTCTACTGACCCTTCCAAGGGGAAACCTTCAGATATACCATGTCACCCTCCTCGTAGTCCAGCCCCTTATGATACCTATTCGAGTATTTATTTTGTCTATTCTGTTCAGCTTGTAATCTCTAACGAATCTGCCTGATCTTCTTTGTGTGATCAAAAACTATCTCAGGCCTAATGGTCACTGTATCTTTCGGCCTTGCTCAACGCGCAAGTGATCTATAGGGCCTCCCATAAAATGCCTCAAACGGTGGCATCCCGATACTCGCCTGATAGCTATTGTTATTTGCAAACTCACACAAAGGTAGATAATCCTCCTACGAACCCCCAAATTGCAATATACAAGCCCTGAGCATATCCCTAGAATCTGTATCAACCGTTCTAACTGTTCGTCTGTCTAAGGATGGTAAGCTATATTAAACTGCAACCTGGTACCAAATTGCTCCTGCATAGCCTCTCAAAGTCTCAAAGTAAATCTTGGATCTCTGTTTGACATAATAGAGACTGGTACCCCATGCAATTTAATAATCTCCCGCTTAAACAATAAGCTCAGCTATGGGAACACGTATCTCATCGACACCGGAATGAAGTGAGCTGATTTCGTCAGCCTATTAATCACAACCCAAATTGCATTATGACGCCTCGATGTCTTTGGTAGTCCACTGAAAAAATCCATAGTGATGTGCTCCCATTTCCACTATGGAATTGGCAACGGATGTAGTAATCCACCAGGTCTCCTGTACTCAGCCTTCACCTGTTGGAAAATATGACAACTCCTGACATATGCCCCCACATAAGCCTTCATCCCTGGCCACCAGAATAATCGCCTTAAGTCATGATACATTTTGGTCCGACTATGATGAAATGTGTAGTGAGACCGATGTGCGTCCTCCAGAATCCCGTCTCGTATCTCCTGATGCGCAGGTATCCACAACCTCCCTCGGTGTCTCAAGCATCGATCCATCGTCTCTGCTTAATTAGTACACTCTAAATCCCGAGCTAAACCATTGAATCACTTATAAAGCCCATCAGCCCTCTGACACTTGGCAACCCCCTCAATCGATACGATCGAAACTTTCAATTGACAACAAATGTACTACTCAGCCATAATAGATACCTCTGTCATGCACATAACTTATGTCGTCTGCAATAAGCCATGCTCGTATGCCATATGTTGCAAAATAGTCTAACTATCAATCCCGCTCCTAGTCAATGCGTCAGCTACGACGTTCGCTTTCCAAAGGTGATACTCAATAGCGAAGTCGTAGTCCTTCACCAGCTCAAGCCATCTCCTCTAACACATATCGATCTCTATGAGTGAAAATTTAGCGTAGACTCTGGTGATCAATGTACAAAGTGAACCTCTATACATAGAGATAATGCCTTTAAGCCTTCAATGCAAAACGACTGCTGCAAGCTCTAAGTCATGCACTGGATAGTTCCCCTCATGGGGTCTCAACCGTCTGGACTGGTATGTAACTGGTCTACCCTCTTGCATCAACATGCATCTAAGACCAATGCCTGACGCATCTTGTATAAACTGACAATGTCTTGCCCGGCTCTGACAATCTCAACACTGGTGCATAAGTCAATCTTCTCTTCATCTCACAGAAAGCCTGCTCACACTCCATTGACAAATCAAATCCGGCGTCCTTCTTGGTCAGTCTTGTCATCGGTGTTGTAATTGAGGAAAATTCCCATACGAACCACATGTAGTATCTTGCCGGTGCCGAAAAACTCTGAATATCGACAACTAGACTCAAACGTCCTCCAGTAAATGATAGCCCGAATCTTATCTCAATCCACAAAGATACCCTGATCGCTAATGACATGTCCTAAAAATCGGACTGCACTCAAGTAAGTCACACTTACTGAACTTGGCGTATAATATGTGCTCTCTCTGTGTTGTCAACACTGCCCTGATATGTCTCTCATAATCCTCATGAGTCCTACTGTAAATCAAAATTTCATCGATGAAGACTATAACAAATCTATCCAAATATGGTCTCAAGACCCTGTGCGTCAAATCCATAAAGATCGTTGGGGCATTAGTAAGCCCAAATGGCATGACTGTGAACTCGAACAACCCTTATCTCGTTCTAAAAGTGGTCTTCTGGATGTCCTCATCTCGAATCCTCAACTAGTGATATCTTGAACGAAAATCAATCTTCAAGAAGAATCTGGCGCCTGCCAATTAATCAAACAGATCGCCTATGCTAGGAAGTGGGTAACGATTTCTAACTGTCACCTGATTCAGCTTCCTGTAGTCTATGCACATTCTCATCGAACCATCCTTATTCACAAACAATACTGGAGCTCACCAGGGTGACATACTAGGGTGGATGAAACCCTTCTCCAATAAATCATCCAACTATCGCCTATCCTCCTCTTGTTCTGATGGTGACATCCTGTAAGGTCTGCTGGCAATTAGTTGAGTCCCTAATATCAGCTTGATGATAAACTCAATAGCTCGTGGCGGTGGCAATCCTGATAAATCATCCGAAAATACATTGATGAAGTCTCTAATTACCGGAACAACCTCAATCTTGACCTCAGTCCTAACATCTGGCTCCACTATGGTTGCAAACTGGTCGGCCCCTAGTGATAGGTAAGTCGGTCGCAGATCCAACTAGTGAGACTCTGGTATCCCAGGAATGCTAAACTCAACTCTCTTACCAAAATAATCTATTTGTGCATGATAGGGTGACAACCAATCCATCCCAAGAAGTGTGTCAAACTCTAGGTACTCTAACACTCGAAGATCTGCCGGTAGCAATGTCCCTTAACCTCTATCATCACGTCTCTCCATATCGGGTTAGGGTATATCTTGTCCCTAGCAACCATATCGAGAACAAGGTGTGTATCTAGTGTCTCTGCAATTAACCCTAACTGTCCAATAATCCACCCAGCAATAAATGATAAAGTACTACCAGAATCAAATAAAGCATGTATAGGTCTACCAAATATATGTAACGTACCACCAACAAGCTATCTGGTCGCTCCGCTGTCCAGCTGTGCTACTGCATGGGTCCTCTCTCTGGCCTGATATAGCTCTCGTCGTGGCGACGGTGGTGCTCTGCAGTCTATCCTCAAGTGTCCCCAATGACCACATCGATGACATTTTTGTATGTATACTGCCTGTCAGCCTTACCGTCTCTAGATCTCTAACCCGTAGGGGTATGTGCCCTAGGCCAATTCTGTAAACGTTGTTTAACTATTATAAGTAGATGCATGTTTTTTTTTATAATTGTATCCATGGATAATTATTGTATTATTCTAAATGTCCATAGTCATTTATTATTGTGGGAATAATAATAAATTAAGACTAGTATGAGTCTTGATTGATAATCATGTAATGATTATGCGTATACGGATATGGATCAAGATAATAAGTATCTATTGGGAACAGATGCTGGACCAACCCGCTATGAGAACACTACATGGTTAATGTCATAAGTGACTCTCATGAGAGTTATTTCATTTAGTCCTTTGACTTAAGATCACCAGAGACTCCAACATTATGAGCATATTGATTTGATACAATCAAATGTTGTATTTAACTGGATGATTATAAAGATTCTGATTGGTCATTGTTTGACTAATGTGTGGATGTTGTATGATCAAGATGGAATTTGTCCCTCTATTTTAGAAAGAGATATCTATTGGGCCCCTCAATATGTTAGACTGATAAATGGCCATGTCTAGTGAATTAATTGGATCAGTGTCACTTGACAATTTTAGTCTACTCGAAGATCGAGACTAGTAGATTGAACTATAAGGGTGATGTTCCATGTCTTATGTTCAATCAAAAGAAATCGTATGACAAAGGGATATGATATACACTGTCTATTAGGTTGTGTCGATTTATTGATCTTCATGTTACTTGGGTAGTCATAATGCCTTACTAGAGACCGTTTATGACTTGTATACCAAAATGGTTTTGGTTCACTGCCAACGTTGTATGAACCTATTGGGTCGCACACAAAGAACATATTTGTGCGATTTAATATTATCCGGGTTAATGAATTTTATTTGATAAAAATCATTTTGAAGATTCTCATTAAATGTCATAGTTTGACTAGGATTCAAGATTCTCATACATTTCTAGTGTGACTAGAAATTTTGTCTCTTAGTAAATCCTATTTGGAATAGGACTCTAATTGGAATTATAGTATGACTTTAATTCTTATTTGAAATTTAGAAACTCTTATTTTATTAGTAATTGTAGATTATCTATGACTCTATCCTTTTTAGAGTTGGACTTTATTTAGGACTCTATTTGGAGTGTGACTAGGAGAAGAAGTTCTTTTAAAACTGGACCTAGTGTACTATAAATAAGACATTAGGGTCAGTTTTTGTAGGGAATTCCCAAAGAGATTTTTCCTAGAGAATTTTTGTGAGAATTTTTGTCCTAGGATTTTTGGGGCTAGCACTCCTGATTGTGATCGTCCATTCGTGTGTGGATTTCTGATAGAGGATGTTCATCTCTGGATGCGTCTTAAAGGAATCGATCAACATGAAACAAGACTGACATGGAGTTATTCTTGCTAAGGTATGATTTCTTTATTGGCACATCAATTTAATGGAATCAATAAGATCTTGGCTCAGGGATGTTCGAAAAAGTTTCGAAAACTTCCACAGCGCATGATCCCCGAAACCCAATAGGAACTTGATCCCGGTCTCTTTGACCCCTATCATGTCCCCTTGATCTTAAGCTTGACGATACATCTACGGCTGTAGACTACGCCGATCGACGAGTACCAGTTTGATGGCATGAACTAGCTGTATCTCTTCAAACTGGAACTGATTGTCTCGATCATCATCCTTACGATCCCTTTCATCCCTCTAAACTCTATCCAAGTGATCCCTCTTTCTCTTCAGCCTATAATCGACCAAGAACTCTACCCAGTCTATACCTCCATCCCAGTCACACATCTGCCATCTCTCTGCATCAAGTAGGTCTCATGTGCCAAAACTCGGTCTAATATATCCTGTAGAGTAGGTGCTCCAAATGATACCACTGCCGCAACAATCCTATCATCAACTCCTTGGGTGAAGTAATATTTCTGTAGCCGCTCTGTCCCTGCTACATCCATAGAAAATAGAAGTAGGTATCGAAATCGCTCCATATAATGTATCAGTGTCCAGGGTCATAAACTCCTCCCTCAGTTGCAACCTTACCTCCATGGGTATGTACTGATCATAAAACGACTCTCTAAACTCAGCCCATGTCATCGGCTCTAGGAGGGTGTCCTGATAGGTAGTCCACCAAACTGTTGCGTGGCCTCTCAAGCATGTTACGGATATTCGCGCCTGAACGCTCTCATCGTTCCTCGTCAACTTATGGAAACGCTAATGGGACACTATCCACTTCCCTGCTGCCTGAGGGTCACTACATCCGTAGAAGAAGCAGGGCTAGAACTTTAGGAACTCTTTCAACATCTTTGCTTCTTGGGCCAAAACAATTCCTGATGTAGTAGTAGTAGCAGTGGTAGTCGTCAATTGCTTCATAGTTGAAGGTGAAGTTTCCAGTGGAACGACAACTACTGTAGCTCTCTCTGCTTGTGTCTCAGTAGCTACTATCTCAACTAGTGTTTGGGAACAACCGAGGCAATGACTGTCCCCGTAGGTGCTGTAACTACTACTGGGTCTCGAGGTGCTGTAACTACGGCTGTCGCAAGTGCTGTAAGTGTGGCGACCTGATCCCGTAGTAATCGGAGTACCTCAGCCATCTGAGTCTCATAGGCTGCAAGCTAAAACTCCACAATCGCTGTAATAGGGGAATCCCTAGCTGCATCACTAGTCTGTCCAGTCTCACGAGGTATAGTTAACTGTCTGTCCATGATCTGCATCGAGAAACGTACTCTGGATTAGCCTCGGTATATACGTATATTATATACAACAAAATATAACATGTGTATAAACTCTTACTCTACCCGCCTCACATCACTTCCCAACTAAATTTCTCTGGCAATAACATCGGGTTTCCACATCTAAAGTTTATTTATTTAAATTTTATGCTCTTTCATTTAAATTTCCCAAGTTCCTAAAAATCTAGCTTTGATACCAACTGTGGCAGCCCCTTACCCCGAGGCCACCGGGGTGTCATCTCTCCATGCACCTTTCGCCCGATGGGCCCATCTACACATGTTCGAACTCTGCTCGTCCACCTCATGTTTCGATTATCGTATCCACGTGTGCTATCACTGTGGTTAGTTGATTATCCATATTTTCTTGAGTTATCTCCTTATGTTTTTAGATTTACTTAAGTTCAACTATTTAAAGTTTATTCGAGTCCTAGCCATGCTAGTGGTTTGTAGTTTACGAGTAAACAATAATCAACGAAAGTTTTAATTGATGCAAATAAAGTATTAAATTAGCACGATAAACATTATTCATAAGAGCAACAATACCATAAACTAGTGTATATATACAAGTACAATGTCACTTCAATCTCCCAAGACCCAAAATAATACAAAATATCAAAATAAACATGTACTAGTAGGTCCTCGATGGCGGGTAATCATATGTAGTCGCTTAGGATCCCCTTGCCCCTACTATTATTAGGACCTGCACTCAATCATCACAAAAAGATAGATGACGAGTCCAGTAAGTAAAATCCCAAGGAACCCCTTTGAGCATTCGCATAGTAAAGTAAAGGAAATACAAGAAATATTGTTAAGTAAAGGTGCAGAATGTAAAGACAGGCAACTGTAACTGGCTCATCGCATGAATAACTAACATATAAGCTTAATAAATGTAAGCGTTCGTTTCAAATGGACTAGACTATACTTCGGGTCACCAGTTTCCCACTAGTGGACGCGCCTAACTGGCCCAACACCTGGTCCCTCGCGGTGTTGGCCAAATCCGCTGAGTCACCGACACGTGCACCAAGGGCATGCTCGTGTCGCCATTCACCTAGGGTCAAGTCACACGTGCTACAATCTAGGGCATCACGAACACACAACAAAGAATCTAGGGGTGTAAACTCAACCCGCGTCCAAGTAACATAATGGAATAGTAGAAATAGAAAGAAAAGATAGAAATGGAATAAAAAATAGAATTAAATACTTAGAGTTCTTCAATTCAGTTTTACAAACCTCAAACTGCTCTCTAACAAACCCGGACTCCCGTATCCGACCTGAATAGCTCCCTAACACCGAGCTGTGGTCCACTACGTCCCTGAAGTCCAATTTTATAAGTTTAGGTTGTTTACAAGTGTTTAAAAATGTATTAAGTTGCAAATCATCAAAACAACCCTTAATGTTCATGTTTCATTTGTCCTTAGCGCGCTAATGGGTCTACCTAGCGCGTTAGATGGAGTTAGCACACTATGGAATCAATCTAGCGCACTACTGTTCTTCATTTTGAAAAACAATTGAGAGCCTAGATTAATTAGCGTGCTAATTGCTCTATGTGATAGTCACAAAACATATAATTCATCAAGTTTTCATCAACAACTAAGGATCTAACCCTCAAACTCGAATTTCACCAAAAATACACAAAATTGGGTTCATTTGATACAGTGGAAGATGAAAAAGGAGATTACCTCAAGTTTGATCCTCAAATTGACCTCCAAATGGTTCAATTCCTGCCTTGAATCTCCTCTCTTTCTCTGGTTTTCTCTCAGATTTGCATGAACTTTGTATTAATGGAAATGAAAAAATCCTATTAACTAGCTATTTATATGTTTGGTCATAATTAAGTGTGTTATGCATATCTTGAGAATTATCTGATGGTCCTTAATCATGCTGTAGCACATAGCTTAATGACTCTAATAGCTCACTACTAGCCTAGATTCACTTACTAAGCTCATCTCTATGCTCATCCATGGCTTAGGAAACTCATTTCTAATTATAGGATTGATTTAATTATTTAATTTAGCTAACTTAGCCATACTTATTTAATTAGAAATTCTATGGTCTCACCAACCCTCGGCTACTTGGTACTCGGTGCCTCATGTCACGATACGCATCTCGAGACACTCCATGGCCCATTATTCTAACTTAATCGACTTAGCCTATGGTTGCATTACCAATTTTATTTGATCACTTAGTAATCTTATCGTGAATTTGTTGAGTTTTCGAGTGTACCCATAATTTGCCTCTCGACACCCGCGTTGTCACGCATTTCGAGGTGACTACCCATCACATAACCTCGCACGATATATCCATACAACATATGCACATGCAATGTATTAGCAAGTAAATTCATAAAATGCGTCGCAAATAATCAATACACCATATGATTAACTAGTGTACCTAGGTCGACATGTGTCATAGCCTACCCGCGACATCCACGTGGATCTGAGCTGGCGTCCAAGTCTGAAATTACGACTTGAATAACGGCGTTAATAAAATGAGCCGTTATATAGGGACCCCATCTCCATCCTGATTCCCACTTAAGAATTCATCCCCCATCACCGTACCTATCCCATGCGAGGATGAATCTTAATCCCCATCCCCATCAGTGGGAAAAATATTTTCCCCATTATGGATCCCCGCGGGGATTCTCGCAAGGAAATATTTCTTCCCACTTAAAATTTTTTTAAAAAAGAATTATAAAAAACATGGTGTCAAAGACACATACATATGTATGTGTATTGATAATTTTTAAATGGTATTTATACACATAATATACATATGCCTATTGCTAGCATAGTATATAGTTAATGTAGTTTGGTAATTTGTAAAATAAGGTGTTCATTTTTTTTTTCATTTGATTCTAAATTTGTAAAATGTAAATTATGTGTATCACTAGTGTTTTGGGGTAAAAAACCATGGAATATTAATATATATACCTATATATAATTTGTCATATGGTATGCATGAACACATAAATAAAATTGATATATGGGGATCTTTATGGATCTCCTGCAATGGGGATATCCGCGGGGATCCCAAATGGGGATACCCATAGGGACCCCTACGGGGATTCCCTATTAGGATCCCTACGGATACTTTTTTTCACCATCCTTATATTCGCACCTGCGCGGGTATGAAATTTCCTCCTCATCCCCGCCTCCATCCCCATTCAAATTCGCCGTACTCATCCTTGTTGCGAGGATTCCCCGTCCCCCATGAGGATTCCTCGCCTCGCTTGCATCCCTTATTAGACCATTATGTTTCTCATAATTTTATTTTATGTTTACATAATAATCGAATATGCAACTTATGTTTTTAATAAACATTAAGTCCATTAAGCTTATGTGACATTAGGAATTTGATAGGATTTTGTATTTATTGTGGAAGTTAAATGTTTCTCCCTTAAGTCTATAAAACCGAACTTGTACCATCAAACAATGTATTGAATGTATTGAGGCTTATGAGGGCGATAAGATTTTTGGTGTAGTGCTTAAGAATGTTCAACCAGATATTCACTTCCGCAGGTAATTTTCTATTTGATCTATTCTTATGTTAAAAGAATGCTTACATGTGGTATCAGAGCCTACTATATCAGTAGAGTTTTCCATGACAATTGATTTCTACTAGATAAGTAGAGTCCCATTGGACATAGTTTGCCCGGTATGTAAGCACTAAAGTGAAGACACCTTCCATGCATTGATCGGTTGTTAGTTTTGACAACACTGCTTGGGGATGTCACAGCTGAACCTCGGTTTTCTTTAGGAAGGAGGTTTTGCAAGTTGCCTTAAAGCCCTGTTCGATAGTCATTAGAAGGAGATAATTGAAATCTTTGCTATGATTTTGTGGAGTATTTGGAATAATAAAAACTCAATAATTTGGCATCAACAAAGTAAGCCTCTTTCACTTATTATGCAAGAAGCCAAGACTTCTTTGTTAAAATGGAAAAGAGCCTAAGCCGTAGGTAATTTGAATCAGGTGAAGAAGCAAATTGAGGGGGCAGATAAGTGGCCAAAACCAAAGGATGGGAATTTCTCATGCAATATGGATGCTGCAATATTTAAGGAGAAAGGGACTACTTCATATGGGGCAGTGATATGTGATGCAGCAGGCCAATTTGTTCTGCTATGAGAAGTCAGATGGTAGGAGCTTCGACCTTAAAAATGCGGAGGTGATAGGGCTTCGTGAGGCGTTAAGTTGACTGAAGAGAAGATCTGAAGCTAATGTGACTCTTCAGGTAGATGCACAACTGGTGGTCCAAGCATTAAGGAGTGAAGCCTTGGATTTTTCATGTTTTGGCTCCCTAATACATGATTGAAAGGAATTGTTAACGGATATGACATCTTATTTGTTTGTTTTGTTTGATGATTAGCGAACTAAGCGACCCATGTAGTAGCTAGGGAGGCAGGCTAGTTCAATGTATGGTTCTTGTGAGTGGACTGAGGTACCTCATTTCTTATTGATGTACTTGATAATAATCTGAAATAAAGTACATCTATTTTCGCAAAAAAAGTTAATGAATCTTTGATGCATGTCGAATTAAATCTTGATATAATATTCTTTATTCCAAGATAGGTGTTGAATGTTATCCCAACTCCTAGATCATGTTTGCATTAATTTGCTTAAAATTCCTACTAAATTTTTGTTAGTGTATACATACTGTTTAAGCTAGCCCTTTATAACAAATGCAAAATTAACGAATTAGTTTATGATGATCTAATTAGGTAGGTATAGTTGTTATTTTCTTATAATATATTATATGTTATATATGATACCTAATTAATTATGCAGTGGCATTCACAAGGTCATAACATGATGAACACTAATATTGATGCAAAAATTTGGTACTAGATCTAAGTCTTAAAATGTGGTAGATTAAAATTGATAACTTATGTCCTGATTACACTATTGATGCTTTAGATTTTACATATTACGTACAAACCACATCAGTATTGTTGTTGGAACCCACCATTGATCGTTGTCTCACCATATTGGTTGCCAACGATTCTGGTGATGTCTTTAATGAGAAGGAAAAATGCCAGTGGGATGCTATATATTTGATCGATCAATTTCTTAATTGAAGAAGATGAATAGTCTCTCGATCTTGATGAGATATGTGATTTTGAAACTGTTTTTTCTTTAATTATTTATTATTTTCTTCACATCAAAGTAATAAAGTCCCATAAATGTTACTGTTATAGAAATAATTAATATATATAAGAGAATGAGTTTAATACACCATATATTTTTTTATGTATCCTTATAAGTCTACTCGCACCAAAAGGATGTTTATATGAAATTCTTTCATTTCATTTATGATATAATTTGCTTTAAAATTTGTTTTGATAATTTCATCAAAATATTAGATAATTATTTTTTATGAGTTAGTTGTAACCATATTGACCTAGCTATACTTATGCAACACATATTACTAAAATATATGGTTGACCAAATGGTTTACAATATTTTAGTAATGTATAATGAACTGATAGTCATTACATATGCGGCAACTTAAGTAAAAAAACATTATTATTGATATTACGATTCTAATTTGTTGTTTATGGTATGAAGTTGCATTAATCACCAAAGTGATCCAACTTAAAGGTTTAACAACTAATATGTTATAAGTTGCATTATCTTATAATCTTATGATGATTACTTATTAGAAATTTGATTTAACCCGAAGGTAAATCATTTTCTAATAATTTATGATTAACAAGATTTAATGCATATTAATTAGTTATGCTAATGATAATTAAAAAAACAATCAAGGATACTCAAAGGTACCTCATTTTCTTGATTTTTGATTGATTATTAAAATATAATGATTGGCTTAGAAGCGCACCACATATTTGGTAATACATGAACTAATATTTTATGATATATATAATAATAATTACTAAATTGTTATGCTTGACACAAAGGTGCAACACATTTTAGTAATGTATGCAGATCTTATGACAAATTAAAAATGGAATAGATACCTATAGGTACCATATATTTTTTAATTAATTATTTACTTATTTGTTGATTAAAGTATATTGTGTTTTTAGCCAAAGAAAAAACACAATATTACCAATTTTATGAATGATTCATATAGGCCTATATGGTTAATTTGACAGTCCATCGATCTTTATTTGCTGAATATTATGGAAAATATGATTGATGTTGGGGCATGTGCCCTAGGTCAATCCACGAACGAATTTATATTAGAATTTTAGTTGATAAAATTGAGGTTTTCATTTACTGTTTTATTATAACTGATTTCATGTTTACCTTATATTAAGATCAATGCATATTTATTGAAATATCCTAAATGTCCCTAGTCGATGATTATACTGGGAACTATAATGATTTAATATTAGTGTGAATTTTGATTGATGGTCATGTGATGATCATGCGTATAGGGATACGAATTGAGATCATGAGTACTTGTTAGGGAACAAGGTATTGGACTAACCCACTATGAGAACACCACATGGATTAAGTCATAGGTGTTACTCATGATAGGTATATCATTTAGTCCTTCGACATGAGATTACCATAGACTTTAATATTAGGAGCGTGATAACTTTACACAATCAAACATTGTCTTTAACCGGACGACTATGAAGATTGTGACTGGTTACCGTGTGAACAATATGTGAAGATGTGTAATCAAGATAAAATTTATCACTCTCGTATAGAGAGAGATATCAATGGATCCCTTAATATGATGGACTAATAATGGCCAAGTCCATGTGAATTGATATGATCAATGTCACTTGGATGTTTTCAGTTTACCTAAAGATCAAGACTAGTACGATTGAACATTAAGGGTGATTTTCTATGTCTTATGTTTGATCAAAGGATATCGCACGACAAAAGAATATGATATATGCTATTCATTAGGTTGTATCAATTTTGATATTCATGCTATTTGAGTAGTCATAATGCCTTGTTAGAAACCGCTTATGACTTATGTACCAAAATAGTTTTTGGTTCACTCCCAACGTCGCATGAACCTATTGGGTCACACACAAAGAATGACTTTGCGTAATTTCAATTGGTCCAGAGTAATGAATTTTATATGATAAAATTTATGACATAAAAGCCTTTACGATTTGTTATATGATAACTTATTAATAGGGGTGTACGTGTAATTTGCTTAAAATGCCTAAATACAATAGTTGTATTACGAATATGATTTAAAGTGAGGGCTTATCTACACATATAAAGAGAGGATGAAACCTTAAAATGATATAAGATTTTCGTTTTTGCCATTTTTGAGTTCTCTAGATTTTGGGAGAGAGAAAAACGTTTTCAATCTCTCTTGGGGCTAGCACTCCAAATTGTGGTCACCATTCATGTGTAGATTTTCGATAGACGAGGCAAGCTTGAAAGTTTTGGAGATCGAACAATCAGAGAAGGAAATCATGAATTAATGTATGAATTACTTTTGTAGATCTAGTTTAATAGAACCTATTTTCGACCCTGTTGAGGGTTTTCAAAAAAAAACTAATTTTGAATTTTTTGCTGGGTATGAACCACAAAACCCAACAGTGGTATTAGAGCCATGGGCTCGGTTCTATTAAGCTTTTGTATATTTTCTCTGATGTATATATGATATATGTATGAAAACATGATCTTGATTTATAAATCTTATATATAATGACAATACCCTTTAGAATCGTCTTGAAGCCAAAATAGCCTTATTGACAAAAGTGTCCTTTTAAGAAGCATTTGAACTTTTCGATTTCCACGCTTTGTCCTTTTGATAAAAATGGTAAAAAACACTTTTGTAGTGGCCAAGAAATAAGGAACACCTGATGTTATCTTTTTCAAAATTAGTTTCTATAACTAAAAAACTTCCCAAATTAACCATGTCCTCATCCTTGAACAAACAATGGGAGTTCAAAACACTAGGAAGTTTTATCCTCCCTCAAACTACTTTTCTCCCTCTCGCCTTACACTATACGCCTCTGGCACTCTCTCTCTATCTCTCTCTCACATACGGTGTTATCTTTCCCCCATTGTGCTGTATTTTTGGTGCCTATATTTATAATGATTTTTTCATAGTTGGGTAATGGGTGTATGCCGAGATAAGAAGATTTGTGGGCGTGGTTGCTAATATCAAGATAGGTCAGGTTGTGGCTACGTGGCAGAGGTAAAGAATAGAAAGGTGTGAAGATGTTGGTTGTGGTAACGTTGAAATTTACTTATTTAGGAGGATTTCTTTGGCTTATTTATTTTAATATTTTCTATTTTGTTTATGCAGGTTCAACTTAGAGATTCTGGGGTTGGAGACATTTATTTTTTCCTAATACCTATAGGAATCCTACACCACCTATTATCCATGCTATCGAATAATCCTGACACCATTGTCATATGTCCAACAAAAAAATGCAATTAGTATCGGGACTCACGTGCAAAGCACGTGCCTATTGACTAGTATATATGATGTATATATAGGTTTTGTGATAATTGTTATCAAGAATTGGTTTTATAGCATGTTGTTAATTAATGTATTTTGATACATTCACATAATTTGATTCAATAATATAATTCATGTTTAGAATATTGCGATTAACATAAGTTTTAATATTGAACAATGCGAATTTTTTATGTTCACATTGTAGAAGTCATGTTTAGGTTAATGTGATTCTTGTGTTAGATACATAGTTCATTTTGTTCAATAATTATATATGTCTCCGTGATAGAAATCATGATTGGGTTAATATGATTAATTTAATATGATTTTGGTGTTGAATGCATGATTAATATTTCATTTCTTGATTCAATTGCTTGTTTAATGTCAATAAGAATCGAAATTGATTTTGATCATATATCTTATTGTGGTTATTTGTTAGTATATTCCTATTAGATAGGAGATAAACTAGTAATCGGATAAGAATTATAAATCTTATAAGATAGGTGAGATATATAACAAATTTTAATTGTATAAGGATTCAAAGTATCTTAAATTCTAATTGAATTAGGATAAGATATTAAGTTAGAGGTGGGCCCGAGTTAATTAAAAACATTCTAATTAATATTTTTCGAGATTAAAATAAGAACCACCACCCGCTGACCGGCCAGCGGGACCGCCGCTAACTATTCATAGCACAAGGAAATTCATATATTAGTAAAATCACATAACTTGTTTAGTGATTGTACATGCATTATAATATATGATATTTATCTCGTTTAAATATGATCACTAAAGTAAATAAATATCCCTCTTCCAAATTTTAAGTCAAGTGTCATCCATTCTCAAACACTTGTCAAGGCTTCGATCACATCAATATGGGTCAACCTTCGCTAAGTGTATTGTATTATCTTAGTAAGGCAAGTTGAGTAATAGTTATTCTATTGTTTGAAATGGTTAGACTTGATAAAACTACCGAAATGGTTTTGGGCCTTAGACACTAGATGAGATAAAACATGCTAAGACATAAGATGTCATAATCTCATAAAAACAACTAAAAGCTACATATGACGTAATTGGTAATTGGTACCTACCTAAATAACCTAATTCAAAGTGTGATGCTTTAGCTGTTTTGGAATTAGGTGAAATATGGATTTTAGTCCCTTAAATTAACATAGAGTTTTTAAGGAAGGTTGTTAATTTAGTGGGAGTCTATTCCTCTATACTAAAATGAAATTTTGCATAATCTTTATTGTAGATCTATGGCCTTTTCAAATAACACCAATCCCTTGTCACTGCGATCCATCTTGAGAAGGATAAGTTGTATGGGATAAAATTTTTTGACTGGTTCAAAAACTTGAGAATTGTTCTTAAACATGAACACAAGTTGTATGTCCTGGATGATCCTATTCCTGGGGAACCACCAGCTAATACTTTAAAATCCATGAAGGATGCACATACTAAGCATGTCAACGATTCAACTGATGTTGCATGCATTATGTTGGCAACCATGGTTCCTAAATTTCAGAAGGACATGGAACAAATAGAAGCTTATTACATGGCTACGATGCTGAAGGAAATGTTCCAACAGTAGGCTAGGCAAAAAAGGTTTGAGACAATCAAGAACCTTCATTCTTGCAAAATGGCTTAGGAAAATGAAGGGCTATATTGACCATCTTGACAGACTTAGATTTCCCATAAGCTAAGAGTTGGCTATGAATTTGATCTTGTATTTATTGCCTGATAGTTATTCACAATTTGTGATGAACTATAACATGAATAACAAAGAAAAATCTATCTTAGAGTTGCATTCGATGCTTAAAATTGCGAACAGAATGTTAAGAAACATTGCTAATGTGTTAATGCTTCAGAAAGGAAAGGCTATGAAGAAGAAGGCCAAAGGCAATGATAAAGTTACAAAGGCTTTTGTGACTATCATAAAGCTTGTGGAACAAGTCAAGCCTAAGGCTCTTTCCACTTCACAGTCCCAGAAGGAAAAGAAAAAAATGGAAATTGTCATTTCTGCCATGCACCTGGGTATTGGTTCAGAAATTGCAAGCTCTATCTTAAAGATCTAAAGAAAAAGAAGAGTAGTGCGACTACTCCTTCAAGTAATTATATTATTGAAGTTAAATCGTCTACTAGTGATTCCTAGGTATTAGATACCGGATGTGGAGCTCACTTTTGTATTTATGTGCAGGGTCTCACCAAAAGTAGAAAGCTAAAAAAATGAGAAGTCATTATACGAGTTAAAAATGGAATAAAGGTTGTTGCGTTGGCTATAGGATGCTATGAGTTAATTTTACCTAGTGGACTTGTTTTAGTTTTAAATAATTTTTATTATGTCCATACCTTGAGCGGAAACATCATTTTAGTTTCATGTTTGGATTTGGATGGCTTTAATTTCATAATTGCAAATAATAAATGCTTCGTTTCTCGTAAAAATATTTTCTATACGAACGTTGATTTGTGTGATGGTCTTTATATTCTAAACATGAAAAGTTCCATAAATACTCTTATTCTTAATGTAAATACAAAGAGATTCAAGTCAAATGATTTGAATCAAACCTACCTTTAGCATTGTCGTCTTGGCCGCATAAATGAGAAACGCATTTCTAAACTCCATAAAGATGGAATTTTAGATTCATTTGATTTTCAATCATATGAAACATGTGTATCTTGTTTACTAGAAAAGATGACAAAAAGTCCCTTTATTGGACACTATGAAATGGCAAGTGATTTATTATGTTTAATACATACTGATGTATGCAATTTTATAAACACAATGGCTAGAGATAGTTATTAATAATTCATTACTTTCACCGATGATTTCAGCAGATATGGTTACGTGTATCTCATGAAATGTAAAGGTTAATCTTTTGAGATGTTTCGAATAATTTATAATGAAGTGCAAAATCAACTTGGTAAAACTATTAAAGCACTTCGATCATATTGAGGTGGAGAATATTTAAGCCAAGAGTTTGATGATCATCTTAGAAATTGTGGGATTGTCTCATAGTTAACTCCCCCAACAACTCTATAATGGAATGGTGTCTCTAAGAGGATAAGTCAAACTTTATTGGATATGGTTCAATCTATGATGAGTCATGCAGATCTTCCTATTTCATTTTAAGGTTATACCTTAGAAACTATTGTATTTACACTGAATCATGTTCCTACACTATATGAGATGTGGTTTTGGGAAAAGTCCAAGTTTCTCTTTCCTTGAGATTTAGGCTGTGAGGTTTTCATACGATGATAAATCTTATAAAAAATATCAGCCAAATCTATCAAGTGTGTATTTGTTGGTTATCCTAAAGAAACTAGAGGATACTACTTTTATAATCACACTGAGAAGAAAGTGTTTGTTGCTCAGAATGATGTCTTTATGGAAAAAGAGTTTATTTCAAAAGATAACAATTAGAATAAAGTAAGACTTGAAGAAGTTCAAGAACAACAAATAAACACTCAACCGCCAGTGGGAGATCAACAAAGTTTTGAACTAGTTGAACCTCTACAGGTATCAAAAGGCCCGTGTAGGTCTGATAGGGTAAGACATCAGCCTGAGAGATTTGAATTTCTTATTACTGAGAATAGTAAGGTGTTACTTATGGATCAGAATGAGCCTACTACTTATCAGGAGGCTGTGTCTAGCACTGAGGTAGATAAATGACTTAGTGCCATGAATTCTGATATGCAATCCATGTATGATAACCAAGTTTGGAACTTGGTTGATTTACCTGAAGGTGGTAAGACCATTAGATGTAAATGGATTTTCAAGAAGAAAACTGACGTGGATGGAAATGTGTATACTTATGAAGCACGACTAGTAGCAAAAGGTTTCAAATAGACTCAAGGTGTTGATTATGATGAGATTTTTTCTCCTTTAGTCATACTTAAATCCATTATAATTCTAATTGCCATAGCCTTATATTATGACTATGAGATATGACAAATGGATGTCAAAATAGCTTTTCTAAATGGAAAGTTACTTGAAGACATGCATATGATACAACTTGAAGGGTTTATTCATCCTGAGAATTCTAGGAAGGTGTAAAAGCTTCAAAGATCTATTTATGGATTAAAGCAAACTTCTCGGAGTTGGAATCTTCATTTTGATAAAGCAATTAAGGAATTTGGTTTCATTAAAAATGAAAATGAGTCTTGTGTATATAAGAAAATCAGTGGGAGCGTGGTTGTTTTCCAGGTACTGTATGTTAATGATATATTACTCATTGAAAATGATATCCCAACCTTGCAGAGTGTCAAGTCTTGGTTAGGGAAGTGTTTCTCAATGAAGGACTTATAAGATGTAGCCTACATCCTTGGGATTGAGATCTATAGGGATGAATCTAAAAGGTTACTGGTCTAAGTCACAATGCTTATATTAAAAAGGTACTGAATAAGTTTAGTATGCAAGACTCTAAAAGAAGGTCATTGCCAATGTCTCATGGTATAAGTCTCAGCAAGACTCAATGTACGAATACTAATGATGAGCGAGAGCCCATGAATATGATTCCATATGCATCAGCTATTAGATCTATCATGTATATCATGTTATGCACCTGACCTGATGTATCATATGTTTTGAGCACAACAAGCAGATATCAGTTTGATCCGAGTTAGAGTCACATGATAATAGTAAAGAACATTCTTAAGTACTTGAGAAGGACTAAAGAAGTGTTCTTGGTCTATGGAAGTTTGGAAAACGAGCTTTTTGTAAATGGTTACACAAATGCAAGTTTTCAAACTGACATAGATGACTTTAGATCGTAGTCTGGATACGTGTTTACTTTGAATGGGGCGTAGGGAGCTTGAAAAATTTGAACTAAGAAACCGTGGCATTCTGCAACTGATGCTGAGTATATTGCACCGCCCGATGCAGTTAAGTAGGCATTTTGGATCAAAAAGTTCATCTATAAACTTTGTGTGGTTTCGAGTATAGCTAACCCCGTTTGTTTATATTGTGACAACAACGGGGCGATAGCATATGCTAAGGAACCAAATTCACACCACCGACCCAAACATATACTTAGTCATTTTCATTTCATTCAAGAAATCATTGCGAGGGGAAATGTGAAGATTTGCAGAGTTCCTATAGAAGACAATGTTGCAGATGCTTTGATGAAGGCTTTTCCATAAGTGAAAAATGATGGTCATGTTAGATCATTATGTATTAGATACATGAATGATTGGCACTAATGCTAAGTGGAGATGTTGGTGCATGTGCCCTAGCTCAATCTACAAACATTGTTTATCTTATAATTTTAGTTAATAAAATAAAGGTTTTTGTTTGATGTTTTATTATAAGTAATTGCATCTTTACCTTATAATAAGATCCATGGGTATTTGTTGAAATATCTTAAATGTCCATAGTCGATCATTATACTAGGAACTATATTAAATTAAGATTAGCGTGAATCATGATTGATAGCCATGTGATGATCATGAGTATAGGGATACGAATTGAGATCATGAATATTTATTAGGGAACAAGGTATTGGACCGACCCGCTATGAGAATACCATATGGATTAAGTCATAGGTGTTACTCATAATAGGTATATCATTTAGTCCTTCGACTTGAGATTACCTTAGACTTCAATGTTAGAAGCATGGTAAATTGACACAATCAAACGTTGTCTTTAACTGGATGATTATAAAGATTGTGATTGGTTACCATGTGAATAATATATGAAGGTGTGTAATCGAGATAGAACTTCTTCATCTCGTATAAAGAGAGATATCAGTGGACACCTTGATATGTTAGACTATTAAATGGCCTAGTCCAAGAGAATTGATATGATCAATGTCATTTGGATGTTTTTAGTCTACCTAAAGATCGAGACTAGTACGATTGACCATTAAAGATGACTTTCCATGCCTTATGTTTAATCAAAAGATATCGCACGACAAAAGGATATGATATATGTTATTCATTAAGTTTTATCGATTTTGACATTCTTACTACTTTGGTAGTCATAATGCCTTGCTAGAGACCGTTTATGACTTGTGTACCTAACTAGTTTTGGTTCACTGCCAACTTAACATGAACTTATTGGATAACACATAAAGTATGGCTTTGCACAATTTCAATTGTTCTAGAGTAATGAATTTTATATGATCAAATTCATGATACAAAAGGCCTTACAATTTGTTATATGATAACTTATTAATAGGGGCATTTGTGTAATTTGCTTGAATTGCATAAATACAGTAGTTGTATTATGAATAAGATTTTAAGTGAGGGCTTATCTACACTTATAAATAGAGGGTAAAACCCTAAAATGATATAAGATTTTTTTTTGCTATTTTCGAGTTCTCTGAATTTTGGGAGAGAGAAAAACGTTTTCAATCTCTCTTGGGGCTAGCACTCCAAATTGTGGTCACCATTCGTGTGTATATTTTCGATAGAGGACGTGTGCTTGAACGTCTTGGAGATCGAACAATCAGAGAAGGAAATCACGGATTAAGGTATGATTTACTTTAGTAGATCTAGTTTAATGGAACATATTTTCGATACTATTGAGGTTTTTTCTTAAATTTTTTTTGAGTTCTTCGCTGCATATGAACCCCAAAACCCAACAATTGAATTAATTAAATACTATTTTGAACATTTGCTAAAATCCTTGAACGACATGGTATTTGTGCTCAAATACACTATGTCAGGTATACACCTTAGCAGAATGATATAGCTAAATGGTGTAACCAAACATTGACATATGATTAATAGTATGTTAAGTAATTCTACAATGCTTAAGTTATTATGGATGAAATCCTTAAAGCCTACATATTTATTGAACATATGGTTCCTAGTTTTATTTAGTTCTTAAAAATCTTTTTGAGTTATGAACTGAAATATAACTAAACTTAAGACATTTCCACATTTAGGTTTATCCAAGTGGTTAAAATGTAGTCTACAAGAAAGTAAATTATGTTTTAGAACAATCAATGATTATTTCATTGCATACTCTATAAAATCCAAAGGTTATTGAATTTACTGTCCTAACCATTGTATATATATTATGGAAACTGAAAATGTAGATTCATCAAGAATGGTTAAATTTGTAGGAGTAACACTTCATATTACCTATAACTCCTATGAAGTTGTTACTCTTATAAGGTTGTTAATAATTTACGAGAATGAGTATTAGTTTCAAAAATCTCATAGTGAGGAATATTTTATACCTTATGATTTTGTGGTGTACTTATAGGAATCTGGTTATGATAAAAAATATTGAAGACTTAGATTCTTATGATGAAGCAATCAAAGTGATAATGAATAAATGAAATGGATTGATGTCGTCATGAAAGATGAGTTAAAATCATTTGCTCAAAATAAAGTCTAGAATATTGTTGAATTGCCTAAGAATTTTAAAACCCATATATGTAAATGGTTTTCAAGACTAATCATGATTCTGTAAGGCACTATCAAACGATATAAAACTAGGCTTGAAGTTAAAAATTTTACTAAGAAAGAAGACATTAATCATAGGGAGACATTATCTGATTGTGTATCTAAGAAGGACACTTTCGATTCATAATAACATTGGTCACTTATTTGATTTTGAATTACATCAAATAAATGTAAATATTGTTTTTCTTTTGAGTTGGAGTTTAGATGAATAAGTTTGTATGAATATAAAGGAAATCATAATAGAAGGAAATGAACATATAGTCTGCAAACTTACGAAGTCAATATACAGATTTAAATAAGCTTCATGTCAATGGTATATTAAGTTTAAGTTACGTACCCTAACATCCTTCTGACTTAAGAAAAATATTATCAATCGATGCATATATCTGAAGGTCAATGGGGCCAAGTTGATATTTTGATTTTTCATTAATGATATTTTGTTTGAAAGTAGTGTTCTAAGTACGCTCTATAAGATCAAAGAGTTTCTCTTTCAGAACTTTGAGAGAATGATATACCAGACCGAATTGCGATTTTGTTGTTGGCATGTTGGGATGTTACCAAAGTAACCATAGCAAATATCATTAGTAAGCTAAAAAGAAGGTTTTATGGTATTTATAATAAATAAAAGATTACATGTCCACCTATAGAATGCCTGATAACTTTAAAGTTAATGGTTATTCAAATAAAGACTTTGATGAGTGTCTTGATACTTAAAATTCTACTTTTGGGTATATTTTCTTTTCAGCGATGGAGAAATCTACAAAGACTATTAAACGAACTATTAAGACTACTTGTACTATGGAAGCTAAGTTTGTAGTTTAAAACTACAAATCATGCATTATGGTTAAGGAACTTCATTTAAAGGCTTGGTACTATTAACTCAATTCTCAAGCCATTAACGATTCAATATAACAATTTTGCAGTTATATTTTCTCAAAAAATGACTGGTTCTAAACTGGTATAAAATTAGAAATTAAACATTTAGCACAAATTTTATAATTACAAATTCTTTAATGAAAAGATTACCACCAAATGCATTGAGAACATGTCAACAGGTCGATAGAATAAGTTTTGGTAGTAATTCTTAATAATTTATAATTTGAGATTTAATTATATTTTTATTTATTTTATGAGATCTCATTTACTATGCTAATTATACTAATGTATGTGCACACTTATGTTAATGATAATTGTGAGTGAATTTAATCTTTGACACAAACATTATGCATTATGAATCATTTAAAATGAATTAGTAATGCTCGTGATACGTGGAAGGGAATATGTCATATTTTGATGTATAACTGTTATAACTCTCATTGCTAATTTATTTTATAATAATTTAATGATGGTAAACATATATGCACGCTAATATACAAGTTATGTAATGTTTGGTTGTAATGCGGGTCAAGTAGGAGAACTATTAAGCTATATGTGACTCACATTATTGAAATATGAGACAAGTAGGAAAATGTTAGACCATTATGTGCCTCATAATTTTATTTTATGTTTACATAATAACTCGGATATTTAACTTATGTTTTTAATAAGCATTAAGTCCATTAGTCTTTTGTGACGTTACAAATTTGATGAGAATTCGTATTTATTGTGGAAGTTGAATGGTTCTCTCTCAAGCCTAAAAATGGCTCTTGTAATATCAAACAATGTGTCGAATGTGTTGAGGCTTATGAGGGCGATAAGGTTTTTATGTAGTGGTTAAGAAAGTTCAACTAGATATTTTCTTCCGAGGTAATTCTATATTTGATCTATTTTTATGTTAAAAGAATGCTTAGATCCCTAGCCATCTATCTAATTAAATGATGCGGGATGACCATCGTATTTAAGTTTTAGTTTGCTCTTGATTGTTGAGGGAGTTCCTTTTTAAAAAAAATTGCATAGAGAGACTACTTTATCAGATCAGGGAAATCTTTATTACTTTTAAATAGATTATGATTATAATGCTGACCTTATTTGGTGCTATCTATTTAATCATTTAAAAGTTCGAACCCAATGGGATGTCCCAAGTCCCAACTAAGGTAGGTAGGTGGCCAAATAGGCTCCAACGATCCCATTCTTGGATGTTAAAGTTACAAACTCTTGTAAATTATAATACTCGTATTGCAAAACTACGATACAAGTATCAACAACTACTGATCGATTTGAGTAGTAAGATACTGGGTTCTCTTTTAAGTAAGGTCTCGAGTTTGAGTATCATAAATTAGGTTCTATGTAGCTTAACAAAGTGTTTGAATGTGGATTAGATTTGGGGCGAACCCATCCCCAAGGTAAAGGGGCCAACTTGATGATAAAATTTATTTTAAGCATTAATATTTATTTTTTGGTATCTATATTTTTTTACTAGTAAGTACCTAATATTCATGTCTTTGTATGTGTCTTCTGTTTATTTTAAGAGAGGCCAAACAATTACAAAGCTTTGAAATAAAATTTTCATAATAAAGTAAAATTTTACACAAAAACATAAAGAATACAAGAAAACCAACAACTCTTAAGCAGTAAAAAATACATCATCGACTATTTGCCACTTTTATTTAAGTAGATTTTAAAAAAAATTATGACCACTAATATTCTCTTTAAAGTTAAAACACTCAACTCAATATAGATTATTGCTATAAATTATAATATGAGTGTCAAAGAAATTGTGGAAAACCATAATTTATACAATAGAGGTGGCTAAAATGGAGGATGAAAGTAATGTGACCTACACATTTGTAAATATGTACAGGGAAAATAATTTTGTAACCTACTTTGGACACCCACTCTAAGCATCTAGTGGGCTCAAGTGGGTGTCTTTCCATGTGATACACCTCGAGGAGTATGAGTGTACATTTCGAGGTGTTACACGTACACCTCGAGGTGTATCGCTCGACATGACACCCACTTTGGCCCACTAGGTGCTCAAAGTGGGTGTCCAAAGTGAGTTACATTAGCATCTCTCATGTATAGAAGGCTGGAGTGGTCGGTGTGGTCAGGGGCAAATCTAGAAAATCTTTTTAAGGGGGCAAACTTTCATCTATTTTTTCAAACATATAAATATACCAACAAAGAAGAAAGTAGTATAATAAACTAATAATCAAAATAATTCGCAACGTAAATTAAAAATACTACTAAATTCTACTTGAAGGGAGCTGAATCCTACGATTTTACAAGTTTTGTAAATAAAAAATGCCTTTCAATAAATGTAAGTTCTTCTTAGGCTCATAAGAAACAACCCAATTTCATAATGTAGAAACATTAATTTCACAATATAAACCTTTCATCAAGTGTAGAAGCTTCAGCTCATCATATTTAAGTCTTACTATGATGTAGAAGAAGAACACCAAATGTGATGTCCCCAAATCCTGAGGCAACCTAAGGACCCTCCATGTCGCACTCCACGTCACCAAGCCCTGCCACGTCACAACCCGCTTATCCTTGACACCCGCGATCTAGCTGGTTGCTTACACTTTTCCATTTAACCCTAACTTAACTAATTAATCTCCATATAAATATTAATGGTTTCATTATCCAGTTAATCAATTTATCAAGTTATATTACAATTTTACAGCGAAAGTCTTAAATTAAGCAAGTTATGCAGTATTTAACAATCCTAAGTAGTAGAAAACCCGACAAAAAGATAGCCTGTATATATTAAGGCAAAATAAGTATAACAAAAGATCCATATACATGTAATTAGTGTTCTACAGTCCCCAAAACCTAACTAAAATATAAATACGTACATATTGTAGTCACACACGAGCTAGCGTCACTATCTCAGAGGTATTCGCCCAATACCTCCTTGCCCTTGCCCTTGCTCGTCGAAGGATCTGCACTCGACCACCTAACAAATACAGTGAGGATCTTAGTAAGTAAAATCCCAAGAGAAGTCCACAAAATATTCATGAAATAAAATTGATAAACTACGAGACATACAAATGTAACACCTAGCAACAGTACGTCATATTCTCACGAATGTAGCATGAAATAAATAAACATCATATACTAACTAAACATGCTCAGGAATAATGCATTAATCAGTAAACAACCATATAATCATGAGAAAACCCTGACCTACACCAGCTAGTAATCGATAAAATAGAATAGGAACAACGTATATACTTATAGGCTTCCAGTGAATAAATCCCAACTTTGATAAATGGCGTGATCCCTTCTCGACGTTGTTACACATCAAGACCACCTTAATCCCTTCTGACGGTCGCAAGTATATCCTACTGTCGTCGACACGAGCACTATCACAAGTAACTCGCGCAAGCGATTTAGGTACAACCAATATATATGCAAACCTAAATTGGAGTGAAAACCCATGTTTGCCCACCAGTAGTCGCACTTGTAATCCGATATTAATAAAATAAAACCATGAATTTTGTGATACATTCCAATGGGTTTACGCACTTTAATCCGTGCCTTGACTTCTCCAGACTTCCGTATTCGATTCGACAAGCTTCCAGACTTCGAGCTATGGTCCCCTAAGTCCCTGAAGTTAGTTAATTCTATTTATTGTGTATTCAAATTGGTTGAATAGGTTTTAAATCAATCTTCATAAATTAACCCCTAAAGACTAAATTAAGTCTCAATTTCAGTCTTATGTTAAATTCATTTTTAGGCATGAAATGGTCTAAATCTCAAAATCATCTAACAATAAAATGTTTGTTGGTCTCTATCTTAGTTTTCTGAAAATGTTTAGTTTGCAAAATTCCGATTTAAAATGAAAGAAATATCATAATTCTACTAAACATAGCCCTTATTGGAACCTAATCCGACCAATGGATTTAGAAAATTCATTTCTCCCAATCTATAGTTCTAAAAAATGTTATTTTCGGTCACAAGGTAGCTAACATAATTAATAACAACATACTAAAATATCAGCTCATTTGGATTAGTAGTTAGAGAGTTATGCCTTTAACAATTTTAGTTTCAAAAATTTTGTACTGCATTCAATTACCTATTTATATAACACTTTTGGTCATGAAAATATTGGAATTACAAAATCTTCAGTTGAAAAAAGTTGTTCCCCTTTGAATAAAATTTAAAATGCCACCAGGTTGGGTTTATTTGGATTTTAAATGAGCAAGTTATGACCAAATTACATAGGCTAATTCCTAATACAACATGCAAAATTCTAGTTTTGGTCTTACAATTTCAAAAATTCATATCTATTTGATTTAAAAACCGATTTAAGAACTTCAATATAGCTAGATTATCAGATTGAAATGAGGAATCCAAATATATACACCAATTCCAAATTCTTAATCATATACCCTCTAAAATTAGCAAAAAACCAGAACTTGTTTCAATTTGAACTAGAGAGATGTGTACCTAGTTGATATACCACCCTAGCTTGAGAAATTCTCACCAATATTCCATGGATTCCTTCTTTCCATTAACCTCCTTCTTCTCCAGGAAGTTCTCTTGATTCATAAGTTGAAATTGAAAATGGTTTATTTGCATGTGTTGATCTTATATATTAAGGTAATATTGATTCCTAGCCATCGATCTCCATGTATTTACGTATTTTGAAGCTCATCTAATGATCCACACCTTGACATGTATTACACTAACTCCCACTATCTCAATCCAAGTGACACTAATGAGCTACTCATATGGTTCCTAGATGTGTCAATACATATCTCTAGCAAAATCCTATAGTTCCAATTTAAATAACCAACTATAAGCTTTGATTTATCTAATCTAATCAACTTAGCTTAGGCCCATTATAATACATGTGGTTAGTGTTTTTAGAACCTCCTATGGGCACATTAATGGTTCCACTAATCTCTCTACTACTCGACGCCCGGTGCCCCGCGTCTCGACATGCATTTCGAGGTACGTCATAGCCTATTGTTTTAATTGAATCAACTTAGCCTATGGCTATATTACCCATTTTAATTGATTAACTAATCATCTTAACATGAATTAGTCGAGTTTCCTAGTTTACCCGTAGTTCGCCTATCCGATACCTGCGTTGACATGCCTTTCGAGGTGAACACTCGTCACACTAACTAGCCTGATAGCTACGTACACACAATGCTGTGCAAATACAATAATAATAATTTTAAACACCACATATACACAACCATCATTCACAAATAATATATTCCCTCAGTTCTCGTGTACGAGTCATCCGAGTATCCACGTAATGCCCGAATTACGACCGTTAATCCCTAAGATTAACGCTAATCCTAGTTTAATTAATTTGGGCAGTTACAAATCTTCCCAACTAGGAGAATTTCATTTCCAAAATTTAAATCTCGAGTAAACTCTTATGCATCTATCCTATACCCGTGTGACTACACCTCACACCTTGATAATACCATTATACGGTCCCTTAAACACCCCGCAACTCCCATCACGGGATACATAGTGTTACACTGAGACATAGGCGCACGTTACCGAGGTGGTCAAAATCTATCACTCTCTCTCCAACATCTCCGCAACCTACTCTCAGTTCAATTTCCGTGCCCAAGTTTCCCTAACCCAGTTACCTAACACCAGTAAATGTAAACCTCTCCTATCATGTATCCCAACATAATAGTCCTAACCAACCATAACATACCATGACAATCCCATGTCATGCCATAACCTCCCTTAATTTACCCTGACAATCCCATGCCATACCATGACCTACCCTTACTCACCATGAAAATCCCATGCCATGCTATGACTTATGAAAATCTCATGCCATAATACAATAATCTACCATCGTACCACCATAATCTACCATTTTACCACTATGCATGCATAAACCTTAAACTGTAATTATTAGAAAAATTAATATCACGTACCACCCTCTGTTGGGACGTCTCCCAACCTGGCTCAGTCACCACATGTACTAGCTCTCGAGTGCACTGGTGTCACTACCACATATGTTACCGATTCAGCAGATAGTCCCTCTAGTCCACATTGAAAACACCTACCCCTACGTCCTGGTCCTACCAACCACTACCTAATCCTTGGTTCTGACCTTGGTCCTGTAATACCTATTCTCAACCTCTCTGATCTTAAATATGTCCTTGTTGTGGCACTTGAAATGTTGGTACTATGTAAACTTTATCTATTTGAACGTCGTCTCTACGGCCTCAACCGTTCTGTCTGTCCTATTTGCCAGATTGCTTTCTCTGTCTTTTCGGCCTAATGCTTTTGTTACTATCTATCGACAATTGTATATGTATATAAATCGGTTCTGACAATCACTCGTATGTATTTTCGTAGCATCAGCTGAATCTTTTGTTTAAAATGCTTTGTTTAATAAAAATAGAATGGAGAAAAGAAAAATGAATTATCACAAAAAATAATAATATAAAGTACTACAAATCATTCTAAAACTAAAGAGAAACAAAATTTACATTGTTCATTGGGATTAAAGCAGTAGATTCACTATCTCAACAACAACAACAACAACAACATATCCTCAGTCCCAAATTAATTGGGGTCGGCTACATGGATCAAACTTTTTCATTGTGCTCGATTAAGTGCAATTGATGGTGAGCTTTCCAAACCCTTCAAATCCCACCTAATTAATGCATCCAATGTTAATTTTGGTATATCCCTACCTCGTCAAATTTCTACAGTTTCTATTGAGTCAAGTTTTCTAGTGGGGGCATTTGTAGATTCACTATCTACATTCTAAAATTAAAGCCCATAATGAAAAGTAAAAAAATCTAAGCATGCCAAAAGCATACCAAATTTTAGCAAAGCCAAAACTTTTGGCCTTAATTTACTGCAAAGATGTAGTGTTGAAGCCAAATTCGATTGTTGAACGATGTAGGCAGGTGATATTGCATGGACTGAGTTGCTGATGAGATTGTTATTGTTGATGAATATGCCTAGGTGTTTTGAAGCAGTGGCAAAGTAAATGTTGTAGTGGAGCATAGGAATGACGACCCGAGAGGACAATATGGCATGACCAATTGGCATCATCTTGTCGTGGCTTTAAATCAAGTGGTAGTATTTTAATTAGGCACATCCTATTAAAACACCTAACCATTTTGTCATTGATAATAAGATCAATAGAGGAGAAGTAGTTCTCATTATGAATATAAATTATAAATTAATAATCATAAAAACTTAACATTTTTGTTTATTTTTGTTTCAAAAACAATTATAAAATTATAACCATGATAACTAAAAAAAAAGAAAAAATCAAACCAATGTATCCATATCATTGTTTCAAGTGAATTCACATTCAGGAATAACATGAATTGAAAATAACAAACTGTGTTGATGATGTATCTCATTACAGAGATCAAATGACATTATTCAACAAATTGATCAAATGCCCAAGGCGAGTGACACCAATCGAGTTCAATCATTTCTATTTTGACGCAGTGCTTTGCAAGACTGGTCATAAGATATTATTAAGTGAGCATGTGAAACTATACATATGTTTGTGTATTATCTCATGAAAAAACACATCAATCAACCAATGAAAGAGAAACTAAAAGAATAAAATAAATGAAATCCGAACATTGCTTATTCTAAATAACTATAGAACTACTATTAGTGCTTCTAATCCAGTCGGTGACGTTGATAAAAATCTTTCTCACAGTGACACAAAATTTATAGATTCATAAATTTGAAACATTTTAGTTATTAGATTGAAATGTTTAGTTTTTGTATGCATTAGATATGGTCATTACGTGTATACGACTTAGTGGAGATAATGTAGGCGATTGGGTTTATCGATCCGAAATGTTTTAGTTATTAAATATAATTTAGGTAATTTTGTATGATGACATGGCAGAAAGCTATTCCCATCTTCCCATTAGAGTAAATTTCGATTAGAATTTTAAAATTTGAATGCGATCTATATTCAAAAATTAATTAATTGGAGCATTCGATAAATTACATTTCATATAGTCAAAAGAAATTAAAAAGCATTCCATATATAGACCTATATTACATACATTTAAAAGTGTTGAATTAAGTTGCTCAAACTTGTAATTTGAGTTAGATTCAAATGGTGTCCTACATGGATTCATGTATAAAAAGTGATTACACATGGGATTAATTAGTAATTGGATACAAACTACATTAATGTGTTGTATTGAATTTAGGATTTAATATTTGGGTTGGTTTATGTGTACAAGCATGTAACACCAATAAATAGGTGTATGTGATCATGAGAAAGCATAGTGTTAAGGTGCTTGTTGAGGAGCTGAGAGAAATAGTGAGGGTCACGCATAAGGGCGTATTTGTGGGTGTGTATGTGGCACACTAGGCTGTAAGATTGAGTCTTGTTGGGCTTTCTATTTGGGGTTTAAATAGAGGAGGATTATCCTTTGTGTAATAAACTATTGATGGCTGAGTGCCTTGTTTCTTACTTATGATTTTTCTCTGATTTTGGGGTCTTACATGTAAACTCTTGTGTTCATCTTTTCTCTGTGGTTTATTTATCTTTGGGTGTATATGTGTGACTGTGATCTTAGAAATTCCGCTGTGATTCGTCACAAAAAATTGGTATCAATGTGGTAGTTTCAAATCCCTAGATAATCTGGGCCTCGCCATGCTGCAGGACGCGTCATCAAGTCATGCCACGTCATCTGCACGCCTGTCCATGACGACCTGGAACAAGTACTTAACCTTTTCAATTAGCCTAACTATTACAATTATTCGATGTTTTATAAAAATATGTTTTTAATTTGGTTTAGTTAGTCTATTCCTTTATCTCACTTAACTTATTTGATAAGTTATTTAGTTGTCCTTGGTCTTTTTAACTAAATGTGTGAGTTATTTAATGTAAGCTATCAATAATAGCAGAAGTCTTTCATTTTAGATAAAAGCGAATAATAAATAATAGAAATCTTGCTTGATTAACAAACCCTAAGTACTGGAAAACATATTAAAAGGATACAATGTATATATAAGGCAACAAAATGTATAATATGATAAATATATATGTATAAGTGTATCAAGTCTCCCAAAATATACCCAAAAGCAGTAACATAATATATATAAACACGTACGAGATGGGCTAACGGAGGCTCTCAACGATCAGACGAAGTTGTCAAGTACAGCCTTCCCCTGGCTCGTCGTAGGATATGCACTCAGTCATTCATGCGAAAAGTTGATGACGCGATAAAATCCCCAAAAGAAACATAAGTTGAATTTAATAAAAATGTAAATAAAACGGGTACAAATCATGCTAGTAAAAAAGAAATGCACTAAAAATGGGTAATAGCAAGAAGATAAGTCGTTAAGAAAGCAATAATGTCGGACGCTAGTGTGGTATATATCTGTCGAACTTTGGGACTAATAGCATTTGACTGAGGAGACTCTGGTGACGAGTGACTCCCCGCCACTGCTCCAAAGTTAATGAGGAACTCTGTTGGACGAGAGTTTACAACTCCTAGCCATCTGCCTCAAAGGGCATGAATCTGTGTTAGAGTTAAGTCATCACAACACCATCTATCAAAATCATCGACTCGCGGAGAAATTATCATGCGTAGACTAGGGCATGACTGGAACTGTAGCAACAATCGAATCGCTAATTACGAGGGATCCGTTGAGGAGTCATACAGTCCCGTCGACCATATATCGACACATGCGGGACTGGAGTAATCAAACAAACCCAAACGGGCATAATTAAATGGTATAATGAAATAAAATAGTAAATAAATGCTACATTTCTTTTTGTTGGGGTTTACTTACTAAAGTGCGATAAAACTTCGTCCTAGTTGCTCGCTCGTACCCCGGAATACCCGTCCGTGTCCCCTAAGCTTCCCTTGGCTCCGAGTACCCTACATACCAATTTTAAATAATTTATGGTCACATTAATTGATTTTATATTGTAAGAACAAAAATTAGAATTTTATTCTAATTTGTAGTTGTGACACCTTTTTCGGGTTACACTGGGGTGCCAAACGTCTGAAAAAGTCTCGAAACCTAATTTTATACATTTTCCCAATTTCTCATATTTTCCATCAATTTTTTTTATATTTTTTGTAATTTTTTGTAATTTTTATATATTTTTCTATAACTTATTATATTTATTTTTGTGTTTAATTTTAAATTAAGTAATGGGGTTGGGCCCACCTGAACCGGGCCCAGTTCGGTTGGGCTCGGTTTGGCCTAAGTGGGCCGGGCCTGAGCTGGCCTAACCTAGGCCTCGCACGCATGCTTAACGGGTGCGTATGAGACCCCTCTGGTCTTGTTGGCATGCCCTCCCCACAGTTTTTTCTTTTCTTTTCTTTTCTTTCTCTTTTGTTAATCAACAACAACATCATCACACATCATTATAAACAACAACAAATTAACTATCACCAACATCATCAACATGCATGTATCATCATTAACACACATTGAACAAAAAACTCGATCAAAACTTGAATTAATGAAAATCAGAGTTGTAATTCACCTCTTTGAGTCCAAAAACAGTAAAAGATTACTTGAAACTCTTTTTTTATCAACAATCCTAAAGTTTGAGCTTTTTATTGGTGCACCCAAATCATGAATAAATCGAAGGAAAAAACAAGAGTTTGGTTTACTTAATCTTGATGCGTTGAACTCTTACAAAATCCCATTCTTATGAGTCTTCAATTTGTGAATTCTAGCCACTAGAACTCCTTCTCCTTTATTTGAACTCAAAATCAAATTTCTTGCATGCTGGAGTGAAAAATGAGGCTAAGTCATCTATATATACTAATACACTTCATCAAGCCTTCACACTCATCTCGAGGTCCATATAAGGCTCCTAATAACTCCAGCCATGTTATGTCACATATGTGTCAATTAAATAAGTCAATATAGGGTTCTCTAATAATTTTCTTACTTAGGCAAAAATTCCCTTATTTAGCTTAATTACACATCTTAAGCACATTAATGACTTAAATAGCGTAGCCTATGCTTTATCAGTCAATTTACATATCATGCTTAGACTAAGTCTTGCATGCTCACTTACCTAGCACCGTCGCGCATTACGAGGCATGTCGGGCCCATTCTTGGCCTATAAACATTTTAATCCATTATTCAGGATTTTTAAGATTACTTAGCTTAGATTATTATTGTTCTACCATTGATAAATTCATCTAAGCCATTTCGTTCATGTGCCCGCGTCCCATGCATCTTGAGGCGTTATTCGCTGCACTCGTAACACATACAAAATGCGATAATGAACAGTACACATGGTGTGATGTTATAATTCATAGTATGACAACCATATACACAAGCAATAATGCAAATATAATATAAATAATTATACCTCAGTAGGCGTGCCTTACATTAATTAGCTACGTCCACGTGGATTTGAGCGGGGTCCTAATTTGAAATTAGGTAATTAATTCATCTTTAAATTAGGCGGGCCGTCACTATCTTCCTAACTAAAACGAATTTCGTCCCAAAATCCAACTAAAAATTACTGTACTAGCCATGGAAGAGCTAGGGGTATCTTTCACGCATAGTAGACTCTCTTTCCTAGGTAAGTCCCTCGTCTCTATAATACTACCGTCTAACAAGGACCTTGGGAATATGCTTAGTCCTGAGAACCTGAACTCTGCGGTCTACTATCTAGATAGGGTGCTCCTCGAAAGTCACATCTGGCCTAACCTCAACACGGGCCACATCTACCATAGGTCTCGGCCATGATATCTCTAATCTCAACATGGAAATATGGAAGATGTCGGGAACCCCAACCAACTATCTCGGTAGCCTCAACTGATAAGCAATCTTCCTAACTAGACTAACAATTTGATATTGCCAAATATACCGCGGTTCAAGTTTTCCTTTGATCCCAAGCCTTTGGTGACCCTTCAAAGGAGAAACTTTCAAGAACACCCAATCATCTACCATAATGTTTGGCCCGTTGCGGCACTTATTTGCGTATTTCATCTATCTATCTTGAGGAACCTGTAATCTCTAATTAATCTGACTAATTTTCTCTATGTGTTCTACAACAACCTTAGGGATAATGGTAACTATGTCCTTGGGCTCTGCCCAGCAAGCTGTTGATTCGCAAAGTCTCATGTACAGTGCCTCAAATGGTGGCATCCTAATACTGGCCTGAAAGTTGTTGTAAGAAAACTTACAAAGTGACAAGTACTCCTCCCATGACCCTTCAAACTGTAACACACAAGCTCTGAGCATGTCCTCTAGTATCTGTATAGTCCGCTCTGATTGCCCGTCGGTCTGTGGGTGTTAAGCCGTGTTGTATTAAAGTCTAGTACCATACTGTTCTTACATATCTTGCCATAGCTGTGACATTAACCGATTGTGTCTGTTTGATACTATATATCGGTACACCATGTAATCTAATGATATCTCTCTTGAAGAGCATGCACAACTGTAGAATGGTGTATATTTTGAAAACTGGAATGAAATGTGATGGTTTTGTCAATCTATCCACGATAAATCATACAACATCATGGTTGCATGGAGTCCATGGTAACGTACTGACGAAGTCCATAGTAATGTGTTCCCATTCCCACTTAGGGATCGGTAGCCGCTGTAAAAGTCCTCTAGGTCTCCTATGCTCAACCTTAACTTGCTGGCACACCTTACTTCCCCTCACATACTGGCTAACATCCGCCTTCATCCAGAACCACCAGAACAAGCATTTCATGTCTTGGTACATCTTATTTCGGCACGGGTGAACTGTGTATCTGGATATGTGAGCTTCTTGAAAAGGCCATCTTGCAACTCTATTACCGAAATCTACAGTCTACCTTTTTTTCGTAAACACCCATCAACTGACTCTCTCCAATCTGAATAGTCGGAACTCTATACCATGTCTCTAAAGCTCTGATACATCGTATCGCCTTGTCGGCTCTCTGAGACTCGTGAAATAGAAATTGTCAAAACTCTCGTATGTCCGCTAATATGTGCCTCTACTATCTTTGGGATTACTGACAAGCTCATGATAACTGCTACCTCGAGTATACCATACTGGTGAGTCACCACCTCTCTGTCCGGTCCTCTCCTGCTAAGGGCATCTGCTATGACATTCCCTTTCCTAGGTATGTACTCAATAGAAAAGTCGTAGTCCTTCAACAACTCTAACCACCGTCGTTGTCTCATATTCGATCCTTTTGGGTGAAAAGATACTTCAAATTTTGATGATCTGTGTAGAGGGCGAACCTCTCACCAAAAAGGTAATGTCTTTACATTTTTAGTGCAAACACGATCGCTACAAGCTCTAGATCGTATAATGGATATTTCTCTCATGGGTTTTCAGCTGATATGACAAGTAAGCAATAACTTTTTCATGTTGCATCAATACACATCCCAGTTTGGTGCCTCACGCATCCATGCGACCATAAACTCCCTGGCAAGCTCTGGTAATACTAACAGTGGTACGGAGGTCAACGTTTTCTTTAGCTCTACAAAGGTTGCCACACAACATCGGACCACAAAAACTCGACGTCCTTTTTGTTCAATTTGGTCATCGGTGTCGAAGTCTTGGAAAAATCTGGTATAAAGCATCGGTAATAGCCTGCTAGCCCCAAGAGGCTTCTTGTATCTGTTACACACTCTGGTGTACACCAATCGATGATAGCATGAACCTTTAGTCCACTAGTATGCGTCTTTCACTGATCACATGCCCCAATAACTTTACTTCAGAAAGCCAAAACTTGCACTTACTGAATTTGGCATATAACCAGTGTTCTCTCAAAGTCTTCAGCATGTCTTTGAGATGTTTCTTATGTTCCTCACGAGTCATTAAATAGATCGAGATGTCGTTGATGAAGACTATCACGAATCAATTTAAAAATGGCCTTAAGACTCGGTGCGTCAAATCCATTAACACTGCCGATGCATTCATTAATTTGAATGGCATAACGGTAAATTCAAACAACACATAACGTGTGCTGAACGCGTCTTAGGTATATCCTCCTCCCTGATCCTCAATTGGTGATAACCTGACCCAAGATCAATCTTGGAGAATAATTGCACTCCGACCAGCTGGTCGAACAAATTGTCAATGCAAGGCAGTGGGCATCGATTTCTGACTGTCACTTGATTGAGTATCATGTAATCGATGTGCATCCACATGATACCGTCCTTTTTAGTCATAAAAGGACTGGTGCTCCCTAAGGAGACATACTTGGATGTGTGAAACCCTTCTCTAACAAATCCTCCAGCTCGACCCTCATTTTATCCTTCTCTACTCACGCCATACAGTATGGTCGGCTCCCAATATGTTGGGTGCTTGGCGCTAGCTTTATCATAAACTCTATCTGCCTATGTGGAGGTAATCTAGGTAAATCCTCAAGAAAAATGTCCAGAAACTCATGCACGGCTGAATGTCCTCAAGTCTGGCTACTAGCTTTTTAGCTAGTTCTATGGTACCTAAAAGAATGTCCATCTCCTGGATGGTGGCTAATATACCCCTGGTGATCATAAGTGCGGTCGCGACTTCAAAGAATGAAAACTCAAGAATTCCCAGTATCTGAAAGGTGACGGTGTTATTAAAATAATCCAATCGAGCATGGTAAGCTGCCAACTATCCATGCCTTAGAGTGCATTAAACTCTAGGTACTTAAGTACTTGAAGATCTATAATTACTGGTGTCCACTAACCACAACTAGACAATATCTACATATCCAGGTAAGGTATATCTTATCTCAACAGCAGTGTTAAGGATAAGGTGTGTGCCTAAAATCTCTGGTTTCAACCCCAACTCTCCTAGTATTCATCCCAAAATAAACGATAATGTAGACCTGAAATCAATCAGCAAATGCATGCTACAATCGTAAATAATCAACATACCATCGACTAGATGTCATGAAGCATCATGGTCGAGCTTTACAACTGCATGAACTTGCTCTCTAGCCTGTGCTGGTGGAGCTGCAGCTGGCTAGCACGAATGACTGGTGCACTGATTATGGTAGTGCCCCCTTTATCTACATCGAAAGCAAACGATGTGTTGCTTACTCCCAAATCCCTAACCCTGCTGACCTCTAGCCCTCTAGCCCTGACCATGTCCACCCTGACTCTAAACCTGGTCCTGCCACTACTGACTTTGTCCATATCTCTATACATTCCACTACAGCCTTTTGTCTCCACCTCTCTTGCCTTGACCTAGAAAGGCTGCCCCTGTGGCTGCTGGACTGCCATGATTTAATGTTGTTGAGCAGATATTACCGCATAGGTGCTAATTTTTGTCCAATTATCATTCCTACGCCTCTTCCCTCGCTGATTTCTCGGTCGGTGGTTCCTCTTGTCTTTCCGATCTGATCTGACAAGGCAGCTTGATCCATCTTGATATATAGGAGCTTGGGCGACTTCAGTCCTCATCGCATAGTTTTATGAGCCAATGCCCACTCATAGACCTCCTGTAAAGTCTTATCCCCATTTGACATGATAGAACTACCAATCTTTGGTCGAAGCCCCTGAATAAAGTATTGGACCTGAAGTCGCACAGTCCCAACTACATCAGTGGTGAACATAAACAGGTACTTAAACATCTCCATGTACTGAATCACAGTGTCGGAGCCTTGCCTCAGTGTCAAGGACTTTTCTCTCATTCGTAGTCGGACCTCGATCAAAATGTATTGATTGTAGAAGACTCATAAAAAATCAGCCCAAATGGTCGGCTCTCTATGGGCGGTTGTTTATGCAGTCCACCATACCGCGACATCTCCCTTCAACATGTAGCCGAATACTCTAAATTGTATGCTTCATAAATCCTCAACATTGTATGGAGCATCTCATGTGCGAGAACCCATCTCCGAGCTACCTCTGGGTCTTCACCTTCTTGAAAGTGTTCTGGTTGGAATCTAGAAAACTCCTTGACTATCTTAGCCTTAGCTGTAAATGACATCTCAAAGGCTGTCTACAACTCTGTTGTAAGTACAAGAGTAGCCACAAGGGTGATCGCTATTGTAGCTGTAGGCATAACCAATTTTCAAGAATCTCAACTCTAGCTACCACAAGCGGCGTATCCTGACTAGCCGGGGTAACGACTGTCTCAACAATAGTAGTGGTGGCGGCAAGTGTGGCAGTTGCCTATGTGGCCACTGCTTGTGATCGGAGTAGTCTCAAGATCTCCTCGAGCTGCACGTCATGAAGTGCGACAATGTTGCGTAGACTTTGATCCGAGTCGACTCTCGCAGGGTCGCTCGTTTGGCCTCCAACCGTAGTAGGTGGAATCAACGTCCGTCTATCTTAAATCAGCAAGTGTGGATGTGCTCTAGTCAGTTTCGTATATGCGTATATATACATATCACAAGTCAAAACATACATGTATAAAACCTTAGATTACTCGCCTCGCCACAATTACCAACTAAGGTTCTACGTCAGGTTATCAAGATTTTCACATTCTAAGTTCATTTTTTAAGTTTTATTTGCTTTCGTTAAACTTTTCCTACGCTCGCCTTAACTAAGGCTCTAATACCAACTTTGGGGCCCCAAATCCGAAGGCAATATTGGCCTCGTCATGCCGCAGGACACGTCACCAGGTCATGCCATGTCATATGCATGCCTATAAATGACGGTCCGCGATAAGTACTTAACCTTTTCAATTAGCCTAACTATTCCAATAATCCAGTGTTCTTTAAAAATATGTTCTTAATTTAGTTTAATTATTCTATTCCTTTTATTTCACTTAACTTATTTGATAAGTTATTTAGTTGTCCTTAGTCTTTTCAACTAAATATGTGAGTTATTTAATGTAAGTTATCAATAATAGCGGAAGTCGTTCATTTTAGATAAAGTGAATAATAAATAACGAGAATTTTACTTCGTTAACAAACCCTAAGTAGTGGAAACCTCATCAAAAGAATACCATATATATATAAGCCAACAAAACGTACAATATGATCAATATATATCTATCAGTGTATCAAGTCTCCCAAAATATACCCAAAAAATAGTAACATAATATATACAAACATATACAAGATGGGCTAGCAGAGGTTCTCAATGATGAGATGAAGTCGCTAAGTATGGCTTTCCTCCAGCTCGTCGTAGAATCTATACTCAGTCATCCATGCAAAAATTTGATGACGAGTCTAGTAAGTAAATCCCCAAAAGAAACACAAGTTGCATTTAATAAGAATGTAAATAAAATGGCACAAATCATGCTAGTCAATAAGAAATGCACTGAAAAGGTGTAATAGCATGAAGATAAATTGCTAAGAAAACAATAAATGTCGGACGCAAGTGTAGTATATATTTGCCGAAATCTGGGACTAATAGCATTAGACCGAGGAGACTCTGGTGACAAAGTGATTCCCCTCCACTACTCCAAGGTTAATAAGGAACTCTGGTGGACGGGAGTTTACAACTCCCTGCCAACTTCCTCAAAAGAAAGGAATCTGTGTCAGAGTTAACTCCTCACGACACAATCTCTTAAAATCATCGAATCGCGGAGAAATTCTCACGTGTAGCCTAGGACGTGACCAGAACCGTAGCAACAATCAAATCACTAATCACGAGGAAGCCTGTGAGGTGTCATACCGTCCCGTCGACCATGTATAGACACATACGGGAGTGGAGTAGTCAAACAAACCAAGCGGGAATAATTAAACAGTATAATGAAATAAAATAGTAAAGAAATGCTACGTATTTTTTTTGGCGGGGCTTACTTACCAAAATGTAATAAAACTCGGTCCTAGCCACTCGCTCATACCCAAGAATACCTGTTCATCGGTCCTCTAATCTTCCTTAGTCCCCGAGTATCCTACATACCAATTTTAAATAATTTATGATCACATTAATTGATTTTATATTGTGAGAACAAAAATTAGAAATTTATTCTAATTCTTAGTTGTGACACCTTTTTCAGGTTACGTTGAGGTGCCAAACGCCCGAAAAGTCTCGAAACCCAATTTTATACCTTTTTCCCAATTTCTCCTATTTTCTATGATTTTTTGAATGTTTCTATAATTTTTATTTATTTTTATATATTTTCCTATAATTTATTATATTTATTTTGTATTTAATCTTAGATTAAGTTAATTTTTAATTAATTAATGGAGTTGGGTCCACCTGAACCGGGCCCGGTCTAATCCTCACACACATGCACGACACGTGCTTACGAGACCTCCTATTCTCCTTGGCAGAAACGAATTTGCAATTGCAAATTTGTCTCTTCGCTCCCCCTATTTTTTTTCTTTTCTTTCTTTTTTCTTCATCAACAACAACATCATCATCATACATCAACAACCAACAACAACCAACAACAACAACAACAACAAATCAACTATCACCATCATCATCAACATGCATCTATCACCATTAACACACATTGAACAAAAAACTCGATCAAAACTCGAATTAATGGAAATAAGAGTTGTAATTCGACACCTTGATTCCTTTAATAGTAGAAGATTACTTGAAACTTATTTTTTTATCTAAAACCCAAAAGTTTGAGCTTTTTATTGGTGCACCCAAATCATGAATAAATTGAAGGAAACAACAAGAGTTTGGTTTGCCTAATCTTGATGGGCTGAATCCTTGCAAAATCCATTTCTTATGAGTCTTCGGTTTCAAAATTCCAGCCACTAGAACTCTTTCTTCCTTATTTGAGCTCAAAAATCAAATTTCTTGCATGCTGGAGTGAAAAATGAGGCGAAGTCCTCTATACGTACTAATACACTTCATCAAGTCTTCACACTCATCTCAAGGTTCATCTAAGGCTCCTAATAACTCCAACCATGTTGTTGTATCACATATGTGTCAATTAAATAATTCAATATAGGGTTTTCTAATAATTTTCTTACTTAGACAAAAATTCCCTTATTTAGCCTAATTACACATCTTAGGCATATTAATGACTTAAATAGCTTAGCCTATGTTTATTTTTTCAATTTGCATATCATGCTTAGACTAAGTCTTGCCTACTTACTTACCCAGCACCGTCGCACATTACGAGGCATGTCGAGTCCATTCGTGGCCTATTAACATTTTAATCAATTATCCATGCTTCTTAAGATTACTTAGCTTAGATTATTATTGTTTTTCAATTAATAAATTCATTTAAGCCATTTCATTCTCGTAACTGCATCGCACGCATCTCGAGGTATTATTCAGCGCACTTGTAAATCATGCAAAATGCAATAATTGACGATACAAATGGTGTAATGCTATAATTCATAGTAAGACAACCATATACACAAGCAATCACGCAAATATAATATAAATAATTATACCTCAATAGGCGGGCTATCACAATCAAAGCAAAGATTATGATCTTAGGGGATTACACTTTTAAGGTGAAGTTTTCACAGATGTCGAAGTATACAAGTGCGATGAAGTTTGATGTGGAGAAGTTCAACAGGAAGATAAATTTTGGCTTGTGGTAAATTCAAGTCAAAGATTTGTTGATTTAATTTAGGCTATGTCGAGATTTGAAGTGTCGTGGGAAGGAAAATGATGAGAATTGAGAATAGTTAGATTTGTGGGCGGCTAGCGTCATAAGACTCAATTTCGCAAAGAATTTTCTCTCGAACATGAGGAATATTTTTTCAGTGAAAGGTCTTTATGAGAAATTGGAGTCTATTTATATAACGAAAAGCATGTCAAATCATTTCTACCTGAAAGAGCGGTACCATCACCTGAAGATGGATGAAGGTACAAGTATTACTAATCATCTTAATGCTTTGAATGAGATTTTCTCTAAACTTGAGGAATTGGGATAGCGCATCAAAGATGAGGATGAGGTGCTCAAGCTCATCTGGTCACTTTCGCCTTCATTCAAGCACATGAAACCAACACTGATATACAGGAAGGAAACTATCAGTTCAACAGAGGTCACTACCATATTAACTTATGAAGAGAAGTAAATGAAGCGTGAAAACAATAGTTCATCTGAAAGCTCTGGTTTGGTAGGTGTTGAGAAGGGTTCCAAAAAGTACGAGAAAGCGGTCCATTGGAGATGCGGTCAAGCACGACATCTTATGAGAGACTGCAGGAATAGGAAAGGTAAAGGACCGAGTTCGGCAAAAAGCTTCGATTCGACAAACGGGGATTTCAATGTTGAAGGTGATGACGCCGAAAATTTGTTAGTTCTCAAGAATGATGGTAATTATCTTATGTGTCTAGCTAAGAATAAGGTTAGCGATAAGAAGTGTAACGACCCAAAATCCTAAATTAGTAATTTACTTGAATTACCAAAATACCCTTACATAAATTTGACCTCAACCTTTACCCCTTCAAGTTCATCACACAAATCACCATATTATATTTCAAGAAACCCCAAAACCCCAAAACCAAAAACAAACAGAAAACCCTCCAAGTTCCTTCTTTTACAAGAAAACAAAGAAGCGAACCTTTTCGACTATGGACAGATTGAGATGAAGAGTGGAGTTGATCCAGGCCAAGATCTCTGTTCTTCCCACGAAGTATGTCGCATCCATCATTCCTATGCTCGTCACCATCTTTCCGATTCGGATTTCTCGATATCGATCGATCTATGCAACTCTTTCGCTTTCGATTTCTCTGTTTCTCTCTAACGTTCGAATGCGAGAGAAATACGAGAGAGAGAGAGAGAGAGAGAGAGAGAGAGAGAGAGAGATGAGATGAGTGATTCGAGTGTATTGAAGACACACTGAGATGAGGGTTCGATTGACGAAGAGAACGAAGAGAAGAACAAAAAAAAAACCAGGTCGCGAGAAGGAAGAAGAAGAGCAAAACAGGGAGGGAGGTGGAGAGTTTTGGAGAGTTGTGATTTGGTTAATGTGAGGGGTAAAGTGGTAATATCCTCTTTCAGTTACAATAGATTAGCTAATCCCACCAAAAATGGTGGTATTGTTTAATCCACTACCATGTCTCTTAACTAATCCGCTGGCCTAGTTAATCCTCCAAGCAAACAGCGGATTAACTAGTCCAGTGTGGCTAATCCGGGCTAATCCCACGAACCAAACATGCCATTAGTGATCCTAAGTCGCAATAAGGAGTCGTGGACTGGTGACATGCTCGAACAGTAAATAAAATAATCTCATTTGTGTTTGGTGTGTTACTATATGTTATATATATTATTGCGAATAGATCAACTAAATTATATCGAGTTCGCGCGACGACGAGCCCTTAAACTATTAATTTATTTGAAAATTCGCTAAATAAAGGTCTAGACAAAATTGTGTTGGCTAAACGTGTAGATTTTGGGGTCATAAAGTGACCGGGATGAAAAAAGAACTTTAGATCTACTTCTAAGTGAGTTATATTGACCCTTGATCTTAAGTGTCGCTTCAATCGAGGTAGGAAGGAGAGATGAGATTGTATCTCCCATGAAAAAACAAAAAAAAAGGATTTAAACCCTATTTCATCTTCGACGCACACACTACGCAAGAAAGAGTGAAAGGCATCCTCGGAGGGAGCCACACAGCCAGCAGGTGCAGACGACAGTGGCAGACGACTCTGGTAAGGTGGCTAGGGTAGATGGCCTGCGAGACACGAAGGACTCGACGCCGACGAAGATGAACCATCGGCAGCGGCGCGGATGACGACGACAGACGACTCCGACAATACGGCTAGGGCAGATGGCCCGCGAGACGCGAAAGACTTGACGTCGACAAGGACGAACCAGCAGCAGCGGTGCGGACGACCAGTGAGCCATGGAGAGATCGGCGGCAGCGGCACGGTGAATGGCGTGGCGCGACGACAATTGGTCACAATGAAAAGGAAAAGAAGAAAGGAAAGAGAGAGGGAGAGACTCCTTGCAAGACTTTTGATCTAAAAAAGGAATTGGAGTTGATGACTCCATTTAAGGTATGGTGAGGTTCTAAACCAAATTCAATTCAAATACAAGTTGAATCTATAAATCCATAGTCGTTGACGGTTGATACGATTTAATTAGAAGGTTTGATTCATGGTTTTCATCGGAAATGGTTTTATGAACAACTCAAGTGATTTTGCTAACTTGAGATTAATGCAGGTTAAATTAAAGGAAACCTTTACTATTGTACACCTAGTGTTTGTTGAAATCCACAAAAGAGACCCTACACATTCCAAACAAGTTTTGAAATTAGGAATTGTGATTGTAATAGTAAACTTGGATTTCTAATTGACTTCCATGAATTCTTCGGCTAAGAAAAGAGTTGTAGGACTCAAATAGAGTTCTATGAACTCTACTTTTGTTCAAAACTCATGGTTGGCCAATTTAGTATTAAAAAGAATGTTTTACATCTTTTAAACGAGCTTTTTGGCTATTTCGCTCTATCTTTATCCAAATAACTAAATAGGATGGAACCTTGTATATTTCAAGTCGATTTTAAGGTTTTTTAGTTAAACTTATTCATGGTGAGATACAATATTTTAAATAAGCTTGACTTGACTTTTGGTTTTTTAAACCATGTTAGTAATATCGACTCTTTAAAGATCGGTTTTGATCATTTGAAATGTGTTTTAGTCGCATTTATCGAAACTGGTCATGATTCATCATTTTGAATGAAATTCAAAGCTAAGTAGAGACGTGAAAGAGACTTTGATTTATTTCTTGAAAAACAAACTTACTTCGATTAAGTCATGGTTTTTTTTTTTTACTAAATGTTATGATTTGGGAATTATAAGTTTTACTTGAATTTTATGAGGTGATTTATATCTCTTTGGTCGTGATTAGTTGATCGTAGTTGACTTATGTTGGAAAAACGACGTTTATGAAATTTTCCTAATTTTGCTTCACCGCATGCGTGTTTTACTCAAATCATCGTTCTCGATTTAAAGGAATGGTTATTAAAGTCAAGAAAGACTTAATGGAAAAAATTAGGAATGTGAATGAGTTCCTCATCGTCTAAGTTATCCTAAACGAGTTCTAAATGAGTCTAAACAATATTTATTATACTTATACGCTTCTAGATACGTGCGAGGATGTAGCTAAGAAATTTGGCATAGGAATCATTTTAAGTAGACGCAGCAAGCGAGGTAAGTGGGGTTTTCTCTATTATCAATCATGCCATGTTAGTAGATATGCCAAGCTGTTATTTCAGTAATTAGTCTATGAATTACTTGGAATCTACTTGATATCTTTCATTGATATGTTGTTTATCATGTCCCTTTTTGTTACACTATCTCTTCGATGCTTGTGGAACTGATATACGTTGAATGAATATACTTGGTACCACGGTTAGATGGTCGGAGGCATCCGGTCCCTCCTCCGATATGACTATATGGATTTTTGCTAAACTTGTGAACCCCATGTTGTTTGATCCGCATTGTTGGGGGGAAGAATAAGCTATGTAAGGTCGATAGGTCTTTAGACTTGTGAACCTCATGTTGTCTAAACCGCACCATTGGGGGAAGGATAAGCTAAGACCAACTGCATGATAGGACTGTTGGCATTCAAACTTGTGAACCTCTTGTTGCATAAACCACAACATTGGGGGAAGGATAAGCCATTGCCCATTGTCCAGTTGGATATATCAGTTGCCACTTCTTCCGACTCTAAAGGCATTCGGTATCATCGTTATCCTTGTTGAAGTATCGATTGGGCATTGTTGTTCTTTTATCTCACTATATTATTATGCTTGATTATGTATGTCTTTAATGCCCGAAAAATGATAATGGATCTTATGATCTGAACTGTTGAAATCTAGTTTGATTTTATTACTAGGTATTACTTGGATGATTGATGGTAGAGCAAGCTTCTATTTTATTGAGATCATTGATATATTTTGCTCACCCCACTACTTCCCTCCCTCCCCCTCCTCCCCCTCCTCCCCCAAGTACCTCAGCTGCTCTTAGGATAAAGGAAAGGGCAAAGCCTTAGCATAGAAGCTCTTTCTTGTTTGCAAGGTTTAATAATAATTATCTATTTATTTTTAGACTTTATGTAATAAATAGGGGATTTATTTGGGTAAATGTTTGAACCCATAGTACATGATTCAGTTTATATTTAACTTGGCATGCAAGACTTCTACATTTAGTTCCCCATTTTATTAGACAATAAAGACTTTGTTATATTATGCATCTATTAGCTTGGTTTAGTCTATTTCGTAGAATGTCATGGTTTATTTCTGCAGGATAAGGCTGACTAGATCATCGCTTGACATCACTGGGTTGTCTCGAGGGGTTTGGCGATGGTTTAGGCCGGCCGAACCAGGCCCACCAGGGTTTGGGTCGTCTCAAGAAGGGAGAATGAGTAATTCATAACGAGGCCACATGACATTTGTGCGTATATAAGGCATAGATCGATAATTATATAAGTTGTATGGGTGGCAAAGTTATGTTGGTGGCTAACGACTCTCTACGACCGATATGAGGAGCCGGTGAAGTTCAGGTAAAGTCGTTTGACGAACGCATCATAAGACTTCGAGATGCTCGACATATGCCGAGTTGTATTAAAAATGTAATTTCTCTTTTTGAATTAGATTCTAAGGGTTATAGGTACTCCGGGTAAGTTAGAGTATTGAAAATACTGCGAAAGTCTTCATTGGTCATGAAAGGTATGAGGAAGAATAACTTGTTTATTTTGGTGCAGAAATATGAGCAATGCTTGAGCCGCAAAAGTTGATCAAGAAGTGGGTTCCAATTTTTGGTAAGTCCAAGCAGGTCGTCTTGAACTTGGTTCATTCTCTTTGTTGAGGATAGTGGCCCGAGATGGCGGTGTGGCTAGAACAAGATAGTGAGTTTTGGCCAAGGTGATGATTTGTTGAATTAAGTGGCTCAAACTTATAATTTGACTTGGACTCAAATTAGTGTCTCACATGGGTATGGGATTAATTAGTAATTGGATACAAACTGCCTTGATGTGTTGTATTCAATTTAGGAGTTAATATTTGTGTTTGTTTATGTATACAAGCATGAAACACCTATAAATAGGTGTATGTGATCATGGGAAAGCATAGTGTTATGGTGCTTGTTGAGGAGCCGAGAGCAATAGTGAGAGTCATGCATACGGGCATGTTTGCGGGTATTACGTGGCACACTAGCTGTAAGATTGAGTCTTGTTGGGGTTTCTATTTAAGGTTTAGATATATGAAGATTTTCCTTTATGTACTAAACTATTGAAAATTGATTGCCTTGTTTCTTGCTTGTGTTTTTTTCATGATTTTAGGGTTTTTTCACATAAATTCTTATGTTCATCGTTTCTCTGTGGTTTATTTATCTTTTAGTGTATACGTATGACTGCAATTTTGGGAATTCCGTTGTGACTCGTCATAAAAAAAAGTAATTAAGATGTATATGTGTATAGATAGATGATTGCATATATTTAAGTAGAAACATGACAAATTATAAAAAATGTATAGTATGTATGAAAAATGGTTTAACTAGATTTATATGTGGAAAAAGTAGAAACGTTTCATAAATTAGGCATGAAACATTTTTTTTCTTTAAATATAGTAGTATTAATAAGGAACATCTTTTGTGTCTTTAAAATATAGTAAGGATTAATACGAAACATATTGTGTGTCTTTCAAATATAGTAAGGATTAATAAGGAACATCTTGGATGTGTCACGTGGCTTGTCGAGAAGGTTCAAAAACGCCACGTGAAGTGCGTCGAATGCGTCAATAAAATATAACTCCTAGACCAATTATTTTGTAGATAGTGGTAAAGGGTCGATCCACATAGATTGATATTCTTTCTAAGGTTTAAAAGAAAAGAAAAGATGAGGTTTCTGATAGAGTAAATTAACTAATCTAATTAGCAACAAAATGAATAGAGCAAATTGGTTTTGTGAAAACACTAAACCTGGACAACAGTATCGTTAGTGCGTTCGATTTAACCTACATCTTTAAGGTATTTGACTGGTTTCAAAAGGGTCGAATCAATCGATATGATCAATTGCCACTTTTATGGTCTTCTTGCACATGTACGGATGCTTACGACCTACGAGCAATAAATGAAGGTTAAAATCAAGGTTTAATATTAATTAATCATGCAATACCGAAAGGAATAAAACACAACCAAAAGCATTGAATTAAAATAAAGTGGATCTCATAAATCCATGAATAATAATGGTCGAACCTCCCTCGTAGTCTTGATTAGGCATAAAATTACAGGGGTGTATTCAATTGAGATTTTAATAGATTTTTGGTTACTTTTATAAGTGGATGACTTTTATAAAGTTTGTAGATTTTCGTAGACTTTTAATAACTTTGATAAACTTTTATGTAAACTTCATTTTGATGACTTTTATTAACATTTAAGATTTTTAGTGACTTTTGCGAACTTTTTAAACATGATTTTGATTGATACTAGTAAATCTTTGTGATTTTTATATTGAAACAATATTTTGCACTTTATTATAAAAAATAGATGAATACTTACATTTCTTTTTTCTTAATAATTATTACTGATTTTTTAAAAAATATTTTGTATTTTAATAAAAAAAATCATATATACATATTAATGAATTACTATCACAAATAAGTAAATAAATATCAACAAAACAAATAGGTAAATGAATAATCTTTTAGTGGCAAAAAAGAATCAAATAAGATCATTGTGTAAAAATTTTGCACTTTTTTTGACTTACATAAAAAAAAACGTATATTTTTTCCTTAAGAATGATAGTTTAAATTTATTAAAAAACACTTCTTGCATTTGGAAAAAAATACGATTATCTTCTTCTAAAATAATAATATTACACTTTTTGAGATTATAATTATACACTTAATAAACGAAACTTCTTCGTAAAAAAATCTTATAAAAATGTACAATAATGTAAGAATGAGATCTTGTTAATAACGGAATCATTTTCATTTTCATTAACATAGACATTAGAGTATAATGAGTGAGCAATGAAATCCTTTAGTTGTGGAGTGGTTAGAGAAGTTGATAAAAACAATTAATAAGAAAATACCTTGTGAACAATGAAGTCCTTATTGAATAAAGGAACCAACAAAAATTAAAAGTCTCTAAAAGTTTTTGGGTTGTGGTGAAGAGAAGTTGAAGATTTCTTTATGTGTATTTTTATACAAAAAGTCTATAAAAGTCGAGATTTGTAACCAAACCACAAAAGTCACCAAAAAATTAAATACACCTTACTTTTATAAACTCTCTAAAAGTTTAAATTGAATACCTCAAAACTTTTATAGACTTTTAAAAAGTCTATAAAAGCTCACATTGAATACACCTTACTTTTATAAACTCTCTAAAAGTTTTAATTGAATACACCTAAACTTTTTAGTAATTAAAAGTAACCAAAAGTTCGTTAAAATCTCAATTGAATACACCTCTGTTAGTGTCTCATGGTTGAAAAATACTTAGTAAAGAAAAGAAGAAAGGCGATCGAAAATAGAAGTCGAGAGACCCTCCGTAATAAAACCCAAAAGTCTTAATATATGTGTTGTTCTACTCGATTTCCGAATAATCTATGTGCATCGTTTGATTTCTTGATCAAGGCGCACATCGATGTTGATCTGTGGATAGAAGTAGTCTTCTCCTAAAGTTAGATTAGAAAGTCACGTGCGCACGTCTTTTCATATCATGATGTATCTCTGGCTTTGTATATATAAGAAAGCTATGTACATGCTGACACATGTCAACTCTACATAGCTTTCAAATTAATGTTTGCTTAATTTATATCAGTATCCTAATTAATAGCTTGAGTACATTATTTTCATTTTTTTGTTTATGTTCTTTTTGTTTTTGTACACAATAATAGCTTTATTACATCATTCTTCATGTATTTTATATTTAGTTTTTAAACAACTTTTATTTATAAGAAAATAAATATAGATTTATAGTATTCTAGGATAATATCCGGGCTTAAAACTAGTTCCCATCAAATAATAAACATGATTCTCATGACATCATAATGATGTCATCATCACTAATTAATTTCTTACCCATCTGATTCATATATATGTTGAATTGAATGATCAACCCATGCACTACTTCATATAAGCATGTCACCAATACTGCCTTGAGATATGTGCAGCTCACTTTTTAACTTAACTCGCAACTAGTCTCCAAAACACTCGCTTCATACCCTTTTCGCCCTCAATTTAGATCATACACCCAATAAACATGTAAATTACAAATAAGAGCTATTATTGCAATATATTAGAAACTTTTGAATATAAAAACTACTATATACGCAACTAGAAGTAACATAACCATTGACTTATCACCGCTTGTCATAAAAAAAACAAAATAACCAAACAAATGACCATATTATCATGTGACAACCCAAAACCCGAACACTCGCCTTAGGGTCCATTCAGTAATTATGCAAACTCTACACTAATTGGTCATAATATATAAATCTTATTAAAAACCTTAGTCCTTTTTGTTCAACACACACAAATTAGGAGAGAAAGGGAAATGAGAGCTTGAGTTGAAGATTAATGGTGGTAGTGGTGTTCTAAAGTCAAGGAAGCCTCATTGAAAGACAAACATTATCCCTCTTATTCTATCTTTCCTTCAAAACGTTAATATTTTGGTCTTATTTGATGAAGTATGTTGGAGTCCCAAAAGAGGGCAGCGACGACGGCGGCGAGGGCAGCGGTTGCCTCGCTGTCACCGTCAGCACGTGAAGGGGCACCACCAAGGGTAACCCTAACACTAATAGGAGGGAAGGGCTGCTCTCGCCACCCCTCCTATTTATCTCCTCCCCCTCCCCTACCACTCACCAAACAGAAGGGGGTCGCCGCCCCCGGCCAGCTAGGCGGAGGGCCCCCCAGCGCCGTGAAGCGCCGGGGAGGGCACCCTCGAGCGTTATGCCCGAAGGTAGGGGAACGTTTGCTCCCCCACTTGAACGCACTAAATGCGCTGGGCAGAGGCACGATGTCCTTGGTTTGAAAAGCAGGGGCGATCGGCCCTTGGATAGTCCGGGGGCCAGACTCCCCTAGGTGGTCTACAAGGGCCAAACATGCCCTTGGACTGGGTCAACAAGGCCATTTGGCCCCGGACCTTCAAAAAAAGAATATCATAAAATGAATTATATATAAAATTTATATAATAATAAATATAATAAAAAAAAATATTTTCCTTTGAATGGGGCGCGTTACTTCGTCCCCGAAGGAGATCGACTGGTCCTATCCCCTGACTTTCGCATCGGGCGACGGGGGACCCACACTAGTGGATCCTGAATTTTTCGAAATAAATTGGAATTAATATATGACTTGTTGTTGTGAATGTATCTTAAATTGTTTATATTCGTAAGACGGTTCGAATTGGACCCCGAGCACACGAGGACCGGGAATTGGATTCGTGACGAGTCGAGTTAAGTTGGGAGCTTGCTTGATTATCAAAAATTGACACGTTTCGAGTGTGCACAATAATAAATTTTTCGTATATTTATAACTTGTGGTAGTGATAAGCGAGATATCGTCTCCATATGGATTTTGACGATTTCTCAAGAAAGAGTTTTTTTTTTTTTTTTTTTTCTAGTTTTTATTAATTTAGTTAATCTAATTAAACGGGAATTAATATGTTAAAAATTGAAAACTATAAATACTAACTTAATTAATCAAACTAAATAACTTAATCTAAACAATTCAATCGCAAATTAAAATAAACAATATTTAAATTTAATATAATATAAATATCTAAATAAACATATAAACAAACCCCCACTAAACAATATAACATACTTGGATTGCATTCAAACACTAGAACATAATATTACTTCATAACTAAGTTATAATTATATCACATGGAATCTTTGAATCATTAAATCTTATTTCATAATAAGTTGATAGCTTTTTGGCCAGCCACCGATTTTCCTTAATTCAATGGAAATGCCACATTCTTATCATTGTAAATCTACTCATTGGATAAAATGCAAAATCGTAGAAATACGTTAACATTAACTTCAATGAAAATCATGTCTAATCGAAGCCAATATTACCAAAGTCGCATAATAAACAACTTAAAACACAATCACCTAGAACATCTACTCAGGAAATGCCTTATAGATTAATCTTAGTTACTACTTCTATAATTGTTGTCAATAACTATATTCATAGAATCAGAATCACAATACCACAATACATATTGCGCACTATGCATGCAATATCAATCTTCATTAATTGTAATATGCAAAAACAATTTGTTAAATCCGTGATTGACGTGTATAAATATATTTAAAGCATTAAACACATGATTCCTTAATTATAACTAACATGCAATCCAAAATCTACTGCATTGCTAGGGTTTGTTTAGATTGACAAATTACTCACTCATGCTGGAAATAAACAATGCAATAATATAATAGAAAAACATAATTAAATAAGGGAGCGGCTAAAAAGACCCAAATTTTTGCTAAATGTACTCCATTTTTGAATTTTTACTTCATCGTACCCACTTTTACTTAGCTTACCCTACTTTTTTTCAAAATTCCAAAAATACCCTTGTTGTACCTCATTACCATAACCCTTAGCCCAACACCCCTTTTGAAGATGTTTCGGACATAAAGAGCGACACATCTGAAGAGGTGTCGGACATACATGACCGATACCTTTAGACGTGTCGGACACACAGGTCCAACATCTCTAAAGAAGTCTCGGTTGGATTCCTCCGTCACCCATTGAAACTTAGTTATTTTTGCATTTTCGGTTGAAATCGAGTGATACCTCTTTAGAGGTGTCGGCCTTTTTGTGTCCGACACCTACAGGACATCAAGAACGAACAAAAAATTTTAAAACTCTCTAAAAACACATGAAAATGACCAAAAAACTGTGAGTTTTGTTTAGATTCGTTTAGTATCTTCGATTCTTCGAAACTTTGCACTTAAAATGCAAGATTAAACTTCCAAATCGAAGCTCTGAACCTAACAACAATCCTTCAAAATATTGACTCAAAAAGTAAAAAAAAACTCAGAAAAACTTCGAAATTGACAGTAAAATAGATGAGGAATGCACTCACGGTGTCGAATCGATGTGGTTTTGATCAGATTTCATAGGATTCGAGTTGGTGGTGAGATGCGATGGGTGAGTGGGGCGGGTGGGGTATGGGGTAAGTGGGGCGGGTGGGGTATGGTTAGTAAAAACCCTTTTATATAGATAGATAGTTGGGTCATTTCACTTAGGTGGGATACGTTTAACAAAAATCGGGTTCCTTTTAGCCGCTCCCTTAAATAAATAATTTTGATGAATTAAACAAAGCTCTAATGAAGCTTCAAATATAGACTAAATAAAACTAAACTCCATTAAAAACATAATAAAAGAAAAGAGAAAAAGATTGATCGAGAAAGGAGAGAATATAGAAAGAGGCTCTAATTAAAACCCTAAGTTCTATTTATATCAAACATTTTAATTTTGTTTATGGAAGAGGGAGAAAATGGAAATCATGGGTTATTTAGTGTCTCACCGTCTTGAGAGATCTGATGGTTATGGTTGATTTGTTCCTAGAGACTCAAACACGTGGCAGAAGCTTATTGGTTGTTTTTAATGTCTCGTTGACATGGCATGTTGTTATTGGTTGAAAGGGCGTAGAGGACGAATGAGGAGGTGACACATGGGGCGCAGGAGGTGGTCAAGAAACGCTGAAGAATTGAGCGAAGATGAATGAGTTGGTGCGAGTACGAATCTCGAGGTTAATCAACGTTTGCTGAAGTAAGGAGAGAACTCGTGGGAATCACCAAATTAGTAGGAGATGGAGATAGTGCTAACTTGAATCCCGATGAGGATCAGATGGCGGATGGAGTGAAGAGCAATCGATTGGGGGAGATGAAAAATTGGGAGTTAGTGTTGGCATGAATCTCGAGGCAAGGTCGAAACCTTCTTTCTCATATGTTCTGATTTTGTATGAATCTCGAGGCGTAATGAATGGCTCTGGTGGCGCTGTGTGATCAATTGTATCCCTATGATGCGTCACTTGCTGCTTCTTGTTCTCTCTTAATCATTTGTGGAATACGTGTCTTGAGGCAGATCACATAGTAGCTGTTCACACTGCAGGAATGACTTGTACTTAATCATTTTTAAGACTTTTCTCAGCAAATGAACCACTAAACATCTTTTAGATCACCATACCATCAACACGGACGAATGTGGGTCTCACCAAGCGGTCTTAAAGCGCGTGCAAACTAAATTATTCACTTTTAATCTCATTTTCTTCTATTTCTTCACTTTTCATATTTAAATCATGAAATCACAAAACAAGTGAATACGTAGTGTAATATCATAATTTATATATAAAATCAACCTAAATTACACTGTAAAATGTGTCTTACTATTAACTTGTTAAATATGGCTTGATATTAGTTATGTTAGGACATACTTTTTTAATTAGAGACTTGAGAAATGGGTTGCATTGCGTTATTGACTTAATTCTACTTATCTATGAGATGTATGTGTGTTGCACCAAACATGGGATTACCTACTCCTGGGTAAGGAGTTGGATTTCCGTCTCCTTGGTAAGGAGTTGAGATTACCCTCTCCTAGGTAAGGAGTTAGGACTACTATTTCATAAAAACCTTTGTGGTTGGTTAATAGGGACATGAGCCTTAATTGATTTTGGTGCTCATATCGGTGATGGTTTTAGATGAACCTACTATTGGTTTGATGGGACTAACGAGAGGGCACATAAGGCCTGTATGTTATCTAGTGGTTGCCATCACCTCGAGGGTAGGGGAATCGATCGCCATATTCTTGTCAATAACTAGTATGCTTTGAATGAGACCACAAATTTATATTATTACTATTTTCTATGGTATCTCTCTTTTATGAACCCTATGCATAATGATGAGTTTTGACTTGAATATGATTTATCAATCTTGTTGATGTGGTTTATTAATGTTTTATAAATCTAATCGATATCTTGTTTTAAATGTTTCTTTATTCAGTTTCAATTCATGCTAGCCTTGCATGCTTATTAAGTATTACTTACTTATTTGATGGTTGAGTGGGTTTTTCGCATTACCGAGCTAAGTTGTCTCTTTTAGCTCACACCACTTACATTTCAGGACCATACACTTCGATGTTAGATCGAGTGAGGGGAAGGCGATTGTTCGCAGTTTTCTCTTATTATGAGCCTTGCATTGCTATATTCTATTTACTTGTTTTTGAAATTATTAAACTTGAGTTGTATTTAAATAGGTCTTCTGGGTAGAATGAACCTTACTCACATTTAGTCTAAACTACTTGGTAGTATTTGAATAACTTAAGTTATTTTAAGAATTCGATACTCAACTATAATTTCATAGACGAAATATGGATTCCCTTTTATTTAATCCCACAATTATATATTCATATACACAGTTGTCATGGCCCAAATTTCCAATCTTAGTTTAATTTCTTAATGGATCATTGACCCATGACGTAGGACCCGAATCGAGATACGTACACTGACCGATGCATGTGGCCGAGGTATATGTTAGATTTGTTGTGATGTATGCCTTGTGTATTGTATATTTATAGACTACTAAGTCACTCATACTTGTGTATAGATATCAAGACGTGAGTGGACACACCTTCAGATGCGTGTCGGCGTGGGATCGGGATAGAGAGTGATGTGGTAAGTTAAGATAAAATTATTATAGCTTAAATAGATAATTAGATGTGGCTATAATTTGATGTACACTTAATGTAACCCTAGTTCGATAAATAAAACTTTAGTCATTGATATTCTTCGAGATACGTGTGGACACATCCTAAGACCAATTGAGTTGCAATTAGTGTTATCAAGAGTGAGTTAGTGGAGAATTAGTAGATTTGAAATCAAGATGTGAGCCATTAGATTAGCCTTGAGATGCATGTATACATTAAGATCAACGGTTATGTTTTAACCTTATCGACATATATATAAGATTGAGTAAGATCAACATGCAAAACCCATTTCATTTGATAAAAATAAGAGAGAAGAAGATCTGGAGAAGGAGACCAAAGAGTTATGAGGAGATTTGATGAAATTGAGAGGGATTGATAAAGTTGGTGACATCCTACTACTAGGTAAGCTATTGTACATTATCAATTTGTAAAAGTTTGTTAAAAAACTTAGATTTTAACTTTAGTTTTGGTTTTTGCTTAATTTCAGAAGGTAAAACTAATCATTTTCAAAATTGGTTTATAGATTTGGATTCATCGCGAAAAATCAATAAATTTTCTATCAAGAAAATCTGGATTTTGATTTGAATTGCCAAAGTTATGGGGTTTTTTGAAGTTGTAGGTCTTCTTGAAGGATTTTTTAGTAAAAGCTTTGAGTTTAGGGTTTTCTAATTAATTTAATCCAACTTTGATAGTTTGTATGAGTCCTAAAACACCCTAATTAACCTCAGGTAACTAGGGAGGAGTCTTGAGAGGTTATTGGTGAGATACGGGGTTTCGAGAGGCCGAATTAGCCTATGAACTTTGCATGGATCGTAAGTAAACTGATTGAGATATTTATTTCCATTTCTTTCCTATTACGCTTTTCAATTACAGTCATTTGGAATGATTTCTCTATTATACTCTAGGTGTCATGACTTGGTTGTTCTATCTCATTATATGAGTTTGTTATCATGATATTGTTTGATGTTTAAATAGTTTCATTGACTCTTAATCTTGTGCTATGTCATTTTTAGTTGTTAAGGAAAATTGGCAAAGGAAATAGCATGCTATTAGATAGGTGATGTATGGTATTGAAAATCTAATTCTCTTGTGCATTAGATATGCAATCATATTGTTGGATTCCTAAATTGTGTCATTCGTTGAATTTTAAAAGTAGTTCTTGTATCTTAGACCATGATATGATAAAGATATGTGCGGCACACGGGGTCACTAGATTTTTGGGTTTGTCGAGATATCACCTCTAGTTTGTGCATCACACAAGGTATGGGACCTGGGGTTTTGATAAGTATATATCACATGTAAGGGATATTTGTGAGCATTTATTTATGTCATTGGCATTTTGAGGATGTGAAGGCATTCATAAGATTGTTTATGTCCAAAATAGTGGAATAAGGCTGACATGATGTAACTCAGGGCCAACCGGCCTTAGTGTTAGTTACATATGGTTTAGCTAAAGTATCTTATAGCATGATTCTTTTTCAGCATAGTTTCTATAGTTATGCTTTTATATACTTGTTGTATATTTAGAAATGTGAATTAATGTCTCTCAATGTTACTTTCTACTTTCCTGTAATCACCGTCCTTTTTATGACGGTTGGTGCACATCCATCGGGTAGCAGACCAGACAATGAGAAGATCGACGATTACCTCTGAGCCACTGGAGTGGAGCTACGTCTAACATTGTAGGTTGAGATTTTCTTGTACGACTTATATATGTCTTTTATATATTTTTGGAGTTGTATACATATATATGGGTTGAGAGATAGTATCCTGACCAGACATATGATAATATAATAGTATCATTGTTTTATTATATATATATGCATGTGATCTTTGGTTCTTAGTTTTTCACATACTTATGATTTAAATTAATGGCTTTCACGGAGAAATCTTTGAATTGTATAAATTTTAATTAACCCTGAATTATTAGTTTATAAGAGGAAAATATAATGTTTGTTTGAAAAGTTAACTAGTGAGGAGACAGGTTTTGGAAATGTTGACTAATACGTTGTTAAGTCCTACATGACAAAATTAGTGCTTAATGACGTGATTAAGGTGGGTAGTACCCTAGTTTAAGGAAGTGGTCGTCACAGTTGGTATCGGAGAGAACAATTCTAATAAGTAACAAATAACCTTGAATAAAACATAAATCTTAGTTATGGAAACTAGATGATGTTTGCCTAAAAACATGTTAGTTTTTATATTAGTTGGGAAGCGAGTAAAAGAAAGATGAGGATTTCTTATATGTACATGTTAGTTTTTATATGTATATATAAGCATTATCTACGTAGCTGTTGGTGACGTGAACGTTGTCAACTTGTAGAGCACGATGACAGATCGACGCAAGATCAAAGATTGCAGCAGTTTTTGTGTTACATACTATACCGGAAGTGACAATACCAACCATAGAGACGGTAGATACACCATCTCCTAGTCCTACATCTTCTAGCTCGTTAGTAGAGGTTGAGTTGGTGAAGGATTTCATTAGACCGAAACAAGTTCACTTTAATAGACAGCGAGACTTTGAGAAGATTAAGAAATGGGTATTATTTCAGGAGAAGCTTCATAGAGTTTTGAGGGTTGAGGATAGACTTCGGGTTAAGATTTTGTCGTATACATTATAGAGGGACGCAGATGTTTGGTAGCATGCGGCGATAGCTTTTGATGGTAATTTTGAGTCTCGGAGTAACAACATGAATTATCTAACTCGTGTCATTTTTCGCCGTAGGACTTTGACGGAGAATTTATCTGACGTGGCATAATTGGTCAACCCTAAGGAGCCAACAATGAGGTATATTATTTGTGTATGATGTGTGTTGTATTTACTTTATACTCAAAAATATCAAATTTCAGTTAATTATCAGTCCAATTGCATTGAAATACGAGTAAGGTTCGTTAGTTGTTATGTGTGTATATTATGGGTACCCAGGTACGAGTAGGCGATAAGATAGGACAAAAATAGTTGTGAGACTAAAATGCTATTTGATTAAGAGATTAACTTAAGTTGGAATTTTTATTTAGATTACCACATTACTATATCATTACAGTGTACATCTAAGTAACTTATGATTATAGCATAGAAATGAAATAAGGCATATGATGTACCTCGAGAGGCGTAATATGGAAGATTGAGATTAATATGAAATTCTCATTCATTCATATTAAGGAACCAATTTAAATTCAAAGGACTATGGTATGCTTGGTAAATATGTTGAAAAATAAGGTCACTTAATCTATGTAAATGTCTTGGTTGCATGGAAAATACATGGATGAACTAAGGGCAAAATTTTCATTCTACTCTTTGTAGGACATTTGGAATATGTAGAAATGAGATAGAGAGGTTTAATTTAGACTTAATTAAGCTAGGTTAGCTTAATTAATCCATCACTAATGAATTTTGAATAAATGTATAAAGTAGTAGAAGTCATTAGGGACTTAACTGAAACTCATTTCTAAGAGCTCTAGAGAAGAAATTGGTAGGAATCTCACCATTAATGGAGTTGGAGAAAGCTTGAAGACAACAAGGAGTTAAAAATTCATATGGTCTCAAGGCATGTTCTGCACTTTCTCCTTAATACTTTCTCCTATTTGAATTTTTATCCATGCTTTTGATTCCTATTGATTTGTTTCTTTTTTTATGATGATCTTATTCATGCAAGCTACTTCTTCTTCATACTCTAATTTCCCTAATCTTGCTTGCATCCGATTTGATTAATCAACAACACACATATATGTATATTGATCAACTAAATTCATGCATGTCTTCCTTGAGTGTTTAAGGTTGATCCAAATTAATGGCTACAACTCATTGTTGGGTTGGCCTAAATGTATTGGAACCTTGATATGAATATGGCCGAGAAGAATGAAAATAATAATGTGCATTAATAAATTAAAGAAATAGTGCATAAATGGAGGGCATATTCATTAGCTAAGACCAAATTATTTGAGAACTGGAAATTTGAGTAAAGCATTGAGTTAGCTAATAACTTAAGTATTAATTAGAAATACCTAAGTACCTAAGTCAAATAAAGAAAGTAAGCTAATTCTATTTGTCTAATATGCCTAAGTTGTGCAATAAAGACAATTAGGCCTAAAGATAAATGAATTAATTTACTCGTATAAATTAATAACTTTTAATAAGTTAATGGAATAGTTACAATTGAATCATTTAAATAAATTAGAGGGCTTGAATTTAATTGAAATAAAAAGACTAAGTTGATTTTAAGACAAAAATGAGTATATAAGCTAGTTTGATGTTAATAAGTAAGCTAATCAAAGAATTTACTATTGTACCTAAGTAAAAGTGATTTTGTATGTGACTAAAGATTAATCTAGTGTTAAAATAATAATAATAATAATAACAAATGATACAATTCCTAAAATAAGCTTGTAGAGATCTATTGATACATTAAGTGGTTATATATATTTTATATATATCATACACACACACATATATGTATATATATATATATATATATATATATATATCAATTACCCCTATAAAAGAGCCTTAAGATGTTGATTTCAATGTTCTAAATTAAGATTTTTTCGAGCAAAAAATTAAAGAAGCAAAAACAAAAATCGTTAAGTTCCTTTCATATCTCTCTATTTTTTCCCTTTCATGTTCAAAATAAGTTTCATTATTTATAGTTATTTAGTATATTTACTCCTCACCGAATTAAGTAGAGAAACTAAATATTCATTAAGGTGCTTAAGATATTATGAAAAGTTCATTTTTTCCACCTTTCTTCTTACTTTGGTTTCCCTTTCATGATCCCCTTCCCCTATTTGTAAAGAATAAGCTACAATATATTACTACAAAATAAAAGTGCATAGAATAGTACTATACTTTTCGAATACTAAAAATAAATTATATCTATTTATGATGTCCAGCGAGCGTAGCGAGTGGGTTTAATCGTGCGGAGCACGATAATGTAACTAGTATATATATGTATGTATGTATAAGACATAAGGTGTATTTGTATAACCTTTGCTACATCTATATATATAATATAAGAATAATAATGTAAAGAAAATCATACTATGGAATGAATTATACATAATAGAGGATTAGTAAGACAAACATACTCTAACATGATATAAACTCATCAAAATGATTACATGGGACTTAGCATACTAGCTAGAGTGTCGCGATTAGTTTAGGGAGCGTGTTGGAGCCGCAAGAGTGCGTGTATTAGCGTGATCTGAGGTAAGTAAATCCAGCTAGGAAACGTACATTAAATTATTGAGCTTTACATGTTATTGTTATTGCACTATTATCCTTCCTTGACATTCCTACTCCGATATGAGTATCTAAGGGCTAAGTGAGTCAGGAAGGTGTTTCTGTTGGAGAGGTTGTCGGCTAGCTACTGGAGTTATGACCTTGATTCACTGGATTGTTTGGTCGGGATGCGATATGTTTTATTTAGGGCACTATTGATATCCTTCATTCGTGATGGTCTAGGTACAGCAGACGCTACCACATCCTAAGACCCGAGTCTGCTTGGCGTTGGTGCGACACTATGACCCCGACCCCGTGGCACCCGCACTCGGTGGTCTTGGACCACTTGGACATTTATCTATTGCTTTTTTGACACTCATTTTTCATTATGCTTTCATTATTTAGTCTTATTATCATGCATTCCTTATAGCTTTCTTTCTATCCGCATGAATTTTAGACTGCTTTTATTTATTTTGAAGTACCATTTAAATCCTACTACTTTTCCTTATTGGAATTGTCATTCTTGTATTTGATTGAGTGCGGATTTGCAGTCAAGCAAGGGCAAGATGTCAGTACTAGGCGATCTACTTTGAAGATATCGGAACGACCCTCCCTTACTCACTTTTGTAGGTTTTTTACTATTTATATTACATATATGTGTTGTGTTATCACACTTGGGATAGTTTTTGGGGTTTAAGAGACATATATGACTTGTATATCACTTTTGCATCCACTTTACACTTATCACTTGATATACAGGATTGATATATATATATATATATATATATATATATATATATATATATATACAGGGTTCCACATATAAGTTGTCCAACTTCTTTACTTTATTATTAAGTTATTTTAATTATTAATTGCTTATGCTAACTTGTAAAACTTGTAAAATATTATTAACTCAACTTAAAATTTCAAATTAACTAATAATGATAGATTAGAAGGCTGACTAAGCTTGTGTTGACCTCGCGAAGACTGACACGGGGCTCCACGTAGGCTTAGGCAGGGTGGGGCCCAGTTTGTGGGGAAATGAGGCCGCCACACTTATGATGCATTTAAAAAAATTTCTATCAGCAGTATTTCCCACCTATAGTGATGAAGAGGTTAAGGAAGGAATTCATGAACCTGAGACAGTGAGCTGATGAACCTATGATGAGCTACAAAGATATATACGGTTATATGAGGCAGTCTACTGGAGATCTAGTGAGAGCTGACTCTGAGGATGTGTATCATTTTGGAGATTGGCTGAAGCCAGATATATGGTTTTATGTGATCATTTTAGGTGTCAGGACTTTAGGAGAGATATATGAGCGTGCACTTTCTCACGAGACATATTATTTGAGTAGAGTTATCGATGGGACACTGTTGGGACCAGCATTCTCATCCGATCAGGCCGTAGAGTTTGGGAATAGAAGATAGAGGGGCAAAAGACAGAGGAGATAGGAGAGAGGTTCTCAGGGATCAAGGGCCGCCACGTCAGCTTTGCCTTACACATCATACCTTACTCTACTACAAATTATAGTTGGTAGACCACTTGCCACCACTAGTCAGACCAGCTTTGCCAGCTCCTACTTTACCAGCTCTTCCAGCACCACCAGTGCCACATCAGAAGTAGGGTGGTCAAGGCCAAGATAGGGGTAGAGTTAGAGGTCAAGATGATTCCCGATAGGGCATACACATACGCATGCCAAGGATCAGGAACATGGTTAATGCAAGCCAATTACTTGTTTTAGATGAGGCCAAGATGGTTCCCGACAGGGGCATATGTTGATAGATTGTCCACTGTCGGCATCAATATATCCACTACAGAGCCGTGAAAGGGTATAAATAGTAGCACAGTCAGATGTCGATGCCACACATGGTCTTATTGAGGGTACAATTTCTATTTGTAGTAGAGATTTATATGTTTTGTTTGATTTGGGTTCTATAATATCTTTCATTTCTAGTCGCATGATAGACATCTTAGGGTTGAGACCTGTGATGGCCCTAGTCGCCACAAATTGGGCCCCGCCTGAGACTAGACCTATGTGGACCCCTAGTCAACTCCCGTCAGGTTAACAGATGCCTAGTCTGCCTCTATTTCAAATTATCCATCTATTGGTTACTTATTTAGTTTGTTAATTAGTTTAACACGTCTTAATATTCATTACGGTAAAGTAGAAAGTAATTTAAAGCAACAAATAAAAGTTAACTAAATTCAGGACAAGTCCTAGGCTTGGAAATCCTGCAAATAGTGTGATATCATGCATATAACTAGTGATAAATATTACAATACGCATATACATGTATCCTTAAGTGTATCTCACATCCCCAAATACCCAAAAGCATCAAACATCATTAATAAATAGTCATATATATAACAAAATGACAAAAGAACCTATGAAGTAAGAGCAATAGAGCTCACTCTGAGGATAGCTCAGAGGAAATCACCAAGTACAGGCTCTTTAGGGACCTGCAATTGTCACGAACAAGAAAGACAATTTCAATGAGTAAAGCCTAAAGAGATTCAACAGTATTTATGAGTAATAAATTACAATAATTTCTAAATTACGCAGGTATTTAAAGAAAGCTGTATATAAATGACAAAGTGCATTTTTAATAGACTAATCAAGTAAGTAGTGAAAATCAAATGGCAAGGAAGCAAAAGATAGGCAAGTAGGTAATCGAGTCTAAACTGTAGGTCTTTAGACAATAACACAGCTTGAAGTCGACATAACGGGCCCAAGGCCACTTCCAACTGCATCGACATAATTTTCTTGGCCTTGTGAACTCATCGAGTCACTTCAAACAGCCCCTTAGCTATCAAAGTAAGCCATGGTGGTGATCACGGATGCTTTATCCCATCGATAGTCCTCAACGAGAAGCCACAGTGACTCCAGATGCTTAACTTGCGAGATGACACAACTGGTGGACTACCTAGAACCTATGCCACTTGAAACAAGAATGGAATACAAGTATGACATGCTTTTCAAGAGATTATCAGTAAGAAGTTGAAAAGAAATCATGTTGACACTCGTACTGATTTACTTACCTCAAAATGCAATAATATCCGAAATAAACACGACTCCCACACATTCGTACTACAGTCGCGATACCCGACATTGATGCTCTATGTCCCTAGTACCTACTAGAGTTCATTTTATGTGATAGAGCCATTTGTTTTGAATTATTTCATTTCATTTGAAAAATAACTCATTTTGGCATTTTATCATGTTTCCAATGTTCACTTAGACTTAACTTTGTAGTTTTAAACATTTTTAAGGGTCCAACATTCTACCCCTAGGCTCTTAGACTCTAACACATCATATCACCATAGGTTCAAGTCGAGAAGACCCGGAGAGAACCTTTTTTCACTTGCTTTTAATTTCTAAGTTCTTGTTTTTATCATTCATGAGGTTTTTCAAGTAGACTTAGTAATAATTCTCCACCAAAATTTCTTGATAAATGACTACTATAGTCTCAATAATCTCGACCATTACTTGATCAAACCAAGTCTCTAAATTATTAAGGAACCTTCAATAGATACTTTCTATCTATTTATTATATTCCTAAGTCATTCAACAAAAAAAACCACGAAGATACATTCAAACATCTATTTTGTGAAATTTGAAGGAAAAGTAGTGTAGTCTTAATTTTGGGCCTCCTTCCCGACCTCAAAAGTACAATCAAAACACTTCCAAATCAAAATCTGATTTTAAGAGTCAAGTTTTTTATATAAACACCAAAACCCATTAAAACGTTTTCTTAATAATATTCGTTTGATTGCCTAAAATTGATACTCAAGTTGGTTAATAAACTGGACTGCACGTTTTTTCTACAAGACTAGATTGTTTACAGTGCAATCAACTTGACCTCGATTGGCCAACGAACTTGCATTAAACTTCAAGCTGATTTTCATGGAGTAAATTTGACAATATAACTATTAAAATACATCAAGAATTTGTCCCTAAAATCTTCGTTTGATCGCCAAAAATCATACTCCAATACGACTCAAAAACAAAATTGCACTATATGAATATTACGAATTGATCTTCAAAACTCCTTCTAAACCATTAAAGCAATTCTAAATTGAAATATGAAATATTAAGATCAAAATAGGATATATAGATTACAATTTTCCCGATTTTCGTAGTAAAATATCAAGTTATTTTTGTTGCGGCATTTCATCAAACACTTTAGACGCAACTTCTCGAATAATCTCCTAGCATAAAGATCAAATCCTCAAAACCCAAAATTGGCCAACTCCATATGCCCAAACCTCTATAGCCTCTACTTATAGGGGTACAACCACCAAAACCCAACAACAAGTGACAACAACCATCATAATCATCTTCATCATCATTATACAACCATGCATTCAATCATCAAGAACATGAAACATGAAGTCTATTTCAATTATTTCCAACACTACAAACCAACTTGAGATACTCATACGAAAGTAAAAAACCTAAGCATAATATTTTCATTTACTAAGAATCTCAGTCGATGCATGATTTAATACTAAAAACCCTAAATTGAGACATAAAAGTATTAAGTTTCTTGATAATTTCTAGACACCATTACTTAGGCCTTTCAAGAGCTTGAAAGCACTATATTCTGCATTAATATCTCACTAAGAAATAGGAGTAAAATATCTAAAAATTTAACTCACTATGAATCAAAGGAAACACTCAATCTTAGCATGAAAAATGAGGAATAAGGGTTACCTAGGTTTGATTTCTACTCCTCCTAGCTTCTGACTCTTGATTAGCTAGTTCTTTTAGATCCAAATCACCAAATCTCATAACAAGACTTGCTAGAACTTTTTTCTTCTCTTAATGCATTTAGAGGAGAAAAACCCTTTTATAGTCCTAGTCATTAAAATCTAGCCACTAGATGAACTTTATATCTCTCAATCTCATAGATCTTTATGAAGATCTATGACTCCATATTTAATGGGACATGTACTCCATAGATGCACACTAATCTCCTAAAGTTTGTCAACAAAGAGATCCTTAGGTTCATCTAATACACTTAAAGAATGGTATCCATTTAAATTCCCATAATGTTTCATGGCATTTAGTTAGTATTTAGGCTAATAAATAATCATATGAGTATTTTTCTCAACCATAGGCTAAATTTAGCATTTTCTCTTACTTAAGTTAATTTGTTCATAACCAAACTTTGGTTAATAAGCCTTTCTATCTTGGTCTCATTAAACCTATTAGTTTAGATCCGTAATAAAACTTAAGTATTTCTTTTTCTTCAAACTTAGAGATTTTTGATAGGTTTTATTAGAATAGCTTAAGTACTTATTTGATTTCATTTAGGTCCCGAGTAACAACTAGCCATATATTGGAATTTGCAATGATCCTACCTAATGCCCTCGCGTGTACACTACTCAAAGTAAACTCCCGTCCATTAACGTCGAAGGTCAAAATCATAAAAATTGTGTACCCTATAAATAGATAGCCATAATGTAATACATAGGATCAAACACAAAGAATATAATTTTAATTATTACCTCGGTGTCGATGCGCAAGTGTTAACCAAGATCGTCATGTAGGATTGGCCGACAGATCACGATCCTACACAGCATACAATTAGGATTAGATTATTCAGGCGTTATAGCCTTCTCAACTTATAAGAATTTCGTCCTCGAAATTTAAAATAGCTAAAAAAAACCCTTACCAGAATCAAAAGATACGGGCAACTCTCGCACATCTAGGACTTTGGTTTCCACTTCAACTCCTCGTCGCCATGATGTTGCCACTTGACAATGACCAATGCGATGTCCTTGTTGCTTCTTATAAGTGATATCCTCTGCCAAATCCATTTAACTTAAGTCAACCATCAGCCTATTATCCAACCTCGATCTATCTAATCAAAGCATCGATATATGGAACATTGTGTGGACTCTTGCCATTTGTGGTGGTAACTCAAGCTTATAAGTAACCTTGCTGAATCTCTCTGTAACCCTTGATGGACTTATGAATCTCGACACGAGTTTTCCTTTGATTCGAACCGTTTATGACCCTGCATAGTCGAGACCTTCAGAAAAACATATTCTCCCTCCTTATATTCCAATCTATCTCGGTAGTAGTTAGCATACTTCTTTTGTCTCTACTGAGTGCCTCAAAGTGGTGACTTATAGGGTAAATGAAGACATATCTGCATTTAATCTTAATAAGTCCATTTTCCATGAGGCTAAACAAATTGTGCCTGAGGACTAAATAAATGACATTCTAAAATGATCAATTCATCATAAATCACTATGGGTTTGTTTACTCCCTTAATTTTTCAGGTTCTTATGGATTTTCCTCAATTGACAAGGACATTGCCTGATGGTCGTGAGGAATCTGTTATGAAGCGAACTACACTTGTAGCTAATACTTCTAACATGCCTGTGGCTGCTAGGGAGGCGTCCATATACGCTGGTACCGAAAGTTCTAGTATATCATATGAGAAGCAGTTGTTAAGCTCCACTGAAACCCCAAAGTTCTAGTATATGCTTACTTTGTTGGTTCATTTCCATTGCCTTATTTTTGATACTTGAATACTCTTCTTAGTATCGAAACGTTTTCTTTTACTCCATCTGTTTGTAAGTGCCATATTTTTCACATTATATACTATAATATAATGCTTCGTGTTGCTCCTATCGAAACTAATGAGTGTGTGATTGTTGTAGGCATTACAATTGCGGAATACTTCGAGAGATATGGGTTACAATGTCAAGTATGATGGGTGATTCTACTTCTCGTTGGGTGAAGCATTGCGTGAAATCTCAGGACGTCTGTAAGTTTCTCTTTGAATTTTGTGTACTTCAAATCTTTCACTAGCCTCCTTCCCGATTATGAGAAAATGGTGTGGGATCTTCAAACATTTTTTTTTTTTTTATAAAGATGGATGCGATCTGTTTTTCTCATGTCATTTTTAAGTATGTTTGTGTTCCTTTGCTAATTTTCTTGATAATATAATGTTTCGCTTTGCTACACGTTTTGTTAGGGCAAAAAATGACTATGTTTAGAATTTCGTATTGCAATCTTGATACGTTAATTGTAATTTGTTATGAACATGCGATGAGTTGTTAATATTTCTTGGTTTTACCTAATCTTGGTTCTCTTTGTTGCCTAAAATGAGTTGTCACCGTGGAATCAAAACTCATTTTTATTTTTAAAATAAAATGTGGATGCTTTAGCTTGAAATGAAGTTGCGCTTTCCTATTTCTCGTTATGCTCTTAAATATTGATTTCACTTGGGATTAGACTCATTCTCCATGTTAAAGTTTATCTAGGTTGATTATTCGACTACTTAGCATCTTTTTTGGAATGAATGGTGTCGTGTTTATATGTGCACCCATTCTTTTGTATGCTATGTATAAATAATTTGTAGATGACAAATTCGATAGCCTCGTTTTCTACATCATAATTTTGAATTTTTCCTCAACCTCGATTTGTCTAATTTTACTTTTCTTGATCCGTATCTTGATTCGATTCCCCTCCCATAAAATTTTATTAATTGATTCGATGTAATGTAACATGTGAAGAACATACGTGTATTTTTCGATTGATAATTCTTTTCCCTTGGCTGTGCAGGTGGTGTTGAAGAACATCTCAAGACTTTTCGATTGATAATTCTTTTTGTGCATATTTATAGGATTGTAAGTTTTTTTTTTTGTGGTTGTTGAACAATAGGATTGGTGGTTTTGTGAATACTTAGAAATTTGGAGCATTTGTAATACTATACAATTTTTTTGGATATATAAATCTTTTTCAATTTTTAATTTTTACACTATCATTTTATTGTTTCGTCTCTATTCTTTTGTCTCTCGTCTCTAATCCGTTTCGATTAGAGTGCCTCGATTTTAGAGACGAAATTTAAGTGGTGACATATCGTTTCGTTTTTTTTAATCTTGTGGTGGTAACTCAAGCTTATAAGTGTAACCCTTGAATCTCTCGACACGAGTTTTCTTTGATTACTATCTGCGGCCCAATTTCCCCAATATCCTCAAGCTCAAACGATGCCACTCCAATGCTAGCGTGGTAACTATTATTGTAAGAAAACTCACGCAGAGGTAGACACTCTTCCCACGACCCACCATACTCCAAAATGCAAGCCGTGAGCATGTCTTCCAACACTTGAATAAATCGTTCTGACTGCCATCTGTCTACGAGTGATGCGTCATACTAAACTGAAGTTGCATGCCAAACTGTTCCTGCATACTTTCCTACAACTTTGATGTAAAAAGAGACTCTCTATCTGACACAATGGAGATCGAAACTCCATGTAATCTGATTATCTCTATGTCATAAAGACGACTTAGCTACTCAAATTTATACTTGGTGGAGACTGGAAAGAAATGTGTTGAATTGGTCAGTTTATCCACGATCGCCCAAATATTATCATGTTTGCGCTGAGATTTAGGCAGACCATTGAAAAATCTATAGCTATGTGCCCTCACTTCCAATGGGGAATGGGAAGTGGCTGTAGCAACCCTTTAAGCCTTTTATTCTCAGCTTTAACATGCTATTATATCCCATAACTCCTAATGTACTCTCCTACGTCAGCCTACATTGAACACTAAAAGAGATGTTTCATATCTTAATATATCTTGGTCCTGCCCAGATGAACGACATTCACTAGTGATGTGCCTCTTGGAGTATCTCGTACGTAACTCAGCAGCTGATGAAATCCATAGTCGTCCCCTATACCTCAAACATGAGTCTGTCGACTGACTCTACTCCAGGTGATATGAACTTTGAGCTAACTCTCTGAACTTCTCAAATTGTTGATCTGGCTGTTGACCCTCCAAAACCATCTGAATAGAGACTAGCCGAGTCCTCAACTATCTACAAATCTGAGCCTCGGTATTAGATGGAACATCTATTGAACTAATCATGTATACCGCCTCAAGGAGTGTATACTCATATGTCATCTAACAAACTACCACCTCGTGTCTGACCTCTTCCTGCTTAGTGCATCCGCCACTACATTGGTCTTCCCTAGGTGGTATTCCAATGTGAAGTCATAGTCCTTGAGGAACTCCAACAATCTCCTCTAACTCATATTTCAGTCTTTCTGAGTGAACAAGTATTTCAAACATTTATGGTCAGTGACTAGGGTGAGACTCCCTAGAGATAGTGTCGCTAAATTTTGAAAGCAAAAACTATTGCTGCCAACTTTAAGTCGTATACCGGGTAGTTATTCTCATGAATATTGAGCTGTCGGGAAACATAGGATATAACATCATCTCCCTACATTAGAACATATCCCAAACCAACCTGTGATGCATCAGTGTTCACCATCATGTCTTTCCCGCCTCTAGTAACACCAAGACTGGAGCTGAGGTATGTTTCTCCTTTAAAGTCTGAAAGGCCTGCTCACACTTGTCATCCCAGCCAAAGTTAACATTCTTTTGGATCAATTTTGTCATTGGTATCATGATTTTGGAGAAATCTTGCACGAATCCCGGTAATAACTTGTTAAGCCCAAAAAGCTACGAATGCCAGTCACTGTCTCTGATGTGGGCCAACCTATCATTGCCTTAGTTTTTGTAGGGTGTACTCTAACTCCACTAGCTCCGACCATGTGTCCTAGAGATCTTTCCTCCGATAATCAAAACTCACATTTGCTAAACTTAGCATATATTTGGTGCTCTCTCAGTGTCTGCAGAATCATTCTGAGATGTCCCTCGTGAGTCTTAGATTAGATGAAAATGTCATCTATAATTACTGTCATAAACTAATTCAGTTATTGTCTCAATACTCGGTGCATTAGGTCCATGAACATCGCTGGTTTAGTGGTTAAATCAAATGGTATGACGATGTACTCAAAGTGACCATATTGTGTACCGAATGTGACGGCCCGAATTAATTAAATTGAGATTATACTCCAATAAGGGATTAACGACCTGTAATTCTAGTTGACGTGTTAAACTTGATTGACGCCTCGTGCTTAAAGTTGACGTAAAGTTGTTATTTTTGTGTGATGCGTGCTATTTTAATCTACTATTTATTTATAAATCGTGTCACACTAGTTAGTTTCCATTATTGAGTTGTGTGCGTGTGTGTAGAGAGTGTGAGATAATTTGGTTTGCGCGTAGCGCGGGTATGGATGGTTATGACTTAGGCAAATAAAAGCTATGTTGAACTAGTAAAGCTACTACTAATTTTTCCTAAGCTAAAGTTTATATAATTTGTCAAAATAAGGCCTAAGTAAGTAAATAAAATAAAATAAAATTTAAATAAAGATTTGAAGTGTGCCTCGAGATGCGCATTGGCGCGAGCCGCTAGGAAGCCGAGTAATCGTTAGCCGGCAATGTGCTAAATAAATATGATGTCTACAAACTAATCTATTTATTTTGATATGCCTAAGTTATAAAAATTAAGGCTAAGTGAAGTTAAAATAATGACAAAGCCTAAATTGAGATATTTAATTGGGACCTTTAGATCATCCTTGTGATAACTCCATCAAGAGTGTCCTAAGAAATTTAGTGGACATTAAAGGTGCATGGATTCTTTAAATCCAAACCCTTGATGTGCATCTAGATGAGTAAGTGAAAGGAGATGTAGGGCTAGATGTGAACTAAAAATCAACTATATAAACAAGAGCGTTCTCGAACATATGCAAAATAAAGCCCTGGATTTATTTCAAGAGAAGAATTAAAAGCTGGAATCTTGGTGGAATTGGTGAGATTAAAAACTCAAAATGGAGGTAATCCAACCTAGAAAAACGAGAATCAAGGAAGCTGCACCCTAGGTAACAAATTTTTAACCCTTTCTACTTGGTTTTCCTTGCTTTCAATGCATTAAAATTGGGGTTTTTTGTTAAAAAACAGGATTTTCTATGAATTTAATTGGACTCAAATTGTGTAAGGACACTATCGATTTAATCAACAAGCTAATTTTTGAGTTTTTGTTGGTGTTCTTGAATTTTTACTAAAAATGCAGCCAATTTGTAAATTTAGTTAATAAATTGTTATTGTTGATGAATAGTAGTTGTTGTTTAGCTAATTAGTTTTTTTTTTTTTTTTTTGATGAAAATTGTTTAGCTAATTAGTTGTTTAGTTGGTTAGTTGTTAAATTGTTGTTGTTTATTTGGTAAGAAAAATAAATCAAATCTTAAAATAGCGGAGATGAATAGCACTTGCGTGAGAGCCCTGGGCCGGGCCTAGCAAATCGGGCCTGGTTCAAATGGGCGTAACCCCATATTTTAATATTTATTTATTTTAAAATAAATAAAATATAATTTAAAATACAATAAATTACATAAAAAATAAGGAAAATAGATAAATAATTTTAGAGAAATCCAAAAAAATTGGAAAAGAGTAGGAAATCAAATTATAGAGAGAATTTTGGAGCTTTGGCACCGAGTGTGTAACTCGTAAAGTGTGCTGCCATTAAATATTTAGACTAAAAATATTTATTTTTTGGTCGGACACTATAAACTAAATTAATTTGACCCAAAGATATTTAAAATGGTATATTTGGACATCGGGGACTTAGGAGACTATGATTGGGTCTTGGGCGTGCATTTTGAGGCATGATAGGGATGTTTTAGAGGGTTATTACAATCGCTTGAGGTTTGTAAAACCATTAAAATTTCGGCATGCATTCAGTTATTGCACTATTTATTTCCACGTCTTATTTGTGCTATTATTTTGATACATGTTGTACTCTATTCCCGTGAGTGTTGTGTTGCTCGTCGATGAGGTCGAGCATGGCATATCCTCGCACTCGGGGCTCGCTACCCCGGGGTTTGCTTAAGTACTGTGCATATGTTGGGAACCGTAGTCAAGGTAACTCCCGCAAATGTCGTGTACGGTTGAGAAGGATTGGTGGTGAGTTTACTCCCGTCATCAACCCCTTCCCGAGAGGGATTGGATGGTAGTTTGACTACCAACCGCTGGATAACTCTCATTCGACTGCATGGAGGTGGTGTAAGTCACTCACCAGTAGGGCCCACTCGGTTTAGCGAGTTCGACCCCCGATTCGGCGGAATGTGACCCCACACTCTTGTTCCTTTATTTCAGTCACGACTTATCTTCATGTGATCTACTTATTTTCCTATACTTTAAATTAGTAGCATGAATTATAGCTGCTTTATTGAATCTCTTGAATATTGGTCGAAATTCTCTGGATTTTACTTACTGGAATTTCCCTCATATTTTTGCTATATGGAAACAACAATGGTTGCAAATCCCAGATCCGTAGTCGAGTTGGGGAAAATAGGTACTAGGTGACTTTCTCTGAGGTAGTCGTACCCCGCCAGATTTTGTTTAGGTGGTTGTATATATTTTTTATTGTTATATGGGTTTTGGGGAGGACTTATGTACTTGATACATGCATATTAACTTCTTTTGTATATTTTGTCGCCACTTAATGATATTCATGGTATTTTTATTGGGTTTCCACATTATAGGTTGTTTGTTGATGCATAATCTTCAAATTTTATCATATGCATATTTTAAGACTTTCGTTTAAATTAATCAACTGATATTAAGTTATCAAGTCCTAGTAAACATCTAACTAATAAAATTTTGAACTAAATGACTTAATAACTCGAAAATCACTAAGCTAAGCTAATTAAAGTTTTAGATAAATGATAAGCTCGCGGATAGTCATCGATAAGCGCGCAGTGACGTGACGTCTTAATGACGTGTTTGGCGAAGTGGCGGTGCCAAGTTTGCATTAGAATTTGGGGTCATCACACTAAAGGAAGTCTTCACCCTTACCTGATCCCTGATCCTAAGCTTGTGGTATTCTGATCTCAAATCAATCTTGGAAAACCACATTGTGCCTCTCAGCTAATCAAATAAATCATCTATACGGGGAAACGGATACTTGTTCTTAACTGTAACATAGTTCAACGTCCTATAGTTGATGCAGATTCTTAAGCTCCCATCATTCTTCTTTACAAATAGCACTGGCGCCTCGAGGAGAGATATTGGTGTGAATGAATCCTAGATGTAATAACTCCTCGAGCTGGGTTCTTAACTACTCTAACTCCTTAGGAGCCATCCCGTTTGGCGGTATCGATATTGGTCTAGAAATCTAAAATGAAATCAATCTTCCTCAGCGGTGGTATTCCAGGTAATTCCTCGGGGAACACATATGGGAACTTACAAACTATAGGAATTTCTTCAAAACTCGCCCTGATTCTCTCCGTAGTGCTAAGAATGCTAGTAAAGACCTCCATTTTCTGGCTTGGAGCTGCTCTACCTCTGGTGCTCGAAATCTGCGTCGCATCACCGTGAAAGGTAAATTCGAACTTTCTGGGGATCATAAAAGTGAACGTCTTACTGAAGCAATTAATCTGTGTGCGGTAAGCGGCTAACCAATCCAAACCCAACAACGCATCGAATTCGAGAAACTCTAATATCCTAAGGTCTATCGGTATCTTGTGTCCATCTATCTCGACTATACAATGCTCACATAACATGTTAGGGTAGATCTTGTCTCTAGCAGCGGTGCTAAGGATTAAATAGGTTCTAAGCCTAACTGGTTTCTACCCTAACTCATCAAACATGCGACCAAAAATAAAGGAAATAGTCAAACTAGAGTCAATCATCGCATGCATCAAATGACTACAAATTAAAGCCATACCCTCAATTAGATGACTTGTCACCTGAGAATCTAGATCAGCTATGACGTGTGCTCTCTCCCGTATGTTGTTAATGTGGTGCCCCAGTCTGCTGTACCCTGACTCATTGTGGATGCTTGTTCATGAAATGCCCAACCTCTCCACACTCAAAACACGCCCTCGATGGCCTCTGCTAAAATTTATCATGTATTCCCTATCTCGAACCTATCCTCTGCCCTTAATGCTCATTGCCTCTACCACCACCTCTGCCATCGTTGCCCTTCTGCTGTTATCTAGCTTGCGGTGCATGAGGTGCCTATGGAGGTCTACTGGTGTAACTCGGTGCCTGAGTCAGTGTGGCAGTAAAAGTAGGTACAGGCAGTGATGACTGTGCAACCAAGGCTACGCTATGTGCTCTGCTAGCTTTGTGGTCCTATTAACTGTTCCTTTTCCTTTTCTACCCTGTCTCGCCCTGCTCAACCCATGCTACTACCGACTGAACATATCGTGTCTCTGGGGAGTCTTCAGGTAAGCCTCCCTCGCCAAACTACGATCATATGCATCGTTGAGAGTAGGTGGTAAAGTGGTGACCACTGTCCCTCAAATAGCTGGTACTAGAACCTCTGTATAATAGTGGACCTGGTCCCTGTCTCTATTAACTATGCCATCGGTAAAAATTAGCAGATTATGGTATCTCCCGTTGTAAACCATGACTGACTCTCTTAGTCCCTGCTTGATGTGCATGAATTCCTCTCTCTCTTAGCTATCATGAATAATGGCAGCTAATACTTTTGGTGGAAGTTTCACTTAAACCCCATCCATAAAGTGGGATATCCGTGCATGGCGGTCAGATTAGGCCACCATATGTAAGCATCTCCAATTAATGAGAATATAGCTAAGACGAGCTTCCTAGTGTCCTCAATCCTTAGTAGCTTTTGGATCTTCTCATGACTAAGAATGAAGGCCTCTGCCTCATCGAAATCTGGACCACCACTAAAATTCTTAGGCCCGTACTTTTCATACTCTCTAGTCCACTTAGCCTCTGTAGTCAGACATACATCACTCTCTACGGTTGCCTGAATTGTAACCACGGTGGTGATCGGAGGCACGGGTACAACACTTGCGGTGGGAGGCGATTGAGTGGCATGAGGTATGGCTGCACTCACATCAGTAGTAGGTGCCACTGTTGACGTAGATGGAGACGGAGTCTGTGCAACCTGACCACGAAGTAAAGCAAGTAACTCGTGCATATGTCTCCCCTGAGACTCTATCCTTTGAGTCCAAGCATAAAAATTTGTTGTTGTGACATAGCGTGGATCTCTAGCTCCACCCTGGTCATGGGCATCTGGCTGATTAGCCATCACGATCTGCAATAGCAATTGGCGAGTTTTGATCAGTCGTAGTTAAAGATATATTATAATACATATCAAAATTAACATGTATAAACCATATATACATTCCCCAACTCACCTTACTTCCTAATTAATACTCTAAGTTAGGTTCATAAGATTTCCATACTAAGCCCTATTTGTCCTAACTCTAAGTTTGTTTTTTTTTTTATTGAGTTGTGGCTTATCAAAAGTTAAGGTAAAAACCTTGCGCTCTGATACCGACTATGACGGTCCTAGTCGCCATAAATAAGGCCCCGCTCGGCACTAGACCTACGTGGACCCCCAATCAATTCCCGTCATGTCAACGAATGCCTAGTCAACCTCTATTTCAAGTTATTCATCCATTGGTTGCTTATTAAATTCGTTAATTAGTTTAATAAGTCTTAATATTGATTACGTAGCGAAATGTTATTTAAAGCAACAAATAAAAGTTAACTAAATTTAGGACAAATCTTAGGCATGGGAATCCTACAAACAGTGTGATATTAGGTATATAACTGGTGATAAAAAGTACAATATGCATATACATGTATCCTCAAGTGTATCTCGCATCCCCAAGTACCCAAAAACATCAAAACATCATGAATACATAGTCATATATATAAAATGACAAAAGAACCTATGAAGTAAGAGTAATGGAGCAGACTCTAAGGGTAGCTCAAAGGAAATCACCAAGTACATGTTCCTTCCCCTTACTGCTCAAGGGACCTTCAATTGTCACCAACAACAGAGACAATTCCAGAAAAGCTAGAAAGATTCAACAATATTTCTGAGTAATAAATTACAATAGTCTTTAAATTATGATGGTATTTAAAGAAATTGTAAAATGACAAAGTGCATGATAAACATACTAATCAAGTAAGTAGTAAAAATCAATTAGCAAGGAAGCGAAAGATAGGTGAGTAGGTAATTCGGTCCAAACTACAGGTCTTTAGACCATAACATAGCTTGAAGTCGACACAATGCGAGCCCAACGCCATTTCCAACTGCGCCGACATAACTTTCTAGGCATTGCGGACTCATCGAGTCACTTTCAGCAGCCCCTTAACTATCATGGTAAGCCATGGTGACCCCGGATGCTTTATCCCTAGAACAGTCCTCAACGAGAAGCCACGGTGACTCCAAATGCTTATCCCACGTGATGCACAATTGGTGGATTATCTAGACCCTATGTCACTTGAAACAAGAATGTAATACAAGTATGAAATGCTTTTCAAGTGATTAACAGTAAGAACTTGAAAAGAAATCATGTTGACTTTCTTACTGGTTCACTTACCTCAAAATGCAATAATATCTGAGATAAACACACCTCCCACATGTCCATACCACCCTCCCAATACCCGACATTGACGCTTAATGTCCCTGGTACCTACTAGAGTTCATTTTATGTGTTAGAGCACATTCGTTATGTACTATTTCATTTCATTTGCAAAACTACTCATTTTGGCATTTTATTTTGTTTCAAATGTTTAATTTGACTTAACTTTATTATTTTAAGCCTTTCTAAGGGTCCCACATTATTACCCTAGGCTCTCAGACTCTAACACTAGGTATCACCATAGGTTTAGGGCGAGAAGACCCTTATTTTATCATTCGTGAGGTTTTTAAGTAGACTTAGTAATAATTTTCCACCAAAATTGCTTAACAAATGACTACTAAAGTCTTAATAATCTCGACCATTAATTGATCAAACCAAGTCTTTAAATAATTAAGGAACCTTCAATGGATACTTTCTATCTATTTATAATATTCCTAATTCATTCGACAAAAAAACACCTCGAAGAAACATTCAAAAATCTATTTTGTGAAACTTGTAGGAAAAGCAGCACATACTTAATTTTGGGCCTCCTTCCCGACCTCAAAAGTACAATCAAAACACATCCAAATCAAAATCTGATTTTTAAGAGTCAAGCTTGTTATATAAACATCAAAACCCATCAAATGTTTTGCTTAAAAACATTTGCTTGATTGCCCAAAATGGATACCCGAGTTGGTTAAAAAATTGGACTGCCTTTTTTTCTACAAGACTAACTTGTTTAAATGCAATCAACTCGACCTCGATTGAACAACGAAACTTGCATCAAAATTCAAGCTGATTTTCATGAACAACGAAACTTGCACCAAAATCATACTCTAATACGGCTAAAAAATAAAATTGCACCATATGAATATTATGGATTGCTTTTCAAAACTCCTTCTAACCCATTAAACAAATTCTAAATCGAAATATGTAACACTAAGATCAAAATAGGATATACAAATTATAATTCCCCCGATTTTCATAGCATAATATCAAGTTTTTTTTGTTGTGGCATTTCATCGAATACTTAAGACACAACTTCTCGAATAATCTTCTAACATAAAGACCAAAATCTCAAAACCCAAAATTGACCAACTCCATATCCCAAACCTCCCTAGCCTCTACTTGTAGGGGTAAAACAACCAAAACCCAACAACAAGTGACAACAACCATCATAATCATCATCATCATCATCATTATACAACCATGCGTTCAATCATCAAGAACATGAAACATGAATTCTATTTCAATTCTCTCCAACATTACTAACCAACTTGAAATACTCATATGTAAGTAAAAACCCAAGCATAAAATCTTCATTTACTGAGAATTTCAATCAATGCATGATTTAACACTAAAAACCTCAAATTGAGATATAAAATTATTAAGTTTCTGGATAATTTCTAGACAACATTACTTGGGTCTTTCAAGAGCATGAAACCACTATATTCTAGATTAATATCTCACTAAGAAATGGGAGTAAAACCTCTAAAAATTTAGTTCACTTAAAATCAAAGGAAACACCCAATTTTAGCATAAACGATAAGGAATAAGGGTTACCTAGGTTTTATTTCTTCTCCTCCTAGCTTAGGACTCTTGATTAGCAAGTTCTTCTAGCTCCAAATCACCAAATCTCATAACAAGGCTTGCTGGAATTTTTTTCTTCTCTTAATGCATTTAAAGGAGAAAAGCCCTTCTTATAGTCCTAGTCATTAAAATTTAGCCACTAGATGAACTTCGTATCTCTCAATCTCATAGTTCTCTAGGAAGATCTATGACTCCATATTTAATGGGACATGCACTCCATAGATGCACACTAATCTCCTAAAGTTTGTCAACAAAGAGATCCCTAGGTTCATCTAATACACCAAAAGAATGGTATCCATTTAAATCCTCATAAATGTTTCAAGGCATTTAGTTGGTTAGTTAGGCTCATAAATAACATATGAGTGTTTTTCTCAACCATAGGCGAAATTTAGCATTTTCTCTTACTTAATTTGATTTGTCCATGACCAAACTTTTATTAATAAGCCTCTTCTAACTTGGTCTCATTAAACCTATTAGTTTGTATCAACTTAAATATTTCTTTTACTTCAAACATAGACTTGTTTGATAGGTTTCATTAGAATAACTTAAGTACCCATTTGATTTCATCTAGGTCCTAAGTAAAAACTAGCCATATATTGAAATTCGCAATGATCTTACCCAATGCCCTTGCGTGTATACAACTCGAAGTAAACTTCCATCCATTGACGTCAAAAGTCAAAATCATAAAATTTGAGTACCCTATAAATTAATAAGCATAATGTACTGCATGGGATCAAACACAAATAATATAATTTTAATTAATACCTCAGTGTCGATGCCCGAGTGTCTATCGAGATTGTCATGTAAGATTGGCCGAAAGGTCATGGTCCTACATGACATACAACTAGGAATAAATTATTCAGGTCATTGCAACACCAGTTAGGGTTAGTGTACATTTGATATTAAGTATTGTAGCTTGGGATAGAGTTTACCCTAATTATCTTGTTGAAGAATGTCTAGTAGAGATAGGTGGGGTAGATTTACTTGCAGACCTCAGAGTGCTCAAGTTTTTAGATTTCGACGCATTATTAAGGATTGATTGGTTAGTAGCATATCATGCTAATATCGACTGTTTCAGCAAAACAATGATATTTGAGATCCCAAGGCGTCTAATGTTCATATATAGTGGTAGTACACCGACAACTGAGGGCATTAGAGTTTGACATGCGATTAAAAGTGAAATGGAGACTCTGGTATCATTATATATAGTAGTAGAAATCAAGGACCCATACTTGAGGAGATTTCGAGTGTACGCGAGTTTTCAAATGTGTTTCCAAAGGACTTACCTAGTCTACAACCATCGAGAGAGATAGATTTCATCATTGAGTTGGTACCAGGCACCAGGCCTATTTCTATACCACCGTACCACATGGCTCTGAGAGAGTTGGAGCAGTTGAGGAGTCAACTTTAGGATTTAGGAGAGAAAGGATTGATTACACCTTCTATGTTGCCATTGATAGCACATGTCCTGTAACGGCCCAAATTAATTAAACTAGGATTAGTGTTAATCTCAAGGATTAACGGTCATAATCCGGGCTTTACATGGACAACTCAATTGACTCGAACATGAAAACCAAGGGAATATGTTTTTATGGATGATGGTTGTGTATATGTGGTGTTTAAAATCATTATTATTGTATTACACCGCATGTGTGTATGTTGTTATCGGGTGAGTTGGTGTGACAGGGAGATACCTCAAAATGCATGTCTAGACGCAGGGCATCGGGTGCTGAGTAGTTGAAGGTTAGTGGGATCACAAATTAGTCAAGTTTGGTGAATAAAAACACTAACTATATGGTTCAAGGAGCCTAATGTAACGTAATTAAAATCAAATAGTAATAAGCCTATAGTTTGATTTAAATAATATGGGCCTTTGATGGGTATCTAGATGACCCTAGTGAGTAAATCTTGGATAATAGTGGTCTATTGGAGTCCTTAAGTGATGTGTTATAGCATGAAGAGAGACCACAAGATAATCCTCAAGATGCGCATAGCTCACTTGATCAAGACCAAACATATAAATAACATTGTTATTGGGTTTTTGTTCAAACCACTCAACTAAAATCCATGCATACTAGAGAAACTAGAGAAGGAGAGGGATTCGAATCTGAAATCCATGACTTAAAGATCAAATTCAACTGATTCAACTGAGGTAATCTTCATCTTCATCTTCTACACTTTCTAATGAACCCAATTTAGAGTGTTTTTTATATAATTCTAATTTGAGGGTTGGATCCCTAGTTTTTGATGAAAACTTTATGAATTATATGTTTAGTGATCATTTCAAATGAGAATTTACAACTGATTTTTGCATGAATTGTTGTTTTGATGAATTTAGGAAAAAATTAGTGAATTCATGATATTTGAGGATCCTGATGTAATTGATGTTCTGATATTGGTTTAAATGATGTTTTGGAGTCACTATTGTGTGGAGAGGGTTTAAACCAGGTTAGGTTAGCCAATTGAGATGTAGAGGATATAATTCTCGACTTGAGAATTATGTCCTAGAGCGCAGTTAGTGCGCTAACCAGCTGGCTAGGACGCTAACCAGTTCGGGCTCTTCACTATTTTTCAAAATGGAAAATAATAGCGTGCTAGATAGATCCCCTAGCGTGCTAACTCCACCTAGTGAGCTATGTAGACCCATTAGAGCGTTGATTACATATGAAAACTAAATCTAAAAGGTTGGTTTTGGAATTTTTGACTTAATACATACGCAAACACCTATAAACATACTAAATATGTAAAATTGGACTTTAGGGACTTAGGGGACTATAGCTCGGGTATCGGGGAGCTAGTCGCTCGGATTTGGGAGACTGGGGAGGTCGGAGCGTGGATTGATGTGCATAAACCCATTGGAATGCCTCACAGAATTCATGGTTTATTTTATCGATATTGGATTTCATGTGTGACTGCTGGTGGGCACATAAGGGGTTTCACTCCTATTTCGGTTTGTGTATGTATTAGTTGTGGCTAAATATCTTGCAGGGGTTACTTGTGTTTAGTGCTCATGTCGACGGTTGTAGAATATATCTATGACTGTCATGAGGGATGTAAGATGTTCCCTTGACTTGAAATAGTATCTGGAGAGGTTTATTCATTGTAAGCCTTTAAGTATATACGTGGTTCCTGTCCTGTTTTATCAATTACTCGCTAGTTTAGATCTGGGTTTTCTCGTCATTATATGGTCGTTTATTTATTAATGGTTTTTTTTTTCTGAGCTTGTTTATTGAATATGTGTTGTTGATTAGACGATACTATTTTTACTTGTCGTATGCCGCCTACATTCATGGGAATATGATATACTATTGTTAGATGTTATATTCGCATGTCTCGTAGTTTATCGGTTTTATTTCATGAATATTGTGTAGAATTCTCTTAGGATTTTACTCACTGGACTCGTCACTGTATTTGTTGGGTGACTAAGTGCAGATCCTTCGACGAGCAAGGGCAAGGGCAAGGAGATACTAGGCGACTACCTTTGAGATTGTAACGCCAGCTCGTATGTGACTACAATATGTATTTATTTATTATTTTTGTTGGGTTTTAGGAAATGTTGAACACTGAATATATGTATATGGATCTTTTGCTCTATTTATCTCGCCTTGATATATATATAATATCTTTTTGTCGGGTTTTCCACTACTTAGGATTGTTAAATATTGCATAACATACTCAATTAAAGACTTTCGCTGTAAAATTGTAATATAACCTGATAAATTGATTAAATGGTTAATTAAATAATAAATACTTATATGGAGATTAATTCTCTAAACTAGTGTCAGTTGGAAAAGTGTAAGCAACCAGTTAGGTCGCAGGGAGTTAAACATAAGCTAGCCATGACGTGGCAGGGCTTGGTGACGTGTGATGCAACATGGTGGGTCCTAAGGTTGCCTTGGAATTTGGGGCCACCATAGTTTGGTATTAGAGAGAGGATCGATGGAGCCTCAGGAATAATTTAAGAAAAAGAATAAAACTTAATAAACAAAGCTTAGATGTGGAAACCCGAATATCCTGACTTAGAATCCTAGTTAGAAATCAAACATGAGATAGGTAGTGATAAGGTTTATATATGTGTTATGCTTTTTATGGTATATATTATATACAGGTATGCGGAAGGTGATCTAGTGCATGCTTTTGAATGCAGATCACGATGGAGGGCAGTCGACTCTACCAATGACAGATGTTGGTCAAACGAGTGATCAGACTAGAGATGAGGGTTTGGATTTTTCAGAGCTCACGATAGGTAGTTTAAGCTATTGACGGACGCATGTGGTTGTACATGAGACTCCAGCAACGGTTGCTGCACCGGTGGTAGCACGAATTGAGACACCGACTGCTACACCGGCACAGACAGTGATGTTTGAGACTTTAATGAGGATAAAGGTCAAGTTGATGAGGGAGTTTATCAAATTCGATCTCGAATATTTTCATGGAGTCGGAGACCTAGAGGTAGCTGGGAAAAGGTTGATTGATCATCAGAGGCTACACAAGTTACTGCGGATTCAGGAAAGCATATATGTCAGGATATCGAGGCATATGCTGAGAAGCGATGCTGTCGTCTGGTGGACAGCATATAGAGACACTCATCCATATCTAACCATATGGGTCGAGTTTTGTATTAGGTTAAAATTAGGAATTTGGAGCTGTCACATGTCCTGTTTGTGAAGAAGAATGAGGGTACTTTGAGACTGTGTATTAACTATAGACAGTTAAATAAGGTCACAGTTATGAACAAGTATCCACTGCTGCGGATTGACAACTTATATGATCATTTGAAAGGAGCACAGTTTTTCTCCAATATAGACTCGCGATCAGGGTATCATCAACTTAGGATCAGGGATGAGGATAAGTCTAAGACAACTTTTAGCACGAGATATGGACACTATCAGTTAACAATCATGCCGTTCGGATTGAACAACACACCCACTATGTTTATGGATTTGATGCATAGGGTGATGAAATCATTTCTTGACCACTTCGTGATAGTTTTCATTAATGACATATTGATATATTCGAGGACTTGAAAGGATCATGAGCAACACCTCAGGGAGATGTTGCAGACTTTGAGGGAGCGCAGACTCTATGCCAAATTCAACTAGTATGAATTTTGGCTGTCAGAGGTCAAGTATTTAGGTCATGTTGTTGGGGCAACAATGATTGCAGTGGATCCGGCCAAGATTCAGGCTATTATGGATTAGCTAGCACTAACATCAGTTATTAAGATCAGGTGTTTTCTAAGGTTAGCAGGGTATTACAACATGTTCGTGAAGGATTTCTCAAAGATTGCTTCACCGACTACCAATTTCACTTGGAAAGAAATCAGGTTTGATTGGTTCGAGGAATGCGAGCAAGCATTTGCTTAATTGAAGAGGTTTTTGACCACCGCACCAGTGTTGATATTGTCAAAGACTGGACAGGGATTCCCGGTATATACTTATGCTTCTTATATATGTTTAAGTTGTGTATAAATGCAGGACAAAAGCATAAGGGCTTATGCGTCCAGATAGCTGAAGATACATGAGAAGAACTATCCTACTCATGAATTAGAGTTAGCAGCAGTGGTATTTTCTCTGAAGATACGGAGACATCATCTGCATGGAAAGAGATTCACACTCTACACTGATCATAAGAGTCTGAAATATCTTTTCACACAGAAAGAGCTGAACATGAGACATCACAGGTGGTTAAAGTTCCTAAAGGACTAAGACTTTTCTCTAGTGTACCACTCAGGAAAAACTAACGTAGTTATAAATGCTTTGAGTAGGATACCGACTAGAGATGTCGTGGTTGTAAGATGTCATATAATGCAGGAGTATGGATTACTCGGGGCAGCAGCGATGATAAATCAGTCAGATATTCTTATAGACACTTAGGTGATGATATGTGCACATATGAGGTTACAGACAATTTCTACATAGAGAGTGTCAAAGGGCCAGAGAGCAAACATCTTGTACTCGAGATTCAGTGAGTGAGCCCAAAACGATGGTTGTGCTGATTGGGCAGAGATGATAGATCAGCGTCGAAATTTAGAGGCAGGTTATGGATACTGTCAGTGACATAGTTGAGAGATGAGATTCTTCAAGATTTACACCGTTTTCGATTTATTATTCATCTAGGAAGGACCAAGATGTACCATGATATAAGGAGGCATTTCTGGAGGCTTAGGATGAAGGCAGATGTATCGAAGTTTATTAAGAACTATGGGATTTTGTCGGCAAGTGAAGGCTGAGCATCGTAGACCTAGAGGATTACTACGGCTACTTCTCATTCTAAGATGGAAGTGATAAGACATAGCCATAGATTTTATTAGAAGATTGTCGAGGACTGCCAAATGACACGATTCTATCTGGGTGATTGTGAACAGATTGAGGAAATCAGCAAATTTCTTACCAGTTGCAGCTCACTGCACATTTGAGCAGTTGAGCATATTGTTTTAGATGGAGATTATCAGGCTACATGAGGTACCATTGACTATCACGTCAGATTGAGATGCTATGTACCATTAACTATCACGCACTATAGTACACGCCTATAGTTCAATTAGCGTTTCACCCTCAAACTAATAGGCAGACCGAGAGGTTTATTTAGGTTCTTAAGGATATGCTCAGGGCTTGCGTACTTGAGTTTGGCGAATTTTGGGAGGAGTACCTACAATTGTGTGTGTTTGCATACAACAATGGTAGACCATGTCGGTCATCATAATGTTGGGCTGAGCCAGATGACTGGGAGTTAGTGGGGCCTGAGGTTGTTGTTGACTACACGAAGAAGGTACGATAGATTTGTCAGAGGCTTAAAGGGGTCCAAAAGAGGCAAAAGAAGTATGCAGACATGTATTACAGTGATCTTACATATGCCAAGGGAGCCTTTGTATATTTGAAGGTTTCTCTTTGGAAGGGTCTTTATAGATTTGGTATGAAAGGCAAGCTAGTACCGAGATTCATCGGGCTTTTCAAGATCAAGAAACGGGTCGGGAAGGTTGTATACGAGCTTTAGTTACCTCCACAAATATTAGGAATTCATCAAGTCTTCTATATTTCTATGTTTCGACTGGCTAAGTAGAAGGAAGGTGTACGAATGACGGTTGACCTGAACAAGATTGACTTAAGTGAGGATATTGCTTAAGATGAGTAGCCAATATAGATCCTAGATCGTAATGTACAACAGTTGAAAGGCAAGTCTATCTCGAAGGTGTTAATCAAGTGGCAATTCCTTAGTGACTCGGAACTCACTTAGGAATGGGAAGACTATATGCGAAATAGATTTTCGTATCTTTTCGAGTCAGGTATAACTTTAACTTGAAGTTTAATTTCGAGAAAGAAATTTTCATTAGTTGGGAAGATTTTTCATGGCCCAAATTCCCAATCCTAGTTTAATTCCTTAATCAAGATCATTGACCCGTGACGCGGGACCCGCATTGGGATACGTGCACTAATCGAGGCATATGACTGATGTATATGTTAGATTTGTTGTAACGTATGCCTAGCGTATTATATATATGCAGACTACTAAGTCACTTCTACTTGCGTATAGATGTCGAGATGTGAGCAGAGTCGTTCCTTGAGATGTGTGCCGACGTGGGACTGGGTTAGAGAGTGATGTAGTAAGTTAAGATTAAGTTATTATGGATTAAATAGATAATCAAATGTGTCTATAATTTGATTTACATTAAATATAACTTAAGTTAGTTAAATAAAACATTAGTCATTGATATTCCTCGAGATACTTGTGGACACATCACAAGACCAATTGAGTTGCAATTGGTGTTATCAAGAGTGAGTTAGTGGAGAGTTAGTAGATTTTTAATCAAGATGTGAGCCTTTATATTAGCCTCGAGAAGTGTATACATTAAGATCAATGGCTATGGTTTAACCTTATCTATAAATATAAGATTGAATGAAATCAACAAGCAAAACACATTTCATTTGATCAAAATAAGATAGAAGAAAATATGGAGAAAGAGATCAAAGAGTTGTGAGGAGATTCGGTGAAATTGAGAGGGGTTGATCCAGTAGGCGACATTCTACAACTTGGTAAGTTATTGTACACTATCAATTTGTAAAAGTTTATTAAGAAAACTTAGAGTTTTACTTCAGTTCTAGTTTTTGTTTAATTTTGAAAAGTAAAACTAATCGTTTTCGAAATTGAATTATAAATTTGGATTGAGCATGAAAAACCAATAAATTTGCTATCAAGAAAATCCAGATTTCGATTTGAATTGACAAAGTTATGTGGTTTTAAAGTTGTAGGTGTTCTTGAAGGATTTTTTTAGCAAAAGCTGCGATTTGGGATTTTTCTAATTAATTAAATCAAACTTTAATGGTTTTTAGTCCTTAAACACCTTAGTTAACTTCAGAAAAATAGGGCGGAGTTTTGAGAGGTTGTCAGTGAGATACGGGGCGTCAAGTGGTTGGATTAGCGTATGAACTTTGCGTGGATTGTAAGTAAACTGATTGAGATATTTTCATTTCTTTCCTATTATGTTTTTCAATTACATTCATTTGGACCGATTTCTCTATTGTACTCTAGGTGTCATGACTTGGTTATTCGATCTCATTATATGAGTTTGTTATCATGACATTGTTTGATGTTTAAATGGTTTCATTGACTATAAATCTTGTGCTATATCTTTTTTAGTTGTTAAGGAATTTAGGCAAAGGAAATAACATGCTATTAGATAAGTGATGTATGGTATTGAAAATCTAATTCTCCTATGCATTAGATATGCAATCACATTATTGGACTCCTGAACTGTGTCATTCCTTGAATTATAAAAGTAGTTCTTGTATCTAGAACCATGATATGATAGAGATGTGCACGACACATGGGTCACTAGATTTTCGGGGTTGTCGGGATATCACCACTTACTTGTGCAGCACACGGGGTATGGGACATGTGGTTGTTGATAATTATACATCCCATGTGAAGGGCACTTGTGAGTATTTATTTATGTGATGGAATTTGGGATTATGTGAAAGCATTCATGAGATTTTTTATGCCTTAAATAGTGGAATAAAGCTGACATGATGTAACTCACGGCCGAGCGACCCTAGATCATTACTGCTTAGCGGAGTGTCAATTACATATTATTTAACTAAAGTATCTTATAACATGAGTCAATTTCAACATAGTTGATATTGTTATGCTTTCAGATACATGTTGTATATTTGGAAATGTGAATAAATGTCTCTCAATGTTAATTTCTATTTTCCTTTATTCACTTTCATTTTTATGACGGTGGGTATAAATTCATTGAGTAGCAGACCATGCATGGAGAAGATCGATAACTACCTTTGAGTCACTTGACATCTGCTACATGTGACACCGTAGGTTGATATTTTGTTGTAAGACTTTATATGTATCTTATATATTTTGGGGGATGTATATATGGGTTAAGAGATAATATCCCGATGAGACACATGAAAATATATTATTATCGTTGTTTTATTTTTTATATATATATATATATGTCCATGTGATTCTTAATTCCCAGTTTTTCAGATACTTATGATTTAAATTAATGGTTTCCACTAATTCTTTAAGACTTATGCTCAAAAATCTTTAAATTGTATATATTTTAATTGACTTTGAATTATTAGTTGACAAGAGAAAAATATAATGTTTATTTGAAAAGTTAACTAGTGGAGAAAGATTTTGAAAGGCTGATTAATACGTTGTTAATTCCTACGTGGCGAGATTAGGGCTTAATGATAGGATTAGGCCTGCCCTAATTTAAGGAACAGGTTGTCACAATGCACTAGTTTGATATTTCGCAGGTTGTTTTAGGCGTGTCAAGCCGCTTGCTTGGGCACGGTTTGGGTATTAGGCCGGGGTGTCGATTTGGGTCGGGCGATTCGACCCTACGTCAAGTGAGGTTTGTCACAGTTTATTACTTTTTGGTCCACTAGTGTGGGTCCCTCATCACCCGGTCTGAGGGTCTAGGGTTGGGACTCGACTGATCTCCTTTAGGGACAAGGTAGCGCGCCCCATTCGAAGGCAAATATTTGTTTTTATATTATTATTATTATTACTATTATTATTATTATTATTATTATTATATAAATGTATATATATTATATATATTATATTTATTTATCTTAATATATTCTTTTTTATAGCTCTAGGGGCCAAATGGCCCTTATTAACCCAATCCAGGGGCGTGTTTGGCTCCTTCAGACCACCTAGGTGCAGCCTGGCCCTTGGACTATCCAGGGGCCAATCCCACTGCTTCTCAAACCAGGGGCATCATGCCCTAGTGCGCTTGGGTGAGGGAGCAAATGCTCCCCCACCCTCAAGCACAATGCCCAAGGGTGCCCTCCCGATCACCTCACCACCGCTTGGGGGCCCCTCCGCTAGGCTTGCCAGTGGTTGGCGACCCCCTTCTGCCAACCGGATAGGAGGCGAGGTGAGATATATGGGAGGGGTCGCCACCCCTACCTTCCATTAGTGTTGGGGCGTTCCTTGGTGGTGCCTCCTTCACTTGCCGACAGTGACAGCGAGGTAGCGTCGCCGCCCTCTTTTGGGACTCCTTTCCACCATATTTCATCAAATCAAACAAAAATAATAATGGTTTGAAAAAAGAGTGAATAAGAGGGATAATGTTTACATTTCAACGAGGCTTCCTTGACTTTAGAACACCACCACCACTATTGATCTTCAACTCAAGCTCTCATTTCTCTTTCTCTCCTAATTTTTGGGTGTTGAGCAAAATTGGGCTAAGATTTTTAATAAGATTTATACACTATGACCAATTAGTTTAGAGTTTGCATAATTACCAAGTTCCTCCTAGGACAGGTGTTCGGGTTTTGGGTCATCACGTACCATGTCATATTCCTTTATTATGTCTAATCGCATGAAAGGCTAAGGCTACAAGGTAATTAACACATGAGAGATTAAAATAAAATATTTATCTGATAAAATAGATAAGATATATATGGTTATCAAAGAAAAAGATACACTTTTTGTGTGATGTATAAATAGCAAGGACGTACTATCAATTTTCTCTCGACATTCTTTTCCAAAATCCTAGAAATTGATTAGACGCAGAAAATCCTAGCTAACATGACGATATCACAAGTTCGGTACAGATTTATGCCTTCAGATTCCGAGCTAATAATATACTCCTTCAGGTCATTTATATAAGTTATTTAAGGTAAGGACACAAGAATTAAGGCAACTTTAATTACGAATGTAATTTACATTTATGTCATTTGACATTCAATGAATTGAAGAATTAAAGAATCATAAATGTTTGAATTGTATAAAGGTAAAATTGGTAAAAATGTAATAAATACACTCCTAAATTTCAAAAACGACTTACAATTTTGAACAAAAAGTTTTTGCTAGAACGATTTATATAAATGACTAGATAGAGTACTTGTCGGAACATGTTAATGGGCTTTAATTGCCTTCGAGTGAGATGACTGTATTAGATGTTTACCAAGCAGAGCCCTGGGTTGTACAAGATATCTTAAGTACATTAATTGATATATCAAGTGCTCACCTAATTTCTTTTAATTCTTATAGAGAAACCTAATTTTTGTTAATCAATTCTTTCTTCTTTTTTTAATTAGTGAAAGTAAAAGATTTTTTAACGAATTTTTTAATTGTGTATGTTTTAAGGTATTTTCTTAGCATTTTCTTTTTTTTTCACTTTTTTTTTATACCTTTTTTTAAGTTTCAAAGTATAAGTCTTTTATTACAACTAAACATGATTGAACCTTTTTTTGGTGGGTAACATGGACAATTTTAATTTGATCGAATTTTCTTTTCCTTTTTTTTCTCTCCCTTTATTTTTTGGTGTAGCTCTTCTTTCCTTTTTCATAGTCATATTTAATAGTTTGATTTTATAGGCAATATTGTGAATCTTTATTAGATTTTTTATGTCTATTTTCATTCTTTCATTTTTTTGGATTATTTTAAACTAGTCGGCATCCCGCGTTTTGCACGTAGGCAAGACCGAGTATTAAAATATTATATAAAAACGTTGACAAAAATGTAAAAAAAAATTACTACTTAATCTCAGATATGAACTCAAAGTTCTCTTTTTCGGTCCCTCAACAATAGATAAAAAATACTTGCAAACACTATTGTAACAACACTAAAATTTTAACCCGTGCCACGTGGCATCTCAAGACGGTGACCTGGACCTGTCGTGATGCGGCACACTCGGCCAACCCTCAGGAGTCGACACCGAAATTAGGACGTTTAGCTCGGACCAACGTGGGCACCGTCGATAAGTCCAGGGCACGCCAATTGAGGTATAAATAGTTATTTTGTATGATGCATGTGTATTAAATTGTCGTATTATTAATTAATTCGCATCACACTAGTTAATATCTTTATTGGTCGTAATGTGCGCGCGTAGTGACGAGAGTGTGTGACGCCGCGGTGTGCGCGTAGCGCGGGTGTATGGGTTAGTCTAGGATTTAGTTGTCACATCACATATCCCATCACATCACCAATCAAATCACCATACTTTTAACCCATCCCTCACTTTTTCTCTCTCTACTCCAAATCAAAAAAAAATCTCACTCTCTCCCTTTACCCGAGCCCTCTCTCTTCACTCCCTCATTTTTCTTTCCCTTCCAATTCCCCATCACCAAGCTCTCCATTACTCCCTCAACTCGGTCTCATATCTCTCGCGGTGCTCTCTCATTTCGGTGGCGCTTGCGACAATTTTCGAATCGATGTGAGTTTTGTTGATTTTATAAACTTTTTGATAGTGAAATTTGAAGTTTTAATGGTGATGGTGTTGTTGGTGCTGTTGTTCTTGTTGTTGTGGTTGTTGTTCTTAATGTTGTTGTTGATATATAAAAAGATTACAGTTGAACGAAAAAGAGAGCAAAGCTAGAAAAATGTGTTTCGAGGCTTTTTTCGCGAATTTAGCACCCCGATATAATTCAAAAAGTGTGCTAAAATTAAATTTAAAATTACAAATTGTGGTCCCATATTATAAACTCACTTAATGTGACTCTAAAATAATTAAAATGGTATAATTGGACACCAGGGACTTAGGATGCCATAGTCAGGTGTCGAGTGCGCATCCCGAGGCGTGAGCGGGACGTTTTGAGGATGATTTGCGATTGCTTGAGGTGAGTAAAACCAGCTAGGAAATGCACAGTAGTTCATCTGAGCTTATATTTTATTGATATTATATTGTGTCCCTCCCTTGGAATTCCCACCTACCTATGAGTGTCTGAGGGCCAAGTGAGTCATGCGAGTGTTTCTGATTGGAGTGGATACCGACTTGCAACCGGAGCCATGACCTCGAGTCACTTGAGTATCTAGTCGAAATGAGATGTGTTTTATCCGGGGCATCGTTGATATCCCTCATTCGCGCGGTCTAGTTACAACTGGCGACGCCGCGTCCTAGGACCTGAGCCTGTTTGGCGTTGTCGCGACTCTATGATCCCGACCCTGTGGCACCCACACTTGGTAGTCTTTGACTACTTGGTCACCTCTCTATTGTTTCCTTTGACACTCATTTCTCGTTGTATTTTCATTTTTACAGTCTTATTATCATGCATTCCATATAGCTTTCTTTATATCCGCATGACTTTTAGACTGCTTTATTTATTTTGAATTACTATTTAGATCCTACTGGCTTTTACTTACTGGACTCTGCATTCTTCTATTTGACCAAGTGCATATCCGCAGCCGAGCAAGGGCAAGACGCCGACACTTGGCAATCTACTCTGAGGATATCGGAGCGGCCCTCCTCCGCACACTTTTGTAGGTTTTTGACTTTTTGTATTACTTATATATGTTGTTATCACACTTGGGATACTTGTTTAGGTTGAGAGATACACATGACTTGTAAATCATTTTTGCTTTGTTATGACACTTGACACAAGATATACATGAATATACATATTTACAGGATTCCACATTTAGGATGTTCGACTCTTTTACTTTATTCTGAGTTATTTAACGTATAATTGCTTTCGCTAACTTGTAAAACTTGAAAAAAAATATAAATAACTTGACTTAAAATTATGAATTTACTTATATGAATGGATCGGAAAGCTGACTAGGCCTGCGTTGACCTTGCGAGACCGGCTCAGGGGTCCACGTGGGCTTAGGCCAGGCGGGGCCCAGTTGGTGGGAAACTGGGGCCGTCACAACTATGCATGTATATTTACAAATCTATACAAAAACATTACGTATTTTCAATATTGCATAGAAATAGTCCTTAATATAATTTTAAAGGGCAAAGGATCAAAAAAATTTGATATATTAATTTCAAGAAAATAGTCGAAAATCTTAATTAATACCTATTTTGTGTTCGATCGGCTAATAAATCTTTTTTTTTTCAACTTGAAACATATGACTTCTTAAACCTTACTTTTTGACACGTGACGCCTTATCCATACCAAGGATGCTTTGGTATCGACTAATGAAATCTTTATTGTGTTAAATTTTAGTTAGACAAATTTATACTAAAATAATTGAACTAATATGAAAAGAATATTTTTTTAAAAAGAAGATTGAGAAATTGGAAATAGGTAATTCTCGAAAAGATAGCTAATGATTATGAGACTAAAAACATCGCTAATCCTATTTTATAATTAGATTTGATGTTCAGAAGTAACAAATATAGAAATAAAAAAATAGCTAAAATAGTATAAATAAGCTTTTTTTACTTCAATGGGAGTCGAACCACGACCTTTCAGAAACCTTGTCTTTTCGCAAGTGTCTCATCTATCTCACCAGAGATGCTTTGACAATTCGATACAATAAATAAGTTAAAATAACCAAAAACTAAAAACATAGATTAATTTTATACAATTTAAAAAATAGCATAAATATATAGATAGATATAGATATAGATCAATTTGATATGATTTTTTTATAAGAAATAAACATCTTGCCCCCTTCGGGGTTTGAACTCATGACAACTTCTAAATCTCATGCCATACTGTTAGACCACCTAATTAGTTGATCCATTTGATATGATTTGTGCAATACACAACAATTAGGATGAGAGGTGTCAAAGGTAGTAAGAATGAGTACTTATAATTTTACTCAAAATAAAATACAACACTCACTATATATCATTTACTTTTTTTAAAAAAGATATGTATAGTTTTCTTTTAATATATCATGTACATAGTATCTAATAAATAGAAAATTCTAAAAAAATAAAAACCATAAATCCTATTTGTATAACAATTTAAAACATAATCTAAAAAAAATAGCGAAAATTGAAAAACTAAAAAATAAATTTTAAAACTAAAAATCCTATTTGTATAGCAATTAAAAACATAACCTAAAAAAATAGCAACAAAAAAAATGAAAAATTAGAAAATTAAAATTTAGAAACCAAAAATCCTATTTTTATAAAAATAAAAAAACAACATAAAAATAGCAAAAAACGAAAACTAGAAAATTTAAATTTATAAACCAAAAATCCTATTAGTATAATAATTAAAAACATAACCTAAAAAATAGCAAAAAAACGAAAATTAGAAAATTTAAATTTCAATACCAAAAATCCTATTTGTATGACAATTAAAAAAATAACCTAAGCAAAAAAAACAAAAATTACAAAATTACAAAAAAAGATTTTAAAACAAAAAAATCCTCTTGTATAATAATTAAAAACATAACCTAAACAATAGCAAAAAAACAAAAATAGAAATTATACTTTAATGATATCATGATGTCCGTTAAAATTTTATTGTGTTTTACCATTCTACCTCTTTCTTAAGTGTCAAAATCTTATTTTGCTTATCACTCAAGTGCGGGAAAGATCACTGGCTTGTGTTTTTTTTATTTTTTCTTATAAATCTCAATTATGATATCATAATGTCACATGTTACGTTGTGAAAGCTTCTCACACGCTATTTGTCATGTTGTGAGAGTTTATCACATAAACAATTCATTTATATATATAGAAAAAAACTTTATGCATGTATAAGGGATTCTTTGGAGCTTCGGTTGAGATTTTCAAAAACTCAACATGATCGAGTTTGACTCATGTGGCCAATGTGGCCAAAAAATAAAATAAAATAAAAATTTCTCTTTAATTTTAGAATTAAAAATCAAAAAAGAAAACAAGAAGGTGGAATTCTAAACCTAAATTTAAGGGTTTCAATTTTTATATATTTAGTATTCGTATTAATTGATTTAATTTGATAATTAATGTGATGGCTTAGAGTATCTCCAATGGTAAACATGGATTGTGAGCGTGGATTCTCAATGTGAAGAGGATGTCCACCTTATGTCCCTTAAATTGACATTCAACTACAAAATAGGTCTCCAATGTGAATTTGTGGCTCAATTAATGAGGTGACATTTCTAATTTGTAATTTTACTAATTAAAATGTGAAAATAAAAGTGTAAATAAATAAATATTTTAAAAAATCTTATTATCCAACAATGTCTATCCACCCCATCCTTACATTCAAAATGCACATTCCATTGGAGATGTTTTTTTTTTACTACAATGTCTATCTAGTATTAGATGACACACATTGACATCCAATCCACATCCCCATTGGAGATGCTCTTATGTTTCAGTATTTTGAAGACATACGTAAAATTGGGTTTTCAGTACGTTTTTCTTTCAATTTTTTTAGGTAAAATATATTAAGTGGGCCTCAAACTTTGAGGCTTTTTTAGATTTGACCCCTCAATTTTTATTTTCCTAATTTGAACCCTTGAACTTTAATTTTAGTTGAGGTTGTGCCCTCCCAATGTTAAAAATAACGTGGCCCCTTTCTCAATTTTATCGAAACAAAAAAATGGTTCGAAAGACAAAACAGAAAGCCCTAAGTTCGAATTTGGTCATTCTCACACCTTCTTCCTCTCTGCTAGACTCGAAGAAGATGTAAGAATGATCAAATCTCAATCAAAATCAAATTTGAAGGGCTCAAATTAACTAAATAAAAGTTAAGGGGCCAAATCTAAAAAACACTCAAAGTTTGAGGGCTAGTTAATATGTTTTGCCTTTTTTATTATAGTTTTAGTGATCTACCCTTAATTTCTTACTTAAATATATACAAATAAAAGAACTTGCTTAGTTGCATTATGTTTCGTAACATATATATAAATTATAAACTCATTTTTTTTTTTTGAATTTAACGGGAGTCGAACCCATGACATCCTCAAGCCTTTTTTTTATCAAGTGATGTGTCACCCCCCTCATCGTCAGGACGACTGACTGACCTATATTACCTTAATCTCCTGATAATCTATTCAGCCTAATCCATTCAATTAACTTTGACCTTAAATTAATTTTTTTTTCAATCCTTAATAAGGCCCCAAAACTAAATTTATATCCTAAATGAAACTCAATTTATGATTTGTTCAGTTGGAGCGAATTAAGAAATCATATGGATTATTCTCCCTATTTCATAAAAATTTCTGCAACACTTCCCTCAAAAGTGTCCTACTTGAAAACTTTCACCTGATAGACAACAAAATTAGGGTTTGACAACCCCTTATCAAATTAGGGCACCAACCAGCCTAATCCCGCTATTAAACCCTAATTTGAACCACGTATGACTTAACAATGTATTAATTAGCCTTTATAATCTCATCTACTCATTAGTTATGTTTCAAATAAGCATTACAACATCAATGTACTATTTAATATTTTAAAGTTGATTAGAATTTTTATAACTTAACCTTATTCAGTGGAAGTCTTAATAAATTAGCGGAAACAATTAATATAAATTCTAAGTATGTGTGGAAAACCAGGAAACAACAATCACAATATATCTAACATGTGTTAGGTCGGAAAAACTATCTTTCAACCCAAAATATAGAACCCTAAAAGTATATAAAAGATATATACATATATATAATCCATACAACAAAATCCAAAACCTACAAAATCAAAGGTAGAAGCACTCCACTAGCTCAGAGGTAATCGTTGATCTTCTCCTTGCCGGGTCTACTACTCGATGGATATGCACGCATTGTCATAAAAAAGACGGTGAGTACATGAAAGTAGAAAATAACACTAAGAGAAATTTATCCACATTTCTAAAAATGCAACAAGTATTTGAAAGCATAACAATAGAAACTATGCTGAAAAGGAATCATGCTATAAGATACTACAATTAATCAAATTTAAACTGACACTCAGCTAAGCAGTAATGATCTAAGGCCGGTCAACCGTGAGTTACATCACATCAGTCTTATTCCACTATTTAGAGCATAAACAATCTCACAAATGCCTAATCATCCTCATAAAACCCAACACACATGTAAATATACTTGTTGACAACCCTGGGCTCCATACCCCGTGTGCCGTATAAACTAGTGGTGAGATGCTGACAACCACATAATCTAGTGACCTCGTGTGCCGCCCATCTCTGTCATATCGTGGTCCTTGATACAAGAACTACTTTCAGAACTCAAGAAATGACACAATTTAGAAATCCAATAATGGAATAGCTCAAGTAAAGCACAAAGGAATTATATTCACAATACACAAATCATCTACTTAATAGCGTGCTATCTAACTTGATAAAAATCATTAAAAACCAAGAAAGGCATAGCATATGGTTTAAAATCAATGAAACCATTCAAACACCAATAATGCCATGAAAACAAACTCATAATATCTCGCCAATAACCTCTCGAAACTCTTGTTTAGATTCCTGAGATTAATTACGGTGTTTTAGGACTTATACAAACTATCAATGTTGAATTAAACTAATTAGAAAAACCATAAACTTTTATTAGAAATTTCACCATTCATCAGGTTCAGCGCTGTGGTGGCGTCATGTGTACAAAGGCAACGGTGCCGCCACGACATCACCTTTATACCATGAGGGCACGATGATGTGGTGGCGCTGTGTGTACAGATGCACGACGCCACGATGGCACCTTGTCAACTATCCCACATTGTCCAAGTTAGGTTGACGCTGTGGGCTGGCACTGTGAGTTTAATGGCATGGCGTCGCTACGGCGTCAAACCTAAATTGCACCCTAGTATTTTAACTTTCAAACTCCATTACCTAGGACTCCTTATACACTTTAATTACACCCAAATTAAACTTTCCCAACAACCAAATACCTATAATTCATATCCTTAACCATTTAAAACCCAAAACTTATAGCTTTTGCGAAGAAATCCATGAAGAACACGTACAACTTCAAAATCTCATAACTTTGTCAATTCAAACTAAAATCCAGATTTTCTTGATAGCAAGCGTATTGGTTTTTCGCGAGGAATGCAAATCTATAAACCAATTTTCAAAACGATTTCATTTACGCTCTGAAATTAAGCAAAAAATAAGAACTGAACTAGAACTCTCAATTTTCGTTTGAATTTCACAAAGTGGTGATGAAGATTAGTTTACTTAGTTGTAGATCATCCTAAACTTAATCTAACACTCCTAAATCTCTAAATTTTTACAGCATAATGTACTCCATCTCTCCCTGATCTCCTTTTCCATCTTTGGATTAAAATGAACTTGATTTGCATGTTTTTCCCATTCTATATATATATATATATATATATATATATATATAGGTGATGTGCATTTTGAACCCTTGATCTCATATAAATCACTCATCTCTAAATCAATCTCATAATTTAAAATATGTTATATAACCCACTATCTATCCACTAACTCATTTCAACTAACACCAATTACAATCCAATTGGTCTTGTGATATGTCCACACGTATCTCGAGGAATATCTATGACTAACGTTTTATTTATCTAATTTAGGATATACAAATTAAACTATAGCCGCATAAAATTTAACTATGTAAGACACATTAACTTAAATTAAACTTACCACATCATTCACTACCACGGTCACACACCGACACGCATCTCAAAACACGTCCCCACTCACGTCTCTACATCTATACACAAGTATGAGTGACTTAGTAGTCTACACATATACAATACACTAGGCATACATCACGAAAAATCTAACATATACTTTGGCCACGCCTCGGTCAGTGCATGTATCTCGATGCGGGTCCCACGTCACGGGTTAATGATCCTAATTAAGGAATTAAACTACGATTAAGAATTTGGGTCGTGATATGGTGACAGGCCTAACAAAACATACAACTCCTCGCAGTTCACAATATATATCAAGTTCAAATTTATAAACTAACTTAGAATCTCTGATAGCTTGATTTCAACTTTACAATCCCAAATAGACTAAAATTGAAACATAAACTTCTCAACTTATTTTAAACTAACTTAGGAGACTCTCATAACCATTCAACAAAACTTCGCGTCCTACACTCGCCCCAAGAATCCCAAACAATATATATGTATAAACAATTTAAAACAAGAGTTTACTTTAAATTCTAAAAACAATCACCAAAATTTTCGAGTCTTGTCCATTCTTTCCTTATCTTTATATAAAACATGACATCATGAAAGACAACTAGAAGATGTTAGGTAAGTAAACATCTACACTAATTTGTACTCCTGCAATTGTTAGTCTACTACATGGAGATATGTAGGTGCATTTCAAAATAATCAATAAGTTATATGCGTCAACATGACATGCAATCACTCTATTTATGTCTCATAACTATAATCAGATGTCGACTTCCAAAAATAGTACAGAGACAGTATTAAGAGGTCATGAAATGGAGAGATAACTTGTTAGAGTTTGACTCCAAAATTAGTCTCACCAGCCGGCATTTGAGGTAGGATTGAAATCTAATTTCAATCAAACCAGACTCTGAAACAAGCTTATCACCCTCTCCCCGTGCATGCATGACCAAGTATGATGAAATGCAATGCAGACTACGATGCAATTACAGGTACAAAGATATTCAATAAATAGTAAAGATAGTTGTAGGGTTTACTTACAACCAAATCAACTCAAAGTTGGTTACGAAGCCTTACACAACGTTCCCAGGCTTTTATGTGCTTTGAACCTATTCCTCGAGGCTCATTCCGAGTGGTTTCATAATCCTCAACGTTACCTAAGACCAATGAGAAATCCGAATAAGTTTCCTATTTGAATTTCTTAAGTTTTTGACAAATTTTCGAGTTATTTTGGTATTCTCAAGTCCGGAAAAACTCAGAATTACACTAAATCAACCCTCGGATGTTTGAATCTCAATCTCGACTCCAAGTTGTGGTTTGACATCGAAAACAAACTTTGACTAGGCTTTAAAATAATTTTTTCAGATTTTCCGACATTTCGGTTATCATAGCGCGTATTACGAGAAAACTATGGTATAAATCCTCGAGAAAATTCTAAAATCCTCATATTTATTCAACTCAATATATATTTTTTCTTATTTTATTTCCATTTTTCTAGAATTTTCTTAATTTCCAGCATTTTCTTTTCTTTTTTTATAAAGCGGGGTTTGGCACCAGAACCAGACCCGATTCAGTCCAGTCTAGGGATAAAACCCCCTTCTGCCTCATATCTCCTCTACTTTGCCTTTGCTGCTGAATCGAGATTTTTTTTCTCATTTAGGGTTGGGTTTAACCCAAACCCCTAGGCATGTCTCGGCAGGGGAGATGACCCCCTGCTGTCTTCTTCCTAAGACAAACTGTTGCGCACTCTGTCCGAGCCTCCCAGTTTACTTTCTCCATTAACAACAACAACAACCCTACAACATTAATGACAACAACATCAACACAACAACCAATCTCACATTTATTGTTGTGGATCTCTCTTCGATCTCTCTCTCTCTCTCTCTCTCTCTCTTTCTTTCCAACAATCACTCCTTCATTTCTCTCACTTTCGATTTCGATTCCTATACATACAGATGAGGCAGTGTGTGTTCTATTTGGATAAATAGTAGATTTCTTTGATATTTACATGTACAAATCCCGAAGCTAATCCTAAAAACATAAATAAGTGTCACTACTTAAAGTGACACGGATTTCAACACATGCATACACATGCACATTGATTTTTCCTTAAGATGTGCTGCACGTATCTTGAGGCATGGACAATTCTTCCAAAATTATCAAAGATCAACCCATTCACTTTCTCTAGATCGATCCGCGCTATTCGTATCTTAGTCCAATTTATAAAATTTAATTTGATTTAAAATTTAGGATTCATTTTATATCTTTATATATACAAACTATATATAAATATATCAATAATTTTGTATTTTCGCAGCTATAAATTTACAGCATGCACCAACAAGTGCTCTCAGGCGCGCACTATCGTACATCCCACACGTGTCACCCTTAACCCCACGTATTACTAGATGCCCACCAGTTTATTAATTATTTTCAATATTTATGTTTATACAGGCACTATGTATATACGCCTTTATTCACGCATTTATCATTTCGTCGTGCACGCCAACAAGTACACTCGGGCATGCATACTATCCCATGACCCATATACGTCAAAAATTAAAAAAATTCATAACGCTCTTCGAAATATTCGTACATTGCGTCTCAGCCGTAATTTAAGTCAATTTTGCAATGAAATAATGTATAATACATCAAATAGTCACGCGGCAGACGAAAATAATATTTTGACTTATGACCTTCGGTCTATAATGTGCGGGTCCCACCTCGGATTCCTAAATCCCAATTTAAAATCCGAATTCACTTAATTGGCATTCTACTCAAGTTTATGAAATTCTCTGATGTCACATGATGTATTAACCATCTCACTAGAGATGCTTTGACATTATAAATTCATGTTGTTGGCTAATTCAAACCTTAAAACTTTGCATAACCAAGAAAGTTACCTCAGTATATATACATATACTAGAACACTTTAAATTATAACAAATATTACCTGTGTATATATACATTCATTTTAATTTATGTTGTTTCTTTAGTTTTGGACCTCGCTCCAATATTTTTACTGAGCAAGGTTATTTTATGGTAGTGTACGCATTAACTTATTTTTGTGATGATACATGCATGTATTGATTGAACAGTTCAAAATGGAAAGGTAGTGGACGATGGGTGTATGTACTGCTTAACTTTAACAAAGCGAAGGGAGCGTTAAGCTGGTATTAGGTATTGCCATGCAAGCTCAAAAGTGAAGTACATCTTCGACGACGAAACCAAAAAGTTGGTGAAGTTGGTGGGGGAGACGAGAATGTTGGTGTATTACAGCACTGTCAACACATCTGAAGGAAGCTCAACATCAACTCGCTTAAAGAAGGTCAAGACCAACAGAATATTGCATGAGTACACACTCGTCAACATAGAAAGATCAATCAATCACTCTAATGTTTGGTATATAATTCAAGTATTTCAATTCATTAATCTTACAACATCATGTATAACCTTTTTTGTTTTTTTATTGATAAAATATTGGTATAACATATAGACATTCGCTAAATATATCAATTAATTAACCATTTCTCTTATTTATTTTATTTTGAGTTTGTAAGAGAATCTTGTTAATTTTTTAAAAGTTTTAAATTTTATTAATGGATTGTATTGTGATGAATTTTGTTGATTCATTTCAGAAGGAGCAGTATTGGGCGATGTGCAAGATAAGCGATTCAGGAAGATAATAAATCTAATTAAAGGGAAGAAAGTATAAACAAGCAATGCTAAAGAATATTACTCTTTATAGATTTTGTATATATACATGTTTAGAGAACTATGTAGCCTTTGATTCCTTAAAACTGAATGAAATGATACGTAGGCAGCTTGGTTTAAGTTCAAGCACTTTTATACATTCATTGATGTATTATATTAAAGAACTACGAGGTTTTGATTCCTTAAAACTAAAGAATAAGTAGGTATCTTTGTTTAAGCTCAAGTACTTTTATATATTGTAAATAATTCATTGATTATTATATTAAACAACTACATGTTAGGGCATGTGCCCTAGGTCAATCTACAAATATTGTTTATCTTATGATTTTAGTTAATAAAATAGAGGTTTTATTTGTTGTTTTATTATAAGTGATTGCATGTTTACCTTATAGTAAGATCTATGGGTATTTATTGAAATATCCTAAATGTCCTTAGTCGGTCATTATACTGGGAAATATAATGAATTAAGATTAATGTGAATCTTGATTGATGGTCATGTGATGATCATGCGTATAGGGATATGAATCAAGATCATGAGTACTTGTTAGGGAATAAGGTACTGAACCGACCCGCTATGAGAACACCACATGGATTAAGTCATAGGTGTTACTCATGATAGGTATATCATTTAGTCCTTTGACTTGAGATTACCATAGACTTCAATATTAAGAGCATGATAATTTGACACAATCAAATTTTGTCTTTACCCGGACAATTATAAAGATTGTGATTGGTTACTGTGTGAATAATATGTGAAGGTGAGTAATCAAGATAGAATTTGTGATCCCTCGATAAGATACACTAATAATGGCCAAGTCCATGTGAATAGATATGATCAATGTCACTTAGATGTTTTTTAGTTTACCTAAAGATCGAGACTAGTACGATTGAACATTAAGGGTGACTTTTCATGCCTTATATTTAATCAAAGGATATCGTACGACAAAAGGATATGATATATGCTATTAATTAGGTTGTATTGATGTTGATATTCATGCTACTTGGGAAGTCATAATGCCTTGCTAGAGACCGCTTATGACTTGTGTGCCAAAATGGTTTTTGGTTCACTCCCAACGTCGCATGAACCTACTGGGTCGCACATAAAGAATGACTTTGCAAAATTTCAATTGGTCTAGAGTAATGAATTTTATATGATAAAATTCATGACATAAAAGCCCTTAAGATTTGATATATGATAACCTATTAATAGGGGCGTATGTGTAATTTGCTTAAACTTCCTAAATACAATAGATATATTACGAATAAAATTTTAAGTGAGGGCTTATCTACACATATAAATAAAGGGTGAAACCGTAAAAACGAAATAAGATTTTCGTTTTACAATTTTCGAGTTCTCTGGATTTAGGGAGAGAAAGAAAAATCGTTTTTAATCTCTCTTGGGGCTAGCACTCCAAATCATGGTCACCGTTCGTGTGTGGATTTCTAATAGAGGACGCGCACTTGAACATCTTGGAAATCGAATAATCAGAAAAGGAAATCACGGAATAAGGTATGATTTACTTTCGTAGATTTAGTTTAATAGAACTTATTTTCAATCCTGTTGGGGTTTTTCAAAAAAAATTTTGAATTTTTCGATGCGTATGAACCCTAAAAACCCAACACTACATGGGTTTTGATTCCTTAACAATATTTGAAAGGTTACGTATGCAACTTAGCTTAAGCTAAGCCCTTTTATAAATTAATTGTAAACAATTAATTGTTGTATTATATTAAAGAACTAAGTGGGCTTTGATTCCTTAAAATTTTATGAAATGATATGTAGGCAGCTTCGTTTAAGCTCAAGCCCGTATATATTTACATTGTAAATAACTTATTGATGCATTATATTAAAGAACTACGTGGGCTTTGATTCCTTAATATTATATGAACGATCATGTAGGTAGCTTGGTTTAAACAAGCCTTTTTATATATACATTGTAAATATATCATTGATGTATCATATTAAAAAATTATGTTTGCTTTGATTCCTTAAAAATGTATAAAAGGGTACGTAAACTTCTTGTTTTAAGCTCAAGCCTTTTTATGCATAAAAGACAAATTCATTGATGTATTATATTAAAGAACTATGTGGGCTTTGATTCCTTAAAATTGCATGAAAGGATAGGTAGGCACCTTCGTTTAAGCTCAAGCCCATTATACATTGTAAACAATTGATTGTTGTATTATGTTAAAGAATTACATGGACTTTGATTCCTTAAACTTGTATGAAACGATACGTAGGCAACTTGGTTTAAGTTCAATCATTTTTATATATACATTGTAAACAATTGATTGTTGTATACGTAGGCTTTGATTCCTTAAAATTGAATGAAAGGATACGTAGGCAGCTTGGTTTAAGTTCAAGCTCGTTTATATATATATATATATATATATATATATATATACATTGTAAATAATTCATTGATGATGTATTATATTAAAGAACTATGTGGGCTTTGATTCCTTAAAACTGCATGAACGGATATGTAGGCAGTTTGGTTTAAGCTCACGCCCTTTTATATGTATATTATAAACATATAATTGATGTATCATATTAAAGAACTTTGTGGACTTTGATTCCTTTAAACTTAATGAAAGGATATGTAGGTAGCTTGGTTTAAACTCAATCCCTTTTATACATTGTAAGCAATTCATTGATGTATTATTTGAAAAAAGTACAAGGGCTTTGATACCTTAAAACTAAAGGATTTATATGCAGCTCGGTTTAAGCTCGTGTGCTTTTCTATATTGTAAACAATTCATTGACTAATATATTAAACAACTACATGGGCTTTAATTCCTTACAATTGTACGAAAGGATACATGCGCAACTTAGTTTAAGCTCAAGCCCTTTTATACATTGTAAACAATTGATTGTTGCATGATATTAATGAACAATGTGGGCTTTGATTCTTTAAAATTGTATGAAAGGATACGTACGCATCTTCATTTAAGCTCAAGCCCTTTTATATATACATTGCGAATAATTCATTATTGATCTATTATATTAAAGAACTATGTTGGCTTTAATTCCTTAAAACTATATGAACGGATACATAGGTAGCTTGGTTTAAGCTCAAGCCTTATATACATTGTAAATAGATCGTTGATTTATAATATTAAAGAACTAAGTAGGCTTTAATTCCCTTAAATTATTTGAAAGATACGTAGGCAGCTTGATTTAAGCTTAAGCCCTTTTATATCTTAAAAACAATTGATTGATGTATTATATTAAAGAACTACATGGGCTTTTCTTCCTTAAAATTGTATGAAAGGATACGTAGGTAGCTTCAGTAACGACCCGTTACTTTAAACTGAGGATTAGTGCTATCTCGAATCTTAATTAACCCGAGTTAGGCTCGTGGTTAAATTTTGCATATCTCTATTAGTGTTGGGGTAAGTTTGTGTGATGTTTGGTGTTTGTGAGACATGTTTAAATAAATAATTAATTCTCGGTACACCTAGTGCGACGAGGGGGTCGTGAAATGAATGTGCACGCCCGAGAGTACTCATTAGTGTGTTCAGTGAATTTATTGATGATAAAATACATGGAATATATATGTATATATATAATTTATCTATAAATATATATAAATAAAACTATAAGTTTGATTTGATTAATATGGATCGTTGGATCACCTTGAGATGAGCGTAAGTGGAAGATGTTTTAAGATATGTGTCACTTTAAAGCTGTGTCACTTTAAAATAATATTCAATCGATCAACCTCGAGATTGCCCAAAACGATCTCGAGGAGAATCCATATATATAAATCAAAAGCTTCAAACTTATTACTGTTATATTCGATCAATCAAAAGGAAGCAGGTGAAGGTTTGATCTGTGGAAAGTGAGTAATCCAGCGAGATAGAGAGTGAGTTTCAAGTCAGTTAGGAAGGATTAAACCATTGTTGATCTCGTGATTCATCACTGTTGATAAGCTTAAGTTTTGTTCTTAAGTTGAATTTGTGAGTTGGTGATGAATCATAGTCAATTTAGGTTGTTGATGATTGGAAATGGTTTAAGACCTCATTATAGGTCTTCCCTAATGTTATGAGGAGGTGTTAGATGTTGTTGTGGTGAATTGGTAATTGAACATTGGTTTTTGCCCCGTTCTTTGTAAAGACGCTCAATGATGGAATGCACTCCCATCATGAACAATGAGGAACCCAGATGGTGGAGCGCACCCCACCAAATGAGGGAATGTGCTCCCACCTCAAAAAACAATAACGCTGCTCATTTTTACTTAGTAAATTATGAGGGTTTAGATATTGGTTTAATGTTTTAAAATGTGGGATATTAGACATGCAATGACCTTGAATAGTTTGTGATAGGTTCTCAAACACCGAGAAAGGTCGAGTGACCCGAAAAGTTAAGAATTTGGAAACGAAACCAAACTGAGATAAGTGAGACTCGTACTCTTATCATTACGCTTCGTACATTAGTATATTTACTTCATATAGCATTATGGACTGGGAATGGGGAAACGTGATATAATTTAACTATTTTATATGTGAAAAATCTCGAAAATGGTTGAAAAGGCGGACCAGGATTGAGGATTAAAAAGGTTAGCCTGGAAATGGATTTCGCCCTTTGTCCTAATGAATGGAAAAGGTTCGCCTAGAAATGGATTCCTCCCGTCATCTATAGTTAGCTGGAGTTTTACTTTATTCATCATTGTCCAGTTGGAGTTGGTAGCTCAGTCAAGCTTGAATAAACAAAGAAAGTTCTTTGTTGGCCAACATGTGGATTATATGGTTGTATTCATGAGTGATATGAAAGTATGACTCCGTAATTAAACTCAAATTACAAATCACATACCGTTGCACATTACCTAATTGACTTGCATTTAATTATCCATTGTTTATATCAATTTCAATGTCTAAAGATAAAAATATTAATATAAATATTTTTTTAATTACGTACAATATAAATAAAATTTTCAGATTAATAGAATTCCCACGAGTAGCGGGTGGGCTCGATCGCGCGTACCACGTTAACAAAACTAGTCAATATTATAATTAGTGTCATGTTTGATTAAGGTTTCAATTATTTTATATATGCTCCTGAAAAAAAATCATTTTATATGGAATACGACCATATAAATAAGGAAAATGCTAGAATGACAACCCAAATGATACCTTAAGTGACACCCCTATGACGCGACGTGCGGGTCCTACGTAAAAATGAGCGTGCATAAAATAGTTCCCGATGCATAACACATGTGGTGTGTATCTTGAAATGTGCACGACGACTCCCATAAATGTGGGCGAACACGCCACGTCATATTTTTACGTAGGACCCGCTCGCCACGTCATAGGGGTATCACTTGAGGTGTCATTTGGGGTGTCATTCTAACATTTTCTTATAAATAAATAAAATAAAATAAACTTGCTTGCACCATATATATTGATGTCGTAGCAACCGTTAGTGTAACAAGAACCTTCATCCTTATATAGGGGCAAGGATTTCAAACCAATAAAGCTACTGCTTAGTTCGCTAAGCTCTCTTAAGGGAAATATGGAGAGCGTATCGAACTATATTTATGCACCGGTTGTAGCCTAGTGCATTAATCATCGTTGATGCCTCATACATATAATTAGCCATACATATAATTAGCCCAGGGTACGAAAAAATCATGGGTCCGCCTGCTTGTGCATAAGGTTTTTGGTGCAAGTAATGTGATCAAAATGCTCCAAGTGAGTACTATCTTTAATTTTAGCCATGTTGATATATATGTGATTATATATGTATATCCATTTGTCACACTAAAATTCATGAATCACACATAGATAGATTTGTATTTATGTTTTCTTTAATTAGGACTATAGTTCAGTTTAACTAATTAATGCAATTGCATGATATGATTTTTGTTTATTACTTAGGTCGTTGAAGAAAGAAAGAGGGAGGATGCAGTGAAAAGCATGGGTTTATTAAGCTCGAGCGAGGCTTTGAGATCCTATCTATTCGAGCACACGCGCCATTTTCAATTTTCGAAGCATGTACGTACAAGATCTTTTGGAGCAATTAGAGTTGACAAGAACGAGAATTCTCGAGTCGCAAGGGCAACTGCAAATCTGTTCTTGAGCTCCCTAAAATATGTGCAGTACCATCACCAACCAAAAACCACAATTTTCGAAAATGCAGTCGTCGAAAATGGTGATATCGTTCTGGATGATACCATTTTGGGCAACAATTTTATCGAATTCCTAGCGGAATGTTACTGGGATTTGTAATGGAGAACTAGCTTTATATATTTTAGGAGGTTTAGTGTTGCAGCTGCGTCTTCTACTTTTGCAGCTGGGTCTTCAACTGAACCCAAGAGGGCCAAGAAAGAGCACTAGGAACCGTTTTGTACCCAACAAGCTAGCTGATTAGTTAGCCTAAGCTCTTACTTAAGTAATTAGCTAGAATACTTAATGTAATAAGAAGAGACAAGTGTCAACAGAGGATTTGTGGATTGTAAATATGCACTGACAATACGGTTACAACGACTGTGTAATCGATTATTACAAATAGGCAAAGATGACAATACGAAAGGGATGGAAAAGACAATACAATTCTTCCCTGATTTCTTCTCTCACATTCTATCTCTCTTTCTTCTTTGCTTTTCTTCTGAATCATTTCTCTGTCTTTATTTGCTTTAACACTCAACCTGACGAGACATCCCATCATTTGGTGCTTTTCGTTGGGCTCGATGACTGAAGCAGGCGTGCTGACCCGTTCACGTGCCACAGAGGAGTCTATTACTCGTCTACAAGAACGAGTTGCTTCACTGGACGCTGTGCCAGAGAAGCTTGACAAGCTCATTGATACAGTCCGGGAACATGTGGAGAACATTCAGTCTTCCCTCACGACGTTGAATCTCCGTGTCACGGGACTGGAGAAGCAACCAGCGAGGCCGTCTCCGCCTAGATCTGCCTTGCTACCCACCCCAGAATTCCCTTATTTGGGTGCTCCCTCTACCTTTCGGCCTCTGCTCACATCTCCAGCCCCAGATCCAGCAGTTCGGTTGCTCAGTCCTTCACACCATCCGGTCGGTCCCCCATCAATGTTGCGTCTGCCGAAATTGGAGATTCCAATTTTTACAGGTGATGACCCTCTTGATTGGCTCTTTCAAATTGAACGTTTCTTTACATATCACAACACTCCAGTTGAGCATCGCTTGACCATCGCTTCCTTCTACATGAGTGGCACGGCCTTGCAATGGTTTCATTGGGTTTCTTCCACTAACCAGATTCGTTCTTGGGAGGAGCTTGTGCGTGCTATGGAAATTCGTTTTGGTCCCTCTTCTTACCAAAACCATGAAGCCGCACTCTTCAAATTGCAACAAACTGGCGCTCCTGATGACTATCTGAAAGACTTCGCCGTGTTGTCGACACGTTGCACGGGTCTCTCACCCGAGAATAAATTGAACTGTTTCTTATCCGGCCTTCACATTTATTTGAAAAGGGAGTTGTTCTTACGACGACCATCGACTCTCCAAGATGTGATGGGCATGGCCAAGATGGTCAATGATAAACTTATAGAGCCAAAGTCGTATGCTCAAGCCATTAAACAGGCTAAACCTTCTCTTCCTGCATCGGTCCCAGCGGTTGCCATAACTACTACTCAAGTTAAGTCCACTTCCGCAGGGACGTCACGGCCGATGTTGCCAATTCGCCGTTTGTCTCATGCGGAGATGGCTGCCCGTAGAGAGAAGGGGTTATGCTATAACTGTGATGAAAAATTTGTTTCAGGGCATAAATATGGAGCAAAACAGTTTTTGTGTTTATTGGCTTCGGATGAGTTGTCTCCACCAGCTGATGTTGTGGATGCGCAGCAAGTTTCAGTCGAGCCACCACCTCCAGAACCGCCTTAGAAGCCGGTTATTTCCTTGCATGCCCTAGCTGGCCATGTCAAGCCCATGACATTACGTCTCCCGGGCCACATTTTAGGCAAACCCATCACTATTTTGGTAGATGGAGGGTCCACCCATAATTTCATTCAAACACGGGCTGCTAAATTTTTGGGCCTACCAATTCAGCCTACTACAGACCTCGAGGTTACGGTGGGTGATGGTAATACTTTGGGGTGTCCAGTCATTTGCAAACAAGTCTCCGTGGATTTGGGCCCCTGTATAGCGGTTTTGGACCTGTATGTTCTTCCTTTGTATGGGGCTGATGTTGTGTTTGCGGTCCAGTGGTTAAAATCATTAGGGCCTACCACATTTGATTATAATGAGCTCCACATGGATTTTCAATCCGATACAGGCCTCATCCGTCTCAATGGCATCAAGACCCTTACTTATACTGAGTTGTCTTTCCGTCAAGTTCGTCGTCTCCACAATACAGAGAGCGTGGCGTCTTTGTTCCACCTCTTTTTTTATCCCACCTTGTCCGCACCACAGCCTGTGACGCCTGAAGATGACGATCGGTTGGCTCCGGATTTGCGTGCCTTATTGTTGCGATTTCCTGAAGTCTTTGCCAAAGCTACTGCTCTGCCCCCTATTCGATCTACTGACCATGCTATCCCTCTGTTGCTTGGCTCGGCTCCAGTGAATGTCCGCCCCTATCGCTATCCACACTTTCAAAAGGGCGAGATTGAACGTCTGGTAAAAGAAATGCTTGAAGATGGATTAATACGGCCTAGCACAAGCCCTTTTTCTTCTCCGGTTCTCCTTGTCAAAAAGAATGATGGTTCTTGGCGTTTCTATGTGGATTACAGGGCTTTGAATGCTATGACAGTTAAAGATCGCTTCCCTATTCCAACGGTTGATGAATTGCTTGATGAATTATTTGGGGCTCATGTATTCTCCAAGCTCGATTTACGATCCGGCTATCACCAACTGCGCTTGACTGAGGATGTAATTCCCAAAACTGCGTTTCGCACTCATGAAGGCCACTACGAGTTTCTCGTCATGCCTTTTGGGCTGACCAATGCTCCTTCTTCATTTCAAGCTACTATGAATCAGGTTTTCAAACCATTTCTTCGCAAGTTTGTTCTTGTGTTTTTTGATGATATCTTGGTGTATAGTGCAGATTGGGGGTCTCATTTGGACCATTTAGTAGTTGTACTGCAGCTACTTCATCAACACTACTTGACGGTTAAATATTCCAAGTGTGAGTTTGGCTCCACTACAGTACCTTATTTGGGCCTTCTGATTTCTTGTAAAGGGGTACTTGTAGATCCGGACAAAATTCGAGTAATTCGGGATTGGCCTTTACCAAATTCCTTGCGCCAACTTCGCTCCTTCCTTGGTCTCGCCGGCTATTATAGACGTTTTGTGGCGAACTTCTCCTCCATCGCTTCGCCTCTCACTCAATTACTCCTTAAAGATGCCTTCATCTAGACTGAAGATACCACAACGACCTTTGATGCTTTGAAAATTGCTCTTACATCCACACCTATTTTGGCACTGCCCAACTTCTCTGATGAGTTTCAAGTTCATACGGATGCCTCGGGGGTGGGTATTGGCGCGGTGTTGTCCCAACAAGGACATCCTATTGCTTATTTTAGTAAACTCTTGCCACCGACAATTCAAAGATCATCCACCTACGTTCGCGAGTTTTATGCTTTGACGGAAGCCATCCGCAAATGGAGGCAATATCTTTTGGGACGAAAGTTCACCATCCTCTCGGATCATCAAGCTTTGCGTTCCATTCTACATCAAACAATTCACACTCCCGAACAACAAAAATGGATCACTAAGCTAATTGGGTATGATTTTGAAGTGGTTTACAAACCGGGCCACCTTAATGTTGCTTCCGATGCCTTGTCCCGCTTGCCAGAGGCTTCATTAAGCTCACTGAATTGTGTTTCTCGCCCGGTTCATGCTATCCTGCATGCCTTACGTGATTTTTATGCTACCACAGAGGAAGGGAAACTATTGATTTCTCAAGCTGCGTCTTCTACGGGGGATGTCTCTTCTTACACATTGTCGGATGGTCTACTCTTATTTCAAGGTCGTATTTTTATACCCAACCAGTCCGCTCTCCAATCTTATTGTTGTAAGAATGTCATAACTCACCTCTAGGGGGTCATGCCGAGGTTCAGCGTACATTCTCTCGCTTGGCTCCCACTTTTTATTGGCCTAAGATGCGTCGATCGGTGTTGGCTTTCGTTCGTGAATGCACTATTTGTCAACAAGTCAAGCCCTTCAATAGAGCCCCTCAAGGTCTCCTTCAACCTCTACCAATTCCATGCAAGATTTGGGATTCTATTGCGATGGATTTTATTACCCATTTACCTTCCTCTTTTGGTAAGACAATTATTTTGGTGGTAATCGACCGTTTGTCCAAGCACGCTCATTTTGTGGGATTGGGTCCTAACATTACTGCCCCTACTTTGGCTTCGACTTTTGTTACGGAGATTGTTCGACTTCATGGGATGCCTTCTTTAGTTATTTCTGATCGTGATCCCCTTTTCATGAGTACTTTCTGGCAAGAATTATTCAAACTGCATGGTACTACCTTAGCAATGAGCAGTGCTTATCACCCTCAAACCGATGGTCAATTCGAAGTTCTCAATCGTTGTTTGGAAGACTATCTTCGATGCTTCACAGCTGATTTCCCAAAGACATGGTTTCGTTATCTTTCTTGGGCAGAATGGTCATATAATACTGCTTGGCATTCTTCAATTAAAATGACACCATATGAGGCTGTCTTTGGCCGTCCCCCTCCTTCATTACTGGATTATGTCTCGGGCTCAACAGCAACTGCAGCTTTAGATGATTTGCTATCTCATCGCACCTCCATTTTGGAGACTTTGAAGGAAAATCTGAAACAAGCTCAAGTCCGTATGATACAACAAGCAAATGCTCTTAGAACTGATGTGGTGTTTCAAGTGGGTGATTGGGTTTTCCTCAAACTTCAACCTTACCGTCAAACATCAGTGGCAAATCGCCTTAATCACAAGTTTCGCAAGCGTTTCTTTGGCCCTTTTCAAATTTTGGCTCGAATCGGCTCAATAGCTTATAAGGTAGCTTTACCCTCTACTGCTCGTATTCATGATGTGTTCCATGTTTCACTCTTGAAGAAATGTTTTGGTGATCCAACTTTGAATTCTTCTCCATTGCCTGCTGATTTCATGGGCTCTCATCCGTTGATGCTTCCAATGGCTGTCTTGGGTCGGCGAACCGTCACATTGTTGGGCACGCCAACTGCTCAAGTCCTCATTCAATGGCAAGGCCAACCTGCAATTGATGCTACTTGGGATACTATTGCTGAATTCACTAAGGATTTTCCATCCTTTAACCTTGAGGACAAGGTTTGTACTGATCATGGGGGTAATGTTCCAGCTGCGTCTTCTACTTTTGCAGCTGGGTCTTCAACTGAACCCAAGGGGCCAAGAAGGAGCACTAGGATCCGTTTTTTACTCAACAAGCTAGCTGATTAGTTAGCCTAATCTCTTACTTAAGTAATTAGCTAGAGTACTTAATGTAATAAGAAGAGACAAGTGTCAACAGAGGATTTGTGGATTGTAAATATGCACTGACAATACGGTTACAACGACTGTGTAATCGATTATTACAAATAGGCAAAGATGACAATACGAAATGGGTGGAAAAGACAATACAATTCTTCCCTGATTTCTTCTCTCACACTCTATCTCTCTTTCTTCTTTGCTTTTCTTCTAAATCATTTCTTTGTCTTTATTTGCTTTAACACTCAACCTGACTAGACATCCCATCATTTAGCATCTAAAAGGTGAAAACCTCAACAAGATAGATGTATATGACTACAAAGTATATAGTGCTACACAGAACAATCTATAATATATACCAATTTGATATAAATAAAACGAAACTACAACAATCAATAACAAAATTGAAATAACAAGTAAATTTAAAATTATCTAACCGGAGGCTTGAATAGAAGTAATGTCCTAGAAAGAAATTTCTCTGAATTCGATAATTAAATTTTTCCACAGAGATATGCCCCCAAGATACAATCGGATGCTCTTCCTAAACAAAGTTCACCAATTCCAAAAGTTTGCCAAAACCATGATTTAATTCTCTCTCAAATAATATGTATTTCGAAAAAAAAAGTAAATCTTCAGTTTTTCAATTCTACTTAAATAGAAGTTGATGCACTATTTCAAAGCTTTGCAATTCTTTAATTCTGAAGCAAATACCTATTCACATTATTAACATTCGAACTTGTTAACAACGTAACGAAATTAACTGTCACACTAGTTAATTTTGAAATTACAAAATTAAAGAAAAATTAAACTAGAAAATAAAAAATTAATTTTTTATATATTATATATACACCCTACTACCCAATGCCACTTGGGCATCATCCATTGGGTTCTCTACAGCAAAGCTTTAGGACTAGTGGTTGTATTTAAAGAGTTTCCACTCTTTTCAGCTTCCAATGTCGGACTACAGAGTTTTCTATTCAAACTCAAAGTCTCAAGTTCCAATAATACCCCGCATTTGTATAGAAAACATCACACGTTACCCCACGTTTCTGTTCAAATTTGGCATTCTTTTAAAATATTAAAAATAATATAAAATTATGCATGAAAGAGAGAGGGAAGTATTATGTCATGTTGTTAGGAAAAGTATCTAAAATACTTGAACTTACCATAGTAAAGCGTATCGGATTTACTTTGTGATGCTGTGGATATAGAAGATCTTAAACTGTTCACTTTTTTTAGTAAACCAAGATAATACGCCTTACACATGACAAAATAATCAAAATTCAGTTTGTACGTTTTAGTTCATTTTGGTCCTGGACAGATCTTGGTTGCACGATAGATTTAAAGAATTTAGTCTGTCTCGTTCTCATTAATGCGACCCACATGCATTTACTATTATATAGGTGACATTTTATTTTGTCATTAAATGCTTAGCATATATTTAACTTCTTCTGAACACATTTTAATCTTAGGAATGAGTGAGTATGTGTTCTCTCTTGAGTTTCATCTAACGAGTTTGCCTATTGAACCTAGTACATGAGATCTCCAATCACCTAAGTTAGGTTTCCACCAGACTTAACTCATATATAGGCTTTGAATTCATTTCCCTCGATAACAATACGACTTGATTTCTTGGAACGCCCTTTTTCATAGTATCAGCAATGTTCTTTAACTTTACAGAATCTATATTAATTACTCTACTTGATAGTAATTGTCTTATAATTTTATTTCGACGCCTTATATGTCTTGACTTACCATTATATACATTATTTTTAGCTTTAGCTTGTGCTGCCATACAATCATAATGTATACATATTGCTGGCACTAGTTTTGGCTTGAATAGAATGTCTTATTAGAAGTTTGCTTCCTCCATAACTTTTTCTAAGGCTATAAATCTCAGTTCCATTGTTGAACGTGCTATACACATCTCCTTTGTTGATTACCAAGAAATTGCAGATCCTCCCAATGTAAAAATATATCCACCGATTGACTTAGTTTCAGTATTATCAGAAATTCAATTGGCATCACTATACCCTTCAAGTAGTAATGGATATTTTGTATATTGCAATCCCTAGTCTAAAGTATGTTTTAAATACCTTAGCACGCTTATTAATGCTTCCCAATGATCATTATTTAGATTACTTTTATATCTACTATGTATGTTCACTACATAAGCAATGTCCGGTCTTGTAATATTCATTAAATACATCAAGTTTTCAATTAATTGGGAGTAATCCAATTGAGAAACTGCACTTTCATTATTTTTCTTAAGTTTGCAATTAGGTTCAAATGGAGTAGGAATAGGTTTACAACTAAATTGATTGAACCTCTTCAATATTTTTTGTACATAATGCAATTGAGTAAGGATATATCCATCATCATTTCTTTTAATTTGAATACCTAAAATGACATTTGCTTGACCTAAGTCTTTCATATCAAAATTAGAATCAACATCTTTTTACTTGAAATAATTATATTCTTATCAGTCCTAATTATAAACAAATCATCAACTTAGAGACATACTATGATGCATGAATTTTTCGTTTCTTTGATGTAGACACATTTGTCACATTCATTTATTTTAAATCCATTTTAAATCATAGTATGGTCAAATTTCTAATGTCATTATTTTGGTGCTTGTTTAAGTCCATATAGAGACCTAACAAGCCTAAAAACTTTATTTTCTTGACCTTGGACCACAAATCCTTCGGGTTGCTCCATATAAATCTCTTCATCTTCTCTATTTAAAAATGTTATTTTTACATCCATTTGATGTATGTCCATATTATAAATGGCAGCAACTGAAATTAGCATCGTAATAGATGTAATTCTTGAAACTAGAGAATAAGTATAAAAATAATCCAACCCTTCTTTTTGTCGATATCCTTTAGCCACTAAACGGGCTTTATATTTATCAACTGATCCATTGGCTTTCAGTTTTCTTTTAAAAATCTATTTGTTACCTATTAGTTTAATACTAGGAGGTAAATCAACTAACTCCCAAGTGTGGTTAATTAAAATGGATTCTATTTCACTATTTATGGCTTCTTTCCATAAAATAGCCTCAGTATAAGTCATGTCTTCTTTATATGATTATGATTATGTTTCAGTTAAGAAACTTATAAAGTCTGGTTCAAAACTATTTTGAACTCTATATCTTTTTCCCCTTCTTGGTTCTTCATCTAATGTTAGATCATTAGAAATGGATGGTTCAACTCGAACCCTATTGTTTGATGAGCTCTGTTTTTCTTCTTTATAAGGAAAAATTCCTTCAAAGAATTGCACATCTGCAGATTCTATAATTGTATTAACTTGGATATCACTAATCTTAGAATTAATTACCAAAAATGTATATTCTACATTTTTGTTAGCAAATCCAATAAATACAAAATCTTTAGTTTTAGGCCCCAATTTAGTTCTCTTGGTGATAGGAACACAAACCTTTGCTAAACAACCCCGCACTTTTAAAATTTTGAAAGTAGGAATTCTACATTTTCATAATTCATAAGGAGACTTATTTGTCTTCTTAATTAGGATTTTATTTAAGATAAAATTTTCCATATGTAGTGCCTCATCCCACATGTTGTGTGGAAGTCCAGAATTATTTAAAATAGAATTTACCATGTCTTTAAAAATCCTATTTTTCCTCTCTGCAACACTATTCTATATAGGTGTATATGGTGCCGTAGTTTAGTGTATAATTCCATGATCATTATAAAATTCAACAAATTTCTAGGATTCATATTCTGCACCTCTATATATTCTTATTGCTTTAAGGCTTTGTCTAATTGATTCTCCACTTCTGCCTTATATGTCTTAAACATATTAAAAGCTTCATCTTTAGTTTTGATCAAATACACATAACAAAATTTACTACAAACATCTATAAAAGTGATGAAGTAATTCTTCCCACCTCGTGTAGAGGTTGGTTTGTAGTCGTAAAGGTCACTATGATTTAAACCTAACAATTCATTTGAACTTCCTTAGACTGTTTTAAAAATTTGCCTAACAAACTTGGATTCAATATAAATTTGACATTTATGCTTTAAATCAATATTAAACTTAGGTAATAAATTAAGATGAACCATTCTATCGATAGACCTACCATTTACATTACCTAAATATTAATAGAAACATTCACTTTATTTATAGCAAAAGTAACCATTACATTTAGCTTGAACATTCCATCAATCTTCCTATAGAGTCCTTAGCCTTACACAAACTAATGAAACTCAAACACTAGTTTGAATCCCTTTTTGGTAAGGAGGTTCTTCCTAATTTCAGGGGCATAAAGGACATTAATTAAAGTAAAAGTTTTCCAAGAAGTAAATCTCAGTAATGCTTCTCCTTTCCCCTTGACACTTGAAGTGGTTGAATTCCTCAGGTAGAGTTTTCATCATTAGTAACATTTTCAAAGGTTAAAACAACGCCTTATCGCCACAAATGTGCCTAGCGGCCCACGTGTCAATCCACCAACCTTTAACATTGTCAATCGTATTGACTTCAAAAATTACAACAACCAAATCTGCATCAACAATTTTGACATTTGTCTGATTCTTTTGAACAAAATTTTCAGCACATTGATTTTTGCGGTGATGACATTCTTGAGCCTTGTCCATGCTTTCAAGATACCCAACAATTGTCTTTAACTTTTTTAAAAGGCTTGCCTTTTGATGCAAGGGTGTAGGAATTTTTGCAATAAACCTCTTTCCTTATTATCTTGAAATTTGGATTGTGATGACTTTCCTTTAATCACATTTTCTTTGGCATCGAATATAGGTACTTCAACTTTGTCTCCCTTGCGATGGTATTCTTCAACTTGAAGCTTCAGAATTAAGTCCTCCAACGTCATCTCTATCCTTTTATGCTTTAGATAGATTTTAAAATCTTTCCACGAAGGAGGTAACTTCTCAATAATTATACCAACTTCGAATTGTTCGTTGATAGAACATCCCTTGCCATGCAATTCATGAATCAGAACTTGAATTTTCTCTACTAGCTTGATCACTATTTTGGAGTCCACCATGACATACTTGAGGAATTTACTAGTTACAAATTTCTTTGCATCGACATTTTCTGTTTTATATTTCTTCTCAAGCATATTCCATACTTCATTTGTTGTGTTATATGACGAGTATATGTCATATAAATTATCATCCAAGCAATTGAAGATGTAATTTCGACAAAGAAAATCAAAATTTCTCCATCTTTTTATTGGCATAAGTGTCTTCTTCGAGAGTGGATCCTCATCTGCTTTAGGCTCTTCCTCCCTTGCAATACTAGCAAGGTTGAGGGTTGTCGAGTACAACGGTCATTTTTGTTACCACCTCTTGAAATCCACTCCTTTGAACTTGTCAAGCTTTTTTCATGTTTTTCGAGTTGTTGTTCACACTTATTTGTTCTACCATTTTTTCAGAGTTTTTGAAATGCACAATATAACATAACTTTATCTTAGAAATTCTGAAAAAAAAAATTTGGTCTCATATTGTTACACAGAACAATCTATAATATTTACCAATTTGATATAAATAAAACGAAACTACAATAATTAATAATAGAATTGAAATAACAAGTAAATTTAAAATTTATCTAACTAGAGGATTACATAGAAGCAATGCCCTAACATAGAAATTTCTCTGAATTTGGTGATTGAATTTATCCAAAGAGATATGCACCTAGGATACAATTAGATGCCTTTCTGAAACAAACTTCATCAATTCTGAAAGTATGCCCAAACTGTGATTTGCTTCTCTCTCAAATAATATGTATTTTGAAAAAAAGAGTGAATCTTTCGTATTTCAATTCTGCTTAAATAGAAGTTGACGCACTATTTCAAAGCTTCTAAACTCTTTAATTCCGAATCAAATACTCATTCGCATTATTAACAACATTATTAACAGTCGCACCTGTTAACAACATAACAAAAATAACTATTACATTAGTTAATTTCGAAATTACAAAATTAAAGAAAAACTAAACCAGAAAATAAAAAAATGATTTTATAAGGCCAAACAATCTAAACCCCTATCTTTTATTTTAAATATTATATATTATACATATATATATACATATTATATACACCCTACTACCCAATGCCACTTGGGCTTCATGCATTGGGTTCTCTAAAGCAAAGCTTTAGAGCTAGGGGTTGTATTTAAAGAGCTTCAACTCTATAAGCTTCTAATGTGGGACTACAGAGTTTTCTATTCAAACTCAAAGTCTCAAGTTCCAACATATAGTTCATTAGAGTTTACTTAATTATAAAACATATATATGTTAGATAAAAGATTGAATCACAAGTAGTGAATGGTCTTTTGAAGAATATACGATTAGCAAATCAATTTACCAGGGTGAATGGTTCGTTTTATGTTTCGTTCTGTTCCATTGAATGTATTGTGAGTCATTAATCATTAATGAAATTTCTTTTTTTTGAAACCATAAAATTTTTATTTATTCAAAAAAAAGAAAGAAATCTTTTTTTTTCAAAAAATAGTAAATATAAGAAAATAAGAAAATATTTAATAGAAAAAAATGTACTACTTTTTAATTACTTATTTGTAATAACCAAGGTTACCCAAACCTTTGATTTAACTAGTCCCACGATTGGTAGCTAGTCGAGAACTACATAACTATATTGATGATTTATCATTTGTATGTTAGAGACGATTAATATCGATGGTCGTCTATTTTGAATTTCTTAGTTCATTGTTTGGTAGCAAACTTGGACATGAAGCTTAAAAAAAAAAGATTATATATACATAATGAAATCCTACAAGTCTTTTTGAGAAACAATTTTTCCTAGAGCGTTGGTGAAGTACAATTAGCATTATTCATGTGTACACACCCTTTTGTCTTGAATCCTATAATTTCTTTAGTGACTTAAGGTTGCATGTCACGGTAGAAGAGGAATTATTAAAATTTACTTTGTCCAGAATATATTGCTTTGAAAGAAAATGTGATGTTTTGGGAATACATGATTAACTTCCCTGACAAATATTTTTTACAATTATGTTTTATTAGAAAAGTTTTTTTATTCTCTAAGATTCAACTCATTTTGAATTCACAATGTTGTGGACTGCATATACATTAGCTTCTCCAACTCTAGCACTGATCATGTTTCTGTGTTAGGCCTAATAATGATTAGTTTGTATGGTACAAGTTTGCCCACCCAATATTTCAATAAGAGCAACATATAATAGGACTTATAGTGCTTCTCGTTTACTTATTAAGTAATATATTATGATTAAATCATATAATTAAGATCTAATTAGTTGAATTGCATTTATATTCGGTTTACAATAAAACAAAGCTGGAAAACCTGTAGTCACGGTACAGTTGAATATCCTGTAGTATCCTACTAGTCCTAGAAAACTCTTAATATCGACGATAGACTTTGTCATCCTCTAGTCAATGCTCGCCCAAATATTCTCTGAATCCATAGAGATACCCTGATCAATGATAACGTGTCCCAAAAATCTCAATGCACTCAGCTAGAAGTCACACTTGCCAAACTTGGCTAGAACATGTGCTCTCTTAGTGTCACCAAAACTGCTCTGAGATGCCTTTCGTGCTCCAGATCAAAATATCATCGATGAAGACTATGAAAAATCTATCCAAATATGGTTTTAAGACCCTGTGCATCAAATCCATAAAGATCACTATGGCGTTAGTCAGCCCGAATGGCATGACCGTGAACTTGAACAACCCGTATCTCGTGTTAAAAGTGGTCTTCTGGATATCTTCCTCTCGAATCCTCAACTAATGATAACCTAATCATAAGTCAATCTTCGAGAAGAACTTGGCACCTACTAAATGGTCTAACAGATCGTCTATCCTAAGAAGTGGGTAACGATTCCTAATTGTCTCTCGATTTAGCATCCTATAGTCTATGCACATCCTCATCGAACCCTCATTCTTCTTTACAAATAACACTGGAGCTCCCAAAGGTGACATGCTAGGGTGGATGAAACCCTTCTCCAATAAATAATCCTGCTATCGCCTAACTTCCTCCTGCTCTGATAGTGACATCCTGTAAGTTCTGCTAGCGATCGGCTGAGTCCCTAGTATCAACTTGATGATAAATTTAATCGCTCATGGCGGTGGCAATCCTAGATCTTCTAGAAATACATCGACGAAATCTTTAACTACCGAAACATCCTCAATTTTGACCTCGATCCTTACCTCCAACTCAAATATCACTACAAATGCCTCCATCTCCCATGTCATAGCTAGTTGGCCCCTAGTGATAGATAAGTCAGTCGTGGATCCAACTAGTGAGAGCTCTGGTATCCTAGGAATGCGAAACTCAGCTATCTTACCTAAACAATCCATCTGTGCATGAAAGGGTGACAACCAATCCATCTTGAGAATAACGTCAAACTCTAGGTACTCTAACACTAGTAGATCTATTGGTAACTGATATCCCTCAACCTCCATCATCACGTCTCTGCATATCCGGTTATGGTATATCTTGTTCCCACCAGCCGTACTAAGAACAGGGTGTGTGTCCAGTGTATGTGCAACTAACCATAACTTTCCAACAATCTGCCCTGCAATAAATGATAAAGTACCACCAGAATCAAACATAAGATGCATAGGTTTACCAAAAATATGTAACGTACCATCGATGAGCTGTCTGGTCACTCCGCCATCCGACTGCGCTACCACATGAGCCCTCTCTTTGGCTTGATCTGGCTCTCATCGCGACGACAGTGGTGCTCTGCAGTCTATCCTCAATTGTCCCAGCTGACCATACCTATGACATCTGCGTCTATCATTCCAGTCAGCCTGACCGTCACCAGATCTCGGACCCTGACCCTAATCTCTCTGACCCATGTCATATCCCCCTAATCTTTGCCTTGATGGTGCATCTACGGTTATGGCCTATGCTGATCGTCCGATGCTGGTGATATGACGTGAATTGGTTGTCTCTCGTCATGCTGGAACTAACTATCTCGGTTATCATCCTTGTGGTCCCTATGTCATCTGTCATCCCTCTGACTTCTTTCGAGATGATCTTTTTGTCTCTTCGGCCTCCGATTTGACCGAGAACGGTGTCCAGTCTCTACCTCAGTCCTAGTCATACGTTTGCCATCTCTCTGCATCAAGTAGGTCTCATGCACCAACACTCAATCGAATATGACCTGTAGAGTGGGTGCCCTAGATGATACCACTGCAGCAGCAATCCTATCAAAAACTCCTTGGGTGAAGTAGTATATCTGTAATCGCTCTGTCCTAGCTATGTCCATAGAAAATTGGAGTAGATATTAAAATCGTTCCATATACTGCATCAATGTCTGGTTACCCTTTCTCAGGGTCAGAAACTTATCCCTCAATCTCAACCTTACCTTTATCGGTAAACACTGGTCGTAGAAAAACTCTCTAAACTCGCCCATGTCGTCGGCTCTGGGTGGGTGTCCTGATAGGTGGTCCACAAAACTATTGCGTGACCTCTCAAGCAAGCTTTGGATAACCCCACCTAAATACTTTTAGCGTTCCTCATCAGCTTATAGAAACGCTGATGGGACACTACCCACTTCCCTATCGCCTTAGGGTCACCACCTCCATAGAAGAAGCCCAGCTGGAACTTCAGAAACTATCTCAAAAGTTTTGCCTCTAGGGCTAAAATGAATCCTGATGTAGTAGCAGTAGCAGTGGTAGTAGTCAACTGCTCTGTAGTCGTGGGTGGAGGCGTAAGAGTCGGAGTCTCCAATGGAACAACAACCGCTGTAGCTCACTCTGTCTTTGTCTCAGCAGCTACTCTCTCAACTGGTGTTTGGGGAACAACCGGGCGATTGTTGTCCCTATCGGTTCTCTAACTACCACTAGGTCTCGGGGTGCTATGACTGCTGTAGCGAATGCTCTTAGTGTGGCGGTTTGATCCCGCAGTAACAGTATTACCTCTACCATCTGAGTCTCTTGGACCGAGAGTCGATCCTCCATACTCGTTGTACCAAGGGGATCCTTAGCTGCATCGCTAGTCTGTCATGTCTCATGAGGCGTAGTCGACTGTCTGTCTATGATTTGCATCGAGAAGCATGCTCCGGATCAGCCTTAGTCTATATACATATATCATATATATAACAAAATATAACACATATATAATCTTAAACTCTACCCGCCTTTTATCACTTCCCAACTAAAGTTCTAAGGCAATCATATCGGGTTTCCTCATCTAAAGTTTATTTATTAATTTTTATGTTCTTTCATTTAAATTTCCCAAGTTCCTGGAACTCTCGCTCTGATACCAACCGGGGCGTTGGTATCAGGTTAAAGAACGAACTATGCTTCATTCCCTAGGCTCCACTGAACCATTCTCTGATACCATATGTGGCGGCCCCAGGCCTCGAGGCTGCTCCGAGGTGTTGTCGTGTCGTGCGCTCCTCACCTAGTGGGCCCAGCTACACGTGTCCGGCACCTGCCCATCCAACTCATGTCTCAATTATCGTGTTCACATGTGTGTTATCGATGTAGTTAGTTAATAGTTTCATATTTTCTTTAGTTATTTCCTTAAGTATTTAAAGTTCCTTAAGTTCAACTATTTATAGTTTATTCGAGTCCTAGGCATGCTAGTGGTTTGTATTTTACAAGTTAACATTAAGTTAGCGGAAGCCTTAATTTAATGCAAATAAAGTATTGAATTAGCATGATTAACATTATTCATAAAAGCACGTCCTACTGTGGAAAACCCAGAAAATACTCTATATATAGGCGACAATTCCATAACAGTGTATATATAATGTACAAGGTCACTTAGTCTCCCAATACCAAAAATAATAAAAAAATATCAAAATAAGCACATACTAGTAGGTCTTCGATGGCGGGCAATTAGATGCAGTCGCCTAAGATCCCCTTGCCCCTACTGGTACTAGGATCTGCACTCAATCATTACAAAAAATAGATAACGAGTCCAGTAAGTAAAATCCCAAGGAACCCCTCTGACCATTCGCCTTATAAAGTAAGGAATTGCAAGAAACAATGTTCAGTAAACATGCGGAATGTAAAGACAAGCTACTATAAGTGGCTCATCGCATGAATAATTTACACATAAGCTAAAGAAATGTGTGTGTTCGTTCCAGATGGACTAGATTGTACTTCGAATCACAAGGATCCCATCAGTGGATGCACCCAATAAGCCCAATGTTGGTCCCTCATGGTGCTGGTGAAATCCGCTGAGTCACTGACATGTGCACCAAGGGCAAGCTCGGGTTGCCATTCACTTAGGGTCAGGTCACACGTGCTACTATCTAGTGCATCATGAACACACGACAAGGAAATCCGGGTGAGTAAACTAAATCCACGTCCAAGTAACGGAATGGAAAAGTAGAAATAGCAAGGAAATAATAATATAGAATGAAAACATAATCAAATACTCAGAGTTCTTCAATTGGGTTTTACAAACCTCAAACCGATCTCCGACCTCCTTGGACTCCCGTATTTGACCCGATAAGCTCTCTGACACCGAGCTACGGTCCACTAAGTCAGTAAAGTACAATTTTATTAGTTAAGGTTGTTTACAAGTGTTTAGAAATGTATTAAGTTGGAAATGATCAAAACAGCCCTTAATGTTCAGGTTTCATCTGTCATTAGCACGCTAATGGGTCTAACTAGCGCGCTAGGTAAAGTTAGCGCTAGTGAATCGATCTAGCGTGCTACAATTCTTCATTTTGAAAAATAGTTGAGAGCCCATACTGGTTAGCGTGCTAACCAGCCTAGTTAGCGCGCTAATTGCTCTTTGTGACAGAATTCCCAAGTCCAGAATTATGTCCTTCCCATCTCAATTAGCTAACCTAATGTGGTTTGCACACTCTCCACTCAATAGTGACCTCAAAATATCATTTAAATTGAATAAATAACATCAATTAGATCAAAATCATTCAATCCCATGCATTCACTAGTTTTTCCCAATTCCACCAAAAAACCAATTTATTCAAAACTAGTCATAAATCCTCACCAGAAAGTCGTTAAACATATAATTCATCAAGTTTTCATCAAAAACTAGGGATTTAACCCTTAACTTCGAATTTCACCAAAAACACACAAAGTTGGGTTCATTTGATAGAGTAGAAGATGAAGATGAGGAATACCTAAATTTCATCACTTGAATTATCCTTCAAAATGGTTGAATTCCAGCTTGAATCCCATTCTTCCTCTCTGATTTTTCTTAGGATCGCATGCGATGGAGTTAGTGGTGATGAGTAAATCCCACTCACTTGGTATATATATGTTTAGTTAGCATCAAATGTGTTATGCATAACTCGAAGATTATCTTATGGTCTCTATTCATGTTGTCACCATTACTTAATGACCCCAATAGTCCACTACTTTCCTAGTTTCACTCACTAGGTTCATCTAAATGTCCATCTAAGATCCACATTATTTAAATCAAACTATATGCTTATTATCATTTGATTTAATTAAATTACATTAAGTCTCATTAAAACATATGGTTAGTGTTTCTATTTACCAAAATTAAACCACTTATGGTCTCACTAACCTTCGGTTACTTGGTACCCGATGCGTCGCGTCCTGATACGCATTTCGAGGCACATCATAGCCTATTGTTCTAACTTAATCAACTTAGTCTATGGTTACATTACCCATTTATTAGATTACTCAGTTATATTAACGTGAATTAGTCGAGTTTCCTAGTGTAACCGTAATTTGCCTCTCCGATAACCACGTTAGCATGCATTTCGAGGCGACTACCCGTCACACAACCTCGCACGATATAATCATACAACATACACACATGTGATGTATTATCAAATAAATTCATAAAATGCATCCCAAATAAGCAATTCAACACACAATTAACTAATGTACCTAGGTTGACGTGTGTCCTAGCCTACCCGCGGCATCCACGTGGATCTGAGCTGGTGTCCATGTTTGAAATTACGAAATAAATAATGGCGTTAATAAAACTCTGGGGCTGGTGGCGCTGAAGTAGCTATTGTTGGTCTCTACGAACAATCTTTCTTATCATGTCGTCGCTGGCCACATCGAAAACACTTATGTCATCGCCTTGATTTTCCCCATTATCTCCTTGAACTCTGGCTAGATTAATCCCATAACGTGTTGGAGATATGGGTACTCAATCACGCTATGTATTTGTATGATGAACTATAAATATTAACATGTACTCCTCCTGTGTCCTCTGCCTGGTCCACCTATACTTATCACCAGTGTTACGCTTGGTCGGCACCCTCTCTGGCTATGGTGTGAGTGCCGATGCATGAGTCTCGTATATTGTATTATCTATCCCAGCTGCCCTGCATGTGTGAAGTCGAGCCTGACGAGCCTCCCAATCCTGAAGATATCTGATAATCTATATAGTCTGCACATCATGCCCATCAAATCGATCATTTGTGTTTGGTGACGCAAAGGGATGTCCGTACGTCATGATCTATATCGAGAAACGCGTGTCAGATCAACCTCGACATTTATGCCCATATAGTACATATATCGTAAAAACATAACACGTATAACTCCTAACTCTACTCGTCTCACAATAACTTCACAACTAGGGTTCTAAGGGAAGTACATCAAGTTCCCACATTTAAATTTTTTTATTATGTTTATCTAATTTCTTTTAACTTTTCTCGAGGCTCCATCGAACCAGTCTCTAATACCAACTTTGACGGCCTTAAATCCTGAGACAACCTTATGATCCGCCATGTCACATCAATCACCAAGCCTTCCCATGTCATGGCATGCTTATATATGACGTCCTTCGACCTAACTGGTTGTTTACACGTTTCCAACTATAACACTAGCTTAGCCAATTATTTTTCATATAATTACTAATTAAATTATTTAGCTAGTTAGTTAACCTGTCAAGTTTCATTATCATTTTACAATGGAAGAATTTAAAATATATGAGTATTTTATTCATATTATCAAAATTACCAAGTAGCGAAAAACTCGAAAATAAAGTACCATGTATATAAGGCTACAAGATATTCAAAAGTAGGTATATATGTGTATAGTGTCTCTCATAGTTCCCTGATACTCATAACATAGATAAATATATCAAAATATAAGCAACTACTAGTATGTCCAAGACTATCAGAAAAAAGAGATAGTCGCCTAAGATTCCCTCGCAGCTACTCGTAGAAGGATTTGCACTCAGTCACCAACAAATAGAGTGACGAGTCCAGTAAGTAAAATTCCAAGAGAAGTCCATACAATATTCAACATAAAATCAAATAAAACTATAAGACATGCAAGTATGATATCTGGCAACAGAAATACATACTTCCATGAGTGTAGGGCAATACAAAACCAAAGCATCAGGTAAATAATAAAAAAGCAGAACAACAGTTATATAAGAAGCATAAATGTAAACACAGATAACCCCGGTGAGCCACTCAACGTGTTAATCAGCCATACTTATACCACGTCATCTAAAGACCCAGTGAACCACTTAACTGGTAAGTCATTTTCTCCTATACAACAACACAATACAACCCCGGTGAACCAACTCAATCAGTCTTCATAGTAAAACCAAGTTTCAAACATAAAGCATTGTTATTCAACATGAACAAAACAACAATGAATCATGATAACATAGTATAAAGAAATAAAATAGTCGACACTCGTAAAATACATAAGATAAATTAATTGAATTCTTGGAAGCGTTCTCGTGGGTTTTACCCACCTCAATAAGCTTTCTGACTTCCCTCAGACTCTCGAATCTGACCACGCTACGCTCCCAACTACCGTAACATAGCTTCGACTCTCATCGGATCCATTTCTAGTGTTTTAGATTAACTTAAGGTGTTTAAATTAAGTTTAGAGTTCTATTTCCCAAAACAACCCAAACTGGAATAAACTCTGACAAATAATATTGTAAAATCATTTCAGCAAATTTATAGGTCCAAAACTTATAATTTTTGGTCATAAGGCAGCTAATATACCTAACAACAACATAACAAAAGATGAGCTCATTCTGAAAAGAATCGAGAGAGTTATGCCTTGTCAAATTCATTTTAAAAATCTCATATTAGCACTTCAACAGCCTACTTGCGGTGAATTTTTGAACTAGAATCAGTTTGAATTTTGAATTTTCTCCAGTGGAAAAAGTTGTAGATCTTTGGGTAAGCTTTCAAATGGCATATGATCTACCCCATTTGGAGTTTGTAGGAGAAAGTTATGCTTAATCTACAGAGGTTGGGCTAAGAAATTTGCTAAGAACTAATCATGTAAGCATGAAAAACTCATGACACTCCAATTTCTTGTCAAAACTAGTTTGAAACATTATTGATCATCAAGATTAGTTTAGAACTCTCATTTAGCAAGAAAAATAGTGGCTTACTCTTTGAAATTCATTTTTGCAAAAAACTCCTAAAATTTGAGTTTCCATGTACATATTTTGATAAATTTAAGCATATAAAGAGTGGGTTTTCATACCTAGATGATGAACTCTTAGGATTGATCTTCCTAGCTTGATTCTTCCAGAAGATAACCTAATTTCCTTCTTGTTCTTGCTGAATTTCTCAGGACTCCATCACAAGAACAAAATTTTGTTATTATTGTATGACGAGATTTCCCACTAACTTATCTATATATAGGTTATGTTAAAATCTATTGTGTTCATGTATCTCGAGGTCAATCTAATGGTCCTTGTTAGATACCACTCCACTAACTTCCATCTCGTTGACACAAAATTTCCAACTTAAATCTCATAATATTCAATTCTAGTGCGAATCTCGAGGCAAATCTATGACATCAATTTTTTTTCAATCCAACTATAGGCATTTGTAATCAATTGATTCAATTAATTTAACTTAGACACTTCTAAAAATATGTAGGCTATTTAGGGTTTTAAATTGGTGTATTACCACTTCCCATAGTACTCAATTACTCGACATCCAGTGCCCCGCGTCTCGGCATGCATTCCGAGGAGCGCCAATCCTTTATGTACCCGATTATTATGACTTAGCCTAAAGTTTGAATATCTATTTTATAAAATATTCACCCTTGCTTTAGTCATTTTATTTAAGTTAGCATTATAAGACTTAGTTGACCCGTACTACGCCTACCCGGTACCCGCATCGACACCCTTTACGAGGCGTTTACCCATCACACAGTCTCACACGGTATGACAATACAAATACACATGCAATGATTTATGAAATACATAATAATTAACATCGCAATTATGCAACCAACAAACACAAAAATAACGATTTAAGCCAATCAGGCGTGTTCTAGCCTATTCGGGGCGTCCTCGCAGGCCTAACCTGGCGCCGGAGTCTCAAAATAACCTAAATAACGACATCATAAATATTGGACCGTTACAACCAATATGCAAAAATAAATATTATACCTAGTCATGCGTGCCCTAGTCCTATTAGCGATATCCACGCGGGTCTAAGCTGGCGTCCTAGTCTAAAATTACCGAATAAACGCAATTAATAATTACTAGGCCGTTACAAAAAAAGCAGCTACGATTCAGGAAATTTGACTAAAAGAAACTAGAAATGGAATCATATGCAAATAAGTCGCAATGAATCAATGGGACACGATTGTAAGGTCACATCGCATCGAATCGGAGGTCTACTGATTTGCAAAACCGAGTGAGCCTTATTAGTGAGTAACTTACGCCAACTAGACATGGTTGAGTAAGAATTAATTATCTGGCATTCAGTAGCTATACTAATGTCCAATTCCTCTCGAGTCAGGGGTGATAGCGGGAGTAGTCTCATAGCCAATCTTTCTCATACCTTACCGGCCTTGCGCGAAATACTTCGATCGTGGTAGCTGATATTAGCACACTACTCAAGCTAAGCCCGAGGTAACGAGCATATGCCATGCTCGACCCTATCCACGTACTATATGATTATATGTTCGTCCTATGTTCACTGTCCATGAATATACTAATTTTAGTATTTTGAAAAAATTTATTAATGTTGTATAAAGTAAAAAGGGCAATGAAAAATAACTGAAACTGTATCTTAGTAAATTCGACCATATATGTGGCCTTAACCTTGTCCATCGTGACTCCTCGCCTCTATCAATCTACCACTTCTCTGTCAGGTGGGGGTATTAGGTTTAAGTGCACTGAGAAAACACAACCTAACCCAATTGTGAGAGTGAATGTACCAATTCGGTATCCAATGCTAAGCGATGCAAACTACAATTTGTGGGCGGTAAAGATGAAGATTATCTTGGGAAATCTTGGTGTATGGGATGCGTAGAGGGCGAGGGCTGGTCGGAAAAGAAAAGGACAGTCGCTTTATTGCGCAATTTCCCGATCAATACAGACATTTGTGATCATGGCGATTGCTGAAAAGGAGACTGCAAAAGATGTATGGGAGATCATCAAGAAAATGAGTGTAGGGGAAGATCGCGTCAGAAAAGCAAGGGCGCAGTTATTGAAAAGGCAATTTGATAGAATGATTATGCGGAAACGAAGGCATTGTTGATTTTTCCCAAAACTTGATGAGTATAGTAGGTGAGATTAGGGCTCTGGGTGCAGAGTTGAAGGAGAGTGTTGTTGTAGAAAAGTTGTTCAGTGCAGTACCGGATAGGTTCCTGCCAATTATTGGAACCATAGAACAATGGGGTGACACATCTATGATGTCTGTAGCAGAAGCAGTTGGGAGGTTGAGAGTATTTGAAGAGAGTTTGAAAGGGAGACAACAGCACAAAGAAGAAGATGAAAAGTTGATGCTCACCCGATCACAGTGGGAAGCTTTGGCGCTCAAAGAAAGGAGAAGTGGAGAAGGATCTGATAGTAAAGAAGGTTACAGAAAATTTGACAAGTCCAAAATCAAGTGTTTCAATTGCTCAATCTACGGCCACTTTGCATCAGAGTGCAGAAAACCAAAGAAGGAAAAGGCAAATTTCATAGAGAAAGAGGAAGAGGAGCCGCATTATCGATGCATGAGTGGTCAAAACTCAAGAAGCAAAGGGTGTCAATGCTACGACACTATGAAGTACGAGAGCTTACACGTGGGCGCAATTACGAAACGGGAGAAAGCACTTGGTATTTGGACTCGGGAGCAAGTAACCACATGGTGGCTGCAAAAGACATCTCACCAATCTTGACATAACTTTCCAAGGAAGTGTAAAGCTTGGAGATGGGTCGAAGTGGCTATAGGAGGGCGAGGCACGGTTGTAATCAAGGGACGCACTTACGGAGAGCAATTGGTAATATCCGATGTGTATTACATTCCAAGGTGACCAACAACATCATCGATCTGGGTCAACTCGAGAGAGAGGGTGTAAAGTGAAAATTGAGGATGGAAAGTTAAAGGTATTCGACATGAATGGAAGATTGATCATTCGAGTCCAGAGAACAAGGAACAGGTTGTACATTCTCAAACTTGATTTAGTAAATTCGGTCTGTTTGAAAACAAGTGTTGAGATTGATTCACGAGAGGTGGCACGCGAGGTATGGTCACATTAATTTCCGATCTTAAGGAAGTTGAGTCAAGAAAATATGGTGGAAGGATTACCGAAATTGAATGCAAAGAAGAAGTTTGTAGAGGGTGCATGGTTGGCAAGCAACGCGAGATCACCATTCCCGATGAAGCAAATTTGAGCAAATAAAGAGTTGGAACTAATTCATGGAGATTTGTGTGGGCCAATTAATCCTGCAACCCCAGCAGGTAACAAGTATTTCCTCTTACTAGTGGATGATTTTAGTAGGTACATGTGGATTCAGCTGATACAAACCAAAGATAAGGCATCCTTTGCATTTAAGGAAGTAAAAGAGGTCATTGAAGTTGAAAAAAATACAAAGGTAAAAGGTTTTAGAAGCGATCGGGGAGGGAGTTTAGATCAAATTTGAATTTGATGAATACTTGCAAATTGAAAGGAATTAAGAGATTTCTTCTTCTTGCACCATACTCTCCACATGACAAAATGGAGTGGTTGAAAGGAGAAACCAAACCATTTTGGGAATGGCTCGAAGCATGATGAAGAGTAAAGAAATCCCTTCAAAATTCGGGGAGAGAGGCGTGACTCTGCGAGTATACATATTAAATCGAGCACCAACAAAGAGTCGGAAGGAATTACACCATATGAAGCATGGAACAATAGAAAGCCCAAAGTTAACCATTTCGAGTGTTTGGAAGTCGGTGCACGTAAAGGTAACAAATCCTCATCGGTCAAACTTGAAGATAGGAGTGTTTGATGGTATTTTTGGATATGAAAAGGGGTCTAAGGCATATCGGGTGTACAATCCTAACACCAAGAGAGTACATGTGACAAGAGATGCGGTGTTTGAGGAAGAAAAGAAGTGGGATTTGGAGGATAGAAGAAGATGAACAAAATATTCGAGACTAGTCTTTGGTTTCAAGTGTAGACCAAGGAGCGTACGGTGGTGGAAACTCAATACCAACTTGGAGAGAATGAAATGAGAGCGACAAGGTTCGGCGTCACCAATTGCGACACCGAATTTGTTGCAAATGGCACTTATGATGAATTTGAGGACTACGAAGAAGAATCACATGGAACACCCGTGAGATTAAGGAGTCTAGAAAAGATATACGGTGAAACACAAGTAGGTTCAATTAAACTACAACGATGTATGTTTAATTGGAATGGAGGAACCAAGAAATTTTTTGATGCACTTAGGGATGAGAAGCTGGAAGGGAGCGATGGTGGATGAAATTAAAGCAATTAAAGAGAACAAAACTGGAGTTTGGTGGAACCGGTTGGTGGTCAAAAAGTCATAGGGCTCAAGTGGGTTTTCAAGCTAAAGAAAGATCGAGGGTAAGTTGGTAAAATACAAGGCACGCCTCGTAGCAAAAGGGTATGTGCGACGACGAGGGATTGACTTTGAAGAAGTTTTTGCTCTGTAGCAAGGATGGAGACGATACGTTTGATTGCAAAGCAATTGCGATGACAAGCAAGGGTGGCTATTGCATCACATGGATGTGAAATCGGCATTTTTAAATGGAGAATTGAAGGAAGAGGTGTATGTCTCACAGCCGCCGGGTTTTGAAGAAAGTGGCAAAGAGCATCAAGTCTTGAAATTGCACAAGGCAGCTTTGTACGGGTTGAAACAAGCTCCAAGAGCTTGGAACTCGAAGTTGGATAGTACACTCGAAGACGATGAATTTTGAAAGAAGACAAATTTTGAACATGCGGTGTACGGGAGAAAGAAAGAAAGAGGGAGAAATTACTTTGGTGGGAGTATATGTGGATGATTTGTTGATTACTGGTACTAGTGAAATAGAGATTGAAAATTTCAAATTGGATATGATGAGAGAATTCAAAATGAGTGATTTGGGCTTGTTAACTTACTATCTCGGCATAGAGGTAAGACAGACTACTGGCATGATAACTTTGTGTCAAGAGAACTTTGCTCAGAAAATTTTGAAAGAATGTGGAATGGAAAAATGCAATCCAGTACTAGCTCCTATGGAAGCCAAACTCAAGCGAGCAAGAACACAACTCAAAATCGGTGGATCTAACCAAATACGAAGCATTGTGGGCGACTGCGATACTTGTTACATACTTAGGCCCGACTTGGCATATTCTGTGGGAATTGTTAGTCGGTTCATGGAGTCACCTAAAATTGAGCACATGACAGCTGTGAAGCATATTTTGAGATACATAAAAGGGACTACTAATCTGGGGTGCTGCTATGTTAAGAATACCAAGGAAGATCGAAATTTGGTGGGGTTCTCGGACAGTGATATGGCTGGTGACTTGGATGATAGAAAGAGCACTACAGGAGTGGTTTACTTTCTGGGGAACAATCCAATTAGCTGGCTTTCAAGGAAACAGAAGGTGGTCGCTTTATCCTCATGTGAAGCCGAATACATAGGCTGCTTTGCATCGCGACATGCCAAGGAGTTTGGTGGAGTCCTTACGTGCTGGACCTCTTGTGCAGAAAACTCGAGAAAATAAGGATTAAAATTGACAACAGATCAGCAATTTCGCTATGCAAAAACCCCGTATTTCATGATAGGAGTAAGTACATAGATACAAGGTTCCACTACATAAGACAATGTGTAGAAGAAGGAAAGCTGGAAGTTGAGCATGTTGGAACCGAGAGATCAACTAGTGACATCTTGACCAAACCTTTTGGCAAACTGATCAAAAAGGGAGTTGAGAATCCGTACGAGTTGAACGAAGGAACAATATGTCGGTTTGATTTTTTTTCTCACTTTCTCATCTTTTTAATTTACTTTTGGTAATTACTAAGCAAGTGCGTAGTGGTTGTGATTATGGCTGGATTTGATCGAAGAGAATGGGTGGTGATGATGATATGATTAGTAGATTGCCGGACTCGATTATAGGGTATGAAATCCTGTCCAAACTTACAACCAAGTCCGCCGTGGGAACTAGCATCTTGTGTAAGAGATGGAGAGGGTTGTGGACTGATGTTCCCGCACTCGAATTTTCATATACCTCTGCCTCCTCCTCTAGTACTGGTCCTGTACAGTTCTCAATGTATTACGCCATCATCACATTCACAACTTACGTTCCTTCAAAGTCATCTGTGATGAAACCTGTCATGTAAGGGTAGATCGCCTTATTTCATGGGTATCATTGTTTCTCATCAGAACCTCCAGGAATGATGTTCATCTCGACCAACGGAGGTATTTTAATGTTCCAAATGATCCTTATCACTGCTACTCCCTCACCTTGCTTAAGATATCAACTCAGTTAAGTATTTTTTTCTTCCCGCCCTCTAAGAATGTGGTTTCACATCCTTCTCTTGTAACCCTTAAGCTTAATGGTACTGTTTTTACACTTCAAAAGCTTTCCCAGGCGTTATTTACCAGCAGCCTTTCTGCTATTATGCATTTGATTTTGGAGTCATGTATCTTTCTATCCAATCACAAGTTGGTACTCACACTATCTACCCTTACTCATTTGAGAAATTGTAAGGCGCGTTTTTCACCTTATGACCCACTTAGTTCGACAATCGAGATTCATGCGCCAAAACTTGACTACCTTCATTGCTCCGCTTATGGCCTACCTAAGCTGTACATTCTATCCAACATGCCAATGCTACAAGAAGCAACAATTAATTAAGATTTGTCTGACATCGGTGTTGATGTCAATCCTGACTTTCTTATATGGAACGATTTATGTGACAATACCTGGAATCTGTTTAATTGTTTTGTTAACGTAAAAAGGCTTCATATGCATGCTCTCCTTCTTTCGTTCATCATTTTATTCTAATATTACTTGTTTATATATGGATGTAAATGATTTTTTAAGCTTTTATTTGTATATTTCTGAATTTTTGGTGCCAACTTTTTAATTTAAATTATTTGCCTTCTTCATATATATATAGGCTCTCCCTCATGAAGGTCATCACTAGAACATTTTTGGCCTTTAATAGAGGTTTTAAAACCCTTATTAAATAGAGTGTTATTAAATATCACGTGAAAATGTGTTATGTTTTAATTTTTAATACATGTATTACATATACATAGAGGTTTTTTAAAACTCCTATCAATTAGGTGTTATTTAATAACACCCCCTTTAATAGGGGTTTAAAAACCTCTATTAAATACCAAAATTGTTATAGTGCATACAAGTTATCTTCCAACATTTACCAATTTAACCTATCTTTAAGTCATCGGATCCTGCCATAGCCAACATTTGCTAAGCGTGCTTCGAATTATGACCAACTTGGAAGATCTTATCTTAGACTAGGCAAATAATCAAAGTAGTGAATTCTTGGCTTGAAGGTTTTGTTGAAATTTATATTGACTATTAATTCTTTGACTATTTTTATTTGCATTCAGGTCAATGTCGGAAGTGATGATGAATTGAACTCGCGAATCGGAGAAAAGCTCCCACTGTGTTTCCAATCAAGATTTAAGAAATGCCAAATCAATGAGTATAAGCTTTGAAGCTAGACATAAGCAAGGCGTATGACCGGGTGGAATGGCCATTCTTGGATGCAATGATGTCACGAATGGGTTTCCATAGATGGTGGATTGATTTGATGATGATTTGTGTTTCCTTCGTGAGAGATACATTCATGGCTGGTGACCTTGAGGTGGGACCGATTACCCCAATAAGGGGTTTGTGCCAGGGAGATCCAATATCCATATACTTATTTCTCTTATGTGCTGAAGGACTATAGGCTGCGTCGACGAGGAATGAAACTCTTGGCCAATTGCATGGGTGCAAGATTGCTAATAATGCCCCCAGTTATATCTCATCTTTTTTTTGTAGATGATTCCTATTTATTTTTCAAGGCATCACTACAAGAGGCTGAGATAGTAAAAGAATGCCTCTACCATTACGAGGCAGCTACGGGGCAGATGGTAAATTTCCAGAAATTCGCAATACACTTTAGCCAAAATGTGAGCCAACCAACTCGGGGGGAATTATGTCATTTATTACAAGTCAAGCAAACAAATGAAGCAAGTTTTTATTTGGGCTAGGCGAGCCATATTGGAAGAAACAAGGAAGAGGTTTTTTCTTATATTTTTGAGAAGGTAAAGAATAGACTTCAAGTGTGCGGCCCCTGCTGCCTCGGGGTGACGTGTCTCCATGTATTCCTTGTATGGTGGGGCCCGACTACACGTGTCCGGCACTTGCCTGTCCATCTTGTCTCAGAATTCATGTCCATGTGTGTTTTATCAAATTATTTAGTGGATTATGAGTATTTGCTTAACATATTCTCTTTAAGTATTTAAAAGTTTATTCTAATATCTAACCATACTAGTGGGTTGTATCCTACAAGCTAACATATATCAGCGAAAGCCTTAATTGATAAAATTTGAATAAGTAAATAGCATGGTAAACATTGTTTATAAATGCAAATCCTACTGTGGAAAACCCGAAAAAGTACTATGTATATAAGCGACAGTACCATAAACAAGGTATATATACATGTATAGTGTCATCTCAAGTCCCCCAATACCCAAAATAATACAAAATATCAAAATAAGCACGTACTAGTAAGTCCTCGATGGCGGGCAATCAGAATAGCGCAGCCGGATAGCGGGGTGACCAGACAGCACATCGAGGGTACATTATATATTTTTGGTAGAATTATGCATGTTATGTTTGATTATGGTAGCACTTAATCATTTATTACTGGGCATATTGTTGGAGAGTTAAGGTTAGATACACAAACACTAGACACACACCTTGTCCTCAGTATTGCCGTTGGGGACAAGATATACCCTAACCAAATATGTAGAGACGTGATGATAGAGGTTGAGGGACATCAGTTGCCTGTAGATCTTCGAGTGTTATAGTACTTAGAGTTTGACGCTTCTCTCGGGATGGATTGGTTGTCACCTTATCATGCACCGATAGATTGTTATGGTAAGAAGATTGAGTTTCGTATTCTAAGGATACCAGTGTTTTCACTAGTTGGATCCGCGACTGACTTACCTATCACTGGAGGCCGACTAGCTACACCGTAAGAGATGGAAGCATTTGCAGTGATAGTTGAGCCGGAGATTATGACAAAGGTCAAGATTGAGGACGTTCCGGTAGTTAGAAATTTTTTGGATGTATTTCCAGATGATCTACCAGGATTGCCACCGCCATGAGTTATTGAGTTTATCATTGAGTTGATACTAGGGACTCAACCAATCGCCATTAGAGCTTATAGTATGTCACCATAGGGAGCTCCAGTGTTATTTGTGAACATGAAGGATGGTTCGATGAGGATGTGCATAGACTATAGGAAGTTGAATCAGGTGACAGTTAGGAACCGTTACCCAGTTCCTAGGATTGATGATCTGTTCGATCTGTTAGCAGACACCAGATTCTTCTCGAAGATTGATCTTCGCTTAGGTAATCATCAGTTGAGGATTTGAGAGGAGGATATCCAAAAGACCACTTTTAGCACAAGGTACAGGCTATTTAAGTTCACATTCATGCCATTTAGGCTGACTAACGCCCCAACGATTTTCATGGATTTGATGCATAGGGTTTTGAGACCGTATTTGGATAGATTTGTCATAGTCTTCATCAATGACATCTTGATCTACAGTAGGACTCGTGAGGATCACGAGAGACATATCAGAGCAGTTTTCACAACACTAAGAGAGCACAAATTGTACGCCAAGTTCAGGAAGTGCGATTTCTGGCTGAGTGCGGTAAGATTTTTAGGACATGTCATCAGTGATTAAGGTATCTCAATAGATTCAGAGAATATTCGGGCTAGCATTGACAGGAAAACACTCGAGTCTGTTGCCGATATTCGAGGTTTCCTTGGACTGGCAGGATACTATCGACACCTTGTGCAAGACTTTTCCTTGATTGCAGCGCTGATGACGAGACTGACCAAGAAGGATGTTAAATTTGGTTGATCAGATGAGTGTGAGCAGGGTTTTTGTGAGCTAAAGAGAAGGTTGACTTCTGCATCAGTATTGACATTACCAGTGTCGGCAAGACCTTGACAGTTTATACGGATGCGTTAGGCATTGGTCGTGGATGTGTATTGATGCAGGATGGTAGACCAATTGTTTATCTTTCCAGACGGTTGAGACCCCATGAAGAGAATTATTCAGTGCACGACTTGGAGCTTGCAGCAGTCATATTTGCATTGAAGGCATTGAGGCACTACCTTTATGGAGAAAGGTTCGTATTGTATACAGATCACCAGAGTTTACTGTATATCTTCACTCAGAGGGATCTTAATATGCGCCAGAGGAGATGGCTTGAGTTGCTGAAGGACTACGACTTCTCTATTGAGTATCACCCTGGAAAAATGAACGTCGTAGGGACGTATTGAGAAGCAGCGGGATTGATAGTCAGACTGTGTTACGACATATGACACACGAGCATGGCTTGTTACAGGCGACAACAGTTATGTACATGACAGAGGTGTCGACTATAGCTGAATAGCACATTTGTTGTCAGATGAGAGTTACGACCGTATTGATTAAGCGAGTTACCGAGTGTCAGAGGGCTGATGGGCTTTATGAGCGATTCAGTGGTTTGGGTCTTGACTATGTACTAATAGTTCTGACAATAGTCTCCATTTCTTTCCGAGTAGCTAGCCTACCTCTGGTCAAACGTAACTTAATTACATAATATTCTGATGTACATAAACACTATACAACCCATAATTTAAAATAATATAGACTTTTGGAAACAATCCAATTGTGCATGTTAAACCACTAGCCAATCCATTCTCAATAGTATATCAAACTTTAAAAACTCCAACACACGAAGATCAATGGCCATATCGTATCCAGATATCTCAACAACACATTTCTCTTACATAAAGTAAGGATGCACCTTCTCCAATCACTATGTTGAGTACGAGATGAATAGGGACTAGCACCGGAGTTAACACTAACTCAATCATCATACAACCACAAACTGAAATCATATCTTCGATAAGTTTACAATTTGCATCCAAATCTCGTTCAGTCACCACTTGAACAAATTCCTTGATATATTGTTGAGGTTGTGACATACAAAAGGAGGTTCCTAAGAGGCATGAACACACCATCTTATAATGTCCTTTCTTTCCATACCGAAATACGTAATTATACTCGAATTTCGAGAACAATCCTAGTTGATGTGACCTTGCTTCCCACACCCAAAATATGTAACCGTAGGTTTACCACCTATAAAAGATTCCTAAATAGTTGTTGATTGTTGACTCGAGGCTTATCCTTGAAATCCTTAATTCTTACTTCCACTCCTCTATAACTGAGGTGTACCTCTACAAGCTAAAGGTTGAAAAGTTTGTGATCAAGTCCGTTTTAAGTTGGTCGATGTCATCTCATGGTCTATTGGTTGTACTCGGAAAGGGATTACAATGTACATATGATGGGACGACAAGTTTCGTAGGTGAGAACGATGGTTATCCACCATTCTCATTCTTTTGAGACTTTTGGTCAAACCTGGATGTAAACCTTTTCTAACCCTCTAAACCTAGGCCATATCCTGACTCCACGACGCCCTGATATCATCGTGATTCGCACTTAAAAGTTTGTGTAGTCACCTAAGTCTTAACCTACCTCAAACCTCTCGCAGAATGTTTAGTTTAGTCATCAATATACTGGTACCAATCTCTTTAGGCCTTTCCTCTCATGACATTCCACTGGTTACGATTGGATTAGCCTGCACTGAAGCTATAACAACCGGTTCAACTCTTAGACGAACTACAAAGGTAGCTTATTCTTCATGAGCTACAAAATTAATGATAAGAATTTCCTGGGCCATACGAACCACAAATACCTGAGCTGCCACATGTGCTCGTAAAGTATTTATCAACTCTACCATCTGCCCCTTCATGTTTTGAAACATACTTGAAGCCACACATTGCAGATCCCTATTATCCTCTCCAAATCCCGAACCTAGCTCTTGCTATCTAATTTTAATTTTTCGTAGCAAAAATTGCAAGAAAAATGGTTCAGCAAGCCCATATCCATCGATATCTTGATACTATAAAACACACATAACACAAATGATAAAGTTTTAACATTTTGAACCCCGTTCCATCGCGTTACTTCCCAACTAATCGCTCACTTAACCTCAATCAACAAGATTTTTTCAGAATCCTAGGTTCTGATACCAACATTGTCAGACCCCATCTAATTAAGGCATTTGACCGGCCTAGATTACCTTAATCCCTTGATAATTTAATAGCCTTAATCTCGCCATCAACAAATAATTAAAAATCCATTGTCTTAATTATCAAATGTAATTCTTTATCAACTAAAAAATATTCTAAATTGAATTTTAAACCTCAAAGTTCCATAAAAATTAATTATTTAATCCTCAAAGTTCATTTAGATTAGTTAAATAATCCTCAAGATTACGTCAGGATTTTTTAATAATACCTCCACTGTTTCTCAGCCTATACCAGAAAACCCGGCCTTCAAGAATTCTTCATTAAAACCTTCTCAACTTGGTTGAAATTGCGAAGGACTCACTATCCACCCCATAAAAATATATATCGCAATAATAAATATTATTTATTCATTTTAACCTATCTCAGGTTTTCAAGATTCTTAAACTATAATTACCTTAGCTCCATTGCATTCTAATCTATCTCAAAACCATTTCAACAATTTCAAAAGAGATCTTAACCTCACACGAACCCAAAAACGCATTTATACAATATATTATATTAAAAGATAATACATACATAGAGAGAAAGGAACTGAGCAAATCATAACCAGTCGAAAAGCTTTCTATTTCCCTTGTCGCCATTATAACTTGGCATTGCCCAATTATTAAAATTTGATAATGTCAGATAAGTAAATCCCACACTATCCAGTATACCTATAATAACCAAATGCATAATAATTCAGGAAATTAAATGAAGAATATAACCTGAAGAATTTAAATACAATTGTGAATCCATCTTGTTTCGTTATCCGACTACAATCCGATGACGTCCTCAGAAAGTGGTAAGTAAATAGTAATAGGGATTCATGCTTGGGGAGAATAATCAAACAAATCTCATTCCTCTAGACTATGGGAGTATGATCTGGTTCAACGTGAAGCAAACTATCAGTGACTCTAGCCGCTCAAGCATAATATAGTGTTCTATAACCACGGTATAGTCTACACTATAAGGAGACTCAAATCGCCTTATCCTCCTAACCCGTGTATGCATGTACAACAAAAATGCAATATCAAGGATCAATGCAATTTATACGAAATTATAATCATAAAATGTAAAGGTTACTATGGGATTTACTTAATCTGACATACATCCAACTTCGAGATTAATTTTAGGGGTCCTCGGAGCATCGAATCACCTTGAAAATAGTTCCAATAGCTTCCCTGTATACCTAATTATATTATGGGTCAAGCTTCAAGTGAAACCATATCACGAAACCCAATGAAAACTGCGGTAAAAATACGCTTGAGAACAGTTTCCAAAAATATTAATTTATATAACTATTTCAACTAGCCAACTTGGGGTAACTTTTTAGCCTTGAAAACCTCAATATTTGTCGTGATGATCTAAAAGGGACTTGTAGTACCCATGTCCTACATTCCATAGACTCTAAGCAATGATGGAGAAGTCATGAACTTTCCAATATGACATGTCAATTAGGCAAACATTATTTATTTTGAACTGAAAAACTTCTCCAAATCAATATTTTTGCGATTAAATCCTCAAAACTTGACAAGAAATGCCATGAAACCACTCGATACCAACACCAAAATATTTTCACAGCTCGTGGAGTCAAATTGGATCAAAATTAATAATCAATTCATCCAGAAACCCAATATAAATAAATATCAACAATTAAAACATCTCCGAAATAGTTATCAATTGAATTGCATTACTTGACCTCATCAAAACCCTAACCTACGTCGGTGGGATTTAACCTAAATTGATGCAAATAAATTGAGTATAACAATTAGCAACAATTCCTACCAATTTCTCTCAAAACCCACAAAATAAATCAAAAAATCGCGTGAATACAAATTGAATTATGGAAAAATGCCCGGCCGAAATTGAGAATTTACCGAATTGCAAGTCGAATACTTCATTTCCATCGTGAAAATTTAGCTCGAAATAATCGTCTCATAATGCTCTACACTGTTGCGAAAAAAATTTGGGCGAAAATCAGACGTTGGGAGCTCCGCGAGTGAAAGAATTTGTGGATAAGGTTTTGGATGAAACGTTCTTTTCAAATGAAAAAAATGAATCGTTTGTTTTTTGTCATTTTTTGTTTATTTATATAAACCCTCAGCTGCTTCTCATCAGCTTAATTTCTTTTTATTTATTAATTCGCGAAATCCTTATTTTGACATGTTTTGGCTTCAGGTGCTCATTTTAGATCCAATTTATGACCGAATTGAACCAAATTCTTGATAAAACATTCCATCTTCATAAAACGTCCAAAACACTCCAAAAATCTTAACTTTGTCCATGACATACCAAAGTCTTCCGGACTAATCCTCTTGTCATACTGAACAAAACTTGCACCAATTTGGATCCTATCTTAACCTCGACTATCGTCAATTGACACAAAACTTGAAACAAGATTTCGCATAAAGTTTGTCTCATTTCACACTACCTCCAATCTTGACTTACACGCAAATCGAGATAAAATCCCTACGTCGGCTTATTAAATCCATTTAAACTTCAAATTTGAATTTTTAAACTTAATTTCACTTATTTTTTGTAAAATTCGAAACAATAGTTTAAGTCGATATTTAACTTTACCAGGACACATTTCGATACGTAACTTGAGATAAAGCCCTGTAAAATCTCGAATTTATTCAATTAACTTGAATTTCGCAAAATAACATAATATATAGTACACAACACTAGGCCCACATAACTGAAAAGTAAAATACCCTTAAATCTCAATTCATCGATCCCTAGCTCCCAACTCGCAGCCAAAATCATAATTAGTCTCTGTTAATTCTTGATTAAACATACTTACCAGTTTAAAAATTTTGGGATTTGACACTAGTTGCATTTAGGTAATTTAAATTCCTTGTTGAGGTTAGGTGGTTGTAAAAGTCCTTATTGCAGTAAGGCAAATGTAAAAGACCTAGTTGAGACTAGACACACTAAGCTTGTAGGCTTCGGTTTGTTCACTTATTGGAATATAAGTATTGGTTCAAAATTCTAGCCAGGGAGGTTAGGTAGTGGATGTAGATCTGAGGGATCGAACCACTATAAATCAATTTTGTACTTATTTCTCTTCTACACCCTTCTCCTGGTGTAGCATTTCACTCGCTTGAATCATTTTAGCACATTGCTATTGCTATCAATACTACATGCGCTCTTCTAGCTTGACTTTGAAGTGAACTTATGAGATTAGCAAAGAAAGTTGTAAAAATTTAAAATTAGCCATCACACCATATCACCCCTTCTTAGGTGACCTTCAATTGATTCAGAGCGGGTGCTCTTCATCTTCGGATTTACATCCTAGAGCTAAAAATCAATGGCTGTGTCTTTCGGTGTTGATGTTACCATTCCACCTATACATAAGGACTATGTTTTTATGAATTGGAGGATTAGTTTTAGAACATAACTTAGATCTCAATCACATGAGGTGTAGGGCATTTAAGGAAATGGTCCATACACTCCATTTAGAGTTGTAAATGATGTTGAAGTGCCTAAGCCGAAAAAATGGAATAAGGAAGAAAAGAGGCTAGTGAGACTTGATGATGAAATTAGACATATTCTCTTTTCTAACATTGTTGATGACATTAAAATTGGACTTTCTTCATATATTTCATCTTGCGAGATATGGAGAAAATTAGAAGATATTTGTATTAATTGTCATGATTCTCACTTCTTATTGCTTCCTACTAAGTGTGATGATTCATTGCCATCTTGTGAATTTCTTGTTCCTTTATATCTTCATGATGAACAAATTTATATTGGTACACATGTTAATGATAAAGATGTTCACATGCTTGAAAACCTTAGACCTATGGATTTTTATGTGCAAAATCATGATGATGATGATAGCTTTATGCACTCTCATGTTCATAAAAGAAATTCTATTGTTGATTTATTCACTAATATTGAGTGCTTTCATGATTCTTTTTTTGATGAATTGTCCACTTTGAGTAAGAATCTTGAAATAGATTTGGACAATCTCATTAAACAGAATGAGAACCTCAAGAACATGATTCAACTTACATTAGATAAGTTGGTGACTCTTCAATACAGATTTGATAAGAGTCTTGAAAAGAATGAAAGCATACTTGAAGAGAACATGACTTTTAAGAATCAAAATCATGGCCTTCAAGAAGGATTAGATGAATGGACAAAGTTGGGAACAAATGTCACCAATGAGAAGGAGGATGTGAAATTAGAGCTTAGCCTTGAGAAACACAAATGCTTACATTTAGAAGCTCAACAAAGGAAGTCTAAGAGGTCCTACAAGTTCAAAGCATCCTATAGACCATATAAGACTTATTCTAGAAATAAGTCTCATACTAAGGCAAGGGTACCAAAAGAGACACTTATTGAGGTTAAGTCTATCAAATCAAAAGAAATATGGGTGTCAAAGTCCATCATAGATATGACTCGTTTGGTTTGTTTTTGCTAACTTATAGTATTAGTTGAGAGTTATCTCCTTGGAGTTAATATGTTCATGTTTGGTTCAACTTTAAATTTGTAGGGAAGTTTTTAATTTTTAAACAATAAAAAAATGAATTGACATAAATAGCATTCAAACAAGAGAGAGATGGGTAATAAATGAGTCATTAATGAGGGGTAATTGCGTCCACAACTCTTGGGAGATAACTCTCTAGGGGGTGGTGGGGAGATATCTCACGCCCTAGGGTGTAAGTTGAGAGATAATTTGCAGAAAAGTTTGGCAACTAAACAAGATAAGTTTCCAACTCCCTGTAAGTTATCTCCCGGGAGATAACTCCATCCTTAACCAAACAAGGCTTTAAGAGTGAATTAGACTTACCTTGAAACATGAGTTATCATAGGTGATAGATTGATATGTTAGAATTAAATTTAATTTAGGCGTGTCGAGTGAATCCGAGTTTAGGAACATATTGTAGCTGGGAAATCAAACTCATGAAATTGTTTTTAAGTTATTCCACAGTGATCAGTGTGATAAGTGCATATTCGAAGAAAAATTTTTGAAATTTAAAAAGTCAAAATTTTTTCAGAGAGTACGCTACCCAAGGGGCTGAAGTGCACTCCAGGGAGCTCGAGTGTATGGTTTCTAACCCAGACATGGGAACGCGCCCCACGTAAACGTTGAGCGGGCTCCAATGTCGGGGTGGGCATTATTAATAGCCCACCCTATAGCTCTTGTTTATGCTCTATTTTTTGTCAAGCTTCACCTGATTCTCAACCAATCTAAACTACTGATTTTTCATCGATTTTTTATCAAAGGTTGTTGATTGTGCTTCCTTAAGCCTCTTTCCATCTCTCATTGTACTCTAATCTAACAAAAGTTTTCAAAAATTCTATCCTAAGTTGGTGCACATAAGGTGTTCGACAAAATGCCAAACACAAGGAAGACATCTAAAATGGCTTTACAATCGACCGGAACTCATGCCAAACGTCATTTGGTACTTAGCGAGTCATCAAAAAGCATTTCAAACTCATCCTCATCCCGAGCCTCACATCGAACCAATGCTCCTACATCATCGGAGAACACCCCCCTCGGATGTTTAACTACCGAGTGTTTTGGAACCTATCAATGAGAGGTACACGGGTAATGTAGTAGTCTTACCGAGCATATTGGACTTGGACTTTTTTGACAAAACTAATATACCACTTCGTTCACACTTTGACGGGATAGGTTGGATACCATTCATTGAGCTCAAATGCAACGACTATGAGCCACTTGTGCGAGTCTTCTACATAAACTTGAATGAGTCATCAAATCTTTCTTTGAAGTCTTGAGTTTTCGGCAAGGAAACTCACCTCACACTGGCACGTCTTGCACGCATCTTCAATGTTCCTCTTTATGATGCCACCATCTCTTTATCCGACACCATCCACCTTCAGGAGTATGATAGGTCTGAAGCCTACAATGTTATGTGTCGTCCTAAGGATACGACGGTTGTTCCTTCCACTATCACCGACACGACTTTCCAGCTTATCCTACACTTGCTTCACAAGGTTCTTACGAATGTGTTGTTGTTGAGCGTTAGGAGCAAGAACTGTGTCCCTCATATGGACTAGTATGTCTTATGGGCTATCAAGATAAATGCTAATTTGATCTTGCCACATCTCCTCCTTCAATACATACTTTTTACATAGAACATTTCGAATTTCATGCCTTATGCATCCGTGCTTACTCGCGTATTTGAGGACTTTGGAGTTGATTTTGCATTGGGAGGCTTGCCCAAGTTGGTATTTGACAGGTTGAGCGAACCAAACCTGCATAGCAACAAGTACAACCTACTTACTCTGACTTAGGTTAAATGAAGGACATTCCTCATAACTTGAAATTAGGTGATTAGGAACACTCAGAACCAAAAGATCCAGTTTACACTCAGCATGATCTATATGATTGGAGTGTCATCTTTCTAGACCTTCGCGTATATGATTTGGATCAGAGGGCAGATCAAGGATTGGACCATGGGCATTCAACACCTCCACCACCTGCACCTCAGCCATATTTTCGGCAGTATGAATTTCAACCTCCAAAGGACATGCCTCCTTTTGCTACCTACTTGCATTTGTTTATGTGCTATCAGTTTGATGTTATCAATGATCAACTCACTTCATTTGATAACACACTTTTCAATCACACTACGAGTTTTCGACGTCTCAAGCAAGGTCATTCATCGAGGAAAACTGGCCCATCGTGCACGAGCCATTAGTTTTACAAGGATTTTAGGAAAATTAGTTGCATATGCTTGGGGGGAGCTCTAGTTCGATCATGTTAGGGGGATTATCTAGGTCATTCCATGAGTGAGAGTTCATTTTGCACTTTATATGTAAACTTTGACTCATGTCTAAGTCAATTTTTATTTGTGTTACGTTGTCTTACCTTTCATATTTTTGTGAATGTAATGCCATGAATGTTGTATATCTTTAACTCATTATTTATGAATGAATGACATTCTTTTTTTTCTTTTACTCCATGTGTTTTCTAAAATTGCACGAATGGATAAATTGCTTTTTCTTTCTTGTATTCATCTTGATGCCTATTGATAGGGGAAAAGTATATACCCACTTTTTGATGTTATCGAAAGGGGTAGAAATATATACACTGAACTTGAACATTATGATCTTGATATACACTGAAAAGCATATACAAAATGAACTTGTTTGTCAAGAAGGAGATTGTTGTAAAATGAACTTAACATTATGATCTTGAGTCAAGAAGGAGATTGTTGTAAAATGAACTTGAACATTATCATCTTGATGCCTAAAACATGCCTATTGTCAAGTTCATTTTGTTTGTCAAGAAGGAGATTGTTGGACTAGGTGTTCCATCACTTAGACTCAATCTTGAAATTTTGATGTCAACAAACAATGTGAAATGGTATTAACACGTTTATCAAGTATTTCAACAAATCCAACATTGTTAGAACTCACAAGTTCAAAGGCTACTAATTCGAATTCAAATGGAATGGATGAAATGGAAGGATTGAGACTTAAAAAGCTCATAAAAGCTCATAAATTGATTTAGGCAATGAAAGACACTGAAAAGCATGTAAGAAGTTATGTACATCATATGTAAGTTATAAGAGTTCAACTACATGAGCCAAATGCATTAGATTCATGGATTTCATAAATTTCATGTTTTCAAGAACCTAAATTCATGCATTTCATAATTTTCAAATCTATAGTTTTAAAACGTTTTAAATCATGCAAATGCGTTGTATGGCATGAACTTGAGTTGTACAGACTGTAAAATTTGATTTTGAATGCACCATTATAAATTTAGATGGGTTTTCTAATCATTTGAAAATTTTTTGTAGAAAACTCCAAGCATTGGAATGAAACATGGATTTTTCATTTTTAATCTTTGAAAAATCATTCAAATGATTTTGGTATATTCCTTAGGTAATACTATACTTATAGAGAACAAGTGTAAATGCTTAAGGGGAGTCTTTACTAGGTTAAGGGGTTTAGAGTGCAAAACAAGAAAAAATTATTTTCGGGCCACTGTTAAGGAGCGCACTCCACCATTATGTGAAACGCGCCCTAGGTCTTGGAGAACACCCCAGGAATTGGCGGAGCGTGCTCTCTGGCTGCCTAACTGCTTTTTTAAAGCAAGCAATCCACACCTTTAATTTGAATTGATGGATTGTTTTGGACCTTTGAATGACTATAACGGTAAAAAAAATAGTCAAAAGGGTATAGAGAGAATATTATAAACTCATAGAATAAATTTTTGATCTAACAAGCACATACATGCACAAAAAGAGCTAAAGCATGGAGTTTTTGCAAGAAAAGTGAAAATCAAACACTTACACTTTCTTGAGGGCTTGAGGGGCTGATTTTATGCAAATCAAGTGAGGCAAAAAGAAGTGTTCTAAGTTTTTCAACACGTTGTCCAAATTGATCTATATCAACTTCACATCTTGGGTTATAAGATCTTATCTCTTTATACCATATTGTGCTTAATCTATATCTTGTTGTTAAAGATTTGTGTGAGAACCATATGTGACTGATTTGGATATGTTCATGTAGTGTGTTGACTCTAATATCAAATCTAGATAAGACCTAGAACAAATTTGCACATATTGAGCCAAAACTTGAATCACTATTGTACATGTGAAACTAGAAAAACACATAGAGCCCAACCTATAATTATATTGGCTATTTTCTTTGAATTTTGTGTGAAATACCACTAAAATGGGGTTTTTAACTTAATCTTGATTTCGTGTAAACCCAAAGTATAAAGTGCACTTACTTGAGCTAAATTGTGATTTTGCATAGTGCATTGAATTGACTTGAAAGCAACTTGTGCTTAATCTATATTGTGTTTGTGATTTCATGCCTATGTAGTTTTGACAACATATTTACAAAGGGTTTTATTCTTAATCTTAATCTATTTGTGACCGAGATTTTGATTGCACAACTTAAGCTTAAACTTGCATTTTGCATTGGTGCATCAATTAGCCATTCTTTGAAACTAACTTGAGCTTAATCAATACTATTCTTTGTTGGTTTCCAAATTGAGAGTTAGCCTAAAAAAGTTAATTTACAAGGCATCTAAATTGGCAAAGTCTCACTTGCATTACTTCATCTTGGGATTACATTTGGCTTCTGATAGGAGAACATCTAATACCACTTTACTTGTTATAAGCAACAAATCATTTTCAATTGTAGATATTGTTAGGTCTATTGGTGAATAGACCAATTTGTGAATCCTATTGTTGTATAGCAGAGGTTGTAAAGCCTATCAGGGAATAGGCAAGGTAAAGTCCTACTTGCATCTAGGAAATTTAAATTCCTAGTTAAGGCTAGGTGGTTGTAATAGTCCTTATTGTGGGAAGGCAGTTTTTAACGACCTAGTAGAGATTAGGCACACTAAGCTTGTAAGCTTATGTTTATTCACTTATTGGAATAAAAGTGTTGGTTCAAAATCCTAGCCAGGTAGGTTAGATAGTGGATGTAGATCCGAGGGACCGAACCATTATAAATCGATTGTGTACTTCCATCTCTTTTACCCCCTTCTCCTAGTACAACATTTCACTCGCTTGAATCATTTCAGCATGTTGCTGTTGCTATCACTACTACACACGCTCATCTAGCTTGACTTTCGAAGTGGACTTAGGAGATTAGCAAAGAAAGTTATAAAAAGTCAAAATTTGCCATCACACTCAACTCACCCTCCCTCTTGGGTGACTTTCAGGAGAATGCCTAGAAGGACTCACATCTCCACAATATCCATAAAATTCAAATATCAAATTTATAATGTATCAAGCATTCATTCAATTCTATATCCATTTCACAAAACTTTATATCCTCAAACTTAAGTTTATATTCATCATACTGTTTTCATTATTGTCATATACTTATTCGATAAATCTTAAAACATTATATCGGCCTACCTCACAGCCTACAACCTAAAACACGATAGCATATTATACAAAAAGAAAGAAATGAAGTAAAATATAGAAAGCTCTAAAGTTTCCTAACCTTTATGTTTCTCTTATGTTTTCCCCCATTCTATGACATCATCAAAAACAACTCGAGGATGTCAGATCATTAAATTCCTACATTGATTTGTACTCTTGCAATTGTTAGTCGATACATGGCATATGGCGGCTCCAAGCACCATCATATCGTTGGACACATGACTAAGCTCTGCCATGTCAGACACGCCTCTCGATGACATCCCGCGACTTATCTGGTTGCTTGCATGTTTTCCAATAAACCTAACTTAGCTGATTATTTACTATATAATAATTAAATGATTTATTCAAAGGGTTGGTAAATTTAATGATTAATTTATTAGAGGAAGTCTTGTAAAAAATAAAAATGTAAAATAAAGTATTTTTAGTTATATATAACAACTTACATGGTGGAAACTCGACAAAAGGATACCATGTATACCAAAAGAGGCGATTACGTACAAAAGAGTTCATATACATGTATCATTGTTCTAAAAGTCCCCAAAACTCGATAAAAAGTAAATATACACATATTGATACTCAAATACAGAGCTCGCGACGAACGGTCTCAGAGGTAGTCGCTTAGCCCTCCTTGCCTCAGTTCGTCAATAGATATGCACTAAGTGATCCAAAAATGATGGCGAGCCCAGTGAGTAAAACCCCAAATAAGTCCACATAGTATTCATAAGAAAACAATAAACATGACGACAAGATATACAACTATGAAAGTAAAGCAGGAAAAATAACCATACATAAGAAATAATCACAGGAAAATCGAAAGGGAAACTACGAGTGTAACCAACGATTAAGCAAAGAATAGAACCGCGAGTGTAACATGATATCTTGTGACTAACCCCAACTACGGTTAATGGGAGAACCCTCAGATGCTAAACCACATTGAGACATACTCCTTAATGCCCTCCTAATGCCCGTCAATATGTTCCACGATTCGTCAACACGTAAATTGTGGACCACGTGCATGAGACTAAGACACACCATACCACGTTACAAACGCTAACAAAGTATAGAGTAGATAAAACCATCCATCGCCACCTGCAGCTACCAATGTAAAGGAAATGCAAGAAATAAAACTAAATTATGTGAAGCATTTTTGTGGGTTTTACGCACCTGATATGCACGTAAAAGCGTCGCTCTGGCAGTCTTCATGCGCCTATACTCGACCCCAAACCTCGACTATGCACTCCTTAATCCTCGGCGTCATATACAAATTATTTACATTGAGTATTATGTTAGTTCAATGAATTTAAAGTCCTAAAATAAAGTTTAGTTGAAACCTACAGAATTATTAATTTCCTATTTTTTGGCTTAATTCCTTCACAATTAGACAAAAACCACTAAAATGAAAAAATTAGTGTGTGAAAAGTGGGTTTTTGCTAGCTACATTATGAAAACTTATTTTTCTTGAATTTCTGGTGTCTAGATAGTGCACTATAGCGCACTACGTGTTCTACAACTTAAACCTAGAATTTGCAGTGCGGTATAGGGCCTCTATAGCGTGCTAATGTGGTCGAAACCCAGAATTTCCAACTTGGGAATTATGAAATTTTGCCCCCATGGCCATCTCCTATAACGTGGACCCTACTCTTTCTTTATAGGGGAATCACACCACTTCAAAAAATAGCAGATACAACAACAATCCGTCCATTTATACTAATCTGATGAATTTACAAATGAATTGAATTGGAATGTTTAAAACACATTTCGCCTTAAAAATCAGTTTTGAAACCCATTGTTTTGACACAAATGACTAGAAAAACATGAGATCTTTATAGTAAAATAGTAAGCTACTTTGTAAATTTGAATATGGACAAAACTCCAATTTTGGTGGAATGAAAGACACCATTTCATAAATCTGAGTAAGAAAGATAAAGGGTAAGTTATACCTTGTTTACTCTAGCCCCTATTTCTTTCAGTTTCCATGGAAAGAGTTGGATGGAAATGCTAGCAAATCCCACTGGAAATGCGTGCAAATCCCACTAACTCTCCTTTTTATACGATGATAATTGAATCTTGTCCTCACATCAATGCTCTTGTACACATCTCCATGGTATCCCATGGTTCTTAGTTAGCTAAGTCACACTCTCAATGATACCAATTTTACACTCATCAGGCTTGTTTCCATGAACTAGGATCATCTAGTGAATATCTAAGTGTTGTTAATTTGTTTGGCCAACTATAGACTACTTGATATAACTTGTTTATTAATTTTATTTGGCACACTTAGGTAGTCCACATAGGGTATATTATTAGTGTATGTGGCCACATTAACTTTTCCTACCCGATATCAGGTGCCCCACGCCTCGGCACGCATCTCAAGGCACGCCATAGCTTGCATTATTTATTTATTTGACTAAGGGTATACTCCTATTATCCCCATTATCAACATATTACAAGATTTATCGTATTTAATTGAATTAGTACTGTATATACTAGCGAATCAATATACTGCCTACCCGATGCCAGTGTCGACAAACATCTCGAGGACAATGCCCGACACACAGTATCACCTAATACGACAATGAAATCTTACACATGCGATGCAAAATAATAAGCGAATAATTTAAACATCGCAATATCGTCAAGCAATCAATCACAAATAAAATCGCAATATCGATTCTAGTGAATCCATATACCACTGCCACGGGCTGGCGTTTGAGGAAGGTTTGAAATCTAATTTCGATCAATCCAGACTATAAACAAGCTTTCCCATTTCCTGTGTATGCATGACCAAGAATGATGAAATGCAATGCAAACTATGATGCAATTACATGTACAAAGATATTTGATGAGTCTTTATTTATGCATCATTATACTTGTATTTTGCTATGGAAATCGGATCTAAAACTTTTTTATGAACTTAAATACTTACTTTTGGTATTTAAAGAGTATTTTAGGGAATATGTGTGTTTTAAACAAATTCGGGAGTAAAGTCAAACTTGGGTAAAACATTTCAGCAGAATGTCTCGGCCCGATCCACAAAACCCTAACTTAACTTAATTACCTTAGTTAGGCTCTTAATCTATTTTAATTATTAATAACCTCAAAATTGTTTTCAAATCTTTAAACAACATTTAGTTCGTATTTTTTTTAGATTTCTGGTAGATTCTCATCTAAAACTAGACGACTGGTATAATTCGGTACTGGCACATGTCAAGCACACACAATAAATTTTTTCTATATTTATAACTTGTAGTAGTGATAAATCGGATATCGTCTCCATAAGGATTTTGCAAACTTCTTAGGAAAGTGGATTTTTGTTATTTTGTTTATTTTACTTTAATTAATTTAATTAAAATGGGGATTGAACTCTATCTAATTAAACTATGTATATAAACTAACTTAATTAAACTAATTAAACTAAATAAACAAATATAATTCAAATCATGTAACTAAAATACGATAAGTACCTAAACAAAACCTCTTAAACAATGAAATTAATTCGGATTGCATCTGAACATTCAAATTTAACTTAACTTAACAAACATAGCATACTAGTTATAATTATATCATGGAATCTTTAGTTCATTAAACCTAATATCATAATAGGTTGATAGCCTTTAGGTAGCCACGATTTTCCTATATTCAATGGAAAAAAGACATATTCTTATTATTGTACTTCTACCTATTGGATAAAACGCGATAAACTAAAAATTACGATATCATTAACAATCCATGAAAATCATGCCTAATTTAAACCAAATAAAAAAACTAGAATATTCTAATCAATAAATAACTTATAACACAATCACCTATAACGTCCACTCATAAACTTTGCCCTATAGATTAATCCTAGTTACTACTTCTATATAATTGTTGTCAATAATTATAGCAGAATTAGTGTAACAACCCGTTTCATTAATACGATTATTTATTTCGTAATTTCTGATTAGGACTCCAACTCAAATCCACGTGGACTCTGCGGGTAGGCTAGGACATACGTCGACCTAGGTACATTAGCTATTTATTTGTTGATTGCTTATTTGCGATGCATATGTATGACTTTACTCGATAATACATCGCATGTTTATATTTGTATGGTTATATTGTACGAGATTTTGTGACGTGTATTTGCCTCGTAATGCATGTCAACGCGAGTATCGGGTAGGCGAACTACGGATAAACTAGAAAACTCGACTAATTCACGTTAAGATGTCTAATTCATCAAGTAAAATGGGTAATATAACCATAAACTAAGTCAATCTAATCGGAACAATAGGCTATGACGTGCTTTGTGATGCGTGCTGAGATGAGGCACCAAGTGACGAGTATTCGAGGGTTAGTGGGACCACAAATTTGTCAATCTTGGTGCATAAAAACACTAACCATGTGATGGAATGTGCTTAAGTAAATTTAATTAGATCAAAAAATATAAGGGCTGTAGTTTGGTTAATTTAATGGGGACCCTAGATCTCCGTATCTAGATGATCCTAGTTAAATAAAAATAGGATAAATGGAGTCATATATTAGTGTCAACAAGGTGCAAACAACTTGATTTGGAGCCATAAGATTGTTCTGGAGATACGCATGACACATTAGATCAAAACAAACATATAAATATCAAGTTAACAGATTGCTTAGCAATCCCATTCATAATTTACATGCAAATCTGGAAAATTAGGGAAGAAGAGAGTGATTTAGGAGCTGGATTTCAACATTTGGAGGTCAAATTGAAGGATTAAAAATAAAGTAATCATTTTCTTCACTTTCTACACATGAAAATGAACTCAATTTGGTGTGTTTTAATGTCAACTTGAATTTGAGTAATGGATAACTTATTTTTATAAATTATTAATGAATTACAAGTATAATTAATATTTCAATTGAGAATTATAAACTGATTTTGAAGGAACTTGGGTTTTGGTGAAATTGGGAAAAACTAGTGTATGCATGAATTTGATTATATTGATCCAATTATTATTGTTTCTGTTATTATGAATGACGTTTTGGAGTCCCCATTAGGTGGAGAATGAGTTTACAGGGTTAGGTTATATAATTGTGATGTTGGGGACAAAATTTTTGAATTGGAAATTCTGTCACCCAGTGCAGATAGCGTGCTAACCAGATTGGCTAGTGCACTAGAAAGACTCCCTAGCGCTATGCATACCCACCAGAGTGCTAATAACAGATGAAAACTGAAGTTAAGGGATGTTTTTTGTGATTTCTAACTAAATACATATTCAAACACTTGTAACTAACTTAATATTATAAAATTGGACTTCAGGGACTTAAGGAACCGTACCTCGGTATCGAGGAGCTAGTCGGGTCGAATTCTAGAGTCTAGGCAATTCAGAGAGCATTTTGAGGTTTGTAAAACCCTATTGAAATATTCTAATTATTTTATTCTATTTTGACTTCCATATTTATCAATTATGCTTACTTCCATTACTCCATTCTGTTATTTGGATGTGGGTTGAGTTTACTCATTTGGATTCGTTGTTGTATGTTCATGATGCGCTAGATTGTAGCACGTCTGACCCGACCCTCGGTGAATGGCAACCCAAGCTTGCTTCTGGTGAATGTTTCGGTGACTCAGCGGATTTGGTCAGCGCCACGAGGGATCAGGTGAAATAGTATCGGGGCACCCAACGAAGGGATCTTGGGACCCGGAGTGTAATCTAGTCCATCTAAAATGAGCACACACTTTGTTACCTTTTATAGTACTTATTCATGCCATGAGGCAATTATAGTTGTCTATTTTTTACATTTCACATATCTATTTAACAATATTTATTGAATTCCCTTTACTTTATCATGTGAATGCTTAGAGGAGTTCTTTGAGATTTTACTCATTGGTCTCATTATCTGTCTTTTGTAATGTCGAGTGCATATCCTAGTACTAGTAGGGGCAAGGGGATCCTAGGCGACTACATGTGATTGACCACCTTCGAGGACCTACTAGTACGTATTTAATTTGATAATTTGTTCTATTTTGGGTATTGGGGGACTAGAATGACATTTTACATGTACATATACATTGTCTTAATGTATTGTCGCCTATATACAGACTACTTCTCCAGGTTTTCCACAGTAGGACATGCTCATATGAATGGTGTTACATATTATGATTAACTTTATACTTTACTTGCTAAAATTAAAACTTCTGTTGATTTATTGTAAAACGTGATTAATTATTTACGTGTAAAACACACACAATTAGCACGACTAGGACTGGAATAAGCTACAAACAATAGAACTTAAGGAATTGAAAGAATTAAGGAAATAACTTAAAGAAAAATATGAATAACCGATTAACTAAACTAATTACATACACGTGGACACGAATAACAAGACTTGAGATGGACGGGCAAGTGTTAGACATGTGTAGTTAGGCCCACCAAATGAGGGTCGCACGACACGATGACATCCCCGGAGCGGCCTCGGGGCACGGGGCCACCATAGTTGGTATCAGAGAAAGAGTTTTAGGAACTTGGGAAACTTAAATGAAAGAGCATAAATCGTAATGAACAAAACCTTATATGTGGAAACACGATGATATTGCCTTAAAACCTTAGTTAGGAAGTGATGTAAGGCGGGTATAGTTAGGGTTTATATACTTGTTATATTTTTGTTAAATATATATGATGTACGTATATATATCGAGGCTAATTTGGCGCACACTTCTCGATGCAGATTATGGAAGGACAGTCGACTACGCCTCAAGAGGCTAGACAAACTAGCGATGCAGCTAGGAATCCCCTATCACAGCGAGTGTGGAGGACCAACTCACAGCCTAGGAGACTCTGATGGCTGAGGTTTTTTGACTATTACAGGATCATGCCACCGTACTTACAACACTCGCTACAGCTACGACTACAGCACCCTAAGACCCATTAGTAGTCACAACACCCGTAGGGATAGCAGTCGCCCTGGTTGTCCCTTAGACGTTGATTGATGAAGTAGCTGGGATGACACGGGCAGAGGGAGCTACACCAATTATTATTCCATTAAAGAACCCGACTCTTATGCCTCAACCCACGACTACAGAGCAGTTGACTACTACTATTACTTTTGCTACACCATGATTCATTTTGGCTCTAGAGGCGAAGCTTTTGTGAGAGTTCATGAAGTTTCAGCCAAATTTCTTCTATGGAGGCGGTGACCCTGAAGTGGTACGAAAATGGATAATTTCCCATCAACGGTTCCATATGCTGATGAGGAACGATGAGAGGGTGCAGGCACGTTTATCTAAAGCATGTTAGAGAGGTTATGCAGCACTTTAGTGGACCACATATCAAGACACACATCCTGAGTGGACGACATGGGCTGAGTTGAGAGAGTTTTATTATGATAAGTATATACCCATAAAATGTGAGTTTGAGGTTGAGAGTGGATTTTTTGGCCTTGAGATAGGGTAATCGCTCACTGATGCAGTACATAGAGCGTTACTAGTACCTGTTACAGTTCTTAATGGATGTGGCAAGGACACATCAACTACAAATCTATTACTTCACCAGAGGTGTGGATGATAAAATTGCTATGGCAGTGGTTTCATCTGGGGCTCTTACTCTATAGTAGATTTACAACAAAGCGTTGGAACCTAAGACCTTTCTGATGCAGAGAGACGGTAGGCATATTACTAAGATTGAGATACAGACTGGACATGGTTCTTGGCGGGACTGGAGGCTGAAGAGACATATGTATCATTCAGACAGGGGCCAGAGGGATGATAAATGGGATAGGGACCGTAGATACGATCACCGGGATAACCAGTTCTAGTATAAGGATAGAAAACATGTTCACGTTATGGCACCAACACAGACTGAGCAATGCAGACAACAACAATAGTTGTACTACTAGGGTAGAGATCAAGGAGGACATGATAAGGGTCAAAGAGACCGGGGTCAGGGTCAGAGATCTAGAGACGGATAAGTGATAGGCAAGAGAGACGTATATGTCATCGGTATGGTCAGAGGGGACATTTGAGGGCAGACTGCAAAGCACCACTGTCACCGCGATGAAAGCTAGATTAGGCAAGAAATAGGGCCTATGCAGTAGCAGCGCAGCTGAATGGCGAAGCAACTAGATAGCTCGTTGAGGGTACATTACATATTTATAGCAGACCTATGCATATTATGTTTGATTCTAGTAGTACTTTATCATTTATTGCTGGACAAATTGTTAGAGAGTTAGGTTAGTTGCACCGACACTAGGCATATACCTTGTTCTCAGTACGGCTACTTGGGACAAGATATACCCTAACCAAATATGTAGAGATGTGATGATAGAGGTTAAAGGACATCGGTTACCGGTGGATCTCCGAGTATTAGAGTACCTAGAGTTTGATGCACTTTTAGGGATGGATTGGTTATCACCTTATCATGCACAAATAAGAAAGTTGAGTTTTACATTTTTGGGATACTAGAGTTCTCACTAGTTAGATATGTGATCGACTTGCCTATCACTAGGGTGCCGACTAGCTACTACACTAAAGAAGGAGGCTTTCGCATTGATAGTTGAGTCAGAGGTTAAGACTGAGGTAAGGGTTGAGGATGTTCAGGTAGTTAAAGATTTTATCGATGTATTCCCAGATGATCTACCAGGAATGCCATTACCACGAGCTATTAAGTTCATTATCGAGTTGATACTAAGGACTCAGTCGATCGCCAGCAGACCTTATAGGATGTCACCATCTAAGCAGTAGGAGGTTAGATGACAATTGGATGATTTGTTGGAGAAGGGTTTCATCCACCCCAATATGTCACCTTGGGGAGGTCCAAGTGTTATTTGTTAGTGGACTGCGGCAGACATTGAGGCAATACGATGCTATTTGGGTTGTGATCAATAGATTGACAAAATCGGCTCACTTCATACTTATTTCGATTAGGTACACGTTCCTATAGCTGAGCATAATGTTTAAGCAGGAGATTATTAGATTGCATGCGGTGCCGGTCTCTATTGTATCTAACAGAGATCCCGGGTTGACTTCAACATTCTGTGAGGCTATGCAGGAGCATTTTACAACTAGGTTGCAGTTTAGTATGGCTTACCATCCTCAGACAGACATAAAATCTAAGAGATTGATACAAATTCTAGAGGATATGCTCAGGGCTTATATATTGCAGTTTGGGGGTTCGTGGGACGATTATCTACTTATATGTGAGTTTGCATACAATAATGGCTATCAGGCAAGTATCAGGATGCTGTCGTTTGAGGCGCTGCATGGGAGGCCCTATAGATCACCTACGTGTTTAGCAGAGTCGGAGGACACATTGACTGTTGGGCCAGAGATAGTTGTTGATCACACAAAGAAGATTAGACAGATTTGGCAGAAACTGTGAGCCGTACAGGACAGACAAAAGAAATATATGGAAAAGTATCATGAGGCTCTGAGCTACGAGGAGGGCAACATGGTGTATTTGAAGGTTTCCCCTTGGAAAGGTCAATAGAGATTTGGGATTAAAGGGAAACTAGCTCTGAGATTTATTGGATCGTTCAGAGTCGCAGCGCGACTTGGCGGTGTTGCATATCTCTTGGATTCACCTACGGAGTTAGTTAGGGTTCATCCGATATTTCACTTCTCTATATTCAGACTGGCTAGGTCAGGACCAAGATCGATGGTCGACTTGAGACAGATTGAGGTTCAACCTGACGCGGCTTACGAGGAGCAGTCGATAGCGATCCTTTACCGCTGGGTTCAGGTGCTCAGGAGCAAGGAGTTATATAAGGTTTTAGTTCGTTAACAACATCATGGGATAGAGGGACTCCTTGGGAGCTCAATCGATTATGCGAGAGTGATACCCTCAACTATTTCACGGTACAACGATAAGTTTTTACTTAAATTTCAGGAAGAAATTTTTCTTAGTTGGGAAAAATTGTAACGGACCATTTTACAAACGCTGTTATTTATTTCGTAATTTAATATTAAGATGCCAGCTCAGATCCACGTGAACGTCGGGGTTAGGCTAGGACACACGTTGACCTAGGTACTCTAGCTATTTTTTTGTTGATTGCTTATTTGCAATGCATATGTATGAATTTATTCGATAATACATCACATGTTTGTATTTATATGGTTATATTGTGTGAGATTGTGTGACGCATATTCACCTCGTAATGCATATCAACGCAAGTATCAGGTAGGCGAACTACGGATACACTAGAAAACTCGACTAATTCATATTAAGATGAATAATTGATCAAGTAAAATGGGTAATATAACCATAAACTAAGTCAATCTAATCAGAACAATAGGCTAGAAAATGCCTCAGGATGCGTGCCGAGATGTGAGGTGTCAGGTAGTCGAAGGTTAGTGGGACCACAAATTTGTCAATTTTGGTGCATAAAAACATTAACCATATAATGGAATGGGCCTAAGTAAATTTAATTAGATCAAATAATATAAGACCTCTAGTTTGGTAAATTTAATGGGGACCCTAGATGTGTATCTAGATGATCCCAGTTAAGTAAAACTAGAATAGATGGAGTCATATATTTGTGTCGACAAGGTGTGGACAACTTGATTTGTAGCCATATGATTTTTCTCGAGATACGCATGACACAATAGACCATAACAAACATATAAATATCAAGTTAATGGATTGCTTAGCAAACCTACTCACAATTTACATGGAAATCTGGAAAATTTGGGAAAAAGAGAGTGATCTGGGAGCTGGATTTCAACATTTAATGGTCAAATTGAAGGATTAAAAATAAGGTAATCATCTACTTCACTTTCTACGCATGAAAATGAACTTAATTTGGTGTGTTTTTATGTAAACTTGAATTTGAGTAGTGGATCACTGATTTTTGATGAAATCTTGATGAATTATAAGTTTAATTAACATTTTAATTAAGAATTATTAACTGATTTTGAACTTGGGTCTTGGTGAAATTGGGAAAAACTAGTGTGTGCATGAATTTGATGATTTTAATCCAATTATTATTGTTTTTGTTGTTGTGAATGATGTTTTAGAGTTCCCATTGAGTGGAGAATGAGTTTATAAGGTTAGGTTAGCTAATTAGGGTGTTGGGGATAGAATTCTCGAATTGAGAATTATGTCACCCAGTGCAGATAGTGCAGTAACTAGATTGGCTAGCGGGCTATCCAGTCTGGGTGCTTAACTATTTTTCAAAATGAAGAATAGTAGCACGCTTTATAGACTCCCAAGTGCCCTAATTACACCTAGCGCGCTAGGCAGACCCACCAACGTGCTAATGATATATGAGAACTGAAGTTAAGGGATGTTTTTGGTGATTTCTAACTATATACATATATAAACACTTTTAACAAACTTAAACTAATAAAATTGGACTTCATGGACTTAAGGAACCGTACCTCGGTATCGAGGAACTAGTCGGGTCAGATTCTGGAGTCCAGGGAAGTCGAAGAATGGAAACCTGAGCTTGCTTCTGGTGCACGTGTCGGTGACTTAGCTGATTAGACCAGCGCCGCGAGGGACTAAGTGAAAGAGTATTAGGGGCACCCAATGAAGGGATCTTAGGACCCGAAGTACAATTTAGTCCATTTGTAATGGGCATACACTTTGTTAGCTTATGTGTTACTTATTCATGCGATGAGCAAATTATAGTTGCTCGTCTTTTACATTTCGCATGTCTATTTAAGAGTATTTGTTGAATTCAATTTACTTTATCATATGAATGCTCAGAGGGGTTCCTTGGGATTTTACTCACTAGAATCATCATCTGTCTTTTATGATGTCGAGTGCGGATCCTAGTACCTATAGGGGCAAGGGGATCCTAGGTGACTACATCTTATTGCCCATGTCAAGGACCTACTAGTATGTGTTTATTTTGATATTTTGTTCTATTTTGGGTATTGGGAGACTGGAATGACATTATACATGTACATAGACACTGTCTTATGGTATTATCACCTATATCAAGAGTACTTCTTCGGGTTTTCCACAGTAGGACATGTTCATATGAATGGTGTTACATATTATGATGAACTTTATACTTTACTTGCTCAAATTAAGACTTCCGCTGATTTATTATTAAACGTGATTAATTATTTACGTGTAAAAAACAAACCACTAGCATGGCTAGGACTTAAATATACTACAGACATTTGAACTTAAGGAATTGAAAGACTTAAGGAAATAATTTAAGAAAAATATGAATAAACGACTAACTAAACTAATTACACATACGTGGACATGAATAACGAGACATGAGATTGATTGGCAGGTGTCGGATACATGTAGCTAGGCCCACGAAGTGAGGAGCACACGACACCCGGGGCAGCCTTAGGGCGTGGGGTCACCATAATCATAATCAAAATATCGTAATAAATATTTGCAACTATGCATGCAATACAAGAATCATTAGTTGTAATACACAAAAACAACTTATTAAAACCGTGATTGATATATATGATTAGTTTAAAGCATTAAGTATTGTATTCCATAAATATAACTAACATGCAATCCGGTTTAATTCATATTTAAAGTTTTTATTTAGATTAACGAAATACTCACACATATTAATAATAAACATCACAATAAACAAATAATTGAAAGATATTAATGTAAAATACCTATCACTGCCTAAATTTCTAATCTCATTTATTATTTGTAATCAAGATTACCGACCTGTGACGTGGGACCCACACTGTGATACATACATTGTTCGAGGTGAGATGGCCAAGGTATATGTTAGATTTGTTTTGGTGTATGCCTAGCGTATTGTATATGTGTATACTGTTAAGTCACCCCTACTTGTGTATAAGTGTTGAGAGGTGAGTGGAGATGTGCCTCGAATTGTATGCCGACGTGGAACTAGGGTAGAGAGTGATGTGGTGAGTTCATTTTAAGCTTTGTGAAGCTTATAGAGTTGAGATAATGTGGCTATGGTTGGTTTTTAATCAAATGTAACCTAAGTTTGCATTTTAGAACAATAGCCATGTGATGATCATCGAGATACGTATTGGCACATATAATAATCAATTAAGTTACACATTGGTGTTACTTAGGTAAATGTAGTGGAGGTAAGTGGGAAATATGTCAATGTGTGTGCCATTAGATAAGTCTCAAAATCAATGGCTATTAATCAACCATATCCATTTCTTATATATAGTTAATAATAAACTCATGCAAATCAAACATTCTCATTTCAACAACTTACGAGCTAAGAAATCTTGCTGGAGAACTTGGGGAAGATGAGATCAGCAAAAATTTGATGATTTAAAGGTGTAGGAGTTGATCTAGCTAGTGTACATCAACTAAGTAACTTTCTTACACTAGTTCATTTAGCTTAAATTGATGGATTCATGAATTGGATGATGTGTATGGTTGTTTTATATTGTTGACTGATGTCTTGGGGCTCTGGAGGGATGTATGGGAGCCCCGGGGCATTGGTGAAGCCTATGTGTGGAGTAAACTCAGAATTCTAATTGAAAAATTCTGGTTTTCCTGTACATAGCGTGCTAGGTAGATCAACTAGCGCGCTAACTTTAGGTAGAGCGGTAGAGACAGTTTGGTAGCGCGCTAATGAGGCCACTAGCACGCTAATCAAATCATTTAGCACACTAATTGCCATGACAACATAAAGATTTACAATTTTCTAAAATTGTCTAAACACTATAAACAAGCCTAATACCCTAAGTAAAGGTCCAAACACATTCAAAAATGTGTTATATGATATCAGGAACCTAGGAAAGTGTTACGGGGGTTCTAATGCAAGATTTGGGGTGTCGGGAGTTCGGTAAAGCTAGGACTTTACATTGCTTGATGTGAGTATACGCCTTGATTGTTTTATTTACATTTCATATCCACTTTATACGTATTTGTTGTAGTCTATATTGACTATATCCAACTTTATATTCTAATATCATGAACTTATGTGTTACTCCTCAGTTGTTGAGCTTGATTTTCATGATATTTTGATTAATTGAATTCCTTTGAATCCATCAATATTCTTTATGTCATTTCTTGTTGTTTTCATACTGAATATATAGTAAATAGCATACTATTAGGAATTGTGAGTTTGTGAATGAATTTATGGACTTGTACTCTTTGGGAAATTATGTTTTGTAGCATAGCCAAGTCTTGGAATCCTTAACGAGTCAATTTCTTGGAATTATAAAGTAGTTATAGAATCTAGAGTCCATTGCACTATGTTAGAGTTGATCGACACATGGGGTTAAAGTCCCTAAGGATGTCTACACTCGCCACTATGATGTAGCACATGAGGTTTGAGTCCATGGGGTTGTCAACACACTAGGGTTAGAGTCCCTGGTGACACTGGGGTTAGAGTTCCAAGATATATTAGACTGTGCGATACAACGCACATCTTTTAGTGGTTTAAAGGCTTCACTGACGTATGTCAAGGCCGATCGGATCTAGATCATAACTATTTAACCTTGTGTCAGTTTCATTTGCTTAACCGTGGTATTTCTTAGCATATTGTTGGTATTAGTCTTTATTTATTTAACTTATGTTTTTAAATACCATTTAGTTTCTTTTTGAAATGTGAATAAATATGTCAACAGGGATTAGTGTTACTTTTTGTACTCACCAGCCTTTTTATGACGGCTGATGCAGTCGTCGACGAGCAGGCCTAGCAAGGAGAAGATTGGCGACTACCTTTGAGCCAGTGACGTACTTCTGCAATGACTTTTCGTAAGTTTCGATATTTTGTGTGTTATATAATTATGTTTTTATATACTTTGTGATTGTATATTGGGTCGAGTGTTTAGTTTCCCGATTTGTGATGACCATCACACTGTTTATATTCGCCACCTTATTATATATGCATGTGATCATTGTTTCATGGTTTCCACATACTTAGGATTTAATGTAATGCTTTCACATAAACTGTTAAGTCTTCCGCTAAATTTTATATTTCATAAAAGACTTTTAATTACCTTGAAATATATTAAGATGTGGACATGTGGATTAATTATCCTAAACACAAGTATTTACGAAATTTTGATAGAAATGTTGACTAATATGTAATTAAGTCTTATGAGGCTAGGATTTGGACTTAATTTTGAGATTAGGTTAGGAAGTGCCCTAGATTAGAGAAGGGGCCATCACAATACCTTTATTAAATAAGTCTTGGATCTCCAATGAGTATCAAAAATCAATAAACAATGAACTAAAGTAAAACCTAACCGAGAAGACATTAAAATTAATAATGGCTAATAGAGGGCTCTTAATTTCGTAGCCCTAGGGTCCTTTTTCATAGTTTCTTAATATGTCATATCATAGATAAACTCGGATTCCTTGTTCTTATCTAAAAAACTCATCATCGACCTTAGTGAATCCTCAGCGAAACTACTTTGTGCTCAAATTGCTGAGAAAAACACTAAAAAACTATTTCGTGTTTCAACAATTCAGCCTGCTAATCCTGTATATTTTGGATTCGCTAGGAGATTACTGGTTGTTTTTGCTGTACTATACTACACCTTTTGCTACACTTTTTTCTGCACTTAACCATTCTTCACTTTTAATCCTTTTTTTTCCATTTCTTTACTTTTCCTTATTGAATCCCTAAATCACAAAAATCGAAAAATAACCAGTGTAATGTCATTATTTTCATCTAAAATCAACCAAAACTATACTATAAAACATGTCTAATTATTGACTTGTCAAATACTCTCAAACTCAACACTTGGAGTCCCAAACAAAGGAATACTCTCAATCATATTTTCTTTTCCCTTTTTATATATTGATTTCTATCTAATTCATCTTTACTTTAAATAGTAGAAATTTTAAATTGAAGTGATCTTCAAATTGAAACATATTACCTATAAGTGAATGGAAGTTATGATAGAATAGAATAATTAAGAAAAAATGAACCATCCCTTAATGATAGCTAAACCGTGTAATGCAATACCCCTTAGAACTTAAAGTTCAATTAATACCGAGGCCAGTACATAATATATGTTTTCTCAATCCCCACTGGCAAACATCAAACTTATGATGACTAGTGTAGAGTCTCAAAACACAAAAATCACTAGATTAATTTTAATTTTAAAAAATACTTTATAATAGCTTTAAATACTCGAGCTAAATCTTTTCTTTGAAGAGTTTAAGAGCATATTAACAAGTCAATAATTAGATCTATTTTATAGTTTAATTTTGATTCATTTTGCATATAAATGATGATATTACACTAGGTATTCTCTTATTTTTGTGATTTCAGGATTTAAGTAGGAAAATGAAGAAATGGAAGAAAATATTAAGAAAAGCAAAACAATCAACTAGAAAAGTTCAACGATTAGCCAGTGATTTGAATTTACACTAGACATCGCTACCTGAATCGGCAACAGAGATTGGCCGACGAATCTACAGCGAATTGGAAACTACAGTAGAAATCACTAGTTGAATTGATGGAGCACAGAGAGCTAAAATCAGTGATTAACTCAGCAATTTGTGTACAACTTAAGAATTGCTGACAAATCGTTGAGGTCCGTGACGAGTTTTTTAGATCAATACGAGGGATTTGAATTTGTCTAGGATATGTTCACTGAGGGAAACTATATATAAGACTAGAGAGCTTTGAAATAACTCTCTCTTACTCTCTATTATTCTCTCTTTCACTCTCCACTACTCTTCTTTTTAACTTTTTGCCTTTTAAGTTTAGTTTTCTGTGTGAAGCAACATTAGAGCTTGACAAGTCAATAATTAAACACATTTTCTAGTGTAATTTAGGTTGATTTTTGGTATAAATGATGATATTACACTATGTATTATCTTATTTATGTGATTTCAGGTTTTAAATAGGAAAATGAAGAAATGGAAGATAAGAGAAAGAAAAGCAAACCAATCAACTGTAAAACTACACCAGCGAGTTGGAATAACATTAGGAATCACTATGTAAATCAGCAGCAGAAGAAGGTCAATGAATCCATAGCGAATTGGAGAATGACTTATAAAGTGCCAACTGAATCGGTAGAGCACTAAGAGTTAAATCCAGTGATTTGCTCAACAATTTGTGCATGAGTGAGGAATTGTTGACATATTACTGAGGTCAGTGATGATTTTTTTTAGTTAATATGAGGAATTTGTATTTATCTAGGAGATGTATTCCTAGGGGAACTATATATTGGATCAGAGAGCTTTGAAATAACTCTATCCAAGTCACTTTTTAACTATTCTTTATTCTTTATTTTCTCTATTATTAAGTTCTTTATGTGATGCAACATTGAAGCATTGATCTTAAGGTATTTATTTATTTAATTACATATTAGTATTGTTTAATTCCAGCATGCGTGAGTAGTCTATTAATCTAAACAAATCTTAAGCATGTAATATACTTTAGATTGTTATGTAGTTATAATTATGGAATCATGTACTTAATGTTTTAGATCAATTCATACACGTCAATCACGGATAAAACAAGTTTTTTTTTTGTATTACAACAAGTAATTCTTTTTGTTGAGTGCATAGTGGCTACTATGTTTCTTAATATAGAGTATTCAATTCTATGTTTATAGCTATTGACAACAATTATAGAAGTAGTAACTAGGATTAATTTTATATGGCATTTTCCGAGTGGATGTCTTAGGTGATTGTGTTCTAAATTGTTTATTATGCGGCTTCGGTAATATTGGCTTAGATTAGACATTGAACTTAATGCTATCGTATTTCTATGGTGTTGCGTTTTATCTAATGGGTAGATTTAAAATGATAAGAATGTGGTATTTTCATTGAACTTAAGAAAATCGGTGGCCGGCTAAAGGCTATCGACCTATTAAGAATTAAGGTTTAATGATTCTAAGATTCCATATAAAATAATTATAGCTATTTTATGAAATGATGTTATGTTTTGGAGTTTGAAAACAATCCGAGTATATTACGATGTTTCGTGGGGGTTTGTTTAGATGATTGTTAGATATTTTATTTAAGTTGATTTATCAGTTTTTTATTTATTAGTTTGAGTATATTAAATTAGTTTATTTAATTTAAGTTGTTCAAAGTTTAGTTATTTTAATTAAGTGTTTAGTTTGATTTTTATATTGCTTAGTGTTTATTTTCCCATTTAATTAAAAATACTAAATTAAAACAAGTTAAATCGGATAAAACTTAAGGATAGATTAAATTCTTAAAAGAATTGAAAAATTCATGTGGAGACGATATCCCATTATAACTACTACAAGTTAATAGTAAAATATGGAAATTTATTGTGCACGCTCGACACATGTCAATTTTTGGCGCCATTGCCGGGGAATTTAAAAATAATCTCTTGGAAACCTTCTTATTGAAAGTAATATAAAATGATTGAAAATGAGGAAGAATTAACTTCTAGGCAATTTAATAGGAATGTCACGACTTATGAACCTATGTGCATAACTTTCCAATAGAATTTCCGAAATTGGAATTGAAATTCAGACTCATAAATTCTTTACCGTGCTTCTATGATGAAGATAATGAAGACGCTCAAAAATTTATTAGAAAGTTCGTACATAAAGTAAGCACGTTAAAACCTAAAGATATAGAAATAGGTTATGTTAAATTAAAAGCTTCTCCTCCCGTATTACAAGGCCAAGTTTTAGTTTGGTTATATTATTTTTTCAAAATTTCATAACCAATTGGTCAAAGATGTTACATGTCTTTCTTGATCAATATGTCCCTACAAGACAAATTAGCCTATATAGAAAGAAAATTAGTAATGCTAAGATGGAAATTTGAGAAACTTTCGATGAATTTTGGGACACAAATGAGTGAATTTGTAATTCAAGAGAAATTACAATCTCAACCCTATCCTACTATATATGAAAAAACACTAACTATAACATTAAGAAGTGGTAAGCAGATGGATAAACCTAAAATGCCGGACCAATTAATTCCTAGGAAAGAAATAGAAGCAGAACTAGAAAAAGATATTGAAGTAAAAAGTAACAAAACCTCCAACGAAAAGGGTGATAAATTTAATGAACATAAACCATTTAACATAGAACCATCATTCCCTCATATTTTGGAAACTAACAAAAATGCTGAGAAACTGTAGGAAGAAAAATAAATATTTGATCTATTAAAGAAAGTAGTAGTTAATATACCCTTGTTTGAAGTCATTCAAAATGTATCCAAGTATCAGAAACTTATAAAAGATTTACGTGCTAATAAGATTAAGGCTAATGAAAAGGAGAGTCTAGGAGAACATATATCAACATTAATCCAAAAAAAATCCCCACCTAAATGTTCTGACCGTGGAATGTTTTTCATTCCATGTACATTTAGAAGAAACTGGTATAGTCGTACAACTAGCTGATAGATCTACTGTTAAACCAGTAAGGTTACTCGAACATGTACTAGTCAAAGTCAATGATTTAATTTTCCTAGCAAATCTCTATGTCTTAGATATGAAAGAAGATAATTTCTCTAATAAGACTTCTCTAATCTTAGGAAGACCATTTTTGAAAACAGCAAAAGCAAATATCGATGTTTCAAACAGAACATTAACAATGCAAGTAGACAATGATGCAGTAAATTTTAATATATATGATACAATATAATACCCAATGAATATATCTTCCATATGCACATTAGATATGATAGATCCATTAATAGACAAATTCTTAAGAACAGATAAAATAGATAAACTAGAATTGGCAATCGAAGATTTAGAAGAATATGATGATAGATATGAAGAAACAAAAGAGATAATAAGTATTCTAGAATCATATAAGGAACTACCAGAACTTACTTATTACCTAGACTTATCTAGATCTCATTCAATGCTTCTACCCTATTTAGTTAAAGCTTTGAATTGGATCTAAAAACCTTACCAGACCATTTGAAATATGTTTATTTAGGGGATTGTGATAAATTGCCAGTAATAATTTTTAACAAATTATCTGGTCTAGAAGAAAATAAGCCGATATATGTATTGAAAGAATTTAAAGGAGTAATAGGATGGACCATAGCAATTATCAAGGAAATAAGTCCAACTACATGTATGCATTGGATAAACCTAGAAACTGATACCAAAGCTTCTAGACAACCTCAACATAGACTAAACCCACCTATAATGGACATAGTAAAAGCTAAAATATTAAAACTATTATATGCAGGAATGATATTTCCAATAGCCAATAACAATTGGGTAAGCCCAGTCCAAGTAGTCCATAAAAGACAGGAATTACAGTAATAACAAATGAATATGGAGAATTAGTATCAACTAGAATAAAAAATGGTTAGAGGGTATGTATAGATTATAGAAAGCTGAATATCTAAACCAGAAAAAATCACTACCTACTCTCGTTCATCGATCAGATGTTAGAAAGATTAGAAGGAAAAAATCATTACTGTTGCGTAAATGGATATTCATGATTTCACCAAATACTTGTAGCCCTAGAAGATCAAGAACAAACTACTTTTACTTGCTCTTTCGGTACATTTGCTTATAAACATATTTTTTCTGGTTTATGTAACGCACCTGCAACGTTTCAAAGATATATTGTTAGTATTTTTTCTAATTATGTGGAAAACTTCATTGAAGCTTTTATGGATGATTTCACAATTTATGGTAATTCTTTTGAAGAATGCTTAGTTAATTTAACTAAGGTACTTAAAAGATGCAAAGAAAAGAATTTAGTGCTAAACTACGAAAAATGTCATTTCATTGTAGACCAAAGATTATTATGACACATAGTATCACATAAACAAATAGAGGAAGACCCTACAAAAGTTCAAGTAATCAAAACGTTACCTTACCCCACCACGGTAAGAGAGATACGTTCATTTCTTCGACATGTAATATTTTATAGAAGATTCATAAAAGATTTCTCAAAACTTGCACAACCATTATGCAAACTTTTACAAAAAGATGTTCCTTTTGAATTTACAAATGAATGCAAAATAGAATTTGATAAACTAATATATTCTTTAACAATTACACCTATATTTAAATCACTAGATTGGTCATTACAATTTAAAATTATTTTTAATGCAATTTGAAATTATGTGTAATGCATGTAACTATGTAGTCGGAGCTATTTTAGGTCAAAAAGTAGGGAAATAATCCCATGTTATATATTATGCCACTAGGACACTAGATACAGCCCAACAAAATTACACTACTACTGAAAAGAACTCTTAGCGGTAGTATTTTCTTTAGAAAAATTTAGACTATATCTATTAGGAACAAAAGTAATAATTTATTTAGATCATGCAGCTTTGCGATATTTAATGACAATACAAGATGCAAAACCTAGACTAATAAGATGGATATTACTCCTACATGAATTTGACCTTACTATAAAAGATACGAAATGAGCCAAAAATCTAGTAGCAGACCATTTAAGTAGGTTAGAAAATGGAGAACCACCTATACCATTAAAGGATGAATTTCTAGATGAATACTTATGTAATATGCATACTGAAGGTCCTTGGTATGTTGATATAGTTAATTTTCTTACCACCAATAGGTTATCACCTTACTTAATGAGAGCCCAATAGAATAAGATTAAAAAGGATTCTAAATAATATTCATAGGATGAACCTTAGTTATGGAAGTTTTTCACCGACCAAATAATTAGGAAATGCATAACACATTAAGAAGTACAATCAATTATAGCTCATCGTCATACTTATGCATGTGGTGGTGATTTTGGTCCACGTAGAACTGCCTATAAAATTTTGGATTCCAAATTTTTTTGGCCTACTTTATTTCACGATTATTTCCCTTATATAAGATTTTGTCAAAATTTCCAACGAACTAAAAACTTAGGACGAAGAAATCAAATGCGTTTGACCCATATCCTATTTTATGAAGTGTTTGATGTTTGGGGCATAGATTTCATGGGGCCTTTTCCACCCTCAAATGGTTATGTTTATATCTTACTTGTTGTATATTATGTATCTAAATGGGTAGAAGCAAAAGCTATTAGAACTAATGATTCAAAAATAGTGATTGATTTCTTTAGATAAAAAATCTTTACAGTTTTTGGAGCCCCTAAAGCACTTATAAGATATAGAGGTTCACATTTTTGTAATCAATTCGTTGCTAATCTACTTGCTAAGTACAACGTCACACATAGGACATCTACTGCATATCACCCACAGACTAGTGGACAAGCTGAAACGTCAAATAGAGAAATTAAGTTAATACTAGAAAAAATAGTTAGTCCAACATGTAAGGACAGGAGTTTAAGACTAGAAGACGCATTATGGGCCTACAGAACGGCATTCAAGACATGCATAGGCATGACACCTTATTGGTTAGTATTTGAAAAAGCATGTCATTTACCTGTCAAACTAGAATATAAAGCCTATTGGGCAATAAAAACATGTTACATGAATTATAAAGAAACAGGTAACCAACGTAAGTTGAGTCTTCTAGAATTAGAAGAAATCAAGAAAAACACATTTGAAAATGCATCAATTTATAAAGATAAAATGAAAGTGTTTCATGGTAAGAAATTAATTCCTAAAAAACTTCAAGTAGAAGATAAAGTTCTATTATTTTATTTAAGACTTAAGTTATTTACTATTAAACTCCGTTTGAGATGGACATGACCTTATCTAATCCTTCATTTATTACCTTATGGTGCAATAAAAATAGAAAGCTTAGAAACAAGAAAAATATTTAAAGTAAGCGGTTATAGGTTAAAACCTTATTATAAAAATTTTGTTGAACAGGATATGGAAATCATCGACCTAGAGATTAACCAACAAAGTCTCCAAAGTAATGAAATGGAGTCCAGTGTTTGCATCCACACGAATGAAACCATTAATCATGAAACCATTACACTATGGATGTGTAAGAAACTGCGCAATAAGAAGAAGTAGAAGAAGAAGAAAAAGTCAAAGGGGAAACAAACTGAAGTGCACCAACAAAAAGGGAAGCAACCGATGGAAAAAGAATTCACGGATAAGCAGCTAAAGCTTCAAGATTTAGGACATATGCTTGGAATTTACAAAGATGATCTAGGAAAACTTTTCCTCCACGTGTTGATCAATGATGTCAATTTCCTTAATGTTTTACTTGACACTAGGGCTGAGATGAATATCATACCGGAACAATGGAAAAGAAAGCCAGGTTGAATATTGATTTTATACCACCTCTGGTTGTCAACAAAGCAAATGGTGACAAGATCTTTCTACTACAAATCTCAATGAATGTGCCAGTGCAAGTTAGATGATTCAAGTATTTCACTGATTTCTTGATTGACAAGTCCAAAATTAAACATTTTTTATAGTGTAATTTAGATTGAATTTATATATAAATGATGATATTACATTAGGTATTCTCTTGTTTTTGCGATTTCAAGTTTTTAAGGAGAATATTTGAAAATGGGTCGAAAAATGATGTAAAATACATATATAATTGCCCAATATTAGATTTACCTCAAAAAAGTGTTGTGTGGATCCCAAAGTACTGAATCGGGGCCCACAAGGCTGATGTGAAGTTGAAATGACGTGGCAGTAGTGGGTTGGACGTGTGATAACGTGGCAATGAGATATTGGTGAAGTGATGTGTTCTATGGTGTTTGCATGGCCCATGCATAGGTGGCATAGGCTATGTTCCCATGTAGCAGAATGCAAAATAGTTAATGTACATCCTCAAGGAAGTGTGTCTGATCTACCTCGAGATACATATTGAATAGTTGGTGAAGATAAAATGAATGAGGTTTATTGTGTCACCTATGAAAGTTAGCATTTTGTGTCAATTTGTGGTCTTTTAGAAGCAGCAGGATCTTCCTCGAGATGTGTGCAGCTAAGGTTGATGAAGAGCAGCAAATCAGTAGTAAAAGAATGAGATTTATTGGGGTTGAGAATCGATCCCTAGTCCCCTAACTCTTGACCATCTAGGCTATTAAGCCATTTGTGATAAGGTTGTAAGGATTTTTAATTTATCTCAAACTAAAGCAGTGGATAAACTAAATGAGAATTAAATTGATGGTTTGGCGGAATCAAGCCCGAGTCATCAACACTAACACAGAAGCTCTTAACCAACCGAGCTATCCATCCGACTTTGGAGGGAAATGGGAGATTGTATTAATATATCAATAAAATTGAGTTAAATCAAATAAAAAGTGATTTTCACAAAGTTTGTAACTATCAAGATATGGAGTATCTAGCCTATTCTAGCCTATCTAAACCACTCCAAAAGCTGGGATGAAAAATTAGAAAAATGGGATAAATAGAACCACAAACCTCGTAGCTCTTCCAACCTCTCTCTCTCTCTCTCCCATTTCTTTTCTTTTTATTTTCTTTTAGTTTTAATAGAGTTTTTCATAGTTATTGTTAGCTAGTTTGTTTTCTAGAACAAAGGAGTGCTACACTATGGTTGCAAAAATTTTATGAGATCTTTATTTTAACAGTTTTTTCATTATTATTCAATACACGTCAATCACGAATTTAACAAGTTATTTTGAGTATTACAACTAACGAAGATTGTATTGCATACATAGTGCATAATATGTATTGTGATATTTTTATTCTGCATCTACTATATTTATTGACAACAATTATATAGAGGTAGTAACCAGGATTAATCTATAGGACATTTCTCGAGTGGGTGTTCTAGGTATCATGTTCTAAGCTATTTATTATGCAGCTTCAGGAAATATTGGCTTAGATTAGGCATGATCTTCATTGAGCATAATGCTATTGTATTTTTATGGTGTTGCGTTTTATCCAATGGGTATATTTACAATGATAAGAATGTGACATTTCCATTGAATTTAGGAAAATTGGTGGCTGGCTAAGGGCTATCAACCTATTATTAAATTATTTTAACTCATCTTTTATGATCAATGATTAATTGACTACACTTTGTTACTAATTACTTTTGGTCTAGGTTTTCATTATTCGCATTGATTACTTTAATTATTATCCAAATTAATTTAGTTTAATTTGTATTGCATTCATTAATTATTAATTTTGTGTTTATTTAATTATTTATTGCTTTCTAAATAATTTAGTTAATTAGTAAAACGTGACAAAAACCTTTTTAAAGTAAACAAAGCTACACAATCCATGTGGAGACGATCCACTTACTGCTACTACAAATTTAAATTATAATAAATAAGTTGTACATGCTCGACAAGTGTCAATTTATGAGCGCCGTTGAAGGAGATTAAGTTTAAATTTTCTTTGGTTTTTCCTTATTTTATATCTAGATCATTATCTTTAACAATTTTTACAGGATTACTTCATGGCCTCCTACTCTAATAAACATAATTAATATGAAGACTCATGGTATAAAATTGTGAAAGGATTATGTATGTCTAATTATAAACAATTTTTTTTCTAATTGGCACTCTATTGTGATGTAGATTAAACTTACAAGTAATAATGAGGAAGTCGAAAAGGAAGTTGATGTTATCTTAAAATAACCATAAGAACCATATGAAGAGATGAATGAAGAACAACCTCTAGTGTTGATGAATACACTTCCTATTTCACGCATTCTTGTGGAATTTGAAATGGGGATGGAACAAAAAGGATACTTGGAAATTTTATTTGGTGTTGACAACTATGTGTTAAACAGTCAAGACTATATAGATACTTATGTGATAGAAATCCAAGATAAACTTAAAATTCTGAAGGAGGGCATGCCTATTTCATTGCCCAAAGCTACGGTGAATCCGTCTGTTCATGACTACTTTCATGTAGTGGGTGTTACATGATCTTTAAGGCTAAGTCTAGTCAATGATTTAAAATAAAGGCGCTTGTTTGGAGGTAACCCATCCTTATTTTATTTACTTTTATGAATTTGTCTTTCTAGTTTACTTCAGTTTAGTTTAGTCTAGGATAGTTTAATTTACTTTACTTTATTTCAGTTATGCAACTATTTTAGCTAACCCTAAACTCCATTTATTGATCTTTACAGGTTAAATAAGACTTGAGAGGGAATGAGAGAGTACAATATGTTGGTTTCAAGTTTGACTTTCAATTATTTTTTAATTAACATGATTTAAGTTATTTTTTTAGGGAGTGGACTACTTATTATGATTTTTGTTTTATGAGACTTGGTTGGAATTTCAAATACTAACTTAAGTCGCTACAATAGTGGCAAGTCTTTAAGTAGACCCGAAACAGTATATTCTATTTCTACTATTTTGTTGCTTGCAAAATTTGGTTTTAAATTTTTAAAGTTAATTCCTTGATTTATAAGTTCATACTTTTATTATGTTATGATTTCAAAGATTTTAGAGTGAAAATTCAAAAACTATTTTCAAAATTTTTCAAAAAAATCACACCAGCGATTCATCAGCGATACCAAATAACATTGGGAATCGCTGGGTAAATCGGCAGAAGTTTGTAGAATTTATTATGTAAAAACGACTCAGTGATTTGTCAGTGATTCAAGTTTTATTCTAGGAATCGCTGGACAAATCGGTAGACCACCGAGACCAATTTTTAGTTATTTAACTAGCGATTTGTCAGTGAATCCACTTAAATACCAATTTTCTAAGCACGAATCCATGTTTTTAAGACCATATTTTCTTAATCAAGTTTTTGCGTAGTTTAAACCTTTCAAAGCTTTATTTTAATGTCTTTAAGTGATTCCTACCAAATTCTTAATCATTTTAACCCAAAATATATCAAGTTTGATTGTTTATAGCAAAGGTAAGGCTTGTACAAGGGAGTTCGAATTGAAGGTTGGAAAATGAAATTAAGAGTGCTAAAGAGTCGATGTCTTGAGAGATTCACTCTTAAGGAGGTAATCATTCGTTTCCTTATCTAGTTTACTTGAAATCTTTCGATTTTCAACAGGACTATTGATGAATTTTTTAGATATTTGACTAGTTCTTGATTTCAAAATATTTTATTGGAATTGAATTAATTTCTAAAAGTATATGATTTTATCAATTTAAAAGAAATGGAATGAGGTGTTTACACTGATTTTTGGCTTATACATCAAAAATTTCAAAGTTTTTAGCTTAAAGTATCAATTCAATGTGTTATTACACAAATTGGTTTGAGTAAGAGTTTTTAATAAATTTTAGGATGGGTTTTGAAAGTTTAAATTGATATGAATGAGTTATTTAACAATTGTGTGCACATATTAGATTTTTCAGTAGAAATATGTGTTTCTTTCCAAGTTTGTCACTTATTTTTAATGATTTATAGATTGGTTTGTGCCAAGAATTAATGTCTTGAAGAGGTATTTCTAGGTTTTGAAACACTATATTATTCAATATGTCTCAAAGTAGAAGTGAAATTAATAATGATACATTCATTGATATATTTTAGAGCCTAAATTAGGAATCGAGTGTGCTCTGATCATTTGATTGGAGCATGAATATGAAAATTGAAACATAAAATTGAGGCATATCATTAGGAATGGTATTGAATAATACATATATATAAGTCTTGCTAACAATGATAACAATCTAATCAATATGGTGAAACAAATAGTCCCATAAAGGAAACATTTTATCAAGAGAAGAAAAGAAAATCGAACATATTAGATGATCAAATTGATGAATTAATAAGCATGGTTATGCTATTATTAAAAAATAGATCAATCCAAATGAATCCTTGTGCTTCTTGCAATAATAATAATCATCATGATAATGAATGTCCTTTAATGCAAGAAGACAAAATTGAAAAAGTTAATGTGATAATGAACCAGTATAGTAGAATCAATAAACTTAATTATAACTCTAATTACTGTACAAATTATCTATAACCAAATGTAGGAAATGATCTAAATAACCCGAGTTATTTAGGTTTTAGGTCACTTATATGGATTGCAAGAATCATCCCACTAGAAAATTCAAACGAGGAGAAAGATCAAATAATCCAAGTGTTACAAAGCGATATTAATGAACTGAACATTTAATTAAGCAAAATGAACCAACAACGTTATAAATTTATTAATCAAACTAAAACACCTATTCAAATTGTTCCTACTAGTTAAGCACAAGTTAATGCTTTGTTTAGTAATAATAAGATAGACTCACATATACCTGAAAATATACCAAAAAAGGGTATAAAGAAAAAGAAAATACTTAAAAACTATTGAAGAAGAAAACGAAATGATGGCCAATGTCATTTCTACTAGAGGATGGATGGAAAAACAATTGAAATATAAACATTTTCTTGAAAGGTTATACCAATGGTATTTAGCCATAGATGAAACATATGCAAAGTCTTTACAAATGTTTGAAATAGTTGATGAAGAGGATAAAAATGATAATATTCCTAATAATTTGAATGAAGATATGTTTTCATATTCTACCATCCACAATGATTAGCTGGTGCTAGGGAGGAAGAAAATAATGAAGACGTACTTAAAGCATTTAGGAAAATAAAAATCAATAAACTATAGATACAACCAATTATGCAATTTCTAACTATGATGAAGTTTTGAAAGAATTCTCTGAGTTTAAGGATAAGTTTTTAGAAGAATCTAAAGAAAACTTAGGACAAAAGGTGTTTGTTTTAAATAAAAAAATACCTGAGAAATGTTCTGATCTAGGAATGTTTGGAACACATATTACGATAGGATCTTCTTCTATAGATTTTTCTATGTGTGATCTTGGAGCATCAATTAATGTTATATCACTTAAAGTATTGAATAATGAGAATGACTATAATGATTCTAATGAATTGCTTAGAAAAGAAATTGAAATTAATAATTATTTACTATTAAATCCTTATAATAGTCTAAATACTAAAGTATATGCAATTAATGCAATAAAAATGGAAATTGGAAAAGATATTTCAAAGAAGGAAGAAGTTGACGACACTTTAAATGATAAGAAAGTATTTCAATAATGGAAAGTTAAACAATCGGCAAACAAGAAAGTACTATTAGGCCATAAGATTCAAAAGTTAAAATGGCTACTAAGATGGAAATGCTGAGTTTAGTTCCTGTGACGTTGCATGACCCCTCTAGGTCAATTTAAATATTAAGATAGTAAAGGGGCTGAATTCTATCAATTCATTCTTTATGAAGGTTTCAGAAGAAATAACTAATAAGAATAAGAATGATAAATCAAGAAACATAACAATTTCCATCATTATCAATAGTAAGAAATTGGAGAATGTCAAATGTGACTCAAACGCATCATATAACACCCTACCTTTCTATTATCTTATAGAACACAATTTTCCTAGTAGGAAATATGATGAAGATCATAATATTATAGTTTATTTTGCTAATGGATCCATAATAGCGAATAAGCTAAATGTACAGTAGTTCATTGAGCTTGCATGTTTGTTTGATGTTGAATCATGTCATTTTCTTGGAATTCTCACTCACTTATGAGTGTCCGAGGGCCAAGTGAGTCGTACTCGTGTCTCTGATTGGAGTGGTTGTCGGCTCGCAACCGGGGCCATGACCTCGAGTCACAGTATTTGGTCGGAATGAGATGTGTTTTATTCGGGGCGCCGTCGATATCCCTCATTCGCGACATTTTAGGTACGGCGATGCCGCATCCGATGACCGAGTCTGCTTGGCGTTGCCGCGACTCTGCGACCCCGACCCTGTGGCACCCGCATTCGGTGGTCTTAGACTACTTGGCCAACTCTCTATATTGTTTCCTTTGACACTCATTCTCGTTGTACTTTCATTGTTTTACAGTCTCATTATCATGCATTCCGTATGTTTTCTTTTTATCTGTATGACTTTTAGACTGTTTCATTTTATCTTGAATTACTGTTTAGATTCTCTCTTGGATTTTACTTACTCCGGGCTCGTCAATCTCGTGTTTGTCGAGTGTAGAGCCGCAGACGAGTAGCAGAGAGGAAAGCTCCATAGCTAGGTGATTATTTTGTATATCTTATTTACTCTCCTCTCGATGATAACATATTTATTGGGTTCCACAATTAGGTTGCCTAACTTTTTACATTATCGTTGAGTTATTTATTTGTAGAAATTGCTTCCGCTAAATTGTAAAACTTGCAAAATATTAATAACTCAACTTAAAATTGTGAATTTACGTATAATGATGGATTGGAAGGTCGACTAGGTCTCACGTTGACTTTGCGAGACTGGCTCGGGGGTCCACGTGGGCTTAGGCCGGGCGGGGCCCAATTTGTGGAAAATTGGGGCCGTCACAGTTGGTATCAGAGACTAAATTTTAAAAAATCTCATGGCTTAAGACATTGTGATACCAACGTCACAGTTGGTATCAGAGACGAAGTTTTAAATACTCGACTCTTGAAATTAAAACACAAAATCAGCGGAAGTTAGGAATGGTTGAACTTAGAGTGGAACCCTATGATCCTGACTGAAGTCTTCGTTGGGAAGTGAGGAGAGTTGGAGAAATTAAAATTTGAACTATATGTGATATTTGATGTGTTGTATTATCGATAGATATACGATATTTACTCTGTGTGTCGCGTGAGACGTGATGAATAAAATGAAAAGATTGACGATAAATTTATCGGATTCGAGAAATCGATAAATTGAGATAAATATCATTGTTGGTTTGGTGAAGCCAATGGAAAATGAAACAATTCATTTTGAGTAAAATGAGATAATTAAGGCTTTTAAGGTTTTCAATTCGAAACTTTGGTATTACAAAGGGTATAATTTTCAATTGAAACTTAAAATGTCATGTAGGACTCAAACAAACTTGTGAATTGGTTTTCAAGCCATTTAGAGGAATTCTGATCTTATTTAGGACTCAAAAGAGTTCATTAAATTCATTTCAAGTTGTTTAGTTATTACTGAAATTGAGGATTTCCTATAGTATTGAGACTTGAAATGGAAGTTTGAGTCTCTAAATGATTTTAAATTGGTAATATGGAGACAATTGAATAATTTTGATTCTACTTGGGACTTGAAATCAATGTTTTGGAATTTAGAGAGCTTTTTTGAGTTTTAAAATGCTAGAAAACGATTGGATTGTGGTAAATGGAAAATACTAGAATGACAACAATACTCTAAGTGACACACCCGTTTCACTTAAATGAGGCTGCGATGATGATCTCGTCTTTGCTCGATAAACCTTTACTAGGACTTTGAGATTGTGCCGACAACAAAGAAAGAAGGTGTTTAGGAGTTATATCTCCATCTCCACTTGTGCACTTTGACGAGGTAACTCAGAAAGTCTCTAAGAAGAGAGATGGACATGTCTCTTACGATTTAAAAACTCTCTTAAAGAGCAAGCTGCATGTGCACCATGGTGTTGAGTGGAGAGTTTTGTTTTGGTCATTTGATCATATTGATCATATTGCCACAATGAGGTCAGCATCACAATCATAATGTAATTATGCATTGGATAATAGTGCCTTGCTAGATAAACCTTTAACCCTAAATATTTGATTCTTTCTTGTCTGAAAAAAAAAAAAAAAAAATTTGGTGAAGTGACATGATAAAATGAGGGACGTGTAAAATAAAAACAAAAATTTCTTAAGAGTGAGTTAATGCAGACTCTAAGGAAGCAAAGTGTTGAGATGACTTGAGAGCTAACGATTACATCATGTACGGACTCCTTAGCTTTGACGAAAGCTTTGGAGTAGTAGTGTTGAATCAGAAGCTCAAGTAACTCCACTTTAGTGACACTATGCATTTATAGTCTCAGGGTTGGTGAAGTCGACCACCACCTTTAGGGATTTGTAAATGAATTAAGTGTTACCGGCAGAGGTAGAGTCTGTGAATCATTCTCGAGGTTAAAGGCAACCTAAGTATAAAACCTACGAGATTATAAATCTTAAGATTCTCACATATTTAGAATTGATGGAGATATGCCAGTAAGCGTACTTAAGGAAATTCTCGTGCAAGTAGTGCATGTTAAAAAGAACGAGCACCTTTGAATAGAGTGAAAAAGTAATAGGACTTTGTAAAGTTGCTAAGACTAGCAATTCACCTATAAAAGAAAAGAAAAAAAAAAGGTGCGTTTAAAGTTGCTAAGATAAGAGTAGCACTTGATTCTATATGGTATATTTGTGGTGTGGTAATATATTATATACGATAGCGGTAAATATACGCCGATTCGAGGAATCGTAGCGATAGAAAATGCGATGACGTTTCAGACCGGTTCTATGCATGATCGTGGGGCTGCAGGTTCGCAGTTTGCGAGTGCTGAGGAGCTGCCTACTCTGTCAAAAAAAAAAAAAAAAAAAAAAAAAAAAAAAAAAATTGTATCGCGCGACAAACAACTGCAGGAGATCATTCGACTGTTAAGAGCACAGGCTACACTGTTGCTGTCTATGTCGGCAACTAATTATTCAAGCTGAGCGTGTCACGACCCACTTGAAACATCTCTAGTTCAGGCAGGGCCTACAGTGGTCGAGGAGGCACAGGTTCAGGTTGAGCTCGTACTTCATACACTTGAGACACTACTTGAGGATATGCTGAGCATGCCGACTGATACGGGTGTTAGGGCTACAGTTGAGGCGAGGCAGGCTCTTGAGTTTTAGAGGCAATATTGGGAAAAGTTGCACGGGGGTATTAACCTTGAAGATACATGATGTACGGCCGTATCAGCGCAAATGCAGCCGAGTATTTCATCATCTCCACTAGTCGGCGAGGTCGATGTCTGGTGGCGTACAACTGAGGTGTCGATGGGGAACAGTCCGTACCTGAAGAGTACTGAGTTTCAGACCATTGGACAGAAGACCAGGGAGTCAGTTGCAGTACATGGATCGGTATATACGCGGGATGAAGTATGCTGGGGGTGCGACCGACACGAACACTGACCAAGCTTACTACGTCATACACGACTTTCTGGAAATTATAGGTTTTATTGGGTGACGACGGCTCCGAGCACAGTACATGATGCTTAAGCAAGGGCTATGGCTGGCAAGAGCTTTGGGAGCATACACACCGGAGTACTAGTCGCATTATCGGCATCATTATAGTCAATGCAAGGGTTTGCAGATGATCGAAGGAAAAAGATAGTAAGACGGTCGTGGCTAAGAGATCGAGCTTAATTGCGTTTCCGCCATATGCGGCGTATACGGCGCCAAAGTTAGTTGGTCCAGTGTAGAGTTATGCTAGTGCATTACAGCAGCCAGCACGCCAGATCCTTAGCAACAGATATCATCAGAGGGTTGATGGCAGAGGTGGTGGCCAGAGACAGAAACAGAGTCAGAGTTCCAGTCAGGTGCAAGGACAGGGACAGAGGTCTAGTCGAGCACAGAGATAGTGACAGGGATAACATGTTTCATACGGATCGAGAGTTCAACGTACATATTTGGGTTGAGACTCACTCGATCAGAGAGACTAACGGACAGTCAGAGAAATTGATTTACATTCTCGCGGACATACGGCGGATATGAGTATGTTGGTGACAGTGGGTCATAAAATTAATATGTTCATTTGTATTCCAATATATGTTGCGAGGATGTTGTCCTGACATATATTGATGGGAGGAGGCAGATGGTGTGTTCATTGCTTGGAGGTCACGGAGGAGCCCAGCTCGTCACGGAGGAGCCCAACATAAATAGTGTGTTGTCGCGGAGGAGCCCGGAGAGCCCGGCCTACGAGTAAGATGGGGGTATGGGCGAATATGGCCTTGGGCAAGTATGGCCTTGGGGGGTATGGCCTTGGGCGGGTATGGCCTGGGGGTCTTCGGTCATAACACACTATCGAAGTGCGTAAATTTCGAGGACGAAATTCCAATTCGTTGGGAAGATTGTAACGGCCCGAAATTTTACTTGCCACGTGTCGTCAAGGTCAAGGTCGTATGTGGGATCCACTCGTCGAAATGCGTATGTCCGAATCTCGAGTGGAGATGCAAATTGTTGAGAAAAGTATATGCGGGGAATGCGGTGAGCCGAAACACGAAAGGGGACGTGCCTCGAGTTGCGTGTCGACGTGGGAATGAGGTAGCGCTTAATGTGGCTATAGTGACTATGTGGTCACATTAAAAAAAAAAAATGAATGTGTCGTGATGCGCGTGACGCGAGTGTCGAGATTGTGAAATGAGGCGGGATGATGCCTCGAGATGCGTGCTGCCCAATGGTTAAGGAAAGCATTGAATAACTATTTTTTATGTGCCTCGAGTTTTGTTCCGCACGAATCTCGAGGACACATTGGTTTCCTTCTTGAGGAAGAAACAAAGAGAGAAATAGAGGAAAAAGAGTTTTTCCAAAAGTAGGGTTGGTTTACAATTTATTTCACAAAATAGGGAGGTTTTTTTTTTATCACAAAAGTAGGCAATAACGCCTTTTGAGAAGGCGTTATTGGGGTGGGATGTTGGTTCGTGGTGCTGACGTGGCGATGACGTGGCGGCGTTTTGTACAGAGAGCGCCTTTTGAGAATGCGCTATCTGTACATGTGGTCGCCACGTAACCGCCACCTCAGCGCCACCTCACCTACTTCAATAACGCCTTTTGAAAAGGCGTTATTAGCTAAAGTTGCGTTTGTGAGGTGGCGCTGAGGTGGCGGTTACGTGGCAACACATGTATAGATAGCGCCTTTTGAAAAGGCGCTATCTATACAAACCCACGCCACGTCACCGCCACGTCCGCGCCACCTCACAAACGCAACTCGCCGATATGTCCGCCACCGCCACGTCGCCACCACGTCATCGGCACCTCACCGCCACGTCACCAACTGGACTCGATTTGTCCGCCGACACCGCGAGCTGCTGGACCGCGTCGTCGTGGTCGTAGTCGAGCGATCTCGACAATTACAACCAAAGGAGTTTATATTTATATAAAAAAGAAACAAATTTTGAATATATATATATATATATATATATATATATATATGTACATTGGTTTCAACCTTCAACTTTCTTTTCTAAACTAACTAACCTAACCTAACTAAACTAACTAACTAACTAACTAACTAACTAACTAACTAACTAACTAAACTAAATTAACTAACCTTAACTAAGGGAACCAAACCAAACTAAACTAAATAACTAACTAACCTTAACTAAACTAAATAAGTAACTAACTAACTTAACTTAACTAACTAACTAACTAACCAAAGTAAACTAAACTAACTAACCTTAACTACCCTAACCAAACTAAACTAACTAACAAAGTAAACTAACTAACCTTAACTAACTAACCTTAACTAACCAAACTAAACCAAAATAACTAACCATAAGTAACCTTACCAAACTAAACTAACTAACTTAACTAACTAACTAAGTAACTAAACTAAACTAAACTAACTAACCTTAACTAACCTAACCAAACCAAACTAAACTACATAAGTAAGTAACCTTAACTAAACTAACTAACTAACTAACTAACTAACTAACTAACTAAAGTAAACTGAAATAACTAACATTAACTAACCATAAGTAACCTTAAATAAACAAACTAAACTAAACGAACTAACCTTAACTAACCTAACCAAACTAAACTAACTAACTAATTAACTAACTAAGTAACTAAACTAAACTAAAATAACTAACTTAAACTATTGTAACCGAACCAAACTAAACTAACAAACTAACTAACCTTAACTAAACTAGAGTAAACTAACCTTAACTAACCTAACCAAACCAAACTAAACTAAGTAACTAACTAACCTCATGTAAACTAACTAACTTTGTGCATGACATTGTGGTGTTTTTGTGTCGAAGTTCAATGAAGACCGTGACGATTCTCACACAAACAACAAAAAATAGACTAACTTAATTGCAAACTAAACATACTAACTAAATGAAACTAACCAAACTAAACTAACTAACCTTAACTAACCTAACTAACCTTAACTAACCTAACCACGTAAACAATACAAACTAAGTAAACTAAAATAACTAACTTAACTAACAAAATAAACAACCAAAAACGATCCACGTAAACTACGAAACGAAACTAAACAAACATCCAAGTAGCTCGAGAGTTACTTGTTAACAACCTAACCACACCGGTTCTATGCGAACTAAACTCGACTAACCTAACCTAACCTAAGTATGTAAACTAAATTAACTAAACTACACTAACGAACATACCCTAACTCAACTACACTAAAGTAAACTAACCTCAACACCTAAACTAAACTAACTTAAGTAACTAAGATAATTAACCTAACCAAACTAAACTAATATAACCTAACCACCGACACCTAACTAACTAAGCTAACCACTTAAGTTAAATTAAACAAATAACCTAAACTATCTTAACAAACTAAACTAACTATTGAAGAGTAATCACATATACGACATTATAATAATATAGAAAACATGAGAAATAAGTTTATTCAATGAGAAGGTTGTATACACGTACGTCGTTCACCCAAATCAGTAGCTATCTACAAATCACCATGACTTGAAGAAAAGTCATCATGCAGGTCTATTCCTGCGGTTACGTTGACGTTGTTGCTCGGTGATACAAACCGGACGTACTATTTGTCTAGTTGGTCGATGTGTTTGTACATCCGGTTGAGGTTGTTGAGGTAGCTGGTCTTGCATTGAATCACGTCGAGTAGATTCATGCGTTTCCTCTGGTGCTTCACTCGACTCACCTCTGCTACTGATGCTCCCAAAAATTGGAGGTGGAACCATCCCAAAATATTGGCTCCCTGTATGGGGTTGGGGAAAAGGAATATGAGGTTGCGGCATGGTCAACAAGTTCATGAAAGAGGGATCTCCACCATATGGCATATTGTCAGTATGAGGAGTAGGAGTATATGGACTAGGCATGTAATGAGGCAGTGATGGATACATTTGAGGATGAGGCATTCCATGGTCCACATATGAAGACGACGGCCCAGGTGCGTATGGATCAAAATAGTAAGGAGGAAGATTCACGCTCGGCGGCACGGGTACAAACATTTGAGGTTCTTCTTTGGGGTGTCGACGATCGTTGGCTACTCTCAACAACGTCTCTGTTCTACTCGCTCTCGAACGAGATGAACGTCTTGGAGGAGATCGTCTCGTTACTCTCTCGCAGCAATCTCGGTCCCGAGTAGATGGACGTGGTGGACGAGGACGCTGGTGCATTCCCGCACGATCTCGGTCGTGCTCGTTTTCTTCTCACCTCTATGTTTGGTTCGGCCTGATCGTTTTCTTCATCGTCCTGTTCATTATCCTCATTAATGTCTTGCTCGACGTCAATTCCGTCATGCGAAAGAGTAGACCTTCGCCTTTCATCTTCGTCTAAAATTTGAATCCCTTCATCAAGCGCAGCAAGACCTTGCTCGTACCCATCCTCGATAAACACTCGCCTCAGTCGATGCACCAAGTTACGCTGATATACAAAATATAAGAGGTCAGAGCACGCAATATAAGATAAATGAATGTTCGAGGAAAAGAAAGAGTTAGAATATTACCGAGTAGTCACGTAACGCCCCGTCGTGTCCAATGAATCTCCTAGTGACCGAGCGATACCACGTCATGTAGTCTTGGTGATCGTGGCCTTCATTAAGTGCCGCTGTGGCAATGGTGTCCCCACGATTCTCCCACATGTGTATATAGCTTGCATGGAAGGTCACCCAATTTTCATGAAGATGTCCACGCAATTCGAGGAGGTGCAGTTGGGCGTCGTAAGCACAATTAGGTGGCACAACTTGTACCATGCCGAATTGTCTCATAACCCTTTCTGGTCGATGCCACTCCACAATGTGGAAACAAATCAGGGGACACGTCGAGAGCCAACTTCCGTGACCATTTGTACAGTAATCGGGAAGAGACCCCATGAGTTCTGCATAAGGTTGCCAGACCACATCATCCTCATGCCTCTGCGAGTCGAGTGCATCACGGTAGCCGATACGACGTGCGTCGCACTTTGTGATACCGAAAATGCATCGAGCCATCATCGTGTAGAAGACAATAAGTTAAGATAAATGAAATTGGACAAGATTTTTATGCAAATTAATGACAACTCGACTTTCATACGTGTCCGAGTGGAACATCCATAAGCATATTTTGGCCATCCACGGTTCATCTTTCTTGAGCTCTAGAAACACGCAGCGCGCGGTGCTATGAATGGAAATATGTCCCATGCCCAAAGTTGTAAAAGAATTGACGCGCCAGCAACCTCATGTGCCCCTGCGCGAGATCCACGACACAACTCCCTGTACAAATAAGCCAAACAAGCATTCCCCCAACTATATTGTCCAGCTAGTTGGAAATCCTCCAGCAATGGTAGGAACATCAAATGTACGAATCGATTGGACTTGTCGGCGAAAAGACATCCACCGATGAGTTGTAGTATATACGAGCGAACGTACCGTTGGACCGACTCCTCATCGCTATCATCATCTATTGCTGGTACGTGACGCTCGAGCCAATCGACCTTAAGTTTACAACCAACGATGTCATCTCCACCAGGAGTTCGTCCAAGTAGCCTCTCGCAGACATCAGCATAGTTTGCGTCCGTCGTTCCCGTCACAGGCATACCTTCGATAGGCAATCCAAGCTGTACCTGCACGTCTTGGAGTGTAATGGTGCACTCCCCACAATGCATATGAAATGTATGCGTCTCAGGACGCCATCTCTCTATAAACGCAGTAATCAAAGCCCAATCAAGGCTGAAAAATGCTACCCGAGATATCCCATAAAACCCACTGGCATGAAGATATGGGATCATCCTAGAATGATACTGCATCGTTCGATCAACGACCCCACGTCTTCGACGTACGCGCATTGTTTCGTACACCTTATAATTGAAAATGTATTAAAGTATGTTTTTGATACATTATTGGTGTAAATTTGACGTATTGAGGAAAAACATGTTACCTCGCCCCTCCAGGTTCGCGTTGATCTGTGTGTAGATTGTAGTTGCAACAGTGATGGATCTGAAGGTCCTGGATCCATTGCAGTACAACTAAAAAAAAGGTTAGAAAAATAAAATGAGTGTTGTACGAAACCAAACGATAAGTATATATCATGCAAACCATAACTCACTTAAACAAACTTAAAACTAACTTAAACAAACTAACTTATACAAACTTAATTAAGTAACTAAACTAAAACAAACTAACTAAACTTACTTAAACAAACGTAATTTAATTTAATCAAACATAATTACCTAAACTCACTTGCACAAACTTAGACTAACTTAATCAAACTAACTTAATCAAACTTAATTAACTAACAAACGTCACCTAACTAACTAAACTTATTAAACAAACTAAACTAACGTAAACATACTTAATTAACTAAACTCACTTAAACAAACTCAAATTAACTTAATCAAACTAACTTAAACAATCTTATTTAACTAACTAAACTAACTTAACTATATACACATACCTCCTCCTTCTCCTACCTCCACTCCGCTGGCCTTCCTCCTCCGCCGCTACGCTGGCCTTCCTCCTCCTCCGCCGCCGCCGTCCTTCCTTCCTTCCCCCCCGTCGTAGATCCTCCTCCTCCTCCATTTGGCCGTCACCGCCGCTCCGCTCTCCTCACCACCGGACCGCCACAAAACAACACGTTCCACGTACCACCACGTACCCCCGCCAAGCTCGACAAACGTCTCCGCCGTGCGCACACACTCGTCCACTCTCTCCCGTTAAAACGTCATCGTCCGCCCCTCCTTCTTCCTCCCTCCTCTGTCTCGCTCTCTCGTTGGTTCGCTCCCCCCCCTCCCCTTCTTAAGTACCCGACCCACCCCACTCTCCACAAGTAAACCCGTGACCGACCCCGTGACCTACACCGCCCCCTACCCCTACCCCCTACCCCCTACCCCTATACCAAAAGGATGAAACCGACGCGAGAGAATATATTCTCTCGCGTCGGTTTCGGAAGATGATTTGTGGGGTGCGAGATAGCGCCTTTTGAGAAGGCGCTATCTCGCGCCCCAGTCACGGGTTTCCGGTCCACGTGGAGCCACGTAGACCGGGAAACCCCTTTTCTTTTCCCACGTGGCATATGATAGCGCCTGCTGCGAAGGCGCTATCAGTATGCCACGGGATTTCCCGGTCCACGTGAATCCACGTAGAGCGAGAAAACCCTAATGTGTCCACGTGGACACTGATAGCGCCTTCGCAGAAGGCGCTATCAGTGTTCTACACGCCACGATATCAGCCACGTGGATAACGCCTTTTGAGAAGGCGCTATCCACGTGCCAACACCAGAACAAAAATTTTTGCCACGTAGATGACGCCTTCCCAATAGGCGTTATTGCCTACTCCCCGGAAATAAAAAATTTTCACCCCTATTTTCCTCATTAAATATTATAACATGTGTACTTTAGGAAAAATTTCAGAAAAAGAGATCAGAAAGAAAGAAAGAGAGAGAGAGAGAGAGAGAGAGAGAGAGAGAGAGAGAGAGGTGAGGGGAAGGAGGATCCGGCGAGCTCGCGGAGGGACGACCAACGGCGGCGAGCTGAAGCGCGGGGGCGACGCGAACCAGCGGCGCGGCTCGCGGCGAGAGCAGAGGCCGCGGACGCGACGCACTCGGGAGAGCGGCGCGGTGGGACTCAAAGAAGCAACTCCAGCCGCGCGGCAGCGCTCTCCAGCGACGGACGACGAGCGCGACGATGGCGGTCACGACGACGCAGCGAGCGCGATCGGTGGCGCGGTTCCACAGCTGCGGTGGCGTCTCAAGCCAGCCGGCGGCGGCGGTCGGGAGCAGCGATCGACAATGGCCGAGACAGCGAGAGACGGCGACCAGCGGTGATTTGGCAAGCGGCGGCGTCGGCGGTGGCGGTGCAGCGACGTCGGTGGTGATGGTGCGGCGACGGTGGCGCGACAACGATGATGGTGACGGTGGCGCGACGGCGGCGTCGCGCAGCAAGCGGCGGCTGCAGCGTGGTGAAGCAGCGCGGTGGCACGTCGTTGGACCGATCGATCCTCAACGAGGGGTGTGATTCGACGACGTGCGACGACGCGATAGCTTCAAATGAATTTTGAAGGCCATGGTGAGTTGTATGTTAAGTAAATTGGTTGTTATTTGACTGACTTAGTAAATTAGTCCTAAATGGTATAAATGGACACTAGGGACATAGGAGTCGGGTGTCGGGCGCGCATATCGAGGCGTGAGCAGGACGTCTTGAGGACGAATTACGGATTTCGAGGTAAGTAAACCAGTTAGAAAATGTACAATAGTTTATTGAGCTTGCATGTTTGTTTGATGTTGAATCATGTCATTTTCTTGGAATTCTCACTCACTTATGAGTGTCCGAGGGCAAGTGAGTCGTACTCGTGTCTCTGATTGGAGTGGTTGCCGGCTCGCAACCGGGGCCATGACCTCGAGTCACAGTATTTGGTCAGAATGAGATGTGTTTTATTCGGGGCGCCGTCGATATCCCTCATTCGCGACATTTTTGGTACGGCGATGCCGCATCCGATGACCGAGTCTGCTTGGCGTTGTCGCGACTCTGCGACCCCGACCCTGTGGCACCCGCATTCGGTGGTCTTAGACTACTTGGGCACCTCTCTATATTGTTTCATTTGACACTCATTCTCGTTGTACTTTCATTGTTTTACAGTCTCATTATCATGCATTCCGTACAGTTTTCTTTTTATCTGTATGACTTTTAGACTGTTTCATTTTATCTTGAATTACTGTTTAGATTCTACTAGATTTTACTTACCTGGGCTCGTCAATCTCGTGTTTGACTGAGTGCAGAGCCGCAGACGAGTAGCAGAGGGAAAGCTCCATAGCTAGGTGATTATTTTGTATATTTTATTTACTCTCCTCTGATGATAACATATTTACTGGGTTCCACAATTAGGTTGCCTAACTTTTTACATTATCGTTGAGTTATTTATTTGTAGAAATTGCTTCCGCTAAATTGTAAAACTTGCAAAATATTAATAACTCAACTTAAAATTGTGAATTTACGTATAATGATGGATTGGAAGGCTAACTAGGTCTGCGTTGACTTTGCGAGACTGGCTCGGGGGTCCACGTGGGCTTGGGCGGGCGGGGCCCAATTTGTGAAAAATTGGGGCCGTCACATACATTATATTGTCTTTATGACTTTTATATTAATTGGATATTTCATTTATTTAGTAATGAAATTATTGTTTGGTGCATATAATACTCAAATTCTGATAATTTTAGAAATTCTGCCTAATTATTGTTGTTTCTATGTGAAATGTGTAAAAGACAATCAATTAAATTGAAATATAGTAAAACATGTCTGGCAAATTCTCAGTGATATGAATTATCATTGGGAATCGCTGGAAAAATCAGTAACATATTGAAATTGATAAATTTAAGTAAGCGATTCAATAGTGAGTCCACCTTATAACTGGAAATCGCTAAACATATCGGTGTGTTACAAAAGCTTGTTTTCACCGATTTAGGTAGCGAATAGTTAGTGATTCCACTAAAACTCTAGAGTCAATGGGTCAAACTTTGAATATTAATAGTAAAACCTCAAATTTCAAAACACGTAACATAATTCAATGATTTGATTGGCAATCGGTTTGATTATGAGTTAAAATGGGTTTGGGTGTGTTTTAGTAAAACTTGAATATAGTTAATCTATGACTGTGATATGTTATGAGATACTTTGACAATTATTTTTGTTTCATGATGATGATGCTTGAATATTATATTTATCATTTAACTTTTTCTTCACAAGAAGTTTATTCATATATTCAAGTGTTATTTACATTAGTCTTACACATATAAATTTGTTTATGCTTCAAGTGGTATATTTGTTTTGTTGGTAATCCAACTTAATTCTTACACCTTGAGGGCAAGATGTGGAATGAGTTTGATGGTATTTTAGGTGAAGCATAACAAAGAAAGTATGAAAAGAAAGAAAGATAAAAGATAAGTTTAGAATTGATACAAAGTTCAAAATTTTAATCCAAAAATCAAGTGAGTTGATGAAAATGAAATTTTTCAAGATTTCTTCCGAATTCAAGTAAGTATGAATTTCAATTTACTTTATTTTTAGTTTGGAATATAACATGATGAAATGAATATATAATAGAATGGAAGTGATATTTTTATTACTCAAGTGAATTTTATGATAGAAGAAATCAAAATATTTTTAGTACCTTTTTTTATTAACTTTACTACTCGATGTATACACTAAATTGAATATATTGTGTTAGTCGTGATAATGGGTGGAAGATCAAAACAATAGTGCAAGATGAACCTGACATATTTCTAAGAATCTTTTCATACAAAAGCTCTCTATTAAGTATTTTTTATAGTATATATAAAGAAAACTATTATGCCACAATTGAAAGAAGAAATAGGTTGGAAATCGATGAATTTTATAAGTTAGAAACAATACTTTCTTCAACTTTGCTGAAAGTGAGAAGTGCTAACATGAGTTTTTCAATGAAAAATAGAGAGTCACACATGTTCTAAAGGAAATGTAGCAGAGAACCTAATGGTGGAAAAAACGTGAGAACAATATTCCAATAAAAAAAGAAAATTGCGGCATCCACATGAAATGGACCAGGGAACCGTAAAGGAATGAAAATAATAATAATAATAATTAAGATGAAGTAGAAAAAAAAAGTGAAAAAGGTGGATGTTATTAAACTCTTAAAAGAAAAGATTTAGCTCGAGTGCAAGAAGTTAGAGTTGAATAAAGTATTTCTTAATCTAACAACTTTTAAATGATATATTCATTGGTATCTTGGCAAATTTTCTATTAATTTTGATCGTGGGGCTATTATAAAGTATTTTCTCATATTAAAATTAATCTGGTGATTTTTATGTTTTGAGATTCTACAGTAGTCATCAAACGCTTGATGCTTGTTAGTGGAGATTAAGAAAACCTTTATTATATACTGGCCTTAGTATTGAACTTTAAGTTCTAAAGAGTGTTACATTGGGTGGTTGATTTATCATTAATAGTGTGTTTGATAGAAAAAAATGAGAAAGATTGTGGAAAATTGTTTATTTTTCTAATATAACCATTTTATTTGGTGTTTGATACACTTAGTAACCGCATGAAAAGAAAACCACACCTTATTTTCTTCATTTATTTTATTTTATTTTCGCCTGAAAATTTTAGATTTTCTCTTGCGCGATGCCTCAAACATGGACTATGATGCAGTTGTACGTTCTTCTTCCTCGATGTTGGTCTTATTCATTAGAATTGGGTGTACGCGCATTTAAAAGTGATTCATCGACATTATGGCAAGGAAGCTCTAACATTTTCATCAGTGTCTGCATTCGATCTCGATATAACACTCACCCCTTCTTATCTCCATCAGACCAACACAACAACAACGAAGAAGAAGAAGAAAATGAAGAATAGAATTGGCAAGAACTATTGATAAGCTCTTTTTTGTCGCTCAATTTGGTCTAATTCGTGCCCTAAATGATCAATTTTGGGTTGTGGCGCTTATCTTCTGTGTAGAGTGCAGAGCAATTAAACAACTAGTAAGAAGCTTTAATTTGTTTGTTGTTCTCCACATCACATGGGTTTTCTGATTCAGATTTCAACTATGTCGTCTGTTTGCATGATCTAATCAAACACACAGACCTATATAGTAGATATTAAAGAGAGAGATGCTGCAGAGAGCGGCATCCAATACGTATTCATGGTGGTGGGAGAGCCACATAAGGACCAAACAATCCAAATGGCTCGACCACCAACTCCAAGTTCATTCTCGGTCTAATCTACTATTTTCATTGACAAAATGAGATTGTCATCATAGTTTTTCATTCATCTTTTCTCAAATAGTATTTGATTTGGAATTGCTGGATCCATGACTTTTTTTCCTTTACATTTGATGATTTCAGGATCTATGAATGGTGTTTTTTTTTAAAGAAAAACAACGAGTATCCAAACTTTAGGTTTCACTCAATACATGAGCCACATAGTTTGGAAGTTGATAAAGAAATGTAATGTAGCTGCTAAAAATTAACCCAAAACCTTTGTTTCAATCAGAGTTTGATTATTGGTGCTCCTTTCTTTGCTATTACGCCACACCACTTGTTTGGATTGAATTTTATTGGTTGTACAATTTAAGTTGAATGCCTTGTTTGGATTGAATTTGAAATCACCAAATATTTGATTAAATCCCCAAGTAGAGACCTTGAATTTATTAGAAGAAGATTTGCTATATATGTTTTCAAAGAACGCTTTCAGTCCACAGACCAAACTATCCTCTGATAGAGGCATTTTTGTAGCATTGATCAATTTTGTGTTGGAAGGTGTGGCCACAAGCAACTTTTTGGTGCAGTTCATATGGAAGGTGTGGCCACACAGAAACTCTTGTATATAGTTGGGTTTCATCATATGCTTGTTATACTCTTGGTATATATTATTGTATACACCAAAAAGTGATTGGGTAGCTTTTGATATACTCTTAGTATATAGTTGGATTTCAATCAGACTTATCCAAGTTAGCACATTGAAGAACTTATTTTAAAAATCAATTTCAATTACGAACATTCTAAATAAAAAAAGTTTTTTTTAAAAAAAAGAAAATTTATTTATCATCAAATAGTAAAAAAAAATTTAAGAAAATCTTCTCAAAGTGCTATTAAACAACAATGAGAAAATTTTCTTAAGAAAATTCTTTGAAGAAGATTGTTGAAGAAAATAGTTTTTTCTCATTAAAAATTTTCTTTGTTATCAAACGGACCCTAAGGGATTTTTCATTTTATCTAAATCATTCTATTCTATTATAATTTCATTAACTTGAGAGTAATATGTTTCCATTTGAAGATCACTTCTATTTAGAACTTCTATTATTTAAAGTTAAGATGAATTAGATTGAAATTAGTATATAAAGAATGAAAAAAGAATACAAGTTAGAGTATTTCTTTGCTCGGGACAACAAAGTGTTTGAGTATGGGGGTATTCGACAAGTCCAAAACTAGACACTTTTTATAGTGTAATTTGGATTGATTTTATATATAAATGATGATATTACACTTAGTATTCTCTTGTTTTTGTGATTTCAAGTTTTTAAGGAGAATATTTGATAACGGGTCAAAAACGATGTAAAATTCTTATATAATAGCCCAATGTTGGATTTACCTCGAAAAACATGTTGTGCGGATCCCGATGCAGTGAATCGTAGCCCACAAGGTTAGTGTGACGTGCTGATGACATAGCAATAGTGGGTTGGACGTGAGATGACGTGACGATGAGCTATTGGTAGAGTGATATGTTCTATGGTGTTTGCTTGGCCCATGCATATGTGGCACATGCTATGTTCCCATTTGGCAGAGTGCAAGATAGTTAATGTACATCTTTAAAAAAGTGTGTTTGATCTACCTCGAGATAGGTGCTGAATAGTTGGTGAAGATCAAATGAATGAGTTTGATCGTGTCACCTATTAATGTCATCATTTTGTATCAATCAGTGGTGGTTCAGGAGCAGCAAGATCGTCCTCGAGATTCATGCCGCTGAGGTTGATGAAGAGCAAAAAATTAGGAGCAAAACAAGGAGACTTGTTGGGGATGGAAGTCGATCCCTAGTCCCTTAGCCGTTAAGGAGCTCGATAAGGTTGCAGGGGTTTTAAATATATCTTAAACCAAAGCAATGGAGAAAATAAAGGATAATGAAAAGGGTTGTTTGGAGGAATCAAACCCGATTCATCCCCACCAACACAGAAGTGCGTAACCAACCGAACTATCCATCCAACTTTGAAAGGAAATGAGAGATTTTTTTGATAAATCAATAAAATTGGATTGAATCAAATAAAAAGTGATTTACACAAAGTTTGTAACTATCAAGATATGGAGTATGTAGCCTATTGTAGCCTATCTGAACCAATCCAAAGGCTTGGACGAAAATTAGGAAAATTGTATAAATAATAACCATTGTTGTAAATTGAGTTGGAACTTGCTAAGAACTAGAGAAAGAAAATAAAAAACTAAGAACTTCTACTACTACAAATTACTACTACAAAGGAGAAGAGAAGAAATGAGATAGTTGGAATGAGAAGTTTTCATTCAACTTGGTGTGTGTATTACAATGGGGTTGGCACCCCTTATATAGGCCATTTGGTGATGATGATAATTGTACTTATACAATGTGTACAAGTTATACATACACCACAAGTCATACAACACATCACAAGCAACATAGACAATACATGGAAGAGTTGGTGTACATTGGAGAGGATTACAAGTTACATGACAATACATAGACAAGTGGAGGTACTATTAATTGAGAAATACAAGTTACATGACTACAGAATATGTTGGTGTACATGCATGGTCATCCATACTCCACAACACTCCCCCTTGGATGACACTTGCTTAGAGATTGTGCCTCGTTAAAACTTCTACTAAGAAAAATCATAAGGGAAAAAATATAGTAAAAGAAAAAGAGTACACTATTTTTCATAGATATTAAGATGGGTATAATATTGTTAAGATTGCCTTATTAAGAACCTTGCTAGAAAAACCCAATGGGATAAAACCATAGCTAAGGGAAAAAAATGCAATACACTAATCAATAACTCCCCCTCATGTGAACATGGGTGAAACTTGTTCAGTTTCTTTACTTGTAATGTCCTTAAGTTTACGTAAGCCAATACCATACGTAAGCCTTTTAAATGTCGTAGTTGGTAAGGCTTTTGTGAATAAATCAGCAAGATTATCACTCGATCGGATTTACTTGACATCAATTTCACCATTCTTCTGAAGCTCATTTGCGTAAAAAAATTTTGGTGAAATATGTTTTGTTATGTCCCTTTTTATGAATCATTCACTTAATTGTGCGATACATGCTACATTATCTTCATATAATATGGTTGGAGAATCTTTTATTGAAGGCAATCCACATGATTCTTGAATATGTTCAATCATGTTTCTCAACCATACACATTCACGACTTGCTTCATAAATTGCAAGTACTTCAGAATGATTGGAAGAAGTAGCAACCATAGTTTGTTTTACTGACTTCCATGATACAACAATATTACCACAAGTGAATACATATCCCGTTTGAGAACGGGCCTTGTGGGGATCAAATAAAAATCCAGCATCAGCATAACCTTGGAGATTCAATTTTACCCTCTCGAGTAAAATAAACTCATGTCACTTGTTCCTCGAAGATATCGGAAAACATGTTTAACACCATTCCAATGTTTTCGAGTTGGTGAAGAGTTGTATCTTGCAAGTAGGTTGACAGCAAAAGCAATGTCAGGTCTTGTACAATTTGCAAGATAAATAAGTGCACCAATTGCACTTAAATATGGTACCTCCGGACCAAGTAGCTCTTCAACACTTTCATGAGGTCGAAATGGATCCTTATCCACTTCAAGTGATCTGACAACCATTGGAGAGCTCAATGGATGTGCCTTGTCAATATAAAATCTTTTTAATATCTTTTCAATGTAATTTGATTGATGGACAAGTACTCCACTTGAAAAATGTTCAATTTGCAAACCAAGACAAATTCTTGTTTTTCCAAGTTCTTTCATCTCGAATTTCTTTTTCACGTATTCGGATGTTCTAACGATGTCGTCGTGGTTTCTCACTATATTTAAATCATCAACATATACAACAATAATCACAAATCATGTTGATCATCTTTTAATAAAGACACATGGGCAAAGCTGATTATTTACATATCATTCTTTAAGTAAATAATCACTAAGACATTTGTACCACATTCGTCCGGATTGTTTCAATCCATACAAAGACCTTTGTAATTTTATAAAATGCATGTTATGAGGTTTTGATTTTATTTCTTCAGATATTATAAATCATTCAGGGATTCTTATATATATCTCACTGTCTAGAGATCCGTACAGATATGTTGTAACGACATCCATTAAATGCATATCAAGCCCTTCAGAAACTGCAAGGATTATCAAGAACCAAAATGTGATTGCATCTATAATAGGAGAATATGTTTCCTCAAAATCGATGCAAGGTCTTTGAAAGAAACCTTGAGCTACAAGTCTTGCTTTGTACCTTATAACTTCCTTTTTTTTCGTTTTTGTTTTGTACAAATACTCATTTATATCCAACAGGTTTTACGCCATTAGACGTTAGAACAATCGGTCCAAAAACCTCTCGTTTCCTTAACGAGTCTACCTCTGCTTGGATAGCCTCTTGCCATTTTTGCCAATCAGGTCTTTTTCGACATTCGTCCACTGATCGTGGTTCTGGATCATCATCATTTTCACATATTTTAAAGGACACATTGAAAGCAAATATATCATCAGGAACAATTTTATTTCGATCCCGAATCTTACCAGAGTTTAAATAATTTATTGAGATCTCATTATTTTCATTTTTTTCCTCTTTTTCCTCTTTCAAGGAATTGTATCCTTTGAACCAACTGGTCTTCCACACTTTAAGCGTTTCGTTGGTTCTTGTGCATTTTGTTGCACAAAGACATCGATTCTTACAGGGGCATTTACAGCTGGAATATGTGATTTTGTCACTTGTTTTGCATCTGTAAATGCATCAGGTAATTGATTTGTGATTTGTTGCATATGAATGATCTTTTGAACTTCAAGTTTACATTGATTTGTGCGTGGATCGTATAAAGTTGATGCATTCCAAGCAATTTCGCGTCATTCCTTTTGAATTGACTTATTATCTCCCCTAATGGTGGGAAAATTGATTCCTCAAAGTGACAATCAGCAAAACGTACAGTAAATAAATCCCTTGTTAAGGGCTCAAGGTATCTTATAATGGACGATGAGTTAAATCCAAAATAAATCTCAATTTTTCGTTGTGGACCCATCTTAGTTCTATTGGGAGGTGGTATAGGAACATACACTGCACAACCAAAAATTTTCAAGTGTGAAATATTTGGTTGTTGACCTAACATGAGTTACATGGGGGAATGTTCATGGTATGCAGTAGGCCTATAACGAATGATAGATGCTGCATGAAGGACTGCATGTCCCCAAACTGAAGTTGATAACTTAGTTCTCATGATTAAAGGCCTAGCAATTAATTGAATGCGTTTGATCAAAGATTCTGGCAAACCATTCTGGGTGTGCAAGTGTGGAACAGAATGTTCAATGGTAATTCCTATAGACATGCAATAATTTTTAAATGCTTGAGATTGAAATTCTCCGACATTATCAAGACGGATGGTCTTGATTGGGTTGTCAGGGAATTGTGCTCTTAACTTAATGATTTGTGCTAAAAGTCTAGCAAATGCAATATTGCGGGTCGAAAGCAAATAAACATGTGACCACCTAGTTGATGCATCTATCAAAACCATAAAATATCTAAATGGTCCACAGTGAGGATGAATAGGTCCACATATGTCTCCCTGAATGCGTTCTAAGAAAACTGGGGATTCCACAACAATTTTACTTAGGGATGGTTTAACTATCAATTTATCTTGAGAACAACTAGCACAATTATAATCACCAGCTGAAAATATTTTGTGACTCCTTAAAGGATGTCCATGCGAATTATTAATTATTCTTCGCATCATTGATGATCCTGGATGACCAAGCCGGTCATGCCATAAAATGAATGTCTTTGGATCATTAATTTTCTTACTTAAAATGACATTCGTTTCGACATGCCTTATATGAGTAAAATATAATCCAGAGGATAAAGCTGAGAATTTTTCTAACACTTATTTTTCCCATTGGAAACCAATGTGACATAGAGAAATTCTCTATTATTTTCGTTCATGGTTTCAATGTGATATTCATTTTGTCGAATATCTTTAAAGTTGAGTCAATTTCTTCTGGATTTCTCAGAGTATAAGGCATTGTCAACATGAATTGTTGTTCCCCCAGGCAACATAATATTTGCTCTTCCAGAGCCATTAATCAAATTGGAGATGTCCGATATTGTTTGAACATTAGCCTCAGCTAAATTCAAATTGGAGAAATATTCTCTGTTTTTAAGGATTGTGTGCGTTGTAGCACAATCATCAAGGCATATATCGCTCTTATTTGATTCATGATTTGAACACATGATTTGTTGATCCACCTAGACAAATAATGTTTGGCAAATTAGAAAAAGAGTCATAATTCATTCATAATAAGAAACTAGTACATATAACTATGAAGCATAACAAAAACTAGTACATAGAATTATTGAAAATCATTACATATGATCTTTAAAAATATCGAGATTAGTGTTTGGATCATCATGAAAATTTGGGTCATCCATATAATTGATGTCCGGCGAGCCATCTCCGACAGTGAAGTTCATCTCAACTGTTTTGCCTTTCTCCTTTAAGGAGGCTTGATAAAGATCAATAAAATGCTTAGGCGTGCGGCATACATGAGCCCAGTGGCCTTTTAGACCACACCTGTGACATGGTTGGTCACGATTACGAGCATGCCCATTTTCAACAGTATTATTCCCCTTATTCTGAACGGCGTCATTCTTATTCCATTTATTTTGGAACTTATTGCCACGAAATTTAGAATAGGGCTTGCCACGATCTTTGCTTGATTGGTCATTTCCCATTTCCACGTCCGTGGTTTTTCTTTCCATGACCCTTTTTATGGTCATTATAAGATGCTGCATTTGCTTCATTAATTGAAGCGGAACCAGTTGGACGAGAGTTGTGGTTCTTCAATAGAAGCTCATTATTTTGTTCAGCCACCATTAGACAAGAAATTAATTCTGAGTATTTTTTAAATTGACGCGCTCGATACTGCTGTTGCAACAACAGATTCGAGGCATGAAAAGTACTGAATGTTTTTCCATCATTGCCTCATCAAATATATTTTCTCCACACAGCCTCAAACGAGAGGTAATATTAAACATGGTGGAGTTATATTCACCGACTATTTTGAAATCTTGTAGCCTAAGACTTAGCCAGTCGTTTTGAGCTTTTGGAAATATCACCGTCTTTTGGTGATCATATCGCTCTTTCAAGCTTAATCACAAGGTGAGAGGATCTTTTATAGTGAGATACTCACTTTTCAGACCTTCATGGAGATGATGGCGAAGGAATATCAGTGCTTTCGCACGGTCTTGCATTGATGTTTCATTTCCTTCTATAATAGTTTCTCCTAAGTCTTTAGCTTGGAGATGTATCTCGGCATCCAGTTGCCATGACAAATAATTATTTTCAGTGATATTGACACGACCCCAATTTTCCAAAAATTGGGCCCCGCCCTGCCTAAGGCCACGTGGACCCCCGAGCCCGTCTCGCAAGGACAACGCAGACCTAGTCAGTCTTTCAATATTTCATTATACGTAAATTCACAATTTTAAGTTGAGTTATAAGTATTTGTCAAGTTTAAATTTGACTTGTTCCACGTGCCAGGTCAGGGTCGTATGTGGGATCCACTTGTTGGAATACGTATGTCCGAATCTCGGGTGGAGACACCGAGTTGGTATACGCGAGGAATTTGGTGAGCCGAAACACGAAATAGGACGTACATCGAGTCGTGTGCCGACGTGGGACCGAGGTAGCGGCTTAATGTGGCTATAGTGGCTATAATGGTTTTAATGTGGTCACATTAAAATCATATACATTGGATGCGCCTCATGATTCGTGTGGCGCGAGGGTCGAGATTTTGCAATGAGGTGGTAGTGGTGTGAATATTTATGGTGTCTCGACATTCGCGCTACCCAATTTTTAAGGAAAGTATTTGAATAAATATATTTTTTATGTGCCTCGAGTTCTGCTCCGCACGAATCTCGAGGACACATTAGTTTACTTCCTCAAGAAGAAAACAAAAAGAGAGATTCAGATAAGATGGAGAGGGAGAGAGAAAAATAAGAGAGAGAGAGAAATGGCGGAGAGAGAGAAAAAGAGAGAACCAGAGAGATGGAGAGAAGACGGTGGGGAGGGAGAGAGATGGAGATCGGCGTCCCAGCAGCGGCTCACGGAGGCTGGTCGGACGACGACGCTGCTCGTCGGTGGGAGACGACCGGCAGCAGGTGGCGAATGGACAGCAGCGAGGCTACGCGGAGGTCGCGGACCAGCAGCGCGACGATGGCGGCGGCGGCGGGGCGAAGAGCTTGCGGACAGCAACTCGCGGCGATCGGATCGAAGCCGAGCCGAGCGAGCGAATCACGCGCAGCGACGACGGAGACCGATGAGCGCGGACCAGCAGCGGCTGCGATGATGACGCGCGGCGTGGAGAGCCGATGACGCGAGATGCGAGGAGCGAGAGCGCGGGACCACAGCTCTTAGCGCGGGCCGACGACGGCTCGGCTGCAGCATGCGAGAGAGGCAGCAAGAATGAGCGACAGCGGCGAAGAAGCAAGCGGCGTCGGCGGCAGCGGCGACGCGGCATCTATAGCGACGCGGTGAACAGAGGGGAGAACTGTGCGATGGTGCATTGTCGGACTGATCGATCCTCGACGAGGGGTGCGATTCGATGAGATTTGACGACGTGCGACTACGAATGGATTTCAAAGGCCATGGTGAGGTTATGTTAAGTAATTTAGTTGTGATTTGAATGACTTAATAACTTAGCCCTAAAAAGGTATAAATGGACACCAGGGACTTATGAGTCGGGTGTCGGGTGCGCATATCAAGGCGTGACCAAGACGTTTTGAGGACGATTCGTGATTTCTTGAAGTAAGTAAACCAGTTAGGAAATTGTACAGTAATGTCATTGCTTTGATTTTGTTGTACATTGCTTTGATATCTATCCTTGAAAATGATATTGATTGAGTGGGTCCATTGGCAAGCGAGTCATGGTTACTGTTTATATGCGATATGAGCTTTTCTATGGTTATCTCATAGTCGCAAGGGTTAAGGCGGGGAGGCAGGTGTCTTGTCCTGAACCCGAGTCTGCTGGGCTTTTGCCGCGACTCAACGACCTTTTGGTCGGGACTCCTTGCTATTTGGCCACACTTATCGATTGATTTGTGTCTTTTATATGCATGCGTTACTCCATTGGCAAGTGAGTCATGATATTGTTTTTCTGTGATATGAGCTCTTATCTAGATGCCGTCGAGATCTCCCAATTGAGTGTATGTTGGGAGCACTTATCCGGGTCTGTGGATATCTCATAGTCGTAATGGTTAAGGCTGGGAGGCAGGTGCCACGTCCTGAACCCGAGTTTGTTGGGCTTTTGCCGCGACTCAACGACCTTTTGGTCGGGACTCCTTGTTATTTGGTTTGTTTTTGTATTTCGGACCCTCACTTATCGCTTGATTTGTTTACAGTCTTTTATATTCATGCGTTACCTGTTCCTTTATTTCTATTTGCATGAATTCGACTGCTTTAGTTATTTTGAAATGCTGTATATATGTCTTACTGGCTTTACTTACCTAGGCTCGTCATTTTTGCGTTTGACTGAGTGCAGATCTACGGTCCAGCAAGGGGAAGGCTCCATAGCTAGGTGAATTTTTGTATATCTTTTATTTACTCTCCTCCGATGGTGATATAGTTATGCAGGGTTTCACAATTAGGTTGTCCAACTTTTTACATTATTGTTGAGTTATTTAATGCATAAATTGCTTCCGCTAAATTGTAAAACTTGACAAATACTTATAACTCAACTTAAAATTGTGAATTTACTTATAATGAAGGATTGGAAGGCTGACTAGGTCTGCGTTGACCTTGCGAGACGGGCTCAGTGGTCCACGTGGGCTTAGGCCGGGCGGGGCCCAATTTGTGGAAAATTGGGTTCAGGACGAGACACTTGCCTCCCAGCCCTAACCCTTGCGACTATGAGATATCCACAGACCCAGATAAGTGCTCCCAACGTACATTTAATTGGGAGATCTGGACGGCGTCCTAGATAAGAGCTCATATCACAGAGAAAAAGTATCATGACTCACTTGCCAATGGAGTAACGCATGCATATAAAAGACACAAATCAATCGATAAGTGTGGCCAAATAGCAAGGAGTCCCGACCAAAAGGTCGTTGAGTCGCGGCAAAAGCCCAGCAGACTCGGGTTCAGGACGAGACACCTGCCTCCCAGCCTTAACCCTTGCGACTATGAGATAACCACAGAAAAGCTCGTATCGCATATAAACAGTAACCACGACTCGCTTGCCAATGGACCCACTCAATCAATAGCATTTTCAAGGATAGATATCAAAGCAATGTACAACAAAATCAAAGCAATGACATTACTGTACAATTTCATAACTGGTTTACTTACCTCAAGAAATCGCGAATCGTCCTCAAAACGTCTCGCTCACGCCTCGATATGGAGACCCGACACCCGACTCCTAAGTCCCGGTGTCCATTTATACCTTTTTAGGGCTAAGTTATTAAGTCATTCATATCACAACTAAATTACTTAACATAACCTCACCATGGCCTTTAAAATCCATTCGTAGTCGCACTTCGTCGAATCTCGTCGAGTCGCACCCCTCTTCGAGGATCGATCGGTCCGACAATGCGCCACCGCGCAGTTGCTACGCGCCTTTCACGGCACCCCTGTCGATGCCGTGTCGTCGTCGCTGCCGCTGTCGCATAGTCGTCGCACCGACGCCGCTGCTGCCGCCGCCATGTCGCTCCGTAGCCGTCTCCTCACCGCTACAGCTGAGCCGCCGCTGGTCCCCGCCCGCGAGCTGTGGTCTCGCGCCTCTGCTCATCGTCGCTGCTGTCGTCGGCTCTCAGCGTCGCGCCGTCATCAGCCGCGCTGCTGGTTCGCGCTCACTGGTCTGCGTCGTGCCTCCGCGACTGCTCGCCTAGCCGGCTTCGATCTCTGCGGAGCTGCTGTGAGCGAGCTCTTCGCCCCGCCGCCGCTGCCATCGCCGCGTTGTTGGTCCGCGACCTCCGCGTAGTCGCGCCGCGCTGCTGGCCATCCCGCCACCCGCTGTCGGTCGTCTCCCACCGACGAGCAGCGTCGTCGTCCGACCGCGAGCCGCTACTGGGACGCCGATTTCCATCTCTCTCCCTCCCCACCGTCTTCTCTCCATCTCTCTGGTTCTCTCTCTTTCTCTCTCTCTCCGCCATTTCTCTCTCTCTTTTGTTTTTCTTTTTCCCTCTCTATCTTATCTGAATCTCTCTCTCTTTTTGTTTTCTTCTTGAAGAAATAAACTAATGTGTCCTCGAGATTCGTGGGGAGCGGAACTAGAGTCACATCAAAAATATATTTATTCAAATTCTTTCCTTAAAAATTGGCCAGCGCGCATGTCGAGGCACCATAAATATTCACACCACTACCACCTCATTGCAAAATCTCGACCCTCACGCCACACGCATCACGAGGCGCATCCAATGTATATGGTTTTAATGTGACCACATTAAAACCATTATAGCCACTATAGCCTCATTAAGCCGCTACCTCGGTCCCACGTCGGCACACGACTCGATGCGCGTCCCCTTTCATGTTTCGGCTCACTAAATTCCTCGTGTATACCAACTCGGTGTCTCCACCCGAGATTCGGACATACATATTCTAACGAGTGGATCCCACATACGACCATGACCTGGCACGTGGCACAAGTCAAATTTTCGGGCCGTTACAAATATCAAGAGCAACAAATTCCAATTTTTGAAGGTTTGCCATAGTGTGAAAATATGTTAAGAAATTGAGTAAATAGTTTTTCTCTTTTATATAAAATAAATAATATACGATTAAATAAATGTTCACAACTTGATTATTAATATGAAAAATGTACTACTTGTATGAGTTGGTGGGACAACCTTCAGGTTGGGTGGCGAGACGAAGTCTACTTACAACCATGCCTCCTCGAACGGGATAACCCGTTTCCCTTTCAATGTTTAGCTTTACCGGGGACAAGGCTTACCCACTATCACCCAAACTCATAACACTATTTGCAATATAAAAATCAAGAATAGAGCATAATTAATCGTTTGTAGTATAGCGAGAAAACTAGTTATGTCACATATTGACTTTTGATTTCCAATGTAGAAGATCGTACAAGACGCAACTACAGAGCATACTTTCGCAATCGATGACGTTATAATGCATAGTCTATGAATAAAGTATGCCTATAGAAGTGATGCATGTAATAAAAGGAAGCAACCATGATAATAGAGAAATAAATTGAACTTATTTAAATAACAAAAGTTATACCTTCCTAGCTTTGTCTCCTTAACAAGCCTTCTTGAACTTCAAGATCTCCTTAATTCTATAGCAAGCTCGTGCTGATAACGTGTTGTAAGTTGAGTTGGAACTTGCTAAGAACTAGAGAAGAAAAATAGAAGACTACGAACTTCTACTACTACAAATTACTACTACAAATGATAAGATAAGAAATGAGATAGTTGGAATGAGAAGTTTTCATTCAACTTGGTGTGTGTTTTACAATGGGGTTGGCACCATTTATATAGGCAATTTGGTGATGATGATAATTGTACTTATACAATGTCTACAAGTTATACATACACCACAAGTCATACAACACATCACAAGCAACATAGACAATACATGGAAGAGTTGGTGTACATTGGAGAGGATTACAAGTTACATGACAATACATTGACAAGTGGATGTACTATTAATTGAGAAATACAAGTTACATGACTACACAAGATGTTGGTGTACATGCATGGTCATCCATACTCCACAACAACCATAAACGTCCTAACACTCCCAACCTTTCATAGTTATTGTTAGCTAGTTCATTTTCTAGACCAAGAGATTGCTACACTATGGTTGTAAGGATTATATGAGATCTTTATTTTAACAGTTCTTTCATTATTATTTAATACACGCCTATCACGGATTTAATAAGTTATTTTGGTGTATTACAACTAAAGAAGATTGTATTGCATGCTTAATGCATAATATATATTGTTATATTTTGATTCTGCATCTACTATAATTATTGACAATAATTATCTAGAAGTAGTAACTAAAATTAATCTATAGGGCATTTCTCGAGTGGATGTTCTAGGTGATCATGTTCTAAGTTGTTTATTATGCAGCTTCGGTAATATTGGCTTAGATTAGGCATGATTTTCATTATTCGCATTGATTAGTTTAATTATTATTCGTATTAATTAAGTTTAATTCGTATTGCATTATTTAATTATTATCTTTGTGTTTATTTAATTATTTATTGCTTTTTAAATAATATAGTTACTTAGTAATTATTAAAACGTGACAAAACCCTTTTTAAACTAAAGAAAGTTACACATCTATATGGAGACGATTCCACTTACCGCTACTACAAATTTAAAGTATAATAAATAAGTAGGTATTATTAATATACACACTCGACACGTGTCACTGATAATACCACATATTGAGAAAAATGATGTGATATTTATGGGAACAACGTATAGTTACAATTAGGATGGGAAATGAGTTCATGTATCTGCAGGATGGTTATGAAATGGAAGAACACAACAATAGCGATGATTATGATGATGGTTATGAGGGCGAGACATCCTATCGTGATGAATACGCCAAAGAACATTACGCAAATATGATAAGGAAGACGAAGATATCAAGACTAATGAAGAAATAACTGATGGTCAGTTTGACTCGCTCAAACTAAAGGACGAGTGATCTTATCTACTAAGTCCAGTTAATGACTATAAACAACAGCACTCTTTGGGAGATAGCCCATGCTCTATCTTTATTTTCAGCTTTAGTAGTAGGATTATGTAGTTGTTTTTATATTCTCTTAACTTTTGCTCTTATAAAGGGAGTATTTTGGGATTACTATTCTGAAATAAGTTCATGTAAGGGGGTTGATCGAGCCAAAGTCTTTCCATTTACTATAATTAGGATAGTTAGTATATTTATCTCTCACTTGAATTTTATTTTTTAACTATTTTAAGTAATAAAATATTTATTTAGTTTTATAAAAGTCCAAATTCATTATTACAATACCTCTTATTGAATACAAATCGTTCTACCTTAATTATGAATTCCATGTGTGGTAATTATTTAAATATAAAATATATTGGGAAAACAACCTAAATGACTTAGCGATTTCCCAGTGATACTAATTAACACTAGAAATCACTGGGTAAATTGCAAGCAGTTTGTAGGTTTTCGATTGAAAACTTACTCAGCGATTTGTCAGCGATTTTGTTTTATACTAGAATTCGATGTACTGATCATCGAACCACTAAGACCTATTTTCACCGATTTCACTGGCGATTTGTCAACGATTCCACCTAAACCCTAAATTGTTGAGCATGAATCCGTATTTTTTAAAAACAGAACCCTAAATTTCCAACACTAAAACCTTTCACGCCTAAAACCCTTGCACCCATTCGTTTAATATATTGATTCTAGCCTAGATTCAACCCTTCAAAGCTTGATTTAAAGTCTCCTAAGTGCATCTCACCTTGATTAAGAGCACTTCAACCCTATATATATCAAATCCTAATTTATACACCACACTTAGGGCTTGAAGAGTGCTTTATCAAAATTAAAGCTTAGAGAGGAGATCTAAGGAGGTAGTAAAATATTTTATTTGAGAGATTCATTTTCAAGAAGGTAATGAATCAATACCCAACAATCCTTTTTATTTCAATACTTTGAACAAAAATCGATTTTTGATAAATTTTCATACTTATGTACCTTTAGGGTTTTTGACAAAAATTATTTTTGGAAATGGTTTTTATGCGCACTTTCAATTCGAATATAGGTTTTCAAATGAGTTTTGGGGTTTCTACGAAATTTTCCTATATAAACATATTTAAAAATGGGATATGTCGATACAACAAGTTTTATACGAATCAATTTCAACTCTTTTGAATTTTACACTAAAACCTTTAAATAAATTATTTTCCCTACCTTGTTATTATGGAATTTGACCAATAGAATTTCACTTTACTTTATTTATCATAGTTGAACTATCTTATGGCGGAACGAGGTAGAGGAAGAGGTAGAGATAGTAAACAAGACAAAGGGAAATGTGTAATGCAACCGAAACAAAAGCAAAAGTATGCAGGGCATCTAAAGAATATAATACCTACTGAGATTAGTATTAGAGAACCTAGACATGAGAGGGCTGAACTTAGGGAACACTCTTTATTGTCGTCTGATGAGGAAGGGTATTTTGAGAACCCAGACCCTAGTCATTTGGTACCGTATGACCCTTCTTTATTTGTGAGACCTACAGCTCAAATGAGGTGTACTGTGATAATAAGAGAGTCATCATTCCTGAGATAGGGTTCAACATTCAAAATGTGAGCAAGTATGAGGATAAAATTGTAAGCATCATCAGAGAAAAGGGATGAGATTAACTTCTGTGAGATTATACGAGGTGAGAAGAAATGGGATGTTCAGAAATTGTACGGAAATTTTATGCTCATGGACATGTTAGTAGGGAATGAGATAAAATGGTCGTCAAAGGGAAGAAAATCAATATTTCACCAGTGAGGTTGAATAGATTTTTCAGTCTTCCACCAAACATATAAAGAATAGAAGATGATTACCCAAATGTAAAGTATGAAGATAAGGAATCCTACCTCTTCTAACTAATCATAGATGCATTAGAGATACCTCCAGGGATGGGATTCACGTTTGATAGCGAAGATCACCCAAAATTTATTGAAATCACTTATTTTAGAAAGATTACAAAGAGTTGGAGTTATATCATAGACGCGTGCTTGTACCCAATCAAGCAACACTTCAAAGTGAAGAACCCACAGCCGCTCTATTGTACTATATAGTGATGAAAAAAGTTTATATCAATGATGGAAAAATTAAACATGATTCTATAAAGTTCGCTATGCAGGCTACGAATAATGAAAGATTGACATTCCCAGTTTTGATCACTGAGTTGTATAGGAAAGTCGAGGTGGGTTTTGACACTGAATTCGATGTATTGCCCGATAGGATCATAAATGATATGGGAGTGCAACGAAGAAAAAGGTGGTATGGTACAATGACTAAGAGGATGAACAACAAGCGTTCAATATAACAAATGCGAAAGAAGCAAGGACCCACCCTGAAAATAGAAGGAAGACAAGAGAAGACGCATAAAGAGTAGCGAGTTTAATTATTGTAATGACTATACTGAATATTCCTATTAGTTTGGCACCATCTTCATCACAGCCTCGTAGAAGAGGATTTTTTTCGAACTATATTTTCTTCATTAATGTGTAGCCAGACGACGATCCGTCGCAATGAAGAAATAATTATGGCAAACGAGAGGACTTTACAGTGCTACCATTCTATGTCTAAGAGAAGTCATGATAATTGCTTGCAGGATTCAAGGAGGAGCATTGACATCCCGCCACTATGGTTGCAATTTCCAACTGGGACTTACAACCTAACTGATAGCTATGTTTTTCAACCCTCTGTAGATATAGTTGAAGATGATGAAGTTGATCACAATTTATGTTTCCCTTCTGTACTTTCTCTTGTATGCTTTAAACGATTTAAAATACAATGTATTACCCTAGGTGAAATTTTTGTTAATGACAATTTATGTTTCCCTTCTGCATTACATTCATTTGAAACTATTGCTTTATATATTTCATATTTATTTACATTTTAATTACCCATATCAAATCGTTTATGCTTCACGTGGTATGGTTGTTATGTTGGAAACCTAACTTAATTTTCAATCTTTAAGACAAGGTTTAGAATAAGTTTGGGGGTATTTTAGGTGAAGTATGACATTGAAGGCAATGAAAGGAAAAAAAGGTAAAAGTAAAGTTCAGAATTAATTTTAAATATGATTTTAAAGTAAGTTGATGAAATCTGTTACATTTATTTCATAATTAAGAATGAATTTCATATTTTTTTTTATTTTTAGTTAAGAAAAGAATGATAATAAATATATAATAGATCTTGAATTGAAGTGGTATTTTGTCATCCAAGTGAATTTCATGATAGAAGGAATTAATTTTATATCTTTTTTATTAACTTTACTACTTGATGAACATTAATTGAATGTCTTATGTTAGTCATGATAATGGGTAAAAGATTGAAACAATAATTCAAAATGAACAAGATAGATTTCTATGAATCTTAAGATACAAAATCTATTGATTAAGTATTTTTACAGTATACATATATTAAAAGCTATTATTCCACAATTAAAAGAAGAAAAGGTTAGAAATTGATGAATTTTAAAAAGTTAGAAAGAATACCTTCTTCGACTTTAGTAGATAGTGAGAAGTGTTAACAAGAGTTCATAAAATAAACAAATATATAAAGGGTCCTATAGATTCCAAAGGAAATGAAGCAGGGAATCTATAGTGGGAAAAAATATGAGAATGTCCAAAGGAAATGGAGCAGGGACTCAAAAACTAAAGTAAGAGAAATATGTCAGAAAGAAACAATTAGAATGGAGTAGAAAAAAAATTGAGAGATGAAAAATGGATGTTCTTAAACTTTTCAAAAGAAAATATTTAACTCGAGTACTTGAGCTATAGTTGAACGAAGTATTTCTTAATCTAACATGTTTTAAAACGACATATTCATTGGTATCTTGGTAAAATTCTTATTGATTTTGACTGTGGTACTATTATAAAGTATTTACTAATATTGAAACTAATCTAGTGGTTTTTGTGCTTTGATATTCTATACTAGTTAACATAAGTTTGATGCTTGTCAGTGGAGATTGGGAAAACTTATATTATGCACTAACCTTGGTAATGAACTTCAAGTTCTAAAGAGTGTTACATTAAGTGGTTGAGTAATCATTAAGGGATGTTTTTGATTTGACTAAATTATTCTATTATATCATCACTTTCATTTACTTTAAGGTAGTATATTTCTATTTGAAAATCACTTCTATTTTAAAATTTCTATTACTTTAAGTTAAGATGAATTAGATTGAAATCAATATACAAAGAATGAAAAAAGAATATGATTGAGAGTATTTTTTTGCTCAAGGCAGCAAAGTACTGAGTTTATTGGTATTAGACAAGTCAATAATTAGACACATTTTATAATGTAACTTAAATTGATTTTTGGTATAAATGATGATATTACATTATGTATTCTCTTATTTTTATGATTTCAGGTTTTAAATAGGAAATGAAGAAATGAAAAAAAAGAGAAAGAAAAGAAAAATATTCAACTCGTAAACTACATCAATGATTAGCCAAGGATTTGGAATAACACTAAGAATCATCATATAAATCAGCAACAGAAAAAGGCCAGCGAATCCACAGCGAATCGGAGAATGACTTATAAATTGCCAGCTGAATCAATGGAGCTGTCACGACCAGAATTTCTAAATTCAGGTTTAATCTCTTAATTAGGATTAGTGACTCATGACGTGAGACCAACATTGAGATACGTGCAATGACCAAGGCAAGGTAACCGAGGTATATGTTAGATTTGTTGTGATATATGCCTAGTGTATTATATATGTGTTGACTATTAAGTCACTCCTACTTGTGTATAGGTGTCGAGACGTGAGTGTGGACGCGCCTCCAGATGCATGCTAGTGTGGGACCGGGGGTAGAGGGTGATGTGGTAAGTTGAGTTGAGCTTAGTGTAGCTTATATAGTTGAAATAATGTGGCTGTAGTTGATTATATGTTAAATGTAACCTAAGTTATTAATTTAACATAATAGTCATTTGATATTTCTTGAGATACACGTTGGCACATCAAAAGAAAAATTGAGTTTCATATTTGTGTTAGTTGGATTGAGATAGTTGAGATTTAGTGGGACAGGTGTTAAGTTGTAGATCATTAATTAATCTCAAGATACTTATATACATAAAGATCAATGGCTAACAATCAATCTTATCTTAATATATAAGATTGATTGATCAACACATGCAAACCAAACATTTCATTTCATTGGCATAACTTAGGAACTAAGGAAGCTTGCTGGAGAAGATTAATATCAGAGAAATCAATAAGTTGGTAAAGGAGGTTTTGGTATTTAGGAGGTGTTAATCGAGATTGGTGTGGTTAACAACTAGGTAATTCTACGTACACTAGTTAACTTAGCTTAATTTGATAAATTCGTGATATAAATGATGTGTGGCTATTATGGTGATGTTAATGGATGTTATGGGTCTCTGGAGGTGCAAGAGAGAGTTCCCATGGTGTGGCGGTAGCCTATGTATGGAGAAAACTCAGAATCTGAAGTGTAGAATTATGAGTTTTCCTACACATTACGCGCTTGGAGTTATAAGCTAGCACAATAACTATGTATAGTGTGCTAGAGAAACTTGGTAGCGCGCTAATGAGGTCACTAGCATGCTAGACTAGTCACCCAGTACGTTAAGTGCTCTAACAGCCCAAAAATCTAAATTTCTTAACTTAAACTTAAACATTATAAATAAACCTAATGTGCTCTGACAGCCCAAAAATCTAAAATTCTTAACTTAAATTTAAACACTATAAACAAATTTAATATCCTAAGTAAAGGTCCAAACATACTCGAAAAATATGTTTAATGATATCAGGAACTTAGGGAAGTGTCTCGGAGGTTCGGATATGAGTTTTGAGGTGTCAGGAGGCCGAAATAGCTAGAAACTTTGCATGGATTGTAAGTAAACTGATTGATATATTTATTTACATTTTATTCCTATTTTGTTATTTATTTTCAGTCATTTGAACTAATTTGCATATTGTACTCTATATACCTTGACTCGTTTTCCTCTCTTATTTCATGAGGTTGTTATCATGGTATAGATTGTTGGTTGAATGCTTTCATTGACTCCAAATCATGGGCTATGTCATTTTTGATTGTTAATACATGTGGTCAAATGAAATAGCATGCTATTATGTAGATGTTACATAGTGTTGTAAATCTATTTCCGTTGTGCATTAGATATGCAAATGTTTTGTTGGATTCTCAAACCATGTTATCTTTTGAAATATGAAAGTAGTTATTGTATCTAAAACCATAATATAATAGAGGTGTTGTGTGGGGTTAGACTTTTGGGGTTGGATCTCTGGGTGGCAAACCATGGGACCGAGGTTGTTGGCAAGTATAACTTGGGTGATATCACGAGGTATGGGAGCCGGGGTTGTTGGCAAGTATATATAGGTAGGCATATTTTTCATTAGCAATACCCTATGTTTAACGCTAAATTTCAACCTATAAACCAATGAATTTCACCACAAGCCTTATTGATCATTAAAATAGGATATACCAAGATTCAAACAAACCTATTCACAAGCATTTTGGACATCTATAAGGTCTTTGAATCATTCGTCAAACATGGCTACTCGTATCTGTCAAAATTGTTCACAATTTTGACAGTGGATTGCATGCTACATTTGCACCACTTTTTTACTACTAAAACAAATGATTCTAAGTTTGTATCTTTCCATTATATAAAATATGATGTACAAGGGTTAAAATAAGCTCGACCCCATGAAATTTGGATATTGTTTGATACCTCGACTTATCGGCCCAACTTGCTTGCTTGCTAATGGTTTTCTAAGCCAATTTTTGGACATTTGGGTTGTTCGAAACTGAAGTCGGGACCTCTATTTGTGCCTTCGAGAACCCCACCAAATTATAGGAAAATCCAAAAACGAATTATTGAGGTAAAAATAGGGTATATTAACTTCAAATCCCCCTATTTTCATAGTGAAATACCAAGAAACCAAGAAATTAATCATAGACGACTTTTCCTATCTCAACAGTTCAAAACTTTAAAATTTCAAACTCAATGTCGAGAGAGCTTCATTGAAAATGATCTCCAAACCAGAGATTGAGAGAGAGGAAACATAACCTTGTAAACTCACAAGTGTTATCATTTTCATTTATATATCAAACTAAACAATACATCTCAACCATCCATTTGTTTACATCACGAGTTCAAATACAAACACATTACTCACACATGGCATCACTTACACCCTATTACAACAGAGGATACACCTCGAGATTCACACTACACCCAACTCAATGATTTACTCTAACATCCCCCCTCAAACTAAGGGGAAGTGAAGTGAGACTTAGTTTGTCCCTCAAATCTGAGAAAACGAGAAACAGAAAAAGGTTTAGTAAAAATATCACTTGATCAAGCTGAAGGAACATGATTCACATTAAGGAAACCTCCCAACACTTTATCTCTAACATAATGAATGTCTAATTCAATATGTTTAGTGCGAGTGTGATATTGAACTCATATTATCACACCAAAGCGTAGGAATAGCACCAATAGAAACATGGCGATTACTGAGCAAGAGATTATGTACTTGATCTAGCAACCACACTTTCTGTTTTTAGATCGCCAAGAAATTAAGTTAGAACCCAAAAAATAGCATAACCAGCCACATATTTCCTAGGTAGGTTTAAACCATAAACCCATCGTACCTTTGAGATATCGCAAGACTCTATTAAGATGGCCCGACTCAAAGTGTTCACTATATAAGCAATGTATGGCCGAGTGTTAACTAGATATTGGAGACCACCAAGTAAGCTCCTATAGAGAGTTTTATCATAGACTTCCCAATGACAAGAAAGGGAGTAGTAATGGGCTTTGCATGAGACATACCTCCCTTTTGTAATAGGCCGATGAATATAAGTTGTTTAGTCCTTTGCGAGGTCTATGAGCTTCCATTCCCAAAAACAAATTCAAATCTCAATATCCTTTAACGCAAACTTACCATTCAACTTATTAATGAAAGATTGAATGGAATTTTGATTAGAGCCGGTAATTATAATGTCATCCACATGACATACAACACAACTTGTTCATGATGAAAAATGAATAAAGAGTGTCATCGTACTTTAGAATTGTGGAAGCCCCAAGACAACAAAGTGGATTTCAACTGATCAAACCATGCACGAGGAGCCTGACGAAGACGGTGACACACGTGCAAGATAGGTTAAGAATTATCCACAAATCCTATAGGTTGATTTGTGTATACTTCCTCAACCAATGACCATTTAAAAAGGCATTATTGATATCAACTTTGTCTCAAAGACCAACCAAAATTAACATCCAAAGACAAAATGATACGTCTCATCAAAATCAATTCGGGTACAGCCTTGTATCGATTAATAGACCCATCGAGAATTCCTTTTAATAGAGAAAATCCACTTGTTGCCAACCACATTTTGATTTGGGAGAGGAAGGAACAAGAGACCAAGTACCATTTTTCCTAAACACCTTTCTTAAACCGATGCCAAACCAAGCTGGAGCAGTACATCGGACAAATCGGATGAATAACTTTGATGGAACCAAGAGGCGATGTGGAACCAACAACGAAAGAGCGGTAGTCGACTCAAGTGAAGAAGATGTTGTTGTATGAGACTTATCAAGCAACTAAAGAATGATAAAGAAATTCATTTTCATGAAAAACAACACGGTGAGCCTGGACTCAAACATTTGATCATACCCGAGAAATAAAATCTAGTACTTATGATCATACCAAATATGGAAAATGATTCAAATTGTAATAAGGTGATTCATGAAACAACTTCTCAAACGGCGATATACCACTTTAGTAGGAAGCGATTAATAATAAATTGAGAACACATCTAGTATTTCAAAGGTACTTTACTATGAGCAAGCAATGTAAGACTCATTTCAACTATGTGTCTATGTTTACGTTCACTCTACCATTACGTGCATGTGTATGAGGACAAGGATCTTTGAAAAATAATTCCACATGCATCAAGTACAGATTTAAAAGATCTATACTCACCACCCCAGTTTGATCAGACTGAACTTTCTTGATAGTAGAACTAAACGGATTCTCCACCATAGACTTAAAATGCATAAAAGCATTCAATGCATCAGATTTCAATTTCAAAGGATATAACCATGTAAAGCGAGTAGAATCATCAATAAAATGAATGTAATAGTTGAAACCACTCGGAGAAACCCCACAAATCAGTATGTATCAAATCCAAAACATTATTCGACATTCAACTGGATGAATGAAATGGTAATGCATGACTCTTCCCCAGTGGACAAGACTGACAAAGATCAGTGATTGAACTGAATGGTAGATGAAGTTTTTGATGCATAACCTGTTGAAGTGTCTTTTGTGCAGGATGACCAAGTCTGGAATGCCACAGTGAAGACAAACTTTTATTGGACACAAACAAAGCAGCATGTGAAGAAGGTAACTGTGCAGGTGGACCAGAGATGCGATATAGACCATTTTGTACTGTTCCGTGAAGAAGAATCTCATTGGTTTGAAGGTCCTTCACGAAACATACATGAGGATGAAACTCAATCAACACATTATTGTCTCTGGTTAACTGAGAGACACTCAACAAATTCTTTTTGATGCTAGGTACACACAAAGTATTATGAAATGATAATTTAGAGCCAACAGATGGAATGCAAGCAGACCCAGTGTAGAAAGAATTTTTCAAAGAATGACCATTACCAACCATTAAAGCGAGTACACGAATATCCGAGTTGTTCAACATCGAGAGGAGTCACCGTAATATGAGAGGTTGCACCCTTGTCCATGTACCATGATCCATCATGCGATGTGGTAAAGAAAGATGAAGGTGTATGATATTGAGGAGTATCATTGAGAACTCCCGAGTTTGAGTCCCCATGTATTTCATCCTAACATACAACCGTTTGAATGTCGAAACTTCGATGACATGTGGGTTTAATGTTCTTCTTTGGAGGATTTAAAACCTCCTCGGCCTCGAAACCTTCCGGCACCCGACCTCTGGAGCCACCATTTGTTCTATTCCCATTGGAATTCCATTCGAACATTCATTTTGGAGCTACTTGTTTTTAATCTGTGATTTGCGGATGGAGAATCTGTAACACTAATGCATTTACATCTTGAATCGCATTATCGATCCGAGTTTCTTTGAACCCATCGGTGTGAAGTATAGTTCTTGCCATCTGCAAGTCACACCTTCCTTGCAAGATATTTCTGGTTGTGCTCACCAATGGCAGATTATGAAATACACTTCATCAAATACTCTCTCATTTTCATAGCACCCTTACGAGTTGTATGGAGTGCTTTCAAGATTGAACATGAACTCTATTATTAGAGCCATAATATGTTTCTATTTCTCGACTCATTTTCATGTCATTTGTTTCGGTGTATTTCCAATAATCGCCATCAATCAGCATTTATCAACCATCCTAACAAAAATCGAAGAACCATATCTTGTACTCTGGATTTGGTAATCCATCGATAAGAATTTATCTGGACTTTCCAAGGTTCCAAAAAGATGACAATCAAGATCAAATCCTTGGATAGCGGAACCACAATAGATTTCCACAAAAGAAAATTTGTTCCATTAAGTTTTATAGTGACAAATTGACTCAACAAACGGAGTACCGTAACTCAAACCCGAGATCCGCGTCGATACAAACCCTGATGATGGAGAGCCTTGTTCCAAGACTCCAGATATGTTCGCCATTCACACCAGATCTGATGATTCTTCTAGTTTATGTGCCTTTTCTTCAAGATCCCACGGACTATCTTCCAGATCTAGATGTGTTAACACTAGATCTTGCAACTGTAACTCCAGATCTGATGATTCTCTTCCAGATCTAGTTGTTTTAAGACTAGATCTTACAACTGCAACCCCACCGCAGAGTCTCCGATCAACACCGTCTTGAACACTTAGTCGACCTGCTCGTTCGCGGCGCTTCCCGTGCTCGCCATTGACGCAACGCAGAGAAGCAGAGACGGAGTAATGTTCTTGCGATTTCTCTTTTAGATCTCGCTCTTTCTGTACCAGATCTTGCGATTTCTTGTTCAGATCTGGTTATTTCTTTACCAGATCTATACCCAGAGAACAAGAGCACACGATCTTCTTCTCGGTTTTCCTGAAACTCTCTTCAATCTCACCAGCAGTGAAACCGAATTGTCACTACCACCACCAAACACCAGAGATCTGGCTTTTCCCTCTTGATCTATAGCGTTAGTTGTTCACCGCTCTGATACCATGTTGAAGCCCACAGAGAGCTTCATTGAAAATGATCTCCAAACCAGAGATCTGCAACACAACAGAGAGAGAGACGAAACAGAACCTTGTAAACTCACAAGTGTTCTGTAATTTTCATTTATATATCAAACTGAACAATACATCTCAACCATCCATTTGTTTACATCACAGCCGTTCAAATACAAACACATTACTCACACACAAGCATCACTTACACCCTATTACAACAGAGGATACACCTCGAGATTCACACTACACCCAACTCAATGATTTACTCTAACACTCAAGAACATCAAAATCCGGTTTAAACAAGTCCAGTTCCATTCCAAATCATTAAAACACACTAAAATATATCAAAACCACAGATTTTCCATTCATTCCATCAATTAACAGTCATCAATTGATTTCAAACCATAACACCAGTTCGTCCTAAATTTCAAACAAATTCCAATTCCCTCACAACTGATTCACCATTTAAAGAAAAAACATGGAAATTCACCTCCATCCACCCTTCTTCAATTCTTTCCATTATTCTTTCTTCGTCTTCAATTAAGCCAGTAAAGTAAGGGACGAGAGTGAGAGAGACTAATGAGAGAGCGTTTGATGAGAGCTCGAGAGATTGATTTCAACAGAGAGAGGGAGAGACCAAGGGCAGGGATATTAGAGGTTGGAGGTTGAAGATGATGAAGACTGAATTGGAAAAGAGAGGAGTCGAGTTGGAGAAGATGATGGGGACAAGTGTACTCAAAACGAAAAGTTTCGTTCTCACCGTCTTTTTTTTGAAGGGTTTGGGTCAACAAATGACCATAATACCCTTTACTTATTATCAATCCACTCACTCCTCCAATGCCTTTTTAGGTCATTTCATTTTTATTAAATGTTTATATTCAATTTCTAAACCAATTTAAACCCCAAAAATACCTCAATTTTTTCAAAAATTGTGAAAAATATCCATGCTCTCCGAAACATGCGAACACATCATCTACACTTCAACTTGACCCTATTTCGCATTGAAATAGTGGATAATACATCAAATAGGCACGCGACACACAAAAATAATATTTCGACTTATGATCTCCTGTCCGTAAGGCGTGGGTCCCACCTCAGATACCTAAATCCTAAATTAAATCTGAAATACTTAATTAGTCGCCTACTCTAGTTCATAAAATTCTCGGATGTCACACTAACAATATAACTTGAAATGCTTTATGAAGTTTTATAAATAAGTTTTGAGTTATTAGTTGATACACTTAGGCATTTGATTGGAGCTTGGAAATATGATATGAGCCTTTATTATTCATGCATGTAAATGCAATTGATTTTGTAGAGATTTGAGTGTCTTATTTATTATTTTATTCGGTCCTGAGAAAGTGCCTTATTTAAGTGTGTGAGAATCGACTTATGATTCAACTTGCTTTAGAGTTGCGTACTATTGATTAGTATCCATTGTGCATAACGCTAATGTAAATGGATATGAAATTTTCAAAGTATGGAGTCCACACTATGATTTATGAGCTTTAGCTACCTCAATATAAAAGTTTTTAATTAGGAAAGCTTAAATTAAATTAAATTGAAGTTGATTGACTCATCTGGGACATCTATTTTATAAATTTCTTCATTTGTGTTGGAATTAATTGGGCAATATAAGTGATTGATAATGAACTTCAGAATTAAAAGATTTTATGCAAAATGTTCCTTTATGCTTATTATGTCACTTGATGTTTGCGGTTTAGTTTTTTTATCCCCTTTTTAGTTTTTTTTTTTTGAGAATAAAATTTGGAATTTTTTTTTTATATTTTTTTAATTTTTTTTCTCTTTTTATGGTTTTTGCTGCTTTCATTGAACATTTGGACTTCTGAAGTTTTGAACTCACGACTTTTGCCAGAACAACTCCACTTGCACACTTTCTCACACCGTGGTTTCCTGAACCTACTTGAGAGGCATAAAACAATGCCTTTGAGTGTACCTATTTCAGAATTCTTCACCCTTTCCTTTCTTCTCAAAACCAAATCCACTATAATTAGAGTAACCAACCTTCTAGTTCAGGCCAACCACCTTACTTATTTCACCTCTCTAAGAACCAAGTCTCTGTGACATCCGAGAATTTCGAAACTTGATTAGCATGCAAATTAGGTATTTTTGAATTTAACTTGCGATTTAACTATCCATGGTAGGATCCACGTATTAAGGACAAAAGATCATATGTTTAAATATTATTTTTGCGTGTTGCATGACTAGTGGATGTAATGTACGTTATTTCGTCGCGAAGTTAGGGTGTGTTGAGGTGTATTCTCATTTGGTAATACTCGGGGTTGCAAGTGCGTGTCTGAAGGGCACGAGTGAAAACAAATTATAGTTGTTCGAAAACCAATTAACTAAGAGTTGATTCACATGTGAAGACTTTGCCTCAGTTTACGTGTAAGTCGAGATCGGTGGTATAATGTTAAATTGGAACGAAATTGGTACAAGACTTACCTCGAGCTTTATGTCAGTTGGCGGTGGTCGAGGTTAAGATTAGGTCCAAATTGGTGTAAGTTGGGCCAAGTGTGGCAAGAGAATTGGTCCAAAAAGATTTTAGTATGTCGCGGACAAAGTTAAGATTTTTGAGATTTTGGTGTGATGAAAACCAGTGTTATAGATATTTTATGAAGATGGACTATTTTGTCAAGAATTTTATTCAATTTGGTGGATAACCGAATCGAAAACAAGCGTCGGAAGCCAAAACACGTCAAAATAGAGATTTATGGAATTAATAAATAAAAAAAATTAAACTGCTGACAAGCAGCTGAGAGTTTATATATATAAAGAAAAAAAGATAAAATAAATCGTTTCATTTCATTCATCAACAGAGAACGAAAACAATTTCGTTCTCTAAACCCTCACTCAGGTTTTCACTCCGCGAGCTCCCGATATTCGATTTTCGTTTGGTTTCTTTCAGCAAAATCGTAGAGCATCGTGAGACGATCAGTTCGAGCTAAGTTTCTGCAGTGAAAATGATTTATTTGGCCCACAATTTGATAAATTGTCGATCCAAGGCAATTTTCTCAATTCAATTTGAATTTACACAATTTTTCAATTTCTCTTGTAGTGTTTTGATAAAAACTGGTATGAATTATTGAAAATTGATGTATTTGGTTAACGTACGCCGATTTAGAATAAATTCTACTTACATGGATTAGGCTTTTGATGAATTGAACTAATGTGATTTAGTTGATAACTATTTTGGAGATGTATTTATAGTTGATATTGATTTAAATTGGGTTTCTGGATTAATGGATTAATGGTTTTGATCCAATTTGACTCTACGGTCTGTCGGAATATTTTGATGTTCAAATCGAGTAGTTTCATGGTGTTTGTTGTCGAGTTTTGAAGATTTAATTACGAAAATATTGATTTGGAGAAGTTTTTAAGTTCAAAATAAAATAAAGTTTGCCTAGTTGACACGCCATATTGGAAAATTCATAACTTCTTCGTCGGTGATCCGATTTGAGTGTAATTGGAGTCTATGGAAAGTATGACATGAGTGCTACAAGTTCCTTTAGGTCATCATGACAAATATTGAGGTTTTCAAGGTTAAAAAGTTACCCCAAGTTGGCTAGTTGAAACAGTTATATAAATTAATATTTTTGGAAACTGTTCTCAAGCGTACTTTGGCCGCAGTTTTCATTATGTTTCGTGATTTGGTTTCACTTAAAGCTTGACCCATAATATAATTGGGTATGCAGGGAAGCTATTGGTCATTCATATATATAATTTGGTTTTGGAGTCTGGTTTGATTGAAACTAGGTTTTAGTCGTGCCTCTATGCCGCCCAGCGAGACTAGCGAAGTCTAACACCGACAAGTTATATCTACATTTCATGATCTCTTGTGACATCCGAGAATTTTATAAACTTAATTAGGTGGCCAATTAAGTATTTTAAGACTTAATTTGGAATTTAGGTATCCGATGTGAGACCCACGTGTTATGGATCGAAGATCATAAATTTTAATATTATTTTTGTGTGTCGTGTGCCTATTTGATGTATTATAAACTATTTTGATGTGAAATAGGGTCAAGTGGAGTGTTTACGTAGTGTCCGTGAGTTCCAGAGTGCGTTGGAGATTTTTTTCCATTTTTTGGTAATTTTTGGTATTTTTGAAATTTATTTTTAGATATAAACTGAAGAGATAATCACAAAATTCAATAAAATAATTAATAAATTGGTGGGCGCCAAGTGACACACGGGGTTGAGGGTGACACGCGTGGGATGTACTATTGTATGCATGCTCGAGGTTGGTCGTTGGCGCATGGCGAATTTATAGTCGCGAATATATAGGTGTGTGTATTTATATATAATATAGTTTATATATATAAATATATAAATCAATCCTATAGTTTGAATTAAATAAGAAATATACATTGCATGTGCCTCGAGATACGCACAGCGTGATCATCCAAGAGTTGAAATGGTAGGATGATTCGGTGGTTGTTGGTGAGGTGCTAAATACCTCGAGATGCGTGTTGTCCAATCTCGAGGATGAACAACAAAATAATATAAGTGAATCATTCAACTTGCCTCGGGATTTGTGTGATGCGAATGTCGAAAAAATCTTAATATATATCTTTAAATCTACAAACCACCTCATCAATTTGTTTTGAGCCAAAGATTGACCTCGAGATACGTAGTACATATCTCGAGAAAATGAAAATGATATTATAAAATAAAACCGTAAGATTTGTCTCGAGATTCGCGTTGTGGGAATCTTGAGGAAATATGATATAAATTTACTAAAAAAACTAGAATCTTCTCCTTTGTTGATTTATTCTTTATTTCGACAGTAGAGATGTCGAAATCGAGAGGAAGAGGAGAGGAAAAAGGAGAGACCGAGAGGAGAGGGATGGAGATCGAGACCAAGGTGAGATTTATGGATTATTGTTATGTTGGTTGTTGTTGTATATTGTGTTGTTGGTTTGTTAATGGAGGTTGGAGTTTTGAGGAAGATGGACATGGTGAAAAGGCTTGGCTTATCAGAGGAAGGAGACGACCTTGTCTCCCCTCCCAAAGAACCTACAAACCCTACCCGATGAAATCGATTTAATGGAAAAAAATTGAAACAAATTTGTTTCATTTCAAGAAAGAAGAAGGGGACCTGAACTGGGCCGATTCGGCTTGGTTCCATTAAAAAAAGAGAAAAAGTATTGAAAAAATAAGGGAGAAATTCCAGTAAAATAAGAAAAAACCATGAAAAATAATATTTTGATTAAATAAATAGAAATTGAGGAATTTCTTTGAAAATAAAGTATTTGAGATTTCGAGTGAGACTTTATATTGGGGTTTTGTCTTGTAAAGCGTGCTACGATACCCGAAAATGTCCAAAATTTGAAAAATTATTTTAAAGCTTAGTCTAGGATAATTTTTATTTTGAAACTCAATTTGGTGTCAAAATTGAGATCCAAGCATCTGAGGAGTTGATTTAGAGGGATTCCAGGGTTTTCGGGTCGAATAGGACCGATAAATATATAAAAAATTGGACAAATTATATTTAAACCAAGACAACACAATTTTTTTATGCCGAACAATAATTTTGAGTCAAAAATAAAATTCGGGCATCAGATAATTTATTTTGGAAGTATTTTAGGGGTTTCGAGATGCGATTGGGTCAATTAAATTGCGAATAATTAAAAAAAAAATGAAGTTGTTGTGGAGGCTTACATGATGTATTAACGAATTGTAAGACCGTTATCAGAGCCCCGTGTGGACTAGTTTACCGACTCAAAGCGCAAGAGAGTTGCAATATCGCATTTGTAAGGTTAAGTAAATCACATAGTATTCTTTACATTGTATGATCACAATTTCGTATAAATTCCATTGGTCCTTGATATTGCATTTTTGTCGTACATGCATACACGATTTGGGAGGATAAGGTGATTCGAGTCTCCTTATAGTGTAGATTATACCATGGTTATAGAACACTATATTATGCTTGGAGAGCTGGAGTCACTGATACTTTGCATCATGTGGTTATCATGAGATCACATTGAACTAGGTCATACTCCATAGTCTGTAGGAACGAGACTCATTTGATTATCCTTTACGCGCATGAGTCATTATTTTTTGCATACCACTTTCGAAGAACGTTATCTAATTGTAGTAGGATAACAGAAATGGGAGGGATTCACTATTGTATTTAAATTTCTTGGATTATATTTCTTGTTTAATCTCTTGGATTATTATGCAATTGATTATTACAAGTGTACTAGATAGTATTGGATTTACTTATATGATATTATCGAATATTTATAATTGGATAATGATAGGTTCTAGCGGCGACAAGGGAAGGAAAACGCTTTCCGACGTATGCGACATGATTATATCTTTTCTCTATGTATTTATTGGTTTTTGAATATATTATATTGTATAAATGGGTTTATGGGTTCGAGTGTGATTAGGATCTCCTTTGGAATAGCCGGAACGGTTTTAGACGAATTGAGATAACTTTTGAATTATGTTAATGATAGTTTAAGGATTTTGAAAATCTGAGATAGGTTAGAATGAATAAATAATTTTTGAGAATGCAATATATATTGTTATGGGTGGATTGTGAGTCTTTCGGCATTTCCACCAAAGCAGAACAGGTTTTGTTGAAAATCTTTGAAGGCCAAGATTTCCGGTGTAGGCTTAAAAATAGAGGAGATACTATCGAAAATATTTTAGGAAATTTCGAGGACTATCTAATTAATGTAAACAACTTTGAAGATTAAATAGTTAATTCTTACATAACTTTAAGGCTTAAGATAAATTTAGAATCCTTTGCAGTTAATAAAGTTTTATAATAGAAGATTACAAGATCTTATTCTTAATTGTTTATTGATGAAGATGTTAAGGCTACTAGATTATCAAGGGATTAATGTAATCTAAACCGGTCAAATTCTTTCATTAGGTGAGGTCATACAATGTTGGTATCAGAAATTGGGTTTGGCTCAATTAAGGATAAAACTTTGGTTGAGAAGCAAAAGGTGATTGAGTGCAATTAGTTAGGAAGTAATGTGATGGAACGGGTTTCAAAAGTTTAAAAACTTTATTATTGTGTTATATTTATGTTTTATGTATGTATTATCGCTAGATATGCCGATAGGAAGTTTATTGTTCTTGTCCCTTCGATACTTAACTCGTAAGATAAGACGAGTAAGACTAGAAATGGATAATTATATGTGAGAATAAACTTATGAAACGAAACTGAGTGTGTTTGGATGTGAAATATACTTGTGAAGTCTGAATTCACAAAGGTGTTGTAAGTAGTTCGGTACTGATACAACTGATGAAAGTGTTAGTTATAAAACCAATAGGAAATTAGTTAAAAGGGAAGTCCAAATGATTCATATACGTAAACACTAAAAACGGATTTCTTGGAAATCGAAAGTATCGAACTTTTACAATTATTAACTGCTCAGGAAAACATTGCAATAGACTTAAATTGAGTCTCAAGCGATTGAGAATCGTTTGAAAAATGTAATATGAAATCGGGACTTATAAGAAGCACAAGATATGGATATCTTGGGGTTTAGAACAAAGTTAGTACCGGTTGCATGGTTAACTCGGGAAGACCTATTCTATAAAATATTGGTTTAATTCATAACCAATCGATGGTTGCTTATGAAAATAGTCTTAACAAGGAAAAAGGAGACACATAGTTATCGAAAATGTAACATGAAAATTGATTAGACAAATTTAATCTTGACTTGGAAATCACAATGATATTGTGATTGGATCAGCCAAGTTGTCTAAGTCGATTCCTAAGAAAATAAAATACTTTGAAGTAAAGTATTGTATCCTTTTCAAAACAAAACTTCAAGTGAAAAATGGAATAGAACTATATTTTAAAACAATCAATCGACTTTTATATAGAAGTAATGAAAACTTTGATTTTTTACCACTCAAGTTACTTATCTATAAGTAACGTTGAGTATTGTGGTTCTATGAGTCGAATAAAGAATTGATAAAATAAATGAAAATACATAAGTTAGAAATAATCTTTGTTAACACCGAATTAGGTGTTGTTACAAAACAAAGATCAGTGAAAAAATTCCTAACTTGAAAATGAAAAGTGTACTGTTAAGATCAACGTGTTAGAAGTTAAGGTATTGGGGAACATGGCCTAATAATAGCTTAGATTAGTTATTACACATCAACACAAGTGATTGTGTTTTGAGGTTCAAAGTACCCAATAGTCACGTCTTATCAAATTAAGTTATGATGTCTATCACTATGACTTAAAATATAATAAATGAAGAGATAGACGTAAGGATTGAGAATCAGTAAGTGATTCGTAAAGAATGTCAATATGAACTCCTATATTGCAAGAATTTTTATTGATATGAATTAAAGGATTGAAATAGCATCCTTTAAGAATTTGATTAGTCATTAATTTAATCGGAGTTTGGAAATTCAAATTCTTATATCTCTTCAATTGAATAATAATGAAAAAGTAAATTCATCAAAAGTTATTTGATGAATAATAAGATACAAAGCTATATTTCACATTTTCTTGAAAAGTATCGAATTTCTTTTGAAAAAAAAGAAAAGAAAAGTCGAGATATTCGAGACTAATGGAAATGACGTGAGGCAATAAAAATAGTTTAACTGTTTGAGTCGCAAAGTTTCTTTGTTTCGAATTAAGATTAGCTAAGGAAGACTTCGATTCATTAAATGATAATAAAAAGTCACACCGTCCTTAGCTATATTTTTAAGAAGAGAAAAGATATAAATTGTATTTCTAAGTCAAGATTAAGGAGCTGTGAGTGGCTTGGTTGTTGAGCAAAAGTCGTGGTAAGTTTATAAAGGGATAAAAAAATTGAGATCAATGTGAGAATAGCTAAGATTGACAACAAACTAAACTGAATAGAATCAAGGTATAAAATAAAATGAGATGTTGAGATGACTTGTGACTGTTGGAAGTGACACAAATGGAATCCTTTAGTAAAGGTAAGACACTGGAGTAATTGTGCATGACCAAATGTCTAAGTAACTCCATTTCATAATCACGATTCATTCACAGCGTAGAAGATCGGTGTGACACGTCCACTCTTCTTTGAATAATCAAATTAATTAGTGACAACAGACATAAAAGAGTCTATGAAGTTTCGTCGGAGTCAATTGGAAGTTGAAGTATAGGCAACTAAATGGTCAATACATTCTCACATTAGTATGAAAATGAAATTTCAGGTTAACGAGTCACGATCAAATTAGAATATCAAACTATAAGTTTGATGAAACTTAATATATCTTCACAACGATCTTACAAGGACTCAAACTTCAAATGTTCAAAGTTTTGAACCAAAGTCGTGTATATGTTGATATTTCTATTTAGAAATGTATATCTACTTAAGTTATGGATTATTGTCTCTATTCAGGCAATGAGAAAAGTTAGTGAACATTAAGTGATTAAGACGTGAGTTTGTGGAAGGTCTCAATTAAATGAAAGGAATGAAGTTCTTGATGAACTCACCGTTAGAGAATAATCGGATGAAGTTAGAAAAGATAATTTTCTAACCAATTATAGAATAAGTAAAGCGAATTGGCTGACCAGTTGAAATTGGTAATTGTTTTCTATTACACAATTTAAATAATGTTCTAAGTAGATATTTAGAGAATGAGTGAGAGTTGCACGATGTGTCAGGTTTTTATTTTTTATCAGCTTAAGAATTTGATATATCTTGTCATGGGATAACAGATGTTTATGAGATCTATAGTAATGGGATGACTTATAAAATCCCAGGTTTCTGGTGGAGAATGTTGGAATGGTGATGGATCAAATAGACATGCAACTCTACTAAGTATCTAATGTTGTGCTCAAATATTATTTGCATCAATATATGATTTTAGACTGATGATAGTCTAAGTGTTAGTCGGTGGATAATTGAAATTAAAAGGATGGTTAGTGATGAGAAAATAAACTAGAATGTGTACCAAAGTTTGGATGGATATAAAAAGAATTATCAACAGTTTGTGGAATAGTATTTAGATTATAATGAGAATTGTATTATGAAAAGCAAGATAGGCTAGGTCTTACTATGTATTGATACTCAAAGGTGATTCAAGATATGAGATGAGAAATGAAGTAAGGTTATCGAATATTCCACAAAGATGATTGTTTAACTTGTCAAAAATTCACAAATTGCCAAAATCAACAAGGTAATGGAGAGAACTTTTCATTAAACCAAGATACTAGAAAATGAAAAGTTAAAATGATTATGATCTCTACCACCGAGTTGTTGAATAAAACAAAAGTGATTGGGTCCATTTAACGGTTCACCTTGAAAATGGTTTTACAAGTTTGGATTAAAAGAGTTGTATGTAAAGGATTAAATTTTTTTATAGCTCTTTTAGTTCAGTAACCTATAAATTTAAATTATGGGGTTGAAATTTTTTATTAGTTGGGAAGATTACGACATCCGAGAATTTTATAAACTTAAATAGGCGGGTAATTAAATATTTTCGGACTTAATTTAAGATTTAAGTATCTAAGGTGGGACCCATGTATTACGGATCGGAGATCATAATTTTTAATAGTTTTTTGTGTACCGTGTGCCTATTTGATATATTATACACTATTTCGATGTGAAATAGGGTTAAGTGGACTTAATTTTTGTCGTGTGCCTATTGAAATTATAATTTTTGGGTATTTTTTGGAATTTAATTTGGATATAAACTGAAGAGATAATCACAAAATTAAATTAAATAATTAATAAATTAGTGGGCGCATAGTGACATGTGGGGTTAAGAGTAACACGTATGGCATGTACAATAGTGTGCACGCTCGAGGTTGGTCGTTGCCACGCGTGGCGAATTTATAGCCGCGAATATCTAGGTGTATATGTATTTATATATAATATAGTTTATATATATAAATATAGAAATCAATCTTATAATTTGAATTAAATAAAAAGATACATTGGATACGCCTCAAGATACGCGTAGCCTGATCATTAAGGAGTTGAAATGGTTAGACAATTTGGTGGTTATTAGTGAGGTGTTACATGCCTCGAGATGTGTTCTTTTCCAATCTCGATGAAGAACAATAAAATAATATATGTGAATCATTAGATTTCCTCGAGATTCGTACGATGCAAATCTCGAGGAAATTGTAATATATATCTTCAAATTAATAAACTGCCTGATCAATTTGTTTTGAGCCAAAATTGACCTTGAGAAACGTACGATAAGTTAAATTGATATTATAAAATGAAATCAATAGATTGTCTCGAGATTCGTGTGATGCGAATCTCGAGAAAATCTAATATAAATTTTCTAACAAAACCATAATCTTCTCCTCTGTTGATTTTTTCTTTATTTCGATAATAGAGATGTCAAAATCAAGAGAAAGAGGAAAGGATGAAGGAGAGACCGAGAAGAGAGAGATGAAGATCGAGAGGGGGAGATCGAGACCAATGTGAGATTTATGGATTGTTGTTGTGTTTGCTGCTGTTGTATATTGTGTTAGTGGTTTGTTAATGGAGGTTGGAGTTTTGGGGAAGATGGACATAGCAGATAGAATGCTAGGTTATCTGAGGAAGGAGACGACCTTGTCTCACCTCCCAAAGATACTACAAACCCAATCCAATGAAAAAAAATTGAAATGATTCTATTTCATTTCAAGAAAGAAGAAGGGGGTCTTGAACCGGGCTGGTTCGGCTCATATTAGTCGAACCTGGTTCGACCCGGTTCAGGCCCAAACCTTAAATCCATGAAAAAAGGAAAAAAATTGATGGTAAAATAAGAAGAAATTCCAAAAAAATAAGGAAAAATTCAAAAAAAAATATTTTGATTAAATAAATAGAAATTAAGGTATTTCTATGAAAATAAAGTATTCAAGATTCTAGCCAAGACTTTATATTGGGGTTTTGTCTCGTAAAGCGTGCTATGATACCCGAAAATGTTTAAAATTTTAAAAATTGTTTTAAAGCCTAATCAAAGGTAATTTTCAATTTTGAATCTCAATTTGGAGTCAAAATTGAATCCATACATCCGAGGACTTGATTTGGAGGCATTTCGTGGTTTTCGGGTCGAATAGGACCGATAAATTTATAAAAAAATTAGAAAAATTATATTTAAACCTACACTACGCAAATTTTTATGTCGAACAATAATTTTGTGTAAAAAATGAAATTTGAGCATCAAATAATTTATTTCAAAAGTATTTTAGGGGTTTCGAGAAGAGATTGGGTCAATTAAATTGCAAATAATTGAAAAAAATAGTGAAGTTATTATGGAGGCTTACAAGATATATTAACGAATTGTTCGACCGTGATTATAGCCCCGTGTAAACTACTTATCCGACTCGAAGCGCAAGGGAGTTGTGATATTATGTTTGTAAGATTAAGTAAATCCCATAGTAACCTTTATATTGTATGATTATAATTTTGTATAAATTGCATTGATCCTTGGTATTGCATTTTTTGTACTTGCATACACAGTTTGGGAAGAAAAGGCAATTCGAGTCTCCTTATAGTGTAGACTATACAGTGGTTACATAACACTATCTTATGCTTGAAGAGCTGTAGTCACTGGTTTTTTGTATCACGTGGTTATCATGAGATCATGTTGAACCCGATCATACTCCATAGTCTATTGGAAGGAGACTCGTTTGATTACTCTCCCTGCGCATGAGTTCTTATTATTGTTTACTTATAACTTTCGGAGAACGTTATCTGATTGTGGTCGGATAACTAAAACATGATAGATCCACAGTTGTAGTTAAGTTCCTTAGATTATATTTCTTGTTTAATCTTTTGGATTATTATGCATTTGATTATTACAGGTGTTTTGGATAGTATGGGATTTACTTATTTGACATTATCGAATTTTTATAATTGGATAATGATGGTTAGCAACGACAAGGGAAAGGAAAAACTTTCCGATTGTATGCGACTTGCTTAGTTCTTTTCTCTATGTATGTAATGGTTTTTTAATATATTATACTGTATAAATAGGTTTATGAGTTCGAGTGTGATTAGGATATCCTTTAGAATAGCTGGAATGGCTTTTGACGAATTGAGATAACTTTTGAATTAAGGTAATGAAAATTTAAGGATTTTGAAAATCTGAGATATGTTAGAATGAATAAACAATTTTGGAAAATGCAATATATATATTGTTATGGGTGGATTGTGAGTCCTTCGGCATTTCCACCAAAGCTGACCAGGTTTTGTTGAAGATTTTTGAAGGCCGATATTTTCGGAGTAGGCTTAAAAATAGAGGAGATGCTGTCAAGATTTTTTTACGAAACTTTAAAAACTATCTAATTACTGTAAACAAACTTTGAGGATTATATAATTAATTTTTACGAAACTTTAAGGTTTAAGATACAATTTAGAATCCTTTGTAGTTAATAAAGTTTTATAATAGAAGATTACAAGATCTTATTCTTAATTGTTTATTGATGGAGAGGTTAATGCTGCTAGATTATCAAGGGATTAAGGTAATCTAGGCCGGTCAAATGCCCTAATTAGGTGGAGTCTGACATCTCTTAATACTATCTATGTATTACTTTTGAAAGTCGAAGTCTGATTATAGTTAGGAGACAACGACAGAGTGCATTGCATGTCATGTTGACGTATATATCTTGTTGATTATTTGGAATGCAATTACATGTCTCCATGTATCAAACTAACATTTGTAGGAGTACAAATCAATGTAGGAATTCACTTGTCAGACATCTTTGAGTTGTTTTTGATGATGTCGGATTCTATATAACAACAAAGGAAAAGTGGACAAGACTCAAAGATTATGGTGATTGTTTTCACCAATTAAAGTAATTCTTATTCTAAATTGTTTATATATATTGTTTTGGGATTCTCAAGGTGAGTGAAAGGTAACTCGATTCATAGATGGACATGAGGTTTTGTTCAATGATTACTTTGAGTTGTTTTTGATGATGTCGGATTCTATATAACAACAAAGGAAAAGTGGACAAGACTCAAAGATTATGGTGATTGTTTTCACCAATTAAAGTAATTCTTATTCTAAAGAGTCGGGACATGAGGTTTTGTTCAATGATTACGAGAGTCTCCTAAGTTAATATGAATTATGTTGAAAGGTTTATATTATAGTTTTTGTGTATTTGAGATTGTGAAGTTGTGACTATCGGAGACTCTAAGTAAATTCATAAATTTGAATTTGATATATGTTATGAACTACGGGGAGTTCTGAGTCCTTCTAAGCCTCTCCCCAATTCTACTATCTATTAGGTGAAATTTTTGGTAGGCCATTTTTAGGGGAGGCGCCGACGAAATTTTTATTAAATATGGATATGATCTTTTAATTTGCTCAAATTGAACAAATCATGAATTGATTTTTATTGAGGATATAAATATAGTTTCAGAGCCTTAGAAATGATTGAAATAATAATTATTTTGAGGTCAAAGCTGAAAGAATAGATTAGGCTGACTAGATTATCAAAGGATTAAGGTAATATAAGCCGGTTAGTCATCTTAATGACGATAGAGCTAACGAACTTGGTATTAGAGCTTACGGTTGGCTCAATTGAGGATAAACTTTGGTTGAGAACCAAAGGATTAAGCGCAATTAGTTGGGAAGTGACCGTGAGCTGGGGTATTTGGATTATTATGTTATATTTGTGTTGTATGTTTGTGTTATCGCTACATATGCAATAGGAAGTTTATTCTCCTTGTCTGTTCGATACTCAACTCATAAGATACGACGAGTAAGATTCGAAATGGATAATTAAAAGAGAAAATAGACTTATGAAATGAAACTGAGCGTGATTCGTTGTGATATGGACTTGTGAAGTCTAAATTCACAAGGATATTGTGAGTAGTTCGCTACTAATATTACTGATGAAAGTATCAGTTATGAAACCAATACGAAATTGGTTGAAAGGGAAGTCCAAATGATTAAGGTACGTAAGTACTAAACATGATTTTTTTGGAAATCGAAAGTATCGAACTATTAAAATTATAAAACGCTCAGGAAACTGTTAAATATCTTAACAAGGAAAACAGATACACATGGTTTTCAAAGTAGAAATTGATTGGACAAACTGAATTATAACATAAAAACACAATGGGATTGTGATAGAACTAGTCAAGTTGTCCAAGTCCGTTTATATGGAAATAAAATACTTTAAAGCAATGTATTGTCTCCTTTCTGAAATAAAACACCAAGAGAAATTTAGAATAGAACTATGATTTAAAATAATCAACCGAATTCTAAAAAGAAGTACAAAAGATTTTGATTATTTATTACTCAAGTTACTTATCCAGAAGTGACGTTGAGTATAGTAGTTCAATGAGTTGAATAATGAATTGATAAAAGAAAGGGAAATACACGAGTTAGAAGGAATCTTTGTTAACACCAGATTATGCGTTGTTACGAAATAAAGATCAGTGAAATTTCTAACTTAAAAATGAAAAATTATAGTGATAAGATCAATGTGTTAGAAGTTAAGGTGTTCGAGAAATGGTTTAATAATAGCTCAGATTAGCTATTAAACATCAAAACAAGTGATTGTGTTTTGAGATTCAAAGTACCCAATAATCACTTCTAACAACAATTAGTTTTAACGTATATCACTACAACTTAAAATATAACTGAAGAAGAGATAGACGTACTGATTGAGAATCAATAAGTGATTTGTATAGGATGTCCTTTAAGAGTTTGATTAGTCGTTAATTTAATCAAAGTTTGGAAATTCAAAGAACATCCTTCTATCTTTTCAGATGAACAACAACGGACAAATGAATTCATCAAAAGTAATATGATGAAAGGTAAGATAAAAAGTTATGTTACACAGTCTCTTAAAAAGTATTGAATTTGCTTTTGAGAAAAAGAAAAGTTGGGAAATCAAAGTCTAATGGAAACAAAATAAGGCAATAATAAACAGTAGAACTGTTTGAGTAAGGAATTTTTTGGTTTCGAATAAAGGTTAGCCAAGGAAGACTTCAATTAATTGAATGACCATAAGAAGCCGTATTATCCTTAGCTAAGGTTTCAAAATGAGAAAAGATATAAATTCCATTTGTCAATTGAGATTAAGGAACTCTAATTGGCCTGGTTGTGAGAGAAAGTCTTGGTAAGTTTATAAAGGGAGCAAGATTGAGATCAATGTGAGAATAGCTAAGATTGACAAAAACCAAATGAAATAGACTCTGTGTATAAAATAAAATGAGACATTGTAATGACTTGTGATTGCTGGAAGTGACACAAACGGGCTCCTTTAGTCAAGGCCAGAAGCTAGAGTAGTTGTGCGTGAACAAAGTTCTAAGTAACTCCATTTCATAATCAAGATTCATTCACAATACAAAAGACTAGTGTAACGCGTTCACTTGTCTTTAAATAATCAAATGAATTGGTGATAGTCGGAATAAAAGACTCTATGAAGTTTCGTTGGAGTCAATTGAAAGCTTAAGTATAAACAACTAAATGGTCAAGACATTCTGACATTCATATAAAAATGAAAATATCAGGTCAATGAGTCCTGATAAAATTAGAAAGTCAAACTATAAGTTTGATGGAACGTTATATATCTTCACAAGGATCTTACAAGGAGTCAAACTCCAAAAGTTGAAAGTCTTAAACTGAAGTAATATACAACTAATATCAGTGAATATGTTGCACAATGGTTCAATTTTTGTGCTACACCACGTGATTAAGCAGTGGTGAAGTTTAAGCACTATGTTATCATAAGTTGGAGTTGATGTAAGATACTTGAAATGGCAGTGAAAATACAAATAAACGAAAAGAGACGTACAACTTACAGCTCAGTTAGTTAGTATTATCCGTATTGGTTGAAAATGCCAAATAGAGGACAATGTATCTGACTTTGTATGTTTGAAGAATTGGATATTCTTTCAGTGTAATTGAGTAGAAATGAAAAGGAGATAACATATTTATAAACTTGTATGCGATACAAGTTAAAAGTTATACTATGACAATATAATCATGAAATATGTCGATATCTCTATTTAAATGCGCATGTCTACTCAAATTAAGGATAACTATCTCTATTCAAGTAATGAGAGTAGTCTAGTTAATAGAAATAAATGAGAATGATGAGTAATTGAATGGAATGAGGTTCTTGGTGAACTCATGGATAGAAAATGATTCGACGAAGTTAGAAAAGGCATTATTTTTTTAACTAGTTAAGAGAAAAGTTAAGTGAATTGGCTGACAAGTTGGAATTGATAATTGCTTTATAATCCTCAATATAAATAATATTGTGATTAGACATTTAGAAAATGAGTGAGAGTTGCATGATGTGTCAGTTTTTACTTTCTGATTGAATTGTAATTTATGATCTCTCATCATGGAATGACCGATGTAATTAGAGATCTATAGTCATGGGTTGACTTATATGATTTCAGGTTTCTATTGAGAAATGAGGGAAATGATGATGGATCAGATAGACACATGACTCTACTTAGTATCTAATGTCGTGATTAAGTATTATTTGCATCACTATCTAATTTTAGACTGATGATAGTCTAAGAATTTATCGTCTGATAACTCCAATAAAAAGGGATGATTAGTGATGAGAAAGTAAACTGGGATATGTACCAGAGTTTGGGTGGATATGGAAAGAATTAGCAACAGTTTGTGGAATAGTATTCTATTTAGAATGAGAATTGTGTTATGAAAAGGAAGATATGCTAGGTCTTGCTATGTATTAATGCTTGAATGAGATTCAAGGCATGAAATATGAAGTAAATGTTATTTGATATTCCACAAATTTGATTGTTTAACTCGTCATAAATTCAAAAAATTGTCAAGATTGGCAAAGTAACAAAGATAAATTTTCATTAAACCAAGATTTTGGAAATGAAAAAGTTGAAATCATTATGATCTCTGCCACTGAGTTGTTAAATACAACGAAAGTGATTGGGTCCACTTAACGGTTCACCTTGGAAATGATGTTTAGAGTTTTGAATTAAAAGAATTATATATGAAGATTCATTTATTCATATCTCTTTTGGTTCAGTAAACTGTAAATTCAAATTTTGAGGACGAAATTTTTATTCAGTTGGGAAGGTTGTGACATTCGATAATTTTTTAAACTTGATTAGGATGCTAATTAAGTATTTTTGAATTTAATTTGCGATTTAAGTATTCGAGGTGGGACCCATGTATTACGGATAAGAGATCATATGTTTAAAATATTATTTTTACAGGTTGCATGCTTAGTGGATGTAATGTACGTTATTTTGTCTCGAAGTTAGGGTGTGTTGAGGTGTATCCTCATTTGGTAATACTCGGGGTTGCAAGTGCATATCTGAAGGGCATAAGTGAAAATAAATTATAGTTGTTCAAAAACAAATTAACTAAGAGTTAATCTTCACGTGAAGAATTTGCTTCGGTTTACGTGTAAGTCGAGATTGGTGGTAATGTTAAATGGAAACTAAGTTGGTACAAGACCTACCTCAAGCTTTATGTTGGTTGGCGGTGGTCAGGGTTGAGATTGAGTCCAAATTGTTGTAAGTTTGGCCAAGTGTGGCAAGAGAATTGGTCCAAAAAGATTTTAGTATGTCGCGGACAAAGTTAAGATTTTTGAGGTTTTGGTATGACCAAAACTAGTGTTACAGACATGTTATGAAGATGGACTATTTTATCAAGAATTTGGTTCAATTTGGTGAAAACCGGATAAAAAACGAGCGCCGGAAGCCAAAACACATCAAAATAGAGATTTAGGGAATTAATAAATAAAAAGAATTTAAGCCGCTGACAAGCAGCTAAGGATTTCTATATATAAAGAAAAAAATATGAAATGAATCGTTTCATTTCGTTTTCTATTTCATTCATCAATAGAGAAAGAAATTGTAAACCCCCCTCTAACTCAGGTTTTCACTCTGTGAGCTCCGGACGTCTGATTTTTGCTCAGTTGCTTTCTGTAAAACTGTAGAGCATCGCAAGATGATCAATTCAAGCTAAGTTTTTGCGGTGGAAATGAGGTATTCAACCCGCAATTTGGTAAATTGTCAATTCATAGCATTTTTCTCAATTCAATTTTTCTATTTCTCTTGTGGGATTTTGATAGAAATTGTTATAAATTATTAAAAATTGATGTATTGGGTTGATGCGCGTCGATTTGGAATAAATTTTACTTACGTGGGTTAGAGTTTTGATGAATTGAACTAATGTGACTCAGTTGATAACTATTTTGGTGATGTTTTATAGTTGATATTGATTTAAATTAGGTTTTTGGGTAATGCATTAATGGTTTTTATCCAATTTGACTCCACGGTCTGTTCAAATATTTTGATGTTGATATCGAGTGGTTTCGTGGTGTTTTTTGTCGAGCTTTGAAGATTTGATTGTGAAAATATTGATTTGGAGAAGTTTTTCAGTTCAAAATAAAATAAAGTTTGCCTAGTTAACAGGCCATTTTAGAAAAGTCATAACTTCTCCATCAATGATCCGATTTGAGTGTTCTTGGTGTTTATGGAAAGTATGACATGAGTGCTACAAGTTCCTTGTAGGTCATCCTAACAAATATTAAGGTTTTCAAGGTTAAAAAGTTACCCCAAGTTGGCTAGTTGAAAGATAGTTGAAAAAAGTTATATAAATTAATATTTTTCGAAATTGTTCTCAAGCGTCCTTTGATCGTCGTTTTCATTGGGTTTCGTGATTTGGTTTCACAAGACACTTGACCCGTAGTATAATTGGGTATGCAAGAAAGCTATTGGAATTATCTTCAAGGTGATCCGACACTCCAGGAACCTCGAAAAATTAAGCTCAAAGTTGGTTTGGTTGTAAGTAAACCCTAAAGTGATCTTTACTATTTATTGAATGAATATTTTTGTACCTATAATTGTATCATAGTATGCATTGCATTTTATTATTCTTTGTGATGCATACATAGAGTGAGTGAGGGGGATAAGCTTGTTTAAGTCTGGTTTGATTAACACTAGGTTTCAGTAATGCCTCTACGCTGTCTAGTGAGACTAGCGGAGTCTAACGCCGACAAGTTATCTTTGCATTTCATGTTCTCTTAATACTATCTATGTATTATTCTTGGAAGTCAACATCTTATTATAGTTAGGAGACAGCGACAAAGTGGATTGCATGTTATGTTGACGCATATATCTTGTTGATTATTTGGAAATGCAATTACATGTCTCCATGTATCAAACTAACAATTGTAGGAGTACAGATCATTGTAGGAATTTACTTATCTGACATCTTCAAGTTTTTTTTAATAATGTCAGATTCTATATGACGACAAAGGAAGAGTGGACAAGACTCGAAGGTTGTGGTGATTATTTTCACCAATTAAAGTAAATTCTTGTTATAAATTGTTTATCTATATTGTTTTAGGATTCTTGGGTGAGTGTAGGACGTAAGGTTTTGTTGAATGATTAGGAGAGTCTCCTAAGTTAATTTAAATTATGTTGAAAGATTTATATTTCGGTTTTGGTGTATTTGAGATTGTGAAGTTGTGATTGAGCTATTAGAGACTCTAAGTTAATTCATAAATTTGAATTTGATATATATTATTAACTACGGGGAGTTGTAAGTCATTCTAGGCCTCTCCCCAATTATCATGTCTATTAGGTGAATATCTCGGCATGCCACTTTTAAGGGACGTGTCGCCGAAATTTTATTAAATTTGGATATAATCTTTGAATTTGCTCAAATTGAACAAATCATGAATCGAGTTTTATTAAGGATATAAATATAGTTTTGGAGCCTTAGAAAGGATTGAAATAATTATTATTTTGAGGTTAAAGTTGAAAGAATTGATTAGGCTAAGTAGATTATAAGAGGATTAAGGTATTCTAGGCTGGTCAGTCGTCTTAATGACGAGGAGGCTAATAGTCTCTATCCACTAGAATCCCAAAAAGCTTCAAAAAACTTCTAAAAGATTACGAAGGCAAATTAGAAATAGGATGCTCAGAATCAGTTCGTCAATTCTTCACCAATGGGTATGTGAGTGACAATCCTAACGAAGTAATAGTTCAAGGAAAGAAAAAATCAACATTTCACCTAAGGCACTGAACAAACATTATAGACTTTCGGATGCAGAAGTTAGACTGCAAACCAACTACCCCAACATCATCTACGTCCATAAGTAATCTTACCCATTTACAATAATTTAAGAAGTCTTAGACGTAATTTTGCGACGGGGATTTGCTCTCGATGTATATGGCCACCCAAAATGTTGGGTTTTAGGGATCAAGCACAACGGAATTTTTTGGTACTTTTTCAAATATCCCTAAACCATGATCATATTGATTCAATTAAACTGATATTTCAAGAGAGAAAAAACATACCTTGATAACAATAACTCCATATCTATCTTGTTCGATGTTGATCGATTCCTTCAAAACGCTGCCAGAGACGAACATCCTCTACCAGAAATGAACAAAAGAACAGACAATCATATGATCCGAAGTGTTAGCACAAAATATTATAGGGCCAAAATTCTCATGAAAACACTTTAGAAAAATTTATACCACAACTGTGACCTTAATGTCTTAGTTATAGTACAGTAGGTCGAGTTGTAAAAGAACTTCATCTCATAGTCACACTCCAAATAGAGTCTTAGATAATGTCCAACTCTAAAAAAGATAGAGTAATAGATAATCTACAATTACTAATCCAACAAGAGTTGTAATATTCTAAAACTCAAATAAGAATTAAAGTCATACTATAATACCAATCAGAGTCCTATTCAAAATAAGATTTACGAAGAGATAAAATCTCTAGTCATACTAGAAATGTAGGAGAGTTTTGAATGCTAGTCAAACTAGGACCCTTAATGAGAATCTTCAAAATGAATTTTATCAAATAGAATTCATCAACCTAGACAATATTAAATCACACAAATCTATTCTTTGTATGCAACCTAATAGATTCATACAACATTGGGAGTGAGCCAAAACCCTTTTCGGCACACAAATCATAACTGGCCTCTAGCAAGACATTATAAATGCCCAAGTTGCATGAAGTTCAGTAAATCGATACAACCTAAAAGACAGTTTATTTCATATCCTTTTGTCACGCGATATCTTTTGATTGTATATAAAACATGGAATGTCACCCTAATATTTCAATCTACTAGTCTCAATCTCTAAGTAGACTAAAATTGTCAAGTGACATTCATATAATCAATTCACTAGACATGACCATTTATCAGTCTAACATATTGAGGGGTTCAATAGATATCTCTCTCTAAAAAAGAGGGACAAATTCCATCTTAATCACACAACATCCACATACTATTCAGACAATGACCAATGGCAACTTTTATAATCATCTGGTTAAGGAAGACATTTAATTGTGTAAAATCATTTTGCTCTTAATGTTAGAGTCTTTAGTGATCTCAAGTCAAAGGACTAGATGATATAACTATCATGAGAAAAACTTATGATATTGACCCTGTAGCGTTCTCATAGCGGATCGGTCCAACATCTGTTCCCAACAGATACCCATGATCTTGATATACATTCTTATACACATAATCATCAAATTACTATCAATCAAGACTCATACTAGTCTTAATTTACTATTGTTTCTAAAATAGTAACTAACTAGGGACGTTTATAATAATACAATAATTATTCAAGGATACTATTATAAAAGAAACATGCATGTACTTATAATAGCTAAATAACGTTTACAAAATTGGCCTAAAAAACATACCCTAACATCTCCGACTTGCACTAGGTCCAACCCTACATGTATCCAATATTATGTGACCTTAATGCGTTCTTAGTGGAAGAAGTTTATTTATGTATCTTCTATATTGCTTAATATGGTTGTTTTATAAATCTTCACTTTCTTTCTCTAATAAGACAAAACGCTCAAGTGATTGTTTAGATCTATAGTGGGATTCAGGTTCCATAATTAAAATTCGTCCATTCGTTTTACAATAAAAACCAATATTGTTTCCAACACTTGGAATCACACCTTATTCAATCATGAACCTTATGATCTAAACATTTTCATTGGCTGCATCAAATGTTGCTTAAAACTCAATTTATGTTGTAGAACTTGTTAGAGTGAATTTAAAATGTTTCCAACTCACTGCATCTTCCTACGAAGTTAAAACATATCCATATTGTGATCATTAATCATTTATGTTAGCTTGAAAGTTTGCATTTTTACAAGACTCATATCTTTCAAACCTGTACAAATCCAATAACATTTCTCAAGTGCTTCTAAAGTACTTAAGAATGTTATCAATAAATATATAGTAACTTTCACTGAAATATATGAGATATATGTATGTTTTGCCCAAAGCATATAACATGTCAAGTTGAATGTAAAGTATAACACGTGATGATTCTCATAGCTAATATGTATGGAATCATATTCATATTGTCTTGATTATCATTTTTCCTTAGACTTTGATTCTTGCAGAGACTTATATTATAAGACATAATTACGAATTCTGTAAAGAATCTCGCACACTGAAACTTTTTTTGTTGTTTGTCTATAAAAGCACTCTAATTTAGACCAATTAATTTCTTCGATCTATCTTTATAGATCTATATCACAAGGATATAGGCCTAATTTCTTAAGAATTTCATTGATAAACTTTTCCTCAACCAAGACTTGACATTCTGCAAGGTTAAGACATCATTTCTAATGAACATTATATCATCAACATACATATTCAGATATTTGTGCTCCCACTAACCTTTGTGTATACACAAGCTTAATTTTATTCAATGAACATAACTTATTATTTATTTCATAAAAACAAAGACCACAACTCTAATAAGCTTATAATAATCCACAAATTGATCCTTTAAGCTTGCATACCTTTCTAAAATTCTAAAGATAATCAAAACCCTTAAGTTATGTCATACAGATCTTTAAGTAGCATAGATAAATGCTATTTTGACACTCATTTTTCATATCTTACAGTCAAACTATGAAATAATGACAACTAGAATTCTAGAATTTGAGCTTAGCTACCAGTGAAAAATCTTATCATAATCAACACCTTGATTTAGATTAGATTTTTTCGATAAGTCCTGCTTTTAAGTATGCACCCTTTTTATTTTTCATGTCATTTTAAATCATTTACATCCAATGGTCATACCATTTTCAAGTAAATAAATCAAGTTCCAAACTTAAATAACATACATGAATTAAAATTCAAAGTTCATTAACACTTAGTCTCTTCATCCAATCTAGATGAGACATGTCTTTTGATAAGTAATGAGTTATTTTGATCCAGTATAAAAAAATTTATCACAAGTATCAATAATAAGAAACTCTATATTTCTCTGGCCAATTTTTTATTATTCAAGATTTTCAATAGATATATGTTACTGGTGTATACTCGACTAGTTCAAAACTTTGTTGAACATCCTAAAGTGGCCCAGTTCTCATTTGTGGCTCTTGAACATTTCAATATTTATTTTATTCCCAACAGTATCTTTGAAATAAACTCTTTATTTAGAAAGACATCATTTTGAGCAACAAACAATTTGTTCTCAATTGTATAAAATGGTATCATAATATTCAACTACAATTAGACAAAAATAACTTAGGCATCAAACTTTATGTGACTTAGCATCTTACGCAAGTCTCACCACTTCAAATCTCAAGAAAAGACAAACTAGGTCTTTTTATTCCATATCGTATACAGAGTTTTATCAACCACTTTAAAGAAAATAAGGTTTAGTGCGAAGTGCAGTGGTTTCTAAAGTATAGCCTCAATAAGACATCATAAGAAGACCTGAATGACACATCATTAATAATCGAATTATATCCTATACGGTTCGATTTTTCTTGTTAAAACATCATTTCTCAAATGACGTTCCTAATGGAGTTGATTGCAAGACAATCCCACAATTTCAAAGATGGTCATTTAAACTCTTGGCTCGAGTATTATCCACCTTGGTCTCATCAAAGTATGTTAATAGTTTGTCAAGTGATTTTTTTTATACTAATTTTGAAATGTTTACAACACTTCAAGATTATGTCTTCCTTATAGGATTTGTAATTTATTATAAAGTGAATAATTCCATTCTATGAATAACTGAATCTATTCTTTAAGGCTTATCTTTAGAACTAGGCAAAGTCTAGCTCACTACTAAGGTTTATGTATCCAACACAAACACCTTTTGTAGCTTTTACCTTCCCCTTATCGTTTTTTATTAAGTTCCTTTATATGACGAACCATCAAATATATGTCTAAGGCCTTTTTTTAATATTCATTCTTACACTTTTAAATATCATATGCAACTGTAAACAGGGTCCTCCATGTCATTTATATTATATAGTTTAAAACTATTTTGACGAATTATATATCAAATCTACCGCCAACTTTTGGCACATGAAGGTCAAGCCTTTTGAGATAATTAATATAGTCCTTTCATGTTCCAAACATAAAGACATATTAATAGGTTCTCAACCATTTTACAAGAATCTACGAATTTTGTAATCTTATACCCTTCCCTTGTAACTTACTGTGGGAACATTTCCTTTAGTGTCACTGTCATGTCATTACCTTCCGCAGTCCCATAATCTTTCCTAAAGTCTGATTTTATATTGCTAACATGACATATAATTCTTGTACTAATAGATGGTAGTTTAAAAGGAACCATTAATTTAAGACATACATCCTTGTTTTTATGATTGATCACATTTATCAATTTTCCTATCTAAACAGGGAAATTAGTCTTAAAAATTATTTTTTCCTTTTCAAGGATTGATCGCAGTTACTTTAGATTAGTGTCACTAGGAGTTTAATATCTATGCCGAGAAGATTATGCATAATAATTTATTAGTGAGTAATTAAACTCCCACTAAATGAATAACCCTCAAATGTATTAATTTAGTGGACTAAGACCCATATTTCAACTAATTTTGAGACAACTAAGGCATGACACTCAAAATCAAGTTATTTAGGTAGGTAACCTTTACCAATTGCATTACATATAACTTTTAGGTTCTTTAAGAGACCTAGTCATCATATGTCACAACATGTTATGTCTCAACTATGCCTAAAGCCTAAAACCATTTTGATAGCTTTATTAAGTCAAACCAATTTAAAATATCTAAGTAACCGTTACCCGACTTGCCTTACTAAGATAACACAATACACCTGTTGGGTTTCGGGGATCATGCGTAGCGGAAGTTTTTGGAACCTTTTCGAACATCCCCGAACGAAGATCCTATTTATTCCGTTAAATTGATGTATCAAGAGAAAATCATACCTTAACAAGAACAATTTCATGTTTGCCTAGTTTGGTGTTGATCGAATCCTTCAAGACGCTGCTAGAGATGAATGTCCTCTATCAGAAATCCACACACGAACACGCGATCATGATCCAGAGTGCTACCCCTAAAAAATCCTAGGACAAAAAAATTCTCACAAAAATTCTCTAGGAAAAATCTCTCTCGGGAATCCCCTACAACAACTGCGACCCTAATGTCTTATTTATAGTACACTAGGTCGAGTTGTAAAAGAACTCCATCTCCTAGTCAAACTCCAAATAGAGTCTTAGATAAAGTCCAACTCTAAAAAGGATAGAGTCATAGATAATCTAAAATTACTAATCCAATAAGAGTTGTAATTTATCTAAAACTCAAATTAGAATTAAAGTCATACTATAATTCAAATTAAAGTCCTATTCAAAATAGGATTTAGAAAGAGAGAAAATTTCTAGTCAAACTAGAAATGTATGAGAATCTTGAATCCTAGGAAAACTAGGAAATTTAATAAGAATCTTCAAAATGAAATTTATCAAATAAAATTCATTACCCAGACAATATTAAATCACGCAAATCCGTTCATTGTGTGCGACCTAATAGGTTCATACAACGTTGGCATTGAACCAAAACCATTTTGGTATACAAGTTATAAGCGGTCTCTAGCAAGGCATTATGACTACCCAAGTAGCATGAAAATCAATAAATCGATATAACCTAATAGACAGTGTAGATCATATCCCTTTGTCACGCGATATGTTTTGATTGAACATAAGACATGGAATGTCACCCTTATTGTTCTTTCTACTAGTCTCAATCTCCGAGGAGACTGAAATTGTCAAGTGACATTGATCCAATCAATTCACTAGACATGGCCATTTATTAGTCTAACATATCGAGGGGCCCAATTGATATCTCTCTAAAAGAGAGGGACAAATTTCATTTTGATTACGCGACATCTACACATTTGTGTAACAATGACCAATCACAATCTTTATAATCATCCGGTTAAAGACAACGTTTAATTGTATCAAATTATTATGCTCCTAATGTTGAAGTCTCTGGTGATCTCAAGTCAAATGACTAAATGATATAACTCTCATGAGAATCACTTATGACATTGACCATGTAATGTTCTCATAGCGGGTCAGTCCAGCTTCTGTTCCTAACGAATACCCATTATCTTGATTCGTATCTGTATACGCATAATCATCACATGATTATCAATCAAGACTCATACTAGTCTTAATTTATTATTGTTCCCACAATAATAATTGACTAGGGACATTTAGAATAATACGATAATTATCCATGGATATTATTGTAAAATAAACATGCATCTACTTATAATAGTTAAACAACGTTTACAGAATTGGCCTAGGGCACATACCCCAACAACACCATGCGGAGGCAGACCAATATTGATGTGATCGAGGCCTTGACAAGTATTTTAAAATTGGGTGGCATTAACTTAAAATTTTAAAGATGGATTTTTTTGAAGTTTTATGATCCTCTTATATTTTTTGTGATGATTATTTCTAGCATTTCTGTAATTATAGAATATCCTATATACCCAATATGCGTAGAATAAAGATCATAAAATATAAACAAGAAACAATTTCATGTACACTAGCATCATAAAAATAAAATTCAAGATAATAAAGTATTATTCGTTAATATAAAAATTTATATGCATAGTTGTATTAGCGTACCGGTGTGGGCAGGGTTAAAAGGCGTTAATCTTTGCTTAGAATTTTAATTATTGAATAATAAAATCCTATTATATCAATCTTATTAGTAAAATTAATTAACTAACAAATCCTATCCAATGGGTGCCACCTTGGCCTATGTGCGAGGCAACGTGAGTCAAGGTAATGTGTGAATCATTAATCAAATTATGATTTGAGTAACCATGACTTCTAAATATCCCAATAAGGATGTACTTTGTACATATCTAGGAATTACTTTCAACAAAGAAAGAACATGCAACAGATGTCTTAGTACCACATGATTGATCCAAAACAACCATCAATTATGATCATATTACAATTCGAAGGTTACACACGCTACATGAATGCCTACAACCTTGATCAACGTGTTGGACTAATACTCTCATAATCGGTCTTGGTCTCTCCTAACATAACTAGTTGCTATAGCAAAAAATAAGGTGTTACTAGTTATTTAGATTTAAGCATAAGGATCATAAGATTCAAGATCTACATGACCCGGGTCCACATGACTGTCATATGACATCGCTAGGAGGGCCACCATGATGAGTACATAAGAGTTTTTAGGTAATTTAAAAAGAAAATTAACTTTTAATCGATTAAACACAAAGTAACAAATTCCAAGAAATTGAACTATCATTCAATTAACAGGTTATTTCACCTAAGCAACATGGTACATTTGTTTACATCTCCTATAACCAATCATATGTTGGGCTACAAGACAGTGATACAGACTTACCAATGTACCATGATTAAAATATTAATTAAAATCATAAAATTCACATAGATAAGATCAACATATATTTGTTGACAATCAAAGAACATATCGCCTCCAACGTGCCAACAAATTGGAACTAATCACATTACTCCTTTGCTCACACGTTACTCTATGTCATGCTTTACTTCACATCGATATCATATATAACAAGAAATAAAAAATGCAACAAATTTAATAGAACCAAATCAACATGCCTCTGATACCACTAATAGGTTTTGGGGATCAAGTGCAGCGGAAGTTTTCGAAACCTTTTCGAATATCCCTGATCCATAATCATATCAATTCTATTAAACTAATGTTCGAGATAGAAAAATCATACCTTAACAAGAACAACTCCATGTCTGCCTTATTTACTGTTAATTGATTCCTTTAAGATGCTATCGTAGGCGAAGGTTCTCTCTCAATAATCTATACACGAACGGATGATCACGATCCGGAGTGCTACCGCCAAAAATTCTAGGGTAAAAATTCTTACTAAAACTCTCTAGAAAAATCTCTACCACAACTGTGACACTAATGTCTTATTTATATTATTATATTTCGAGTTATAAAAGAACTCCATCTCGTAGTCACACTCCAAAGAGAGTCTTATATAAACTCTAACTCATAAAAGGATAGAGTCATAGACAATCTATAATTACTAATCTAACAAGAGTTGTAATATATCTAAAACTCAAATAAGAATTAAAGTCATATTATAATTCAAATTATAGTCCTATTCGAGATAGGATTTACTAAGAGACAAAATTTCTAGTCACACTGGAAATGTAGGAGAGTTGTGAATCCTAGTCCAACTAGGACGCTTAATGATAATCTTCAAAATGAATTTTATCAAATAAAACTCATCAACCTAGACAATACTAAATCACGCAAATATGTTATTTTTGTGCAACCACCCTTTTCAGCAGACAAATCATAAGCGGCTTCTAGCAAGATATTATGACTTCTTAAGTTGCACGAATATCAATAAATAGATAAAACCTAATAAACATTGTATGTCATATCCTTTTATGACAAGATATCTTTTGAATGAACATACGACATGGAATGTCACCCTTATAGTTCAATTTACTAGTCTCAATTCCGAGTAGACTGAAATTGTCAAGTGACATTGATCCAATCAATTCACTAGACATGGTCATATATTAGTCTAACATATCGAGGAGCCCAATAGATATCTCTCTCTAAAAAAGAAGGACAAATTCCATCTTAATCATACAACATCCACACATTAATCAGACAATGACCAATCACAACTTTTATAATCATTCGGCCGATTGAAGACGATGTTTAATTGTGTCAAATCATTATGCTCATAATGTTAGAGTCTATGGTGATCTCAAGTCAAAGGACTAAATGGTATAACTTTAATGAGAAACAGTTATGACATTGACCATGTAACGTTCTCATAGCAGGTCGGTCCAGCATCTATTCTCAACAGATACCCATGATCTTGATAGTATCCTTATACGCATAATCATCATATAACTATCAATCAAGATTCATACTAGTCTTAATTTATTATTGTTCCCACAATAATACATGACTAGGGGTGTTTAAAATAATACAGTAGTTATTCATGGATACTATTATAAAAGAAACATGCATCTACTTAAAATAGTTAAACATCGTTTACGAAATTGGCGTAGGGCACATCTACTTATAATAGTTAAACATGCATCTACTTATCATTAAGGCGAACAACCCTTTAGTTTAGGCCTACCACCTTACTTATTTCACCTCTCTAAGACTCATGTCTCAGTCCACTGGAATCCCCAAAAAGCTTCAAAAAACTTCTTAGATATTACGAAGGCATATTAGAAAGGGGATGCTCAGAATTATTCCGCCAATTCTACTCCAATGGATTTGTGAGTGACAATCCTAACGATGTGATATTTCAAGGAAAGCAAAAATCAACATTTCACCCAAACCACTAAACAAACATTATAGACTTCCAGATGCCGGAGTTAGACTGCAAATCGACTACCCCAACACCATCTTCGTCCATAAGGAATCTTACCTATTTATAATAATTGAAGATGCTTTAGAGGTAATTCTAGGATGGGGATTTGCTTTCGATTTATATGGCCACCCAAAATTCGTCAAAACCACCAACTTTAGAATAATCACTAAAAGTTAGAGCTACATCATAGATGCATGTTTATATCCCACTACGCAACATTTTGAAGTGAAAAATCATAGAGCCACTTTACTCTACCATATTGTTGCAAATAGGGCGAATATCGATATTGGGTATGCAATCCATGATGCAATGAAACAGGCTATAAAGACCATTAAGTGTAATGGTCTACGATTCTCTATTTTGATTACCCAACTCTATATGAAAGCCTAGGTAGGTTTCCATGAGGTTGAATTCCTTGTGCTACCCTAGAGGACTATCACTGATGCTTTGGTCAAGAAAATGAGAGCAGTCGAAGTGTATAATGATTTAGAAGACGAGAAGGAGATTAACGAGATAAGAAGATCTAGAACCGAAGACATGAGTGATAGACAAAGAATTCGCAATAGAACATAAGAATGAAAAAGGTGAGTAGCAAGTCTAATAGCTCAAGTAAATGTTCCAGGGGTAGAGGGTTGTTCTACTATCAAATCACAAAATTCTTAATTCAACAATTGTAGCTAATCCGGGATTAACAAGTCCTAATTATGGTGTAGGCCGTGAGTTGGGAGCCGAGGACCAGTTAAATGAGATTTACAATTAATTTTACTTTTATGTGATGTTTTCCTAGTGTTATGTGATATATATTATGTTAATTTACAGGTATTATATATTATGTTAATGTGCGACCCAATAGGTTCATGTGACGTTGGCAGTGAACCAAAAACCATTTTAATACAAAAGTCATAAGCAATCTCTAGCAAGGCATTATGACTACCCAAGTAGTATGAATATCAACATCGATACAACCTAATTAATAACGTATATCATATCATTTTGTCGCGCGATATCCTTTGATTAAACATAAGGCATGGAAAGGCACCCTTAATGTTCAATCGTACTAGTCTCGATCTTTAGGTAAACTGAAAAACATCCAAGTGACATTGATCATATCATTTCACATGGACTTGGCCATTATAAGTCTATCTTATCGAGGGATCCACTGATATCTCTCTCTATACGAGAGTGACAAATTATATCTTGATTACACACCTTCACATATTATTCACACGGTAACCAATCACAATCTTTATAATTGTTCGGTTAAAGACAACATTTGATTGTGTCAAATTATCATGCTCCTAATATTAAAGTGTATGGTAATCTCAAGCCGAATGACTAAATGATATACCTATCATGAGTAACACCTATGACTTAATCCATGTGGTGTTCTCATAGTGGGTCAGTCCAGTATCTTATTCCATAATAAGTACTCATGATCTTGATTCATATCCTTATACACATGATCATCACATGACCATCAATCAAGATTCACACTAGTCTTAATTCATTATAGTTCCCAGTATAAGGACCGGCTAAGGACATTTAGGATATTTCAACAAATACCCATGGATCTTACTATAAGGTAAACATGCAATCACTTATAATAAAAAGTAAATAAAACCTCTATTACTTAATGACCTAACATGACCATTATGTTTTGCTTGTGGAAGAGTCTTCGTCAAAGGATCTGCAACATTGTCTTCTGTAGGAACTCTACAAATCTTCACGTCTACCCTCTCAATGATTTTTTGAATGAGATGAAAACGTCCAAGTATATGTTTGGATCAATGTTGTGATCTTGGTTCCTTGGCCTGTGCTATCCCCCCGTTGTCGTCACAATAAAAGCAAAAGGGGTTAGCTATACTCGGAACCACTCCAAGTTCTGAAATGAACTTTTTCATCAAAACCGCCTCCTTAGCTGCATCCGACACTGCAATATATTCAGCTTCTGTTGTAGAATCTGCGATAGTTTCTTGCTTCGAACTTTTCCAGCTCATTGCGCCTCCATTCAAAGTAAACACATATCCAGACTGCGATCTGAAATCATCTATATCATGTTAAAAACTTGCATCTGTGTAACCACTTACAACAAGCTCGTCTTCCAAACTTCCATAGACTAAGAACACTTCTTTAGTCCTTCTCAAGTACTTAAGAATGTTCTTTACTGCTATCCAGTGACTCTCACTGGGATCGGACTGATATATGCTTGTTGCGCTCAAAGCAGATGATACATCATGTCGAGTGCATAACATGGCATACATGATAGATCCAATAGCTTATGCATATGGAATCGTATCCATGATTTAATCCATATATAGATCTTTGAAGCTTGCACACATTCCTAGAAGTCTCAGGATGAACAAACCATTCAGGCTGTATCATATACACATCTTCTAGTAACTTTCCATTTAGAAAAGTTGTTTTGACATCCACTTGCCATATCTCATAGTCATAATATGTGGCTATGGCAATTAGAATTCTAATGGATTTAAGCATGGCTACAGGAGAAAAAGTTTCATCGTAATCAACACCTTGAGTCTGTTTGAAACCTTTTGCTACTAGTCGTGCTTTATAAGTATGCACATTGACATCCATGTCAATTTTCTTCTTGAAAACCCATTTAAATCCAATGGTCTTACCACCTTCAGGTAAATCAACAAAGTTCCAAACTTGGTTATCATACATGGATTGCATATCAGAATTCATGGCACTAAGCTATTTATCTGCCTTAGGGCTAGAAACAGCCTCCTAATAAGTAGTAGGTTCATTTTGATCCATAAGCAATACCTCACTACTATCAGTAATAAGAATCCAAATCTATCAGGCCGATGTCTTACCCTATCAGACCTACGAGGGCCTTGTGATACCTATAGAGGATCAATTAGTTCAAGACTTAGTTGATCTCCCACACGCGGTTAAGTGTTTATTTGTGGTTCTTTAATTTCTTTAAGACTTACTTTATTCCCACAGTTGTCTTTTGAAATAAACTCTTTTTCCATAAAGACACCATTCCAAACAACAAACACTTTGTTCTCAATGGGATTATAAAAGTAGTATCCGTTAGTTTCTTTAGGATAACTAACGAATACACTTTTTGTAGATTTGGCTAATAATTTTTTTGAGATTTTTCGTCGTACGAAAACTTCACAGCTCCTAATCTCAAGGAAAGACAAACTTGGTCTTTTCCTAAACCACAACTCTTGTGGTGTTTTATCAACTGCTTTAGAAGGAACACGATTTAGTGTAAATGCAGTAGTTTCTAAGGCATAACCCCAAAAGGAAATAGGAAGATCTGCATGACTCATCATAGATCGAACCATATTCAATAAAATTATATTTCTCCTCTCAGAAACACCATTCCATTGTGGAGTTACTGGGGGAGTTAACTGTGAGACAATCCCACAGTTTCTAAGATGATCATGAAACTCTTGGCTCCAAATATTCACCACCTCGATCTGATCGAAGTGCTTTAATAGTTTTACCAAAATGATTTTTCACTTCGTTCTAAAATGTTCGAAACATCTCAAAAGATCCACTTTTATGTTTCATGAGATATACGTAACCATATCTACTAAAATCATCAGTGAATGTAATGAAGTACTGATAACAACCTCTAGCCATTGTGTTTATTGGACCGCATACATCATTATGTATTAGACCTAACAAATCATTTGCCCTTTTACCGTGTCTAATAAAGGGACTCTTTGTCATCTTGCCTAGTAAACAAGATACACATGTGTCATATGATTCAAAATCAAATGAATCTAAAAGTCCATCTTTATGGAGTTTAGAAATGCGTTTCTCATTAATGTGGCCAAGGCGACAATGCAAAAGGTAGGTTTGATTCAAATTATTTGACTTGAATGTCTTTGTATTTAAGTTAAGAACGGGAGTATGTGTGGACTTTTTCATGTTTAGAATATAAAGACCATCACACAAATCAGTATTCGCATAAAAATGTCTTTACGAGAAATGGAGCATTTATTATTCACAACAATGAAATTAAAACCATCCAAATCTAAACATGAAACTTAAATGATGTTTCTGCTCAAGGCAGGAACATAATAACAATTATTTAAAAGTAAAAGAAGTCCACTGGGTAAAATTAACTCATAGCATCCTACAGCCAACGAAGCAACCTTTGCTCCATTTCCAACTCGTAGGATTACTTCTCCTTTCTTCACCTTTTTACTTTTGGTGAGACCATGCACATTAATACAAATGTGAGATCCACATCCGGTATCCAATACCCAGGAATCACTAGTAGACAAGTTGACTTTAATAACGTAAATACCTGAAGCAGTAGTCACACTACTCTTCTTTTTCTTTAGATCTTCTAGATAGAGCTTGCAATTTCTGAACCAATGTCCAAGTGCATGGCAGAAATGAAAATTTATTTCTTTTTCATTTTCCTTCAAGGATTGTGAAGTAGAAGCATCATGGGGTTTGACTTGTTCCATAGGCTTTGTGATAGTCACAACTGCCTTGGCAACTTTAGCCTTGCCTTTACCCTTTTTCTTCAAAGTCTTTCCTTTCTGAACCATCAACACACTAGCAATGAGTTTCTTGACATTCTGCTCAGCAATTTACGCATCAAATGCAACTCCGAGATAGACTTCTCCATGTTATTCATGTTATCGTTCATCATAAATTGTGAATAACTATCAAGCAATGAATTTAGGATCAAATCCGTAGCCAACGCTTGGCTTATGGGAAATTCAATTTTATCAAGATGGTCAATATAGCCCTTTATTTTTAGAACATGAGGACTAACTGACGCACCACCCTCAGCCATTTTGCAAGAATGCAGGTTCTTGATTGTCTCGAACCTTTGTTGCCTAGCTTGTTGTTTGAACATTTCCTTCAGCGTCGTAGCCATGTTGTAAGCTTCCATGTGTTCGATGTCCTTCTGAAGTTCAGGAACCATGGTTGCCAACATAATGCATGCAACATTAATTGAGTTGTTGACATGCCTGGTATGTGCATCCTTCACGGCACTTAAAGCATTGGCTGGTGGTTCCGCAGGAATAGGATCATCCAGGACATACAACTTGCGTTCATGCTTAAGAACAATTCTCAAGTTTCTGAACCAGTCAAGAAAGTTTGTCCCAAACAACTTATCCTTCTCAAGGATGGATCGCAGTGACAAAGGATTAGTGTGATTTGAAGAGGCCATAGATCTACAACAAAGATTATGCAAAAGTTCATTTTAGTATAGAGGAATAAAATCCCACTAAATTAACAACCCCCCTTAAAAATATTATGTTAATTTAAGGGACTAAAATCCATGTTTCACATAATTCCAAGATAGCTAAGGCATGACACTTCAAATTAGGTTATTTAGGTAGGTACCAATTACCAATTACATCATATGTAACTTTTAGTTATTTTATGAGATTATGACATCTTATGTCTTTCCATGTTTTATCTCATCTAGTGCCTAAAACCCAAAATCGTTTTGATATCTTTATCAAGTCTAACCATTTCAAACAATAGAGTAACCATTACTCAACTTGCCTCCCAAGATAAAAAAATACACTCTACGAATGCAGACCCATATTGATGTGATCGAAGCCTTGATAAGTGTTTAAGAATGGATGGCACTTGACTTAAAATTTGAAAGAGGGATTTTTGTTTGTTTTAGTGATTATAATTAAATAAGATAAATATCATATATTTCAATGCATTAATAACCACTAAAAAGTTAGGAAATCATACAAATATTGGCTATTATACGAATTTTTTTGACGCTACGAACAAGCTTAATCATGGTCCCATTGACACCAAGTGGGTGGTGGTTCCGCTGACTGGTTAGGGAGCGGTGGTTCCACTGACCGGTCAACGGACAGGGGTACAGGGTGCAGCGCCCCTTTTTTTTAGACAACAAATTTCAATTAAGAAAATTGAAGAGTTATGTCTTTCATGATATGAGAAAGCATTAAAGGTAAGAGTTCAAGAGAACCTTAACCTTGAGGAGATTGAAAAATGAAAGACGTAAAGAAAATTTACAAAGATGAAATTAAACTCATCTCCTATTAACAATTGTCGATGTTCTTTGCTCTCGCTGATGTTATTAGACAAATAATAGTCAGTGAAGTAGTATTTATTGGATTTAGACCTTGAGACGTGTATTAGGAGAATGAGATTTATGAAACAAAGGAATACTGAATGACTTTGGGTGGAACTCAAATATGGTAGACCACTTTGAGATATGATTTAATACTAGTATTGAGACTAGTTGGGAAGTAATGGAAGTTATTCAGTAAATAAATTAGTAGTTAATTATAAAAGTCTACTTAAGGTTAGGAAATCACTAATGTATTTACACTTCATAAGTTGTTATGAAGTAGAAATTTTAGTTATGGTGTGAATTCATATTAGAATGACAAGTAATTTATGGGATAATCAAAAATGAAATTGAAAATCTAAATTGGAAGATAGTTTAATCTAGAACATAGCAGTGAGTAGTAAGATAACCTAGTTTGATGTTTTAGACTGGTATAGTCTAAATCGAGGAGAATAAGTTATCAATGAATGTAAGAATTCAAATAAATAATAATAATGTATGATAGTAGGAATGAATATTTATTGCCCAAGATTGACAAATTATTCTGATAATAAAGTGAAATCAGTTGTTCTCAATAGTTAGTTGAGATCTGGTTGTCACAATGGTATGATCAGAGTTAAGGATATAATTAAGATGATTTTAGGCGGTTGCTTAATCACTTTAACTAGATGGTGAAAACCATTAGAACTTACTAGAACTCATGTTATGTACATGAATGAAAGGTGTGTTTTGAAACCTTATTTTAATTTAGTTGTTATTTTGTTATCAATAATAACATGGAATCTTTGAAGACTTAGAAAATGCATGAGCATACCATAAAGAGTTAAAATTATGATGGTAAATTGGTTCGGACCAGATTTTGCAAGTGTCGGTACTAAGTTTCAATGTAAATTACTTATATAAGTGTTGAGTATTAACAGCAAATCAAGGGATTTGACTAGGATTGAGACAATATGGGTTTGTCATATATTCAACACAAAGGTAAAAAGAAAAGTAATCTTGAAATAATTGAATAATACAAACGATTGATCTAGGAATCTCCAGTATCGTTGTGTAATTTATTCAGTTAAATCACGTATGAAGATTGTTATAAGTTAATAACAGATACAAGGATGCCTTGGAGGAAATTGAAGTATAGTTTAACTACAACGTTTAGTTGATAATACCTAAATTATGGAAGAAGTTAGGGGTTCATCCTAAGACTTCTTATTCAGGTAAGAATGTGTGTTGACACAATAAAGCAAAATCGCAGCTTATACTTCTAGTTAAATATGTAGTTCAAGACAGTTGAGAAGAACTAGTGGGGATTGATAATCTCGAGATAATTAATTTGGTAATTGTACCAAATATGGAAAGGCATCACTTGTAAAACCAGTGGATTGGTGTAAGGTTATAGAAGTGAGTTTCAAACTGTGGAAGTTTGAAAAATGTTATTGTCAGAGTGACAGAAATGGAAGGTGAGATTGATACCTTGGATTTCTCAAAATTTAGTTTTCACTCTTAAACATCACTCATTAAAGGTGATTGTGTTGACAATGGCTTGAATAGGAAAGGGACAGTGGCTGTAATTACAATTAAACCTGCTCAGTAATATCTCTTGAGTAAGATATGTAATGATGAACAATTGAAGTCCTGCGCATGCACATCATCAGCTGAGTTGACTAGGTTGGTAACTACAAGTGTGTTCTTTGGAGCTCATATTGGAGTGAGCTAATGACGATTGAATGGGTGTTGAATGATTTGAGAAATTGATTGAAGGTATCTAGTAGATCAAGGGTTGACTACTAGTTATTGGTATTTTATGAGGATAATCTCATATCAGAACATTGAGCATTCAAATAAAGATCTTGGAACATGAATCAAAAAGTGAGGCAAGAATGTTATGAGAATCTCATGGATTTCTTTAAAAGATTCATTCAAGCCAAATCCAGAATCATTGTGACAAGAATGAGTTGTTGGTAACCTGAAATGAAAATTAACGGTGTCAATTGTATAAAGAAATATGAGATATATCAGTAAGTGGAAGCTGAGTGTTATTAACCTGGAGGGTTATATTATTCTTGTCATATGTGAATGAAAATTCATGCTCAAGAATTTATGATGGATTAACCTAAGTTGTAATGAAAACTAAAGGTTGTTGATATTATAGTTGTAGAACTGATAGAGTTTATAGATTTATTGTCAGGCACTACAAGAAATTTGAGCTTTTACTACAAATTTGACGAATCATTTGTCACGGTTTAAAATAAGCGTATCCAATAGGCGTTTTAGTGACGGTACATTAATAGTAAACAAAGATTTTATACATTAACACTTATTTTTGTCACGATTTAGATTTTGCGTGATGAAAAGAAGCCTTAGAGACGAACATGTTTCCATCGTAAAAAGGTAAAAAATCTTCGTCACGTAAAGTTATTTGCTCACAATCATTATTCTGTAACAAAAGAAAACATAATTTTTTATGCACGGGCGAAACCCCCCGCAACCTCCTTCCCATTTTTTGTTTCCATTTTTTTGCGCGAAACCCCCCGAAATTGTTTCCGCCCTTCTCGTCCCACTCCTCCACCTCCTTCATCCGCCCTACTACTCACACCAATCATCCTCCTCAAGCCTCCGATCCGCCGTCGTCGTCATCCTCGTCGTCGCGCCTCGCACTCCTCCTGCCTCTACTTCGTCGTCCTCTTCCCTGGTCGCTGGTCGTCATCCTCTTCCCTGATCGTCATCCCCTTCCCTGGTCGTCATCCTCGCGCCTCCTCCCTGGTCGTCCTGCATCTCGCCGACGCCTCACCCTCGCGCCTCTGCTCCCTGGTCGGTCGGTGCCTCTGCTCCCTGGTCGCTGGTCGGCCGGTGCCTCTGCTCGCTGGTCGCTGGTCGCCTCTGCTCCCTGGTTCGCTGGTCGCCTCTGCTCCCTGGTCGCTGGTCGGCGCCTTTGCTCGCTGGTCGGTGCCTCTGCTCCCTGGTCGCTGGTCGGCGCCTCTGCTCCCTGCTCGGCGCCGCTGCTCCCTGCTCGGCGCCGCTGCTCCCTGGTCGGCAAAAATAAAGGTAGACTTCCACCTCCATGGCCGATGCATAAAACTGGCAATGTATTTTCTCCATGAACTGCATTTCTGAAATCACAAGTGTTTGATGCTATTGAAGCCAATCCAACTGAAATCATGTTTTTTATATCTGTAAACAAAGAAGAATTTTGCCTGGGCAGCAGCGCAGCGTCTTGCACGATTCACAAACCCAAATTTTACTCGACTCCTTAAATTGACAAAGAAGAATTTTGCCTCAGTACCAATCTCTAAATGTAGGAAAAAATTGCTAGCTGTTACATTTCACTAAAAAAAGGAGATTTAAAGTAAGTAATAGCCTAGATAATCAATCACCATTTCACCAAAGCACAACTTGGTTGAGAAATAGACAACACTGCAAAGATCTCAAGAACAAATTAAATAGTATATAACATGCAGGTGTACTTTCTTAAATTGTCAATGATATCAATGACGAAACAGAGGTACAAGAAGATTAGCATAGTTACTAGTATCGGTTAAAACTTTTTAAAATTATCAATCAAACAATTGTGACGAAACGTACACCAATTAAACGTTATTCTACACTCAACATACATTTTCTTCATCTTCAATGAAGACATGGGAATTCTGGGCTTGGATTTTTGATAATTTAAAATACTAAGGTGTAGTACAACAAAGGTGATGATTTTTTATCTCTAAATTTTTTATTAGTGTACATTTAATCACTTAATTTTTATTGTTATACATTTGATCCTTGAACTTTTGAGTTTTTGTGATTTTGATCCCCAAAGTTTAAATTTTCTATGTTTTTGAGGGAAATTAATTTTTTTTTTTTTACTTTTGTTGGCCAATGTGAGTTGTTCGATTTAAGAGTATAAACTACTTTGCTTATTTTTACTAGTCACACAACACTCTTATTAAAATTTGATACTTTAAATGATGGAAAAACTAAATGTATATCTTTGTTCGATTTAGTAATAGATATTAATAAAAATTTAGAAACCAATACCATGAAGTATACAAAGTTTAGAGATGAAATGATGAATTTTGCTTTATTAATATTATGAGAATTAAAAATAAAATTTCTATTTAAAAGTGAATACCTGTCAAATGGCAGATGGCCTCTGATACAAGGTTGTGAATTTTCTTACATTCCTACAATGTGTGTATTTGGTATGATATTTCATATTTATTTTACCAGTAAAGCATGTCATGATCAACATTATAATGCATTAGAATCATGTATTGAGGTAATTGCTTAATCTTTGATGTTATAGTTGTTTGTAATTTCATGTTCGTACACTTGCTAGGGATGATTAATATATTCTATTGTAATAATCTTAATTTATTTGTGTTAATGTCATGTTTGATAATCCCAGTGCAGAAATAATGGATAAGAGTTGGATATCTTTAGTTGATCGAAATTCTCAAGAATGTATGGATGGGTATGAACAATTTTTAGATTTCGCTTATGCCAATAGCGGGGCAAAGGAAAAAATTGCATGAAAGTGATAAAACAAGTGAAGCATTGATGCATTCATCCGATGAAGGTAAAATTTTGAATTTTGATATCGAATATTTCTTATATTACAAACACTATTTATAATTAATTTCGCATGAGAGGAACAATCAATTACAAAGAACGAAGAAAGGTAGAGGTCCAAATTTCGTCCAATTCGTATTTGGGGGTCTGGAAATAAGTTGAAGCTGCAATTTAATGACTTCATGTAACCTATTGGAAAAACCTCAATTAAATTCTCAACGCAATTAGGCATCATGGCTAGAAATGGGTCTTTAGTACCATTAACGTATGAATCATGGAATGATGTGCCTGAAGAAAATAAGAATGCCATTTGGCGTGAGGTACAGGTAAGAAGATAACTATATAAATGAAAATAATATATTATTTGTATAATTGGTTTGAGTTTGAGTTTCATAATGTTTAAGTACAGGATAATACTGATGCCCCACTTGAGTTTCGCGAAAAATGTTTAGAGAAAGTTGCCAATACCTGGAGATCGTGGAAGCATACATTAAAAGTGCATTACGAGAAGCACAAAGATGATGAAGATATTCTTACTCGAGTGCACGATGAGTAGCGTACAAGATGAACAATGGCCAATACTTGTGAGGTATTGGAACGAATATGAAGTTAAGGTACAAATCAAAATTCTTAGTCTTGCATTTGATTTCAGCTCATTAAAATAATTCCATCACATTGGATACAATGCTTCCTTTTATTCAATTACCTTAAAATTTTGTAGATCTTTGAGTTAGTTTTTTAGAAATGAATAATAAGTTGGATTTCAATTTAATTCATTTTTATATGTGTGATAAGTATTTTAATATTGATGCGAGAAAATTGCTAAAACAAATCTTTGAAAATAGAAAACAAAAGACTATTTGTCATCGAACAGGTCGCAAGTCTTTCGCGAACGTACGTTATAAGGTAATCGAGTAGGTTCTTACAAAATTTTTGAGTGTTCTCTATTTTTTAAAGATAATCATTTCTTACTTGACAATTTTACCTTTAAGAGAGAAAATAAGGGTCTACCCACTGACCGCGCTTCAGTATGGTTGACAGCTTATTATAAAAGGGCAGGAGCTAGATCGAATGAAGATACAGAAGAATTCGCGGTAAGAAAAGATTTATTTCTTCATAACTAGTAATACATATTTAGTTTACATCATAACAATTCCTTTTTATGTTAATATCAAATTTTATGTTTAGTTGCAATTGCAAAATGAACTTTCACAAATTCTCGAGTCAGAGCAAACGGCGGAAGTTCGAGAGAAAATTTTTAAAAAGGTAATAGGAGATGAAAAACGCGGCGTGTGTGCTAACTTATGGTCATGGACCCTCATTTAAAGATGTGTTTGGGAAAGATTCGAATGTCCGACAGATATTGCAATACGGAGAGCACAAGAAAAGGCAAATGCTACAAATGAGCTCCTTCGCGAGGAACTTGCTGCGACGAAAGTAAATATTTCATCAATTTCGGTTGTTTTTTTATCATTTCTTTCATGAATCTAATACGACAATCTATTACAAATTTATTGTTTATAGACAAACATGCAGTCACAAATAGATAACATATATGCATGTTTGGAGAAAGCTGAATTCAACTGCCTATCAACGTCAATCAAGTAATTCATCGACATTATTGTTTATACTTGAAGTTTATTAATTATGTTCTAATTACAAATGAGACAATTAATTGATTTTTTTGATTACATATGTCAGAGTTCAGATGTTGGAAGCTCACATATGCCTCATGTTCAAACATCTTCTCATGATGGATGTTCTCCTGCTCGTTGATTATTCAAAAGTGAACGATCAAAAAGGTAATAATTTAAGTTTTGTTAGAATATCTTAAGTTACCTCCATGTGACCAACTTAAGAACATCCACCTTCATGATTGTTAATTTGAACATTTACTCATCTCCTAAACTTGACAATTTATTATATCATTGAGTTGAATGACATTTGCTAGCTAAACTACTATTTCAAGAATTGTTAATGCTTTTAGTATATGTTGACCCTCTAACTTTTGATGATTTTTTGAGCTTTTTACTATTTTATGTTCTATACAAATGAAACTCATAAATTTGCACCAATAATTTAAGCACTATGCATGTTTGAATATATTTGAGTTAGATGATTATTTGATGCATGTTGAAGTTTGCATAATGTTTAAAATTTTTTGTGAATCTTTAATTTAAGGGCATGTTTTGCTAAAATTTTGGTAATACATTATGGTTCACTAAAGAAGAATGTATTTGACTTGTAGAATTATTTGATGCAAGTGGAATTTTTAAGAATCTTAAATTTAAAGGGAGGTTTTTCTTTGGAATTTCGTAATACATTATGATTCATGAAGGTGATTATATTTGACTTGTAGAATTATTTGATGCATGCGAAAGTTTGCAAAATGTTTAAAATTTTTTGCTAATCTTTAATTTAAGTGAAGGTTCTCGTTGAAATTTTATTACTACGTTATGATTTATTAAAGATTTTTTTATTTATGTAAGTGTTTAAGTGCAATTACTTATATTTATAACTTTGAAATTTTAGATGCGCAATTGGATGAGACTTCAAAGGGTAAAGATGATGAACTGGAAGAAAGCTTCACGTGAAGAAGAAATTGAAGAAGCATGGAGTGAAAACATTGAAGAAAACATGGATTTATTTTATTTTACTATGTTAGACTTAAGCCATGAAGAAACCTGTCAAAGTTTAATTTTATTTTGCTATGTTAGACTTCTAAATTAAGTATTATCATTTTTTTGGTACTTTGGATTCAAAATTACAAAAATCAAACTTTGAATAGATTGATAATGTTGGCCTTGTAATGCAAGTAAAGTAAATTCTTAATATTTTAATAGATGCAATATTTTTATATTGAGATGTAAGATAGTTACAACAACTTTTATATAAAAACTTTTTTTTTTTTTGTGACGGAGCAATGTACATATAAAATATTATTATTTTTTGTCACCGTAGAAAGTCGTAACTACATGTATTTGTGACGGACAAAGTCTTGTGACGTAAAACATTTTTCTTCGTTGTTTAATGAAACATTTGTGACTCAAATACAGTCGTAACAAAAATGTGTTTTTTATGACGTGCGATAATCTCGTAATAAATATGTCAGAGATCCGTCATAAAAGGTATTTGTCACGCTAATGTCCATGACAAAAACGTTTTTGCAACGGAGTATACGCAACTTTAGTTTTTCCGTGACAATACCGTGACAAAAACTATAGGTGACGGAAAAACAACTTGTCCCTACGGAATCGAAGCCGTGACAAAAACTCTAATTTCTTATAGTGAGGATCGTGGTTTAGTTCTCATGGAAAAGTAAACGAGATATATGTGTGTCGAAAGAGTTGAGAGTTTATGAAGAACCAGGATTATTATTTTGTTGAGGAACCTAAAGTTTGCTTCCCAGTGGGGAAGAAATGTATAATAGCTAGGAGGGACCTTTCTCAATCTTAACACAATATATCTGCAACTACGTTTAGGTCCAAATAATATAATTTTTGAGCTTGTGACTTGGAAGGATATAGTTACTGTAAGAAATAGTTTGATGTGTGAGTTCTCTAGTATTGATATTATCAGGCTATAAATGTTGGAGAGCTTTCCTTAAAAGGTTGTATGCTTAATTTCATCGTCAATTAGTGTAGGACGAGAAGTAAATATACAAGTTAATTAGAGCCTGAATAATTTAGAACTACATAGAAGAGTATTAACAGACTGTCAGTATACAATTACAACTCAAATAAATGGAAAGAATATGTTGGCAAGCATCATAGGATGTTACAATATTTAAAAGATATATGAGGAAGTGTATATGGCTTGAGTTTCTGTGAAATCGGAGAATTTCATAAACCTTGATTAAGCGACTAATTAAGGATTTTCAAGTTCTTAATGGTGTTTAGGTATTCGAGGTGGGACCTATCTGTTACGGACTAGAGATCATATGATATATTTTACTTTCATGTGTTGTGTGCTTAATGTGTGTAATATACACTATTTCATCATAAAGCACAGCCAATTAGGGCCGAAACGTGGTGTGCAAGTGTTTTGGAGTGCGTTGGGTTATTTTCCAATTTTTTATGAAATTTGGGTTATTTTCGGGGTTTTAATTGAGTTTTAAATGAGTTCAGACTTAAGAAAATAAAGAAAATTAAAAGATAAAAGCATAAAGGCCAGCAAGTGCAATTAAATTGTGAAGTAATGGATAATAAGGAGATGGCATTTTGGTCCTTGGCTTGGAAATTAAATAAAACAGTAGAAACCATTTTTCTTTCCCCAATTTGACCAAAACTCTTTCCTCCCTAGGTCGATACCCTTCTTGTCATCCTCGACCCTCACAATTGCCCTTCGTCGACACGCCTCACCCATTCCACAATGTCATCATCTTCGTCATAATCGTTCTTACTACCTCTCCTACTCTCGTATCTCACAATATCGCTTCTCTCTCTCTCTCTCTCTCTCTCTCTCTCGGATTTAAGAAAAAGGGAGAGTAAAGGATCGAAGAGAGGAAGAAGAGATAGGATTAGAAAAGTTGAAGAATAACCACTAATTGCCTATTGTCACAGCCCAAATCTCTTTAATCTTTTAATTAAGATCAAATGACCAGTGACGCGGGACCCGATTCGATATACGTGTCGCGATCGAGGCTAGATGGACGATGTAAATGTTAGATTTATAAAGATGTATGCCTAGTGTATTGTATATTTGTAGACTACTAAGTCATTCCTACTTGTTAATAGGTATCGAGACGTGTGTGAGAACGTGCCTCGAGTTGTGTGCCAACATGGGATCGAGGTAAAGAGCAATATGGTGAGTTGGTGTAAGCTTTATATTGCTTTTATAAGTGCTATAAGTGGGGCTATGGTTGATTCGTATCAAATACATTTAAGTTAGTAAGTTTAACAATAGCCACTTGATATTTCTCGAGACACGTATTGACCCATCTCAACACCAATTGAGTTGCTTATTAGTGTCATTTGACATGAGTTAGTGAGACACGTGTGAATAAGTGTACCATTAGATAGGTCTCGAGATACGTGTGCACATTAGGATCAATGGCTATCAATCAACAATATCTAATTAAAGATTATAAAGCTTTTGGTCAACTCAAGCAACTCAACTCATTAATTTCATTTGCTTAAGAAAGAAGCAACGTTGATGGAGAAGGAGAGTTGTTGGAGAAGAAGAGGATCAACAAAAACTTGGTGATTTTGTGAATGAGAAGTCAAGTATAGCTAGTGTTCATCAAGTTAGGTAACTCCTCTACACCATAGAGTTAGCTTAATCCAATGAATTCATGAATTTGATGTTGTGGGTTGTTGTTTTATGTTGTGGTTGATGTCATGGAACTCTAGTAGTGTGTATGGAGGTTCCTTAGGCATTAACATGGCCTAAGTGTAGAGCAAACTCGGAGTTCTGATTTCAGAATACTGGGTTTTACTGGACATAGCATGCTAGGTGGATCAGTTAGCGCGCTAACTTGGGTTATCGCACTAGGTCAGGATTGGTAGCACGCTAAAGGGCATTAGCACGCTAACCCTAGGCATTAGAGTGCTAGGTCTATGATAGCATAAAAACTGTAATTTTTAAAAATTCCTTAAACACTATGAAAGAGTCTAATACCATAAGTAAAGGTCCAAACACACTCAAACACCTCTAATATGATATCAAGAACCTAGGGAAGTATTTCCGGGATTCAAGTACGAGTTTCAAGGTGTCGGAGACTAAAATAGCATAGAAAATTGTGTGGATTGTAAGTAAACTGATTGAGATATTTCTTTACATTTCATTCCTATTCATATGTTTATTTCCAATCATTTGGACTGAATTGCCTTTGTACTCCATATGCCATGACTTCTAGTTCTTTCTCATTACATTAGGTTGCTTTCATGGTATAGTTTGTTGATAAAATGATTTCATTGACTCCAATTCATGTGTTATGTCATTATTGATTGTTAATACATGTGGTAAGTGAAATAGCATGCTATTAGGTAGGTGTTACATAGAATTGTAATATATTTCCTTTGTGCATTAGTATGCAATTCTTTTGTCGGATTCCAATATCGAGTTGTTCTTTGAATATGAAAGTAGTTCTTGTATATATGACCACTTTATGATAGAAATCTGACGGACATACATGGGTCACTAGATTTTCCAAGGCGATCGAGATTTCTCAACTATCTTGTGCAACACATGGGGTATGGGACCCGGGGTAGTTGGCAAGTATATATCGCAGGTGACTGGGACCAGCGAAAGGTTATAAAGGCAAGAGCACTGCTCAGACCTTCACATTGATGTAGAGCTCAGTTCCATCCTCATATAGTGGAAAGGCTGATATGATGAAGATCACGGCCAACCGGCCCTATATCATTACCACTTTGTTGTGTGTCAATTTCATGTTGTTTAGCTGAAGTATCTCTTTGCATGTTCTCTTTACACCATAGTTGCTATTATCATGCTTTTAGATACTTGTTGCAAAATTGGGAATGTAAACAAATGTCGCTCAGTATTACTTTCTACTTTCTTGTACTCACCGTCTAGTTTGTGTGGGTGCAGATCCATCGAGTAGCAAATCAGGCAAAGAGAAGATCAGTGATTACCTCTGAGCCAGTGGAGCACTGCTACACCCCATTTTGTAGGTTTGATTTTTAATGTATTACTTTTATATGTATATGATATACTTTGGGGTTTTATATTATAGGCTGAGTGAGTAGTACCTTGACCAGACACATGATATTATATATCGTCGTTTCATCATATATATGCATGTGATCTTTATTATCTGGTTTTTCCACAATTGTTAGGCCTCATGTTATAAGCTTTTGCTAGATTGTTAAGACTTCCACTGAATAAACTTTTAAGTAAAGAAGATTTTAATTAACTCTGATTTATAAATTGACATAGGATAAGTATAGGTTTATATTAACAATAAATAATAATTAATAAGTAGGTAAAGGGTTTTAGATAGGCTGACTAGTCCCATGTTAGGTCATATATGATGAGATTAGGTCTTAATAACGGGATTAGGCTGGGCGGTGCTCTAATTTGAGAAGGGTTGTCATAGTTGGTATCAGAGCCTAAGTTCTAGAATATTATGGACAGTTATGGAATTGTCCAAAGTTGGGATACCATAGTCACATGTGGTATCATATCCTAAGTTTATAAAGCTTAGGAGAGTCTATGTTTATAGGGCTTAGATTGTGGAATATGGTTATTCTACAATGTGATACCAAAGCTACAATTTGTGGCAAAAGGCCTAACTTTTCCAGTAAATAATAAATAAAAATTTAAACAATAAAATATAAATCTTAAATATGGAAATGCAGATGATCATTGCCTACAAACTAGTAGTTGGGAAGTGAGTGAAAGTGAGATGGGGATGTCTTATAAATATATATATATGTTAGTTTTGTATATGTTTGTATGCATTATTTACACAATAGCTGATTCGCGTTCGCTATCAACTTGCAGATATTGATGGCTGATTCACGCGACGGCGGGGACACAGTGCGAGTGGCAACCAGCCTCCTATTCCATCATCATATGATTTTTCAGAGGCTATCTGATAGAGTAGCTACTCAGGGACAACAGTTGGCGAAGTTCATTGCCATGATGACTTCACATTTTGCTCCAACAGGCCCCTACTACTACGACTACTTCCACATTATCGATAGCAGTGTCAGTAGTACATACCATACCGGGAGTGACACCTCCAATCATAGAGACAATTTTTACACCATCTTTTACACCTCCATCTTCTAGTTCGACAGCAGAGATTCAGCTGGTGAAGAATTTCATCAAACTCAAGTCAGTTTACTTTAATGGCCAAAGAGAATTGGAGAAGATCGATAAGTGGCACTGTCTCAGGAGAATTTACGTAGAGTCTTGAGGATTGAGGATAGACTTCGTGCTGAGATTTCTTCATACACTCTACAAAGAGATGCTGATGTATGGTGACGTGCGACGATAGCTTCTAAGGGAGAGTTTGAGTCATGGGATTGCTTCAAGATGAAGTTTCACCAGCAGTACTTCCACCTGCGGTGATGAAAAGGTTAAGGAAGGAATTCATGAACCTGAGACAGGGAGCTGATGAGTTAGTGATGAGCTATAGAGACAGATATGGCTATTTGAGGCAGTTCGTTGGGGATTTAGTGAAAGAGGATTCAGATGATGTGTACCATTTTGGAGATGGACTGAAGCCTAATATTAGATATTATGCGGTCAGTTCAGGTGCCAGGACATTAGATGAAATTTACGAGCGTGCACTATCTCACGAGACATATTATTTGGGCAGAGTTGCCAATTTGACATCGCTAGTACCAGCATTGACACCTGACCAGGTTGCAGAGTTTGAGAGGAGGAGACAGATGGGCAAGGGATCGAGGAGATAGGATAGAGGTACCCAGGGGTCAGGGACATCTACAACAGTTGTACCCTTTGTACCATCCCTTACACCATTGTAGACTACTGTCGGTATACCTCATTTACCACCACCATTTAGACCTGCATTACCAACTACGACTACTTTTCCAGCTTTACCAGCACCACCAGCACGTCAACACCAGCAGGGTGGGTAGAAGTAGAGGTCGAGATAGTTCCCGATAGGGGCAGAGACAGGCACAGACCCAGGATCAGGTTTAGGGTCAGCGTAGACCTATCACATGTTATAAATGTGGTCATGTTGGGCACGGGATTAGAGATTGTCCACAGCCAGCAGCTGTGTTTCCACTGCAGAGTCAAGAATGTGTACACATGGTAGCACAACCTGATGTAGATGGCACGTGGAGACTCATTGAGGGTATGGTTTCCATTTATGGTAGACAGTTATATGTTTTTTTATTTGGGTTCTACAGTATCTTTCATTTTTGGTCGCATGATAGGCATCTTAGGGTTGACACCGGTTAGAGTTAGCGTGCATTTGATTTCGAGTACCTATGTTGGGGATAGAGTTTACCCTAATTGTCTTGTTGAGAGATGTCCAGTAGAGATAGGCGGGTAGAGTTACCTGTAGACTTCATGGTCCTCGAGTTCTTAGATTTCAACACATTGTTGGGGATGGATTGGATAGCAGCGTATCACGCTCATATCGATTGTTTCAGTAAGACAATGATATTTGAGATCCTAAGGCGTCTGATTTTCACGTATAGTGGTAGTACACCGAGAGCCGAGGGAATTAGAGGTCAACTTGTGACAAGTGGAGAGATGGAGACTCTGACGTCATTATACACCGTAGTAGAGAGTCTGAGACCCAGACTTAAGGAGATTGCGGTTGTGTGCGAGTTTTTGGACGTGTTTCCGAAAGACTTACCTAGTTTACCACCATTGAGAGAGAGAGATTTTATCACTGAGTTAGTACCAAGCACTAGACCTATATCTATACCACAATATCGTATGGCTCCGAGAGTTGGAGTTGAGGAGTCAGTTGCAGGATTTGGGACAAAGGATTCATCACACCTTTTATGTCACCATGGGAAGCACCGGTCCTATTTGTGAAGAAGAATGACGATACCTAAAGACTGTGTATCGATTATAGACAGTTGAACAGGGTCACAGTCAAAAACAAGTATCCCGTACCATGGATTGATGACTTATTTGATCAGCTCAGAGGCGCACAGTATTTCTCCAAGATAAACCTACGATCAGGGTATCATAAGCTTAAGACTAGGAATGAGGATAGGTCTAAGTCGACATTCAGCACAAGATATGGACACTATCTATTTATAATCATGTCGTTTGGTTTGACTAATGCTCCTGCCATGTTTATGGATTTGATGCATTGAGTGATGAGGCCATTTCTTGATCAATTCGTACTATTTTTCATCGATGGTATATTGATATATTTAAGGACTAGAGAGAATCACGAACAACACCTTAGAGAGACGTTATAGACTTTAAGGGTTCATAGACTATATGCCAAGTTCAGTAAGTGTGAATTTTGGTTGTTAGAAGTCAAGTTTTTAGGACATATGGTTGGGGCAGTAGGCATTGTTGTAGATCCAGCTAAGATTCAGGCTATTATGGATTGGCTGCGCCGGCGTCAGTTACAGAGATCAGGAGTTTTCTGGGGTTAGCAGGATATTACTGCAGGTTCGTGAAGGATTTTTTGAAGATCGCTTCATCGATGACCAGATTGACCCAAAAAGACGTCAAGTTAAATTGGTCTGAGGAATGCGATGAGGCATTTACTCAGCTAAAGAGATTGTTAACTACCACACCAGTGCTGATATTGCCAGAGGCTGAAGAGAGATTCCTAATATATATAGAGATGTTTTTCATACAGGTCTAGGTTGTGTGTTTATGCAGGATAAAGGCACGGTGGCTTACGCATCCAGACAGTTGAAGTTAATGAGAAGAATTATCCCACTCGTGATTCGGAGTTGGCAGCGATAGTATTTGCTCTGAAGATATGGAGACATTATATGTATAGAGAGAGGTTCACACTCTATACTAACTTTAAGAGTTTGAAATACCTCTTCATACAGAAAGAGCTTAACATGAGACAGCGCCGATGGTTGGAATTTATGAAGGACTACGATTTTTCTCTAGAATATCACCTAGGAAAAGCTAATGTAGTTGCTGATGTACTGAGTAGGATGTCGATTGGAGATGCCGAGGTGGTTAGATGCCATATGACACGTGAGTATGGATTACTCAAGGCAGCGGAGATGATGACTCAGTTAGATATTCCTACAGACACTCGGATGATGATTTGTGCACAGATGAAGCTTCAAATAGTATTTACACAGAGAGTGTTAGAGGGTCAAATAGTCGATATGCTATATTCGAGGTTTAGTGAGTTAGCCCATAGTACTGATTGTACTGACTAGAATAAGATGGCGGATCAGTGTTTGAGATTTAGAGGCAGATTGTAGATATCGACAGTGGCAGATCTGAGAGATGAGATTCTTCAGGATTCATACCATTCTCGATTCACTGTTCATCCAAGTAGGACCAAAATGTACCATGACATGAAGATACATTTTTGGTGGCTTGGGATGAAAATGAACGTATCGAAGTTTATTAAGAACTATGGGATCTGCCACCAGGTGAAGGCAAAGCATCGTAGACCTAGAGGATTATTACAGCCACTTCTCAATCCACGATGGAAATAAGAAGACATAGCCATGGATTTTGTTAGAGGATTGTCGAGAACTGCCCGTCGACACGATTCTATCTGGGTGATTGTCGACAGACTGACAAAATCTGCCCATTTCATACCAGTTGCAGCTCATTACACGTTTGACCAGCTGAGTGTATTGTTTGAGAGGGAGATTATTAGGCTATATGGGGTACCATTGACTATTATGTCAGACAGAGATGTTATGTATATGTCCAGGATGTGGCGGAGTATGCAGGAGTAGTATGGTACGGGCCTACAATTTAGCACAGCCTTTCACCCTCAAACTGATGGACAGACTAAGAGGTGTATTCATACTCTCGAGGACATGCTCAGGGCTTGTGTACTTGAGTTTGGCAGATCATTGGAGGAACACCTACCATTGTGTGAGTTTGCATACAACAACAGTTATCAGGCTAGCATTGAGAAGGCGCCATTTAAAGCTTTATATGGGAGACTGTGTCACTCACCATCTTGTTGGGCTGATCCAGAGGACCGAGACATTATAGGGCCTGAAATTGTTGTTGATCACACTGATAAGGTACGAAAAATTCGCCAGAGGCTTAAAGGATCCAAGGAGAGGCAAAAGAAGTATGCAGACACATATAACAGCGATCTCATGTATGACAAGGGAGCCTTAGTGTATCTAAAGGTTTCTCCTCGGAAGGGTCTTCACAGAGTTGGTTTGAAAGGAAAGTTAGCACTGAGATTCATCGAGCCTTTCAAAATCAAGAAACGAATTTGAAAAGTTGCCTATGAGCTGGATTTACCTCCACAGATGTCGGGGATTCATCCAGTGTTTCATATTTATATGTTTTGACTAGCCAAGTTGAAGGCAGGCGAGAGACCAATAGTGGACTTGAACAAGATTGACTTGAGTGAAGACGTATCATGTGAGGAGCAGGCAATACAGATTCTAGGTCATAGGTTACAACAATTGAGAGGCAAGTCTATTCTGAAAGGTGTTGGTCAAGTGGCAATTCCATGGAGACTCGAAACTCACTTGGGAATGGGAAGACTATATGCGCGATAGGTTTTCGTACCTCTTCGAGTCGGGTATAACTTTGAGTTAAGCTTAATTTCGGGGAAAAAATTTCCATTAGTAGGGAAGAATTGTCATGGCCTAAATCTCTAATTTGACTTTAATCTTCAAATCAGGATCAAATGACCCGTAACGTGGGACCTGCTTCGATATACGTGTTGCGACTGAGGCTAGATGGCCAATGTAAATGTTATATTTGTAATGATGTATGCCTAGTGTATTGTATACGTGTAAACTACTAAGTCATTCCTACTTGTGAATAGGTGTCGAGACGTGTGTGGGAACACGCCTCGAGTTGCATGTCGGTGTAGGATCGAAGTAAAGAGCAATATGGTGAGTTGGAGTAAGCTTTATATTGCTTTTATAAGTGATATAAGTGGGGCTATGGTTGATTAATATCAAATACGTTTGAGTTAGTAAGTTAAAACAATAGCCGCTTGATATTTCTCGAGACATGTATTGACCCATCTCAACACCAATTGAGTTGCTTATTGGTGTCATTTGACATGAGTTAGTGGGACATGTATGAATAAGTGTACCATTAGATAGGTCTCAAGATATTGTGCCCATTAGGATCAATGGCTATCAATCAACCATATTCAATTCAAGATTATAAAGCTTTTGGTCAACTCAAGCAACTGAACTCATTCATTTCATTTGCTTAAGAGATAAGCAACGTTGATGGAGAAGGAGGGCTGTTGGAGAAGAAGAGGATCAACAAAAACTTGGTGATTTTGTGAAGGAGAAGTCAAGTATAGCTAGTGTTCATCAAGTTAGGTAACTCCTCTACACCATAGAGTTAACTTAATCCAATGAATTCATGAATTTGATGTTGTGGGTTGTTGTTTTATGTTGTGGTTGATGTCATGGAACTCTAGTAGTGTGTATGGAGGTTCCTTAGGCATTAACATGGCCTAAGTGTAGAGCAAACTCGGAGTTCTGATTTCAGAATACTGGGTTTTACTGGACATAGCACGCTAGGTGGATCAGTTAGCATGCTAGGTCAGGATTGGTCGATCTAATGGGTCATTAGCACGCTAACCCCAGGCATTATGTCACGGCCCAAATCTCTAACCTTCGTTTTAATTCCTTAATCAGGATCACCGACCCTTAACGTGGGACCCTCACCATGATACGTGCACCGACCGAGGCACGTGGCCGAGGTATATTGTACTTTTGTATTATTGTATGCCTAGTGTTACGTATTGTGTATACTTACTAAGTCGGTTTGTACATTTGTAGGCGTCGAGACAAGAGCGGGCACACGTCTCGAGTAGCGTACGAGCTGGGGAACCGGGTAGTTAGCATTTTGGTAAGTCTTATTTAATACTAATATGAAATAAGGAATTACTTATAAGCCTATGGTTGTGTTTGTTAATGTAAATCAAATTAAAGGACTATAGTTGAGTAAATTAAATGGAAAGCATAGGATTGGTCTAGAGATACACATTGGCACATCTAGGAACTACGTGAGTAATGAAATGGTGTCACTTGAGGTTGAGTTAGTGGGAGTTAGTGGGATATATGGCAAGAGGTGGACCATTAGATATTCCTCGGGATACATAAATCCATGGAGATCAAGGGCTAGGAAGGAACATCACCTTAATATATAACATTAGTGATCAAACAACATGCAAACCAAATCACTCATTCATTTTTGCTGAAGAAGAAGAAGGAACTGTGGGAGAGGAGTGAATCCTCAAGGTGTTGAAGGAATCCATGGGATTTTGTGAGAAATTCTCAAGCTAGGGTGCTACATCAGCTAGGTACACATCTTTTTAGTTGAAATAAAAACAAGTTCTGGTTTTAGGCTAATTTTAGATGGTAGATGATTGAGTATTTGCAATTGATTTATATATTTGGATCCCTCACTTCAAGCTGATAATCCAGCAATATTGAAGTTCTTAACTTGGTTTTGAAATCATAAAGATATGAATTTTTGAAGTTGCAACACCAAAACTAGAATTACGCATGTTGTATTAGGAATCAACCTGGGTAATTTGGTCATAATCTGCTCATTTTAGATCCAAATTGATCCAAACTAGTGGCATTTCAAAGCTTATTTAAAGGGAATAACTTTTTTTAACTGAAGGTATTTTGATTCAAATGTTTTTGTTCAAACATGCTCTACAAGTAGGTGCTGTAATTAAAAAGGAGAGTTTTGAAACTAAACTTGTTAAGGGCATAACTCCCTAACTAGTGGCATTTGAAAGCTTATTTAAAGGGGAATAACTTTTCTTAACTGAAGGTATTTTGATTCAAATGTTTTTGTTCAAACATGCTCTACAAGAAGGTATTTAGTCCTTAAGGGCTGATTTAGGAAGATCGATTTAAAGTCTATTGAACCAATTTGAATACACAATAAACACACTAAATTAAGCTTAAACCTATTATATTTGAACTAATGAGACACCAAACTTAGGAACCTAGAAAAAGGGTACGGGAGAGCGAATACAAGATTTGGAGTATCGGGAGGCCAATAAAGCTAGGACTTTACTTTGTTGTTGTGAGTATACCTAATGACAACTTTACATGGCATTTCATTTCTATTAATTGTTGTCCTTGCATAGTCCTTTTGACTATTTTGCCTTTATATTCTTATATCATGTGTTCTTTGTGTCTATGCTCACTTGATGAGTCTAGTTTGCATGATATCCATTCATTTGATTTGATTCATAGATTTTATCCCATGCTATGTCTATTCTTGTTTTTCTAAATGTGAATTGAATGATAAATAGCATGCTATTAGGCTAGTGAATATCTTATAAATGTTTAAGAGGACTTGTATTCCTTATTTGTTTAGGTGTGTAGATGTGCCTATGCCTTGACAATCCATACTTGAAATTTCTTGAAATTTAAAAAATAGTTTTCACGTTTAGGTCCCGTACTCGATCGAGGTGTGCACGACTCACGGGGTTATAGTACCTGGGAATGTCGGCACATGTTACCTGACACCGTGTGACACTCGGGGTTAGAGTCCCTGAGGTGGTCTACACATCGGGGTTAGAGTCCCTGGTAACACTTGGGTTAGAGTCCCTTGTGCTATATGATTATTGAGTCAGAGTGACACGTTTCACTGCCGACCAAACCTAAATCACCACTACTTAGCCTAGTGTCAGTATCACTTGTTCAACTCTGGTATTTACTCGCATATGGTTTATTTTCAAGTTTTCCCATTTATATGCTTTTAAATACCATTTGATTATTTGGAAATGCAAAATTAAACTTGTCATCGGGGATTACTGTTTTATTCTTGTACTCACTGTCCTTTTATGACGGTGGGTGCAGAGCCGTCTACCAGCAGGCCGGGCAAGGAGAAGATCGGCGATTATCCCTGAGCCCGCGGTGCGTCACTGCATCGATTGTAGGTCTTCTTTTGGTATTTTGATTGTATATGATATATATGTTTTTCAAATACTATTTGGGTTGTATATTGGGTTGAGCGTTAGTTTCCCCGACCTGACTTAGACTATTTAACTATTTCACTTCATTTTGAGGACTTTATATATGTGATGTCATTTCCTGGTTTTCCACACTTAGGATTTTATAAATGGCTTCCGCATAATAAATGGCTTCCGCATAAACTACTAATTGCTTCTGCATTACCAATAAGACTTCTGCTAAATAATTAATTTAATAAAAAGTTTTAATTAACTCTAAATTTTATAAACTAGTAGGACTAGTGTATTACTTATCCTGAACATGAGAAAAGAGGCGTTTAGATTGTAAAGGCTGACTAATACGTAGTTAAGTCCTGCGTGGATAGGATTAGGGCTTAATTACGGGATTAGGTCGGGCGGTGCCCTAGATTAGGAGAGGGGTCGTCATAGTTGGTATCAGAGCGTAGGTATTAGAACCTTATGGATAAATAAGAAAAACAAGAACTCGTATAAAACACAAACTTTAGAAGTGGAAACCAGATGATCCTTGCCTAGGAACTATTTTGTTGGGAATTGAGTGAAGGTGAGATGGGGATTTCTTATATGTATGTGTTAGTTTCTATATGTATATATATGCGTTATGCCATGTAGTAGCTGATTCGCGTTTGTTATCCACTTGAAGACACCGATGGCGGATTCGCGCAAGGCTGGAGACACCGGAGCTAGCGGCAGTTAGCCTCCCACCGTATCAGTTGGCAATTTTTAGAGGATGTCTGACCGGACGACCGCTCAGGAGTGACAAATCGCCGATTTCATCGCTTACATGTCGGCGCAGATGACTGCACTAGTTTTGACCGTCGCACCACAGCTACTACTACAGCACCCCGACCACGAGACTCGGCACTACGAGAGTTCGGCTTGCATCTAGTGGAGAGATGGAGACTCTAGGTAGCGTTGTACGTAGTAGCAGAGAGTCAGGGACCCAGACTAGAGGAGATATCGGTTGTTCAAGACTTCCCAGATGTTTTCCCAGAGGATTTAGCAAATTACCACCACCGCGGGAGCTATACTTCATCATCGACCTAGTACCAGGTACCAGGCTGATCGTGATACCGCCGTACCACATGGCTCTGAGGGAGTTAGAGGAGTTGAGGACTTAGCTTAAGGATTTGGGGGAGAAGGGGTTCATCACACCTTTGATGTCACCGTGGGGAGCGCTAGTTCTGTTTGTGAAGAAGAAGGATGGCAGTCTGAGACTATGCATCGACTACAGGTAGTTAAACAGAGTGACAGTCAAAAACAAGTACCCACTTCCGCGGATAGACGATTTATTTGATCAGCTGGAGGAACACAATTTTTCTCCAAGATAGACTTGAGATCGGGGTATCATCAGCTTAGGATCAGGGATGAGGATAGGTCAAAGACAGCATTCAACACCAGATACGGACATTACCAGTTCATGGTCATGCCATTCGGGCTGACCAACGCCCCCGCCGTATTCATGGATTTGATGCACCGGGTACTTAGAACATATCTCGACCGCTTCATGATAGTCTTCATCGAGGACATCTTGATATACTCGGGGACACGTGAGGATCACGAGAAGCACCTCAAAGAGACGTTGTAGATATTGAGGGAACACCGACTTTTCGATAAGTTCAGCAAGTGTGAATTCTGGCTTGCAGAGGTCAAATTCTTGGGGCACATTGTTGGAGCAGTAGGGATTGCAGTAGATCCAGTCAAGATTCAGACGATCATGGATTGGCCGGCACCGACATCAATACCGAAGATCAGGAGCTTTCTGGGGTTAGCAGGATACTAACGTAGGTTCGTGAAGGATTTCTCGAAGATCGCTTCATCGATGACGAGGCTGACACAGAAAGATGTTGCTTATGAGTGGACCGAGAAGTGCTAGGCTGCATTTACTCAGTTGAAGAGGTCATTAACTGCTGCGCCAGTGTTAGTACTACCATAGGCTGGACAGGGATTTCTAGTGTACACAAATGCTTCTCATACGGGTCTAGGGTGTGTTGATGCAGGGCAGCGGTGTTATGGCATACGCATCGAGACACTTAAAGATAAATGAGAAGAACTACCCCACACATGATCTAGAGTTGGTAGCGGTTGTATTTGTGCTGAAGACTTGGGATAGCTTTTGTATGGAGAGAGATTCACATTCTTCACTGATCGCAAGAGTCTGAAATGTCTCTTCACATAGAAAGAGTTGAACATGAGACAGTGCGGATGTTTGGAGTTCTTCATGGACTACGACTTTTCCTTGGAGTATCACCCAGGAAAAGCGAACGTAGTCGCAGATGCGCTGAGTAGGAGACCGACTAGAGATGCCGAGGCGGTCAGATGTCACATGATGTATGAGTACGGATTACTCGAGGTAGCGGCGACAGCATGTCAGACTGAGGTTCCTCCAATACTCAGGTGATGATTTGCGCACATACGAGACTACAGATCGTGTCTACACAGCGAGTGTCAGAGGGTCAGAGGACCGATCGGTTGTACTCAAGATTCAGCGAGTTAATGCAGAGTGCAGAGTGCACAGATTGGGCAGAGATGATAGATCAGTGTCTGAGATACCGGGGCAGGTTGTGAATACCAGATGTGCTGGAGCTGAGAGATGAGATCCTTCAGGAGTCGCACCGTTCCAGATTCACCGTACATCCAGACAGGACTAAGATGTACCATGACATGAGGAGACATTTCTGGTGGTCTGGGATGAAGGCATACGTGTCTAGATTTATCAGGAACTGTGGTATCTGTCACCAAGTTACGTCCGAGCATCGCAGACCCGGGGGATTACTACAGTCGTTTCCCATTCCTCGATGGAAGTGGGAAGACATCTCTATGGATTTTTTCAAAGGACTGCCGAGGACCGCGAGGAGACATGACTCGATCTGGGTGATAGTTGACTGACTGACGAAGTCAGCTCATTTTCTGCCAGTGGCGTTTCATTACACGTTCAATTAGCTGAGCATAGTGTTCATGATAGATTATCAGGCTGTACGGGGTACCATTGACGATCACGTCAGACCGAGATGTTACGTATACGTCCAGGATGTGGTGGAGTATGCAAGAGTAGTACGGTACGCGCCTACGGTTCAGTATGGCTTTCCATCCTCAGACCGACGGGCCGACTGAGAGATTGATTCAGGTCCTCGAAGACATGTTGCGGGCATGCATGTTGGAGTTTGGCGGATCTTGGGCGGAGTACATACCATTGTGTAAGTTCGCTTACAACAACAATTATCAGGCTAGCATTGAGATGGCGCCATTTGAGGCTTTGTATGGCAGACCGTGTCACTCGCTATCGTGTTGGGCTGAGCCAGATGACCGAGAGATAGTGGGGCCTGAGATTGTTGTTGACCACAAGGAAAATGTCAAAATGATCCATCAGGGACTCCGAGGAGCACAAGAGAGACAGAAGAGATATGCAGATAAGTATCGCGGTGATCTCGCGTATACCGAGGATATTTTGTCTATTTAAAAGTTTCCCCTCGGAAGGGTCTTCAGAGATTTGGGGTGAAAGGCAAGCTTGCACCGAGGTACATCGGGCCTTTCATGATTAAGAAACTGGTCAAGAAAGTGGCATACGAGCTTGAACTGCCTCCACAGATGTCAGGGGTCCATCCAGCGTTCCACATTTTGATGTTTTGACTAGCCGAGTCGAAGGCAGGTGTGCGACTGACAATTCACTCGAGTCAGATCAACCTGAGCGAGGACATCTCTTACAAGGAGCAGCCCATTCAGATCCAATATTGGAAGGTACATAAGTTGAGGAGCAAGTCCATCCCGAAGGTACTCGTCAAGTGGCAGTTCCACGATGACACGGAACTCACTTGAGAGCGGGAGGACTACATGCGAGATAGATTCCCGTAACTTTTCGAGTCAGGTAGAACAGTAACTTCAACTTAGTTTTAAGGAAGAAATTTTCATTTTGTTGGGAATATTTGTCACGGCCCAAATCTCTAACCCTCGTTTTAATTCCTTAATCAGGATCACCGACCCTTGATGTGAGACCTACACCGTGATACATGCACCGACCGAGGCACGTGGCCGAGGTATATTATATTTTTGTATTGATGTATGCATAGTGTTATGTATTGTGTAGACTTACTGAGTCGGTTTATACAGTTGTAGGCGTCGAGATAAAAGCGGGGACACGCCTCGACTAGCTTGCGAGCAGGGTAAACGAGTAGTTAGCATTTTGGTAAGTCTTATTTAATACTAATATGAAATGAGGAATCACTTATAAGCTTATGGTTGTGTTTGTTAACGTAAATTAAATTAAAGGCCTATAGTTGAGTAAATTAAATGGAAAGCATAGGATTGGCCTAGAGATACACATTGGCACATCTACGAACTAGGTGAGTAACGAAATGGTGTCACTTGAGGTTGAGTTAGTGGGAGTTAGTGGGATATATGGCAAGAGGTGGACCATTAGATATTCCTCGGGATACATAAATCCATGGAGATCAAGGGCTAGGAAGGAACATCACCTTAATATATAACATTAGTGATCAAACAACATGCAAACCAAATCAGTCATTCATTTTTACTGGATAAGAAGAAGGAATTGCTGGAGAGGAGTGAATCATCAAGGTGTTGAAGGAATCCATGGGAGTTGGTGAAAAATTTTCAAGCTAGGGTGCTACATCAACTAGATACACATCTTTTTAGTTGAAATTAGAACAAGTTCTGGTTTTAGGCTAATTTTAAGTGGTAGATGATTGAGTATTTGCAATTGATTTTTATATTTGGGTTCCTCATTTCAAGCTGATAATCCAGCTATTTTGAAGTTCTTAATTTGGTTTTGAAATCATAAAGATATGAATTTTTGAAGTTGCAACACCAAAACTAGAATTATGCATGTTGTATTAGGAATCAACATGGGTAATTTGGTCATAATCTGTTCATTTTATATCCGAATTGATCCAAACCAGTGGAATTTGAAAGCTTATTTAAAGGGGAATAACTTTTCTTAACTGAAGGTATTTTGATTCAAATTTTTTATGTTCAAACATGCTCTACAAGTAGGTGCTGGAATTAAAAAGGAAAGTTTTGAAACTAAACTTGTTAAGGGCATAACTCCCTAACTACTTATCCAAATTAGTTAATCTTTTAGTATGTTGTATTTGGGTATATTTTCTGCCTTGTGACCAAAATTCAAATTCTTAAAACTATAGATTTGGAGAAATAGATTTTCTAAATCCACTGGTCGGATTAAATTCCAATTAGACCTATGTTTAGTAAAATCATGATATCTCTTTCATTTTAAACCAGAATTTTGCAAACTAAACCTTTCCTGAAAGCAAAAAGAGATACCAAAAATAATTTTACTAATGGAGGATTTCAATATTTGGACCATTTCATGCCTAAAAGTGCGTTAAAATGTAGGGCTAAAATTGAAACTTAATTTAGTCTTTAGGGGCTGATTTAGGAAGATCGATTTAAAGTCTATTGAACCAATTTGAATACACGATAAACACGTTAAATTGAGCTTAAATCCACTATATTTGAACTAATGAGACACCAAACTCAGGAACCTAGGAAAAGGGTACGGGAGAGCGAATACAAGATTTGGAGTATCGGGACGCTAGTAAAGCTAGGACTTTACTTTGTTGTTGTGAGTATACTCAATGGAAACTTTACTTGCCATTTCATTTCTACTAATTGTTGTCCTTGCATAGTCCTTTTGACTATTTTGCCTTTGTGTTCTTATATCATGTGTTCTTTGTGTTTATGCTTACTTGATGAGTCTAGTTTGCATGATATCCATTAATTTGATTTGATTCATTGATTCTATCCCATGCTATGTCTATTCTTATTGTTTTAAATGTGAATTGAATTATGAATAGCATGCTATTATGCTAGTGAATATCTTATAAATGTTTAAGAGGACTTGTATTCCTTATTTGTGTAGGTGTGTATATGTGCCTATGCCTTGACAATCCATACTTGGTATTTCTTGAAATTTAAAAAATAGTTTTCACATTTAGGTCTCGTACTCGATCGAGGTGTGCACGACTCACGGGGTTAGAGTACCTGGGAATGTCGGCACATGTTACCGAACACTGTGTGACACTCGGGGTTAGAGTCCCTGAGGTGGTCTACACATCGGGGTTAGAGTCCCTGGTAACACTTGGGTTAGAGTCCCTTGTGCTATATGATTATTGAGTCAGAGTGACACGTTTCACTGTCGACCAGACCTAAATCACCACTACTTAGCCTAGTGTCGTATCACTTGTTCAACTCTGGTATTTACTCGCATATGGTTTATTTTCAAGTTTTCCCATTTATATGCTTTTAAATACCATTTGATTATTTGGAAATGCAAAATTAAACTTGTCATCGGGGATTACTGTTTTATTCTTGTACTCACTGTCCTTTTTATGACGGTGGGTGCAGAGCCTACTAGCAGGCCGGGCAAGGAGAAGATCGGCGATTATCCCTGAGCCCGCGGCGCGTCACTGCATCGATCGTAGATCTTCTTTTGGTATTTTGATTGTATATGTTATATATTTCTTTCAAATACTATTTGGGTTGTATATTGGGTTGAGCGTTAGTTTCCCCGACCTGACTTAGACTATTTAACTTTTTCACTTCATTTTGAGGACTTTATATATGTGATGTCATTTCCTGGTTTTCCACACTTAGGATTTTATAAATGGCTTCCGCATAAACTACTAATTGCTTCCACATTACCAATAAGACTTCTGTTAAATAATTAATTTAATAAAAAGTTTTAATTAACTCTAAATTTTTTAAACTAGTAGGACTAGTGTATTACTTATCCTGAACACGAGAAAAGAGACGTTTAGATTGTAAAGGCTGACTAATACGTAGTTAAGTCCTGCGTGGATAGGATTAGGGCTTAATTACGCGATTAGGTCGGGCGGTGCCCTAGATTAGTAGAGGGGTCGTCACACATTAGCGCGCTAGGTCTATGACTGTATAAAAATTGCAATTTTCAAAAATTCCTTAAACACTATAAAAGATTTTATTACTATAAGTAAAGATCCAAACACACTCAAAAACCTATAATATGATATCAGGAACCTAGGGAAGTATTCTAGGGATTCAAGTATGAGTTTCGAGGTGTTGGGAGGCTGAAATAACATAGGAAATTACGTGGATTGTAAGTAAACTGATTAAGATATTTTTTTACATTTCATTCCTATTCGTATGTTTATTTCCAGTCATTTGGACTGAATTGCTTTTGTACTCCATATGCCATGACTTGTTGTTCTTTCTCATTACATGAGGTTGCTTTCATGGTATAGTTTGTTGATAAAATGATTTCATTGACTCCAATTCATGTGCTATGTCATTATTGATTGTTAATACATGTGGTTAGTAAAATAGCATGCTATTAGGTAGGTATTACATAGAATTGTAATATATTTCCTTTGTGCATTAGTATGCAATTCTTTTGTTGGATTCCAATACCGCGTTGTTCTTTGAATATGAAAGTAAGTCTTGTATCTAGGACCACTTTATGATAGAAATCATTCGGACATACGGTGGTCTTTATACTTTCCAGGGTGATCGGGATTTCTCCACTATCTTGCGCAACACATGGGGTATGGGACCCGGGGTTGTTGGCAAGTATATATCGCAGGTGACTGATACCAGCGAAAGGTTATAAAGGCAAGATCACTGCTCAGACCTTCACATTGATGTAGAGCTCAGCTCCATCCTCATATAGTGGAAAGGCTGATGTGAGGAAGATCACGGCCGACCGGCCCTAGATCGTTACTACTTAGTCGTGTGTCAGATTCATGTTGTTTGGCTAAATTATCTCTTTGCATGTTCTTTTTACAGTATAGTTGTTATTATCATGCTTTTAGATACTTGTTACATAATTAGGAATGTGAACAAATGTCTCTCTGTATTACTTTCTATTTTCTTGTACTCAGCGTCTAGTTTGTGACGGTGTTTGCAGATCCATCGAGTAGCAGACTAGGCAAAAAGAAGATCGGCGATTACCTCTGAGCCAGTGGAGCACTTCTACACCCGATTTTGTAGGTTTGATTTTTGATGTATTACTTTTATATGTATATGATATATTTTATGGTTGTATATTATAGGTTGAGTGAGTTGTACCTTGACCAGACACATGATATTATATATCGTTGTTTCATCATATATATGCATGTGATCGTTATTCCCTGGTTTTTCCACAATTGTTAGGCCTCATGTTATAATCATCCGCTAGATTGTTAAGACTTCCACTGAATAAACTTTTAAGTAAAGAAAATTTTAATTAACTCTAATTTATAAATTGACATAAGATAAGTATAGGTTTATATTCATAATAAATAATATATAATAAGTAGGTAAATGGTTTTGGATAAGCTGACTAGTCCCTTATTAGGTCCTATATGGTGAGATTATGGCTTAATAATGGGATTAGGCCGAGCGGTGCCCTAATTTGAGAAGGGGTCGTCACAGGTTTGGTGTTCATCTCAGCTAAACCAGAACTTCCAAAGAACTTGTGGAAAGTTCATCTATTTCCAATTTTTAAGAACTCATGTCTTGATGGGAATTTATAGGTTAACTGTCTTTCTGAGTTTTTTGAGGTTGATGGGTTGATGTTGATATCAGTTGGGGAATCGGAGAGATGTTTGATAGTGATGAGCAGGGACTGTTGTGGTTACTATTAGATGTCGTTATTGTTGTTTGGGTTATAGAGAAAGTTTAGAGAAGTGTTGGGAATGAAGAAATGGGATAAAGTAACGCTATTGAAATTATTATTGTGACTATCGTTGTTGTTGTGGCTATTTTTCCTTATTGATGTTGTTGTTGTTGGTTTTTAGTATGGGTCGTAAGTCTTGGTAAGAGAAGGGAATGGACTACAATAATTATCGTTTGTTGTTGTGTGGTTGTGTTCTTTGCCTTAGACAATGATTTTGATAAGGCTTGAGGTTTATATCAATTTGAATGAGTCTAGTGTGAATTTACAAAATCAGACCTTTATTTTGGTGTAGTGTTGTCATGTTTTCATGTTGTGTTGGGTGATTTGAAAACTAAATGAAGGTTTTTAATCAAGATTTCTTATGGATTATCATGTTTACATATTAATCTTGGTTCTTTAAAATTAGATTTGAGATCGGAGTAGTTTTTTTGGAGTTTTCAAAGGCAAGAACACGGTCTTAAACCTTGTTTTTTAATTTGTTTAAATTTGAGTAGGTATAAAACTGTTTTTAATAGGCAAGTTGGGGCATTGATTTGAGACATTAAAAGAGGTCCAAAATACTTGCGTTCATTGGAATCCTTGTATAACCTACTTTGATGATCAATAAAGATTGTGATCAATGAAATTCGTTTGATCATTGAAAAATAAGGTAGAACATGACTTATTGATATTGTTCGAAAATGACCAATTGTGACTATTACAATATATCAATTTTAAGTGATAAATTGAGTAGGTATTTGTTATCCAAATTAACTTAAGTTGAAATTTCTAGATTCCCTATATGTCATGCTTTAAGTAGCATCTAAGCTTAGACCTAATGATAGTTCATTAACATAGAAAAATGTATGAAGAATGTTTGGGAACTTTAAAAAGAATTAACTAAGTTTGAATATATTTGCACTCCATTATGACTGGAAAATAGTTTTGAAATGTTGAACTGAGATTGTAAATCTAAATATGTGAATTTGTGGTTAATAGGACTTTTCGAAGTACGTGGAAGCCGAGAAACTTTGTGTAAGGCTTCGCGACCAACTCTAAGTTGGTTTGGTATAATAAACCCTACGGTGGTCTTTATTACTTATGGAATTTATCTTTGTGCATATATTTGTGTTTAGTTTGCATTACATTTCGCACTACTCTTGATCATGCATTCATGTCATTGCGAACGATGGCTTGTTAGTGCTACGGCTCACGAGCGGGACTTGGGGCTAGGTTTCTTGACCAGATTAATTGGAACATGGGAAATCCAAGGCACGCAAGTTTTCCAGCGAGCATGTATTGGACTTTTATTAATGTTTTAGGTTCATTTTTAGGTCGGTCAACCTGTTTATGAGCCTTAAATAGTAATAAAAGGATTTCACTTTGTTATATAAATTTCTTGTTATTTGGAAATGCAATTACATGTCTCCCTGTATGTGGACTAACATTTGCAAGTGTACAGAGCAGTGTTGGAATTTACTTACCTGACAACTTTGAGTTGTTTTTTATAATGTTAGGTTCTATGTGAAGACAAGGAAGAACGAACAAAACTTAGAGACTTTTGGCGATATGTTTTAAGTTTTTAAAGTTTAATTATTGTTGTAAATAGTTTATATATACATATTAATTTGGGTTTCGGGGTGCGTAGGTCGTGAAATACTCTCGAATAAGTTATGATAGTGTCCTAAATTAGTTTAAAGTAAGTTAAGAGGTTTATATTCCATTTTTGGTTTTATTTGGAATTGTAAAGTTGTAACTAATACATCAAACACTCTAAGATAGTTTAGAGATTTCAATTTGATATATATTCTGAACTGTGGGGAGTTGTGAGTGCTTCTAGGTTTCTCCCTATTATGTTGTCTATTAGGTGAATTTTTCAACAGGCCATTTTCAGGGGAGGTGTTACCGAAACTTTTACAAAATACGGAGAGAAATATGTATGAATTCCTAATTTGCTCCAATTAAATAAATCATGAATTGAGTTTCATTGAGGATATAAATTTAGTTTTTGAGCATTGTTGAGGATTAAATTAAGAATTATGTTGAGGTTAAGTAATTATATGGTTTAGGTACCTAATTAAGGTAATTAGTGATAAGTCGACGGGCCTTGAAAAACTTGGTATTGAATCTATGGTAAGCTCAATTAAGAAAATGTTAGAAATGATAATGACATTGGGTTTAGGATTGAGTCGATCGCAAAGTTTAAGTTAAGGCTCTTGGATTACATTAGGTTACATGAACTTAAGTGATGGTCTTGAGGAACAAGGTTTAGTAATGAGGTCACGATTAGTTGGGAAGTTACTGTGAGTTGGGAATACTTTGTTATTGTTATATGTTTGTTGTATATTATTGTATTATCGCAAGATATATGATAAGAAGTTTATTCTCATCGTCTGTTTGATATTAACTTGCAAGATATAACGAGTGAGTTTAGGAACAGGCAAATAAAAAGAGAATAGACTTGTGAAATGAAACTGGGCGTGATTATAAGTAAAATAGACTCGAGAAGTTTAAATTCATAAGGATATTGTAAGTAGTTCAGTACTAATATAATTGAGGAAATAGTCAGTTATACAACCAATGAGAAATTGGTTAACAAAGAAGCCTAAATGATTCAGGAATGTAAGTATTAAACATAAAATATTTAAAAGTAAAAGAATCGAACTATTACGATTGTGAAACACATGGTTTCAAAAATAAGAATTGATCAGACAAGTTGAGTTTTGACATGAAAATCACAATGGGATTGTGTTATGATTAATCAAGTTGTCTAAGTCCATTTTCTATTAAAATAATATACTTTGAGACAACGCATCGTCTCCTTTCCAAAACAAAACTTAAAGTGAAATTAGAATTAAATCATGATTATTTAAAACAATCAAGCAACTTCTAAAAAGAAGTATTGAATGTCTTTGATTGTTTATTACTCAAGTTACATATCCATAAGTGGCATGGAGTATAGTGGTTCTATGAATCGAACGAAGTACTGATAACATGAATGGAAATACAAGAATTTGGAATAATTTTTGCTAACATCGGGTTAGGTGTTGTTACAAAACAAAGATTAACAAATTTCTAACTTGAAAATGAAAACGTAGTGATAAGATCTATGTTTTAGAAGTTGAGATTAGGGAAAATGGATTGAAAATAGCTAAGATTAGTTGTTAAATAAACACAAATGGTTGTGTTTTGAAATTCAAAGTACCAAATAATCACTTCTAACTAAATTTAAGTAATGAGGTCTATTACTATGACCTAAAATAAAACCAATGAAGAGATAGATGTACTAATTGAGAATCAGTAAGTGGGTTTTATAGAATGTCAGTAAGAACTCCTATATAACGAGAATTTCAATTAATATGACTTAAAGGATTAAAATAGCATCCTTTAAGAGTTCGATTAGTCGTTAAGTTAATCAAAGAGTGGGAAAATTCTAATTCTTATATCTCATCAGTTGAACAACAATGAACAAATGAAATTATCAAAAATTAAATTGATTATTAATAAGATATTAGTTATTTTACATAGTCTCTTGAAAAGTAACGAATTTCTTTTTGAGAAAAAGGAAAGTCAGGAAAATTCAAAACTAATGGAAACAACTAAGGCAATAACAAACAGTTAGTCTGTTTGAATTAGGAATTTCTCTGTTTCGAACAAAGAATAGCTAAGAGACTTCAATGGACTGAATGATCATAAGAAGTCGCACCGTCCTTAGCTATATTTTTGAAGAGAAAAGAGATATAAATTGTTGTTGTAAGTTAAGATACATGTATGATAGTGAAAATGCAAATGAAAGGAAAAGAGGCGCACAAATTACAGCTCAGTTAGTCAGTACAATCTCTTTTGTTTGGAAATATTGAATAGAGTACAGTGCATCTGACTTGATATGTTTGAAGAATTGAATATTCTTTCACTGTAATTTGAGAAAAGCCTAAGATATGATTGAGTAGAGATGAAAAAGAGATGGCATAATTATAAACTTGAATGAAATACAAGATAAATGTTATATTGTAAGAGTGTAATCAAGGAATATTTTGATCTCTGTTAAAATGCGTATATCTATTCAAGATAAGGATAATTGTCTTTATTCAAGTAAGGAAAGAAGTCTAGCGAACAGTTAGTGATTGAGATCGAGATGATGGAAAATCTCATAAATTAGAGAATTGATAAAAAATCAAAGCGAGTACGTTTGTAATGTAAAAGAATGAGGTTTTTGGTGAACTCGTGAATAGAAAATAATTTGATGAAGTTAGAAAAGTCCTTAATTTCCTAACCAGTCAAAGGAAAAGTTAAGTGAATTGGCTAATGAGTTAGAATTGGTAATTACTTTCTAGTCCACAAATTTAAATGATATTGTGAGTAGACATTTAGAGGATGAGTGAGAGTTGCACGATGTTTCATGTTTCTTTTTTTATTAGATTGAAATTCGAGATCTCTTGTCATTGGATGACAAATGTATTGTGAGATCTATAGTCATGGGATGACTTGTGTAATTTCATGTTTCTGTTGAGGAATGTTGGAATGGTGATAGATAAGATAGAAACGTAACTCTACTTAGTATCTAATGTTGTGCTCAATTATTATTTGCATCAATATGTAATTTTAGACTGATGATAGTTAAGAATTGATCGGCCGACAGTTCAAATAAAAAGATGATCAACGAAAAGAAAGTAAACTTTAATGGTATACTAGAGTTTGGTGGATAAGGAAAAAGTTATCAATGGTTTGTGGAATAGTATTTAGATAAGAATGAGAATTGATTTATGAAAAGCAAGATAGGCTAGATCTTGTTATGAATTGATTCTTAAATGAGATTCCATAAGTGAAATATAAAGTACAGCAAGGTTTATCGGATATTTCACAAAGTTGATTGTCTAACTCGTCAGAGATTCACAAATTGCCAGGTTGGAAGAGAAATAGTTATGACTTTTCATTAAACCAAGAAGTTGAAAATGAAAAGTTGAAATGTTTATGATCAATACCATTGAGTTATTGATCACAATCAAAGCAATTGGGTCCACTTAACGGTTTCACTTTGGAAATATTTTTTACAGTTTTGGAATTAAAAAGAATCATATATGAATAATCATTTTCTTATATCTCTTTTAGTTTCGTTAACCGGTAAGTTTAAATTTCGATGAAGAAATTTTTAATCAGTTGGAAAGAATTGTAAAATCCGAGAGTTTCATAAACCTTAAGTAATCGACTAATTAAGGATTTTTGAGTTCTTAATATTGTTTAGGTATCCGAGGTGAGACCCATCTGTTATAGACCAGAGATCATACGATATATTTTACTTTTGTGTGTTGTGTACTTAGCACGTGTAATATAAATTATTTCATCGCGAAACACAGTCGAATTAGGGCCATGACATGGTGTGCAAATGTTTCGGAGTGCGTTGGGTTATTTTTTAATTTTTTACGAAATTTAGGTCATTTTTGGGGTTTTAATTGAGTTTTAAATGAGTTAAAACTTAAAAAATAAAGAAAATTAAAAGATAAAAGCGAAAAGACTAACAAGGGCAATTGAATTATGAAGTAATAGATAATAAGGAGATGGCATTTTGGTCATTGGCTTGGAAATTAAATAAAACAGTAGAAACCTTTGTTTCATTCCCCAATTTGATCGAAACCCTTTCCTCCCCAAGTCGATACCCTTCTCGTCGTCCTCAACCCTCGCCACATCCCTTTGTCGACACGCCTCACCCGTTCCTCATCGTCATCGTCTTCATCTTAATCTTCCTCACTGCCTCTCTAACTCTTGTATCTCATAATCTCTCTCTCTCTCTCTCTCTCTCTCTCTCTCTCTCTCTCTCTCGAATCTAAGAAGGGAGAGCAAAGGATCGAAGGGAGGAAGAAGTGATAGGATTAGAAATGTTAAAGAACAAGCATTAATTGCTTGGTTTGGTGTTCTTCTCAGGTGAACCAAAACTTCCAAAGAACTTGTGGTAAGTTCATCTATTTCCAATTTTTAAAAACTCATGTCTTGATGGAAATTTATGGGTTAACTGTATTTCTGAGTTTTCTGAGGTTGAGGGGTTGATGTTGATATCAGTTGGGTGTCGGAGATATGGTTGATGGCGATGAGCAGGGACTGTTATGGTTACTATTGGATGTCGTTATTGTTGTTTGGGTTTTAGAGAAAGGTTAGAGAAATGTTGGGAATGAAGAAATGGGATAGCAGTAATGCTACTGAAATTATTATTGTGACTATCGTTGTTGTTGTGGCTATTTTTCCTTATTGATGATGTTATTGTTGCTTTTTAATGTGGGTTGTAGGTCTTGGTTTGAGAAGAGGAATAAACAACAACAACAACAACATAGCCTCAGTCCCAAATTAACTGGGGTCGGCTACATGGATCAAACTTTTTCATTGTGCTCGATTAAGTGCAACTGATGGTGAGCTTTCCAAACCATTCAAATCCCTCATAATTAATGCATCCCATGTTAACTTTGGTCTGCCCCTACCTCGTCGAATTTCTACAGTTTCTATTGAGTCAAGTTTTCTAGTTGGGGCATTTGTAGGTCGTCTTTGCAGGTGACCAAACCACCGCAACCGCCCTTCCCTAATCTTTGTATCAATTGGTGCTACTCCTACTTGTTTTTGAATTTCTATATTTCTTATTCTATCTTTACGAGTTTTACCACACATCCACCTAAGCATCCTCATTTCTGCTACGTTCATTTTATGTAATTGTTGTTGCTTTACCGCCCAACATTCACTTCCATAGAGCATAGCTGGCCTAATTGCGGTCCTATAAAATTTTTCTTTTAACTTAGTAGGAACAATTTGAACGAGTCTAGTGTGGATTTACAAAATCAGTCCCTTATTTTGGTGTAGTGTTGTCATGTTTTCATGTTGTGTTGGGTCGATGATTTGAAGACCAAACGAAAGCTTTTGATCGAGATTTCTTATGGATTATCATGTTTATATATCAATCTTGGTTCTTTAAAATTAGATTTGAGATCGGAGTAGTTTTGTGGCGTTTGCAAAGGCAAGAACAGGGTCTTAAACCTTATATTTTAATTTGTTGAAATTTGACTAGGTATAAAACTGTTTTTAGTAGGCAAGTTGGGGCGTTGATTCGAGACATTAAATGAGGTCCAAAATACTTGCAAATAGGTTTGTTGGAATTCTTGTATAATCTTCTTTGATGATCAACAAAGGTTGTGATCAATGAAATTTGTTTGATCCTTGAAAAACAAGGTAGAACGTGACCTATTGATATTGTTCAAAAATGACCAATTGTGACAGTTACAATATATCAATTTTAAGTGATAAACTGAGTAGGTATTTGTCATCCAAATTAACTTAAGTTGAACTTTTTAGATTCCTTATATGTCATGCTTTGAGTAGCACCTAAGCTTGGACCTAATGATAGTTCATTAACATGGAAAAATGTATGAATAATGTTTGGGAACTTTAAAAAGAATTAACCAAGTTTGGAAGAGATTTGCACTCCGTTATGACTGGAAAATAATTTCGAAATGCTGAAATGAAATTGTAAATCTTAATATGTGAATTTGTGGTTAATATGAGTTTTCAAAGTACTTGAAAGTTGAGAAGCGTTGTGTGAGGCTTCGCGACCAACTTTGAGTTGGTTTGGTATAAGTAAATCCTACAACATTAATAAAAGTCCAATACATGCTCGACGGAAAATGGCTTATTAGTCTGCATTGTATTTCACATCACTCTTAATCATGCATTCATGTCACTCCGGACAATGGCTTGTTAGTGCTACGGCTCATGAGCGGGAATTGGGGATAGGCTTCCTGACCAGATTGATTGGAACATGGAAGACCCAAGGCACGCAAATTTTTCCGGCGAGCGTGCATTGGACTTTTATTACTGTTTTAGGTTCATTCTTTGGTCGGCCAACCTGTTTATGAACTTTGAATAGTAATAAAAGGGTTTCACTTTGTTATATAAATTTCTTGTTATTTGGAAATGCAATTACATGTCTCCATGTATACGGACTAACATTTGCAGGAGTACGGAGCAATGTAGGAGTTTACTTACCAGGCATCTTCGAGTTGTTTTTGATGATATCAGGTTCTATGTAAAGACAAGGAAGAACAAACAAGACTCAAAGACTTTTGGCGATATGTTTTAAGTTTTTAAAGTTTAATTATTGTTGTAAATAGTTTATATGTATTGTTTTGGGTTTCGGGGTGAGTGTAGGCCATGAAATATTCTCGAATAAGTTATGAGAGTGTCCTAAATTAGTTTAAAGTAAGTTAAGAGATTTATATTCCATTTTTTGTTTATTTGGAATTGTAAAGTAGTAACTAATGCATTAGAGACTCTAAGATAGTTTATAAATTTCATTTTGATATATATTGTGAACTGTGGGGAGTTGTAAGTCCTTCTAGGCTTCTCCCTATTCTACTGTCTTTTAGGTGAATTTTTCTGCAGATTATTTTAAAGGGAGGTGTTGTCGAAATTTTTTCAAAATACAGAGAAAAATTCGTATGATTTAATAATTTGCTCCAATTAAATAAATCATGAATTGAGTTTCATTTAGGATATAGATTTAGTTTTGGAGCATTGTTGAGGATTGAATGAAAATTAATGTTGAGGTTTAGTAATTGTGTGGTTGAGGTGCATAATTAAGGTAATTAGGGATAAGTCAGGGTTTAGTGAAATGGGCCCTGACAATTTCTCGAGAACTACGACTTCACTTTGGAGTATCACCCAGGCAAGGCATTTGGGGTTGTGGATGCATTGAGTAGAACAAGAACATGCATAGAGAATGTAGTTACTATTAGAGCTTCTCGTTTAGATTTTTGGAATAATCATTTATGATATGATGATTCGTGAAAGTTTAGTTGACACATCATCAACTGAGAAAGTTTCAGAGCTACTAATTTGTTCTTTTGAGCTCAGACTTAGACAGAACCGAAGAAGATTCAGTGGGTGATTAATTATCAGAAAGCTAATCTGGATTATATATAGCGGGTCAGAGGTTACCGGCTAATGTGGATCATCCTGATTGGTCAGTTTCTAGTGATAGTGTGTTATAGTTTAGGGATAAATTGTGGATTTCAGCTCAGGAACAGTTGAGGCAGGAGTTGCTACGGAAATCTCATAGATTTGTTTACTTTATTTATCCAGGTAACACTAAGATATATCGTTACATGAGAAATATTTATTGGTGATCTGAGATGAAGACTGATATAATTGAGTTTGTAAAGAGATGTGAGAATTGTCAGCAAGTTAAGGCTAAGCTTAGAAAACTCGGGGGGTTATTGCATACTCTGCGTATTCCTGAGTGGAAATGAGAACTTATATCGATGGATTTTGTTTTCGATCTACCTCTGAGTTACCATAAGCACGATGCGATAAGGATTGTAGTTAACAAGTTGTTGAAGTCTGCTCATTTCTTACTAGTTTCCATGCGAGATCCTCTTGACCGATTATGTGAGGTGTAAGTACATAATGAGTTGAGATTTTATGGAGTTCTAGTGTTGATTACTTCAGATAGAGATCTGAGATTCGCGTTCAGACTGTGGAGTGGATTGCAAAGACATTTGTGAATTGTTTTTAACCTTAGTACGGCATACCATCCACAGATCGACGGACATATTGAGTGGTGTATTTTGGTGTTAGAGAATATGATTCAGGCTTGTGTCTTAGAGTTTAGTGGTTACTAGAAGAAAAATATTCCTCTGTGTTAGTTCTTTTTAATAATAGCTTTTTAAGCTAACTTTCGAATGGCTCCTTCTGGATTTTTGTATGGTCGGCCTTGTCGTTCACATGCGTGTTAGGCAAAGTTTAGATGTACAGTTTTGTTGGGGAGCCAGAGTTGATTTAGAACTACATAGAGAAAATTCAGCAGATTCGCATGCGTTTGACAACAGCATAGCTAAGACAAAAGAGATACACCGATAAACATCATAAGATTTCGTAGTTTTCAAAGGACGATATAATTTTGTTGAAAGTCTCACCTATGAAAGGATCGTACAGGTTTGGATTGCGGGTAAGCTAGCTTTGAGGTACATTGAGTCGTTCAGGGTACAGGAAATGATTGGTTATGTTGCTTACAGGTTAGAGTTACCTCCTTAGTTAACTGGAGTTCATAATGTCTTCCGCATGTCTATGCTTTGCAAAACGGAGACCCAGTTCACTTCAAGGATTGATTAGAATGAATTTGATCTTTGGGAAGACTTGTCTTACGACGAACAGTCGATTCAGATAGTTGATCGTAAGATTCAGAAGCTGAGATCCAAAGAGATTCTTTTGGTTAAGGTGAAATGACAATTTCATGGAGATGAGGAACTAACCTAGAACCGAGAGTCTTATATGAAGGAACCGTTTTCATTTCTCTTCGAAACTACAAGTAATTTTATGTTTACTTTAATTTTGATGACGAAAATGCTTTAAATTCCCGTTACCTTAAGCTGGTGATTATTGTTAAATCGAATCCTAATTAGCTCGATTTAAGCTTATGGTTAAGTTTAGTGTACCTCGATTAGTGTGTGCATGGGTTTGTGTGATGATTTGTGTTTGTTTAGAATGTTTGTTGAATTTATAGGTTGTAATATAAAAAGAAAATTTATATACAAGCTTATAATCGAAAAATAAATAAATAAACAATAAATAGCCAGTACACCAAGTGCGACGAAGGGGTCGTGAAATAAATCCGCACACCCGAGAATACTCGTAGGCACGTCCGGTGAATTTATTAGTGAGAAAATACACAAAGTGTATATATATTTATATATAATTGATATATAAATATATATATATATATATAACTATAAGTTTTGTTTGAATTATATGGATCATTGGATCGCTTGGAGATGAGCGTAAGTGTTGATGGTGTTAAGTTGTGTGTCACTTTAAGATGTGCCACTTTAGCAAATCAATCACTTGATCAGCCTTGAGATAGTGCGATTTGTATCTCGATGAAAATCTATCTATATAAATTCAAAAGCTTCAAATTTATCCTCATTGTTCATTGATCAATCGAGTGAGTGAGAGAGGAAAGCAACTTAGAGTTTCGAGTTTTGAGGAATTGATCAAGAGAGGATCCTCCACTAAATTTAAGTGATCAAACCACTATTAGATGAGAGATCATCATTTTGATAAGTGTAGTTTTGAGTTTGAAGTTGAAATTCACAGGTAGGTGATGATTTCCCTGTAAATTGTTGTTGTTATTGATTGGAAAGTAGTTTATACCTTATTAGAGGTCTTCCTTAATGTATTAGGGGAGTGTTTGATGTTGCTTGGTGGTTTGGTGGTTTGGTGGATTGAATAAAGGCTATTGCCTTGCTCGCTGTCGAGAACAGTGCAGGGTGGAGCACACTCCATGTAGCAGAGGAGCACGCTCCTTTCATCAGTTGGGATGAACCTAGTTACTGGAGCGCGCCCCATCAAGTGAGGGAGAACGCTCACACCTTAGAAAACAACAACTATGTTGTGTTTTATTTGGATTTCATAAGTTTTTAGGAACTGACTTAGGGGTTCTAAACATAGGGTATTAGGCCTATATTAATCACAAATAGTCTGTGATAGGTGTTGAATCACCGGGAAAGCGTGAGTGATCTGGAGACTTAGGAAGTTTGGAAATGAAAACCTAAGCCGAGGTAAGTATGGATTCGCTTATTTATTAATGTTGTTTGAATATGTTAGTATATGTATTTCATGTAGTTTATGGACTGAATGGGGGCTATGTACATTGTAATGTGTTTACTAAATGAAAAACGGTGTGTAATGCGATCTACGAAAGTAACTCTTGGAGTTGAGATTAGGTTATATAGAATATGGGTGTGGCTTCTTAGCCTATATATAACTCCTACTTAATTAGTTAGGTTGTGTTGATTACATACTCACTAAAAGGTTTAAGATAGAACTATTGGTCATTAAATGGATTGGCTAGACAGCACATCGGCTTATGTGTTGGTCTAGCAATCGCATTAATGGTGTCAGTTGGTAATCGACCCTAGTTTTACAAATAATATGAGAATCATAGTGTAATAGTCATTGACGGTTTGACTTGCATCTGTTATTTATTAGATTATATGTTTTTCATAGTCCCGTTAGTTATCATTAGTGCATATTGTTATTGCATATTGTTCTTGATTATTATATGGAATGTCGATGACTTTGTGAATCCTTACTTACTGAGCAAGTTGGAGTGCTCATCCTAATTAATATTTCAGGAATAACGTCGAACGCTATGACTATGGGATAGAGAAGGTTTAAGTGTCTCAATCTTCACTTTGATCTAATGAATCTTCCTTTGTCTTATACATTTGTATTAAATTACAGTTTTGTAATATCACAAGGATCGGAGGTTTTGTATAACCGGGGTTTATTCCAGCTGGGTTTTGTTGTGTATATCGTGTTTAATATAACCAAAAAGTTTTAATTTCCGTTGTATTTGATACTTGTTTTACTTCGATATTCGATATACAATTGTGTTTATGCTGGCTCTAGTTAAGTCTAACGGGATTATCAAGGCTAAGTTAGGGTTTCAGGCTGGGTATCGCCCTAATCGGGATAGGGGATGCTACAATTCCCATCTCAGGTGCAGGGGCACCTGCTATGTCCGAGCCTTCAACTCCATTATTGTCATCAACATCACTAGCAGACTGACCAGTGCCCTCAACTGATCCCACCGCATCAGCTGATCACACTGCCTCAGTTGATCCCATTGCCTAAGCTCATCCATAGTCAGGATTAACCCCATCATCACAATCTAATTCAACCATTTTTTTCATAGGCTCATTCAAATCAAAATTAACCTCTATGACGCTACCAGACAATCAAAGGAAGTGCAATTTAGATTAGGTTCCAATTAAGCCATAAATAATATCTAACCAAAATGTGACTCGAGATTTACATTACCTTCCAAATTCAGTCCTTACAACCAAGTGTTCAAAAATTTAATGCGATTAGGTTCACAATTAATTTTTGTAATTTCTTCGTTCTTAATGTTTAGTGCATCGAGATTCTCCATTATTAACCCCTGACAATATCAAATAAGCTCATAACTTAGCAAATACAATAAGCAAATCATTTAAAGTTTTTGAATCAAGCCAAATGGTAGGTTTAGTTGATTTAATAAGTTGAGCCTTTATTTTCACATGGAGAAAAGATTGTCTAAACCACAAATGGTCCCTATCTAACTTACCTCTGGTTTCTTGAAAGCCCTAAATGGTCTCCGTTCTAACTCATCAAACATAAAAAGAATCTCCATAAAAAACAAGGACAAAATAGATGAATGACTTACCAAGTTCCAACGAGGTCTACTTCCACCAGGTTTAGGGGTCCTCTGTATCACCTCAAAAATACCGAGATTCCCAGTTTTACTGTGAAATTCAAGAATTTTATAAACTTGATTTGCAGTCTAATTAAGTATTTTCCAATTTTAATTGAAGTTTAAGTATACGAGGTGAGACCTCGCATTACGAACCAGAGATCATATGATAAAATATTATTTTTGTGTGCAATGTGCATAGTGAAAGTACTATACCCTATTCGACACGAAATATGATCAAGTTGAGGTGTAGATGCGGTGTTCACGTGTTTCGGAGGCGTGTGTGTTTTCTCAATTTTTAGCGAACTTGGAATATTTTTTGGGGTTTAAATTGGACTAAAAAATTGAAGATAAACATGAGAAAAACAATGAAGAATGTGAAATGACCTCTAGGGGCAATTGATTTATATTGACAAGGATAATTAAAAAAGGTCATATGGATCATTTGGCAAAAAAAAAACTTTGGGTATGTTTAATAGCAAAGAAAATGAAAAAAATTATGGAAAATTGTTTGTTTTTTTTAATGTAACTATTTTATTAGGTGTTTGATACACTTTGTAACCGCATAAAAAAAACCCATTCCCCTTATTTTCCTCATTTAGTTTATCTAATTTCAACGTGGAAATTCAAGATTTTCTCTCGCGCGACGCCCAAACTCGAGAGGCAATCTCCACTCGGTGCATTAGGGCCATGTCGCGAAAGAATAAGAAGAAGAATAGGAGCTCGGTTGGGGTAGTGGTGACTTTGCGGGAGGGGGTCGCAGTTATGGCCGACGAAGGGGACAGAGGTCTTGACGGTGATTGGAGCGTCCGTGGCGGCGGAGGAGAACGAGAGGGATCTAGAGATGGCGAGAGGGGGTAAAGGAGGGCACCGGAGGAGGAGGAGGAGGAGGAGACGAAGTGGTTGAGCGCCATCATCGTCGTGTGATTGATGCGTTTTTTTTTATCTTCGATTGAATCGAAGCGAATGAATGAATGAGTTTGTTGGTGAAGAGGAGGAGAGTAGGAAAGTAGGTGAAGAGGAGAGCAATATATAAATGGAAATAAAAGCTCCAGGGAAATGATATGCAGACACATTTATGGTTACGCATTTGTTTGGTAGTCGTGCGATGCGTCTCGAGATTTGATGAACGGGCTTCGAAGTGCATCTTATGGTTGGGAAATGAGTTGCAGAGATTCATAATAAGGAGAGAAAAAAGAGTGAGAGCAAATTAGGAGCTTATATCTCTTTCTCAATTCGTTGTGAATGGATTCTTGAGTAGTTGAGAAGTCGTGGGTAAAGGATGGATGGTTGCATTGATTGCAGGCGAATGTGTTATATGTTTCTAATGAATGCTTTTGTCATATGAGTCCACTCTGCATACCAGGCTAGCCCAGAGAATATACCAACCATGAAAAACCTAGTTTAAATATCAATTTCAATTATAAACATTCTTATCTTATAATCAAATTATAGTTTAAAATGAAAAGGTTAAGTTTTTTACAAGAATTTCATTTGTTATCAAATGGTTAAAAAAAAAAAAAAAATTGAAATTTTTTTTCACCTACTATCAAACAACAAAGAGAAAATTTTCTTAAAAAAATTTTTTGAAGAAGATTCGCGTAAGAAAATAATTTTTTTCTCATTAAAAATTCTTTTTGCTATCAAACACAATCTAAGTTTGAAACTAAAACGAGGTTCAACCTCCTCATCTCGATTTTCCCTGGTTCATCGTTTTCGCCTTTTCCATACTCCTCTCTCTCTCTCTCTCTCTCTCGGTGATGCTATCTTGGACGAGATGTTTCACTATGTGCTCTCCCTCTCGTTGCCTTCACTGTGCAGTCTCTATCTGCTTTCTCCGTCTCTCCAACGCATTCTTTCTCTATGTTGGGATACCACTATCCGTCGTCGTGGCCACTGGTCACGGTCAGGAGGAAGGACAGTAAGGCGTTGGCTATGTTGATTCGTGAAAGGTAGAGGAGAGAGGTGATCGTTGATGAAGTTCTTGTTGGTTTGTAATGATGATGAGCAGAGGTTTCATCATCATCCCTCTCGGCGTTGTGCTCCTTCTCCTCTCTCTCACAATCGACACTGAGTATACAGTGGAGAAGAACCAGTGGTGGTGTTGATTAAGGTGAATTTGAGTTCAATTCGATTGATTTTTAATCACCTATAGTTTCCCTTCCTCCATCGTCATTGATTTGGGATTGAGGTATGTTGCAGTTGTGGTTGTGTTAATCAAAGGATTGCGTGGTTGGGTGAATTGATAACTGTGGGGGTGGACATTTTGATTGTTAAATGCTTGTGGTAATGTATTTTTATGAATAGAATAAAAGTAGTTCATTTTATAATTGATTTGGTTGAGTCTTGTGGACTCAAGTCCATCGAAATGCTAAGCTTAGGTGAGCTTTGGTTTGGCCAAATGAAATGAGTTTAGTTGATGGTTAAAAATTAATTTTGTTGATCAAATGAGGTAATGAATTAATTTATTGGTTAGTTGAACTAATGAAATGAAATATGTGGTTTTGTGATCCAATTATGTTAAATTTGGACTCATTGGAAGTTTGGGTAAAGTTTTCATGGTTTCAAGTCTTTTTAGATGATTTAAATCAAGATGTAGTTTGGAATAGAGTTATGAATAATTGCAGCTGCGGTATCATTATTGTTGAGAGGTTATTGTTGGTGTTAGTGGACTCATTTGTTATGGAACTTTATTCTTGTCGATCATTCATTGTAGTGAGTTGGTTGGCAAGGTTTTTGACTAAATAAGTCAAATTGTATCTCATTAAGGTTTCTAATCAAAATTTAGGGAAATGAAATAGCTTAAACTTATCAAATGATTGAAAATCCCAATTTGGGATTCGAAAAGATTTGTAATTGGTTTACAAATCACTTAAGCGAGTTAGGACTATAGTTGAGGACTTAATTGTAGAAATGAGACTCAAAGTGTGAATTTGAATCTCGAAAGGACTTTGGTTAGAGTTTCGAAGGGTTTAAAGATTGACTTGACTTAAAAACAATATGAAGTTGTTTTTTAATAATTAAATTGAATCAAGGCTTGGTATTAGTATTCTTAATGAATTTATAAATGAAATTGGCAATCTAATGGTGTTGAAGGATTTCGTATCTTGTCGAAACAAGTCAAAGTGAACTCATTAAGATTCGTAATCGAGATTTGTAATAGGCATAACCTATAAGTTGTTAATTGAGTTTAAATCTCAATTTAGAATACATAAACAAGTTGTTGGTTATTGTGAAACTAAAAAGGTGATTAAAACCTATTTTAGAGTCCAGTTTGTGATTTAAAACCTAATGTGAAGTACATATATGAGGTAGTATTGGTTGCAAGTTTAATGAATGGTTTGGGACTCTGTTATAACTTGAAATATGAATTTAAGTGTTCCAATAGAAATGTGACTCTTAAATAATAATTTATATGCTTAATAGGAGACGTGGAAATACGTGAAATCCGGGGAACGTGATTTGAGGCTTTGCAACCAAATTTGAGTTGGTTGGATAGTAAGTAAACCCTACAGTGGTCTCTACTATTTAATGATTTGTCTTTGTACCTACATTTGTGTTTGGTATACATTGCATTTCGCATTATTCTTGGTCATACATTCATGGCATGCAGGTCACATTGTCATGTTCTGTCTCGATCAAGTATCCTGCCCAGGAGAAAAAGACTAGGTGTAAGTAAAGCTAATCGAGACTAGGTATCCCGTCTAGGTGAAAAAACTAGATGCGAGTAAATCTGTAAGTGAGCAATGTTGATTTCGAAAATCATGCATTGAACTTCTATTACTGTTTTAGGTTCATTCTTAGGTCGGCCAACTTATTTGTGAACTTTAAATAGTAATGAAAGGATTTCATGTTTTTATATAAATTTCTTGTTCTTTGGAAATGTAATTACATGTCTTCATGTATTCGGACTAACATTTGCAGGAGTACAGTGTAGTGTAGGAGTTTACTTACCTGACATCTTCGAGTTGTTTTTGATGATGTCAGGTTTTCCGTGAAGACATGAAAGAACATACAAGACTCGAGGAACCTTGGTGAATGTTTTCATGTTTTAAAGTTTAATTATCGTTGTAATTATGTTATAAATATTATTGTTTTGGGTTCCGGGGTGAGCGTAGGTCGTAAAATATTCTCAAATAAGTTATGTGAGTCTCCCAAATTAGTGTGAAGTAAGTTGAGAAGTTTTTTATTCGGTTTCTGTTTATTTTGGGTTTGTAAAATTGTAAATAAGGCATCGGAGACCTTAAGTTAGTTTAATTGTTTTAAATTGATATATATTGTGAACTGCAGGGAGTTATGAGTCCTTCGAGGGAGTTATGAGTCCTTCGAGGCTTCTCCCCATTCTGTTGTCTATTAGGTGAGTTTTTCGGCAAACGACTTTTAGGGGAGGTGTTGCGGAAATATTTATAAAATACGAATATTTGCTCCAATTAAACAAATCATAAATTGACTTTGAATGAGGATATAAATTTTAGTTTTGGAGCATTATTAAGGATCGAAATCAAGATTATTTTGAGGTTGAAGTAAATTGAATGGATTAGATATCTAATTAGGGGAATTTGACTAAGTCAAGACTTAGTAAAATGGGCCCTGACAGACTTGGTATCAGAGCCTAGGTTTGGCTTAATTGAGGAAAATTCGGTCGAGAACCATAGAGTAATTGAGCGCGATTAGTTAGGAAGTGACTGTGAGCTGGGAATACTTTGTATTGTGTTATATTTGTGATGCGTATTTATGTATTATTGTCAGATATGCGATAGGAAGTTTATTCTCCTTGTTTGGTCGATACTTAACTCGTGTGAAACGACGAGTAAGATTAGGAACATAAAATAAAAGAGAGAATAGACTTATGAAACGAAATTGAGCGTGATTGGACATGAAATAGACTCGGGAAGTCTAAATTCACATTGCTATTGTATGTAGTTTGATACTAATATAACCGAGGGAAATAATCAGTTATAAAACCAATAAGAAATTGGTTTAACAAGTTGTCTAGATGATTCAGGAACGTAAGTACTGAACATGAATTTATTAGAAATTGAAAGTATCGAAGTATTACAATTATAAAATTCTTAGGAAAATGTTAAAACATACTTAATTTAAGTCTCAAGTGATTGGAAATCGTTTCGAAAACACAAAAAATAAAATTGAGACTTATGGGAAGCATAATATATAACTATATTAAATTTTAGAATGAGGTTAGTACCAGTTGAATTAGAAACTTGGGAAACCCTATTTTACAAAGTATTGGTTTGATTTATAACAAATTGAAGGTTGCTTCAGAAAATAGTCTCAATAAAAGAATTAAAGGTGAAACGTGGTTTTGAAATTAGAAATTGATTAGACAAACTGAATTATGACTAGAAATCATAATGAGATTGTGATACGACTAGTCAAGTTATTTAAGTTGGTTTCTACAAAAGTAAAATACTTTGAAGCAAAGTATTGTCTCTTTTTCAAAACAAAACTCAAAGTGAAATGTGGAATAGAACTACAGTCTAAAATGATCAAACAACTTCGAAAAGAGGTATTGAATGGTTTTGATTGTTTATTACTCAAATTGCTTATTCATAAGTGATGTTGAGTATAGTGGTTCTATGAGTCGAACAAAGTAATGATAAAATGAATGAAAAATACACGAGTTAGAAGTAATCTTTGTTAACACCGGATTAGGTGTTGTTACGAAACAAAGACCAACGAAATTATAACTTGAAAATGAAAGGTGTAGTGATAAAATCAACGTGTAAGAAGTTAAGGTATTGAGGAAGTGGTCTAATAATAGCTTGAATTAGCTATTAAACATCAACACAAGTGATTGTGTTTTGAGATTCAAAGTACTCAATAGTCACTTCTAATCAAATTAAGTAATGATGTCTATCACCACGACCAAAAATAAAATCAATGAAGAGATATATATATATATATGATATATATATATTGATTGAATATCAGTAAGTGATTTGTATAGGATGTCAGCATGAGCTCCTACATTGCGAGAATTTCCATTGATATAAATTAAATGATTGAAACAATATCCTTTAAGAAGTTGACTAGTCGTTCAGTTAATCAAAAAGAGTTTGGATATTTTAATTCTTCTATCTCTTCAGTTAAACAACAACGAACAAATGAAATCATCAAAAAGTGGATTGATGAATCATGATCAGTAAGATACTTTGATATCTTACATGGTCAATCGAAAAGTAGAGAGAATTTGAGACAAACTGAAACAATTTAAGACTATAACAAACAGTTTAACCGTTTGAGTCACAAAAAGTTTCTCTGTTTCGAACAAAGATTAGTTAAGGGAGACTTTAAGTTCTCAAAGGTTATAAGAAGTCGCATAGTCCTTAGCTATGTTTTTGAAAAGAGAAAAGATATAAATTGTCGTTTTAAGTCAGAACTAAGGAGCGCAAGTGGTTTAGGTGTTGATAAAGTTACGATAAGTTTGTAAAGGGACTTAAAACGAGATAAATGTGAGAATAGCTAAGATCGACAAAAATGGAACCAAGTAGACTATGTATCGTAATCACGATTCATTCACAGCGTAGAAGACTGGTGTGAGGGCCACATCCATCTTTAAATAAACGAATGAATTGTGAAGTTCGGTATAGAAGAGTCTGAAGTTTCGTTGGAGTTAATTGGAAGTTTAAGTATAAGCAAATAAATGGTCAATAAATTCTCACATAAGTATGGAAAATGAAAATTTCCGGTGAACGAGTCCCAATAAGACTCAAGATGTCAAGCTATAAGGTTGATGAAATTTAATATATCTTTACATGGATCTTACGAAAAGTGAAACTCCAAATGTTGAGAGTTTTGAACAAAAATAATATACAACTAATGTTAGTGAATATGTTGTACATTGGTTCAAAAGCAGTGCTACATCACGTGATTAGTCAGTGGTGAAGTTTTGAAGCAATGTGTTATCTAAAATTGGAGTTGATGTAAGATGCCTTTATGAAAGATAAAAATACGAATAAAAAGTGAAAAGAGACTTATAACTTACAGTTCACTTAGTAATATCCACATTGGTTGAAAATAGTGAATAATGGAGTAGTGATCAAGCCAATCTAGAAGTGATTGGTAGTTAAGCGAATGTAATGAGGTTCAGTCAAAGGAAAAGTTAAGTGAATTGGTTGACGAGTTACAATTGATGATTGCTTTCTAGTCCACAATTTAAATGATATTGTGAGTAAACATTTAGAGAATGAGTGAGAGTTGCACGACGTGTCAGGTTTCTTTTCCTGATCAGATTGAAATTTGAGATCTCTTGTCATGGGATGAAATATGTAATTAGAGATTTATAGTCATAAGATGACTTGTGTAATTTCATATTTTTGTTGAGAAACACTGGAATGGTGATGGATCAGATAGACACACAACTCTACTCTAGTATCTAATGTTGTTCTCAAATATTATTTGTATCAATTTATATATTTAGACTTATGATAGTTTAAGAATGATCGACCAATAGTTCTAATGAAAAAAATGATTAGTAATGAGAAAATAAACTAGGATGTGTAACAAGGTTTTAATGGATAAGGAAAGAATTATCAACAGTTTGTGAATATTATTTATGGAATATTATTTAGTTAAAAATTAGTAGTGTCATATGAAAAGCAAGATGGATTAGATATTGCTATGTGTTGATGCTTGAATAAGATTCAAGGCATAAAATGTGAAGAAAAATAAAGGTTACTAGATATTTCATAAAATTGATTGTTTAACTCGTCAGTAATTCACAAAATGTCAGGATTGACAAACAAACGGATATAACCTTTCATTAAACTAAGGAATTGGAAATGAAAAGTTGATGTGTTAATGATCTCTACCACCGAGTTGTATATGACGAAGGTGATTGGGTCCACATCACGATTTCACCCTGGAAATGGTTTTCACAGGTTTGGATTAAAAGAGTCGTATATGATGCATCATTTTCTTATATCTCTCTTTTGGTTCAGTAACCTGTAAGTTTAAATTTCTAGGACAAAATTTTTAATTAGTTGGGAAGAATTGTGAAATCCAAGAATTTCATAAACTTGATTAGCAGTCTAATTAAGTATTTTCCAATTTTAACTGAAGTTTGAGTATCCAAGGTGGGACCCACGGGTTACGAACCGAAGATCATATGTTAAAATATTATTTTTGTGTGCAATGTGCCTAGTGAATGGACTATACTCTATTCGACATGAAAAACGATCAAGTTGAGGTGTAGATGTGGTGTTCTCGTGTTTCGGAGAGCGTGAATGTTTTTCTTAATTTTTAGTGAAATTGGGATATTTTTGGGGAGTTACTATTAGCACCCTTATATGTTATATTAGTCTCCCCCATTTAATTTAATGTTATTTGTAGCCCCCAATAAGTTAGTTCATGCTCTAAGCACCCCCCTTAATTGTTAGTAAACTTTCCATTGTACCCCTGGTTTATATTTGCCCCATCTCTCCCCAAAGAAATCGCTCTTTTCATCTTTGTGATCTTCAACCTCCAATCACTTGTTGCAATCATCTTTTTCTCCTCATTAACTCAATTTGCTTCATATGCATTCCAAGATTGATTCTTTGATCTTTAAAAGCTAAGATTCAACACGAATAAAGGATTCTAACCATTCAATAATAGGAATCAATTCTCAACCAAATACTATAATTAAGATGTTGTATTTGATGATGAATTGTTGAGTATAGGGATAAAGATATGAGAAGGGATGTAGAGATTAGAAAGTATTAGAGAAAATGAGATGAGTCTATAGTTTAATTTGTGGTGGAATATAGAAAGTAAAAATTAAGTAGAAGAGGAGAATGTGAGTGTAGTGAGTGAGATAAGAGTTGAGGATGAGTTTAAGGTTTCATTTAGGGAGGGATGTAGAGAGTGAAAAGAAAAGTTGAGGAGGGGTGTGTGTAAAGAGTAGAAAGTAGAAAGTAGAATAAGAAAAAAAATGAAATATATTCATGATTTAGAGTGAGGTTATTTATGTAATTTTGCCTAAAGACATTTTAGTTTAAAAATGTTTTAAATTAAATGAGGGGCTAATATAGGGTAATGAGGGGCTAATAGTCCGTCTCTATTTTTTTCGGGGTTTAAATTGGACTTAAAAATTGAAGATAAACATAAGAAAATAAATGAAAAATGTGACCTCCAGGGGCAATTGATTTATATTGACAAGGATAATTAGGAAAGTTCATTTGGCAAAAAAAAAAAAAAAACGAAGTGTGAAACTAAAAGGAGGTTCGATTTAACCTCCTCATCTCGATTTTCCTTGGTTCATCATTTTCCCCTCTTTGATACCTCTCTCTCTCTCTCGCTCTCTCTCTCTCTCGGTGATGCTTCTTCCCATCTTTTTCTCTCTCTCTCTCTCTCTTGGTGATGCTTCTTCCCATCTTAGACGAGCTTTTTCTCTCTGCACTCCCCCTCTCGCTTTTTCTCTCTGCGCTCTCCCTCTCGTCGCCTTCACTGTGTAGTCTCTCTCAACCTTCTCCGTTTCTCCAACACACTCTTTATCTATGTCTTTGGAACCCACTCTCCGTCGTGGTGGCCACTGGTCACGGTCACGAGGAAGGACAATGAGGCGTTGGCTATGTTGATTCGTGAAAGATAGAGGAAGGAGGTGATCGTTGATGAAGTTCTTGTTGGTTTGTAATGATGAGCAAAGGTTTCATCATCATCCCTCTCGGTGCTCTGCTCTCCTTGTCCTCTCTCTCACGATCGACACTGAGTATATAGTGAAGAAGAACCAGTGGAGGTGTTGATTAAGGTAAATTTAAGTTCAATTCGATTGATTGATTTTAGTTTGTTATTGTCGATGTTGGTCACGGTTTGGGGGGAGAGAAATTAAGGGAGATCAATGAAGATGGGGAAGGGAAAACTATAGGTTATTTTTGTTATTGATGGTATGAATTGTTGGGGATTGATTTGGGATTGAGGTATGTTGCAGTTGTGGTTGTGTTAATGAAAGGATTGTGTGGATAGGTGAATTGATGACTGTGGGGGTGGATATTTTGATTGTTAAATGCTTGTGGTAATGTATTTTCATGAATTGAATAAAAGTAGTTCAGTTTATAATTGATTTGGTTGAGTCTTGAGGATTCAAGTCCATCGAAATGATAAGCTTAAGTGAGCTTTGGTTTGGCCAAATGAAATGAGCTTTGTTGATGGTTAAATATTAATTTTGTTGATCAAAACGAGGTAATGAATTAATTTATTGGTTAGTTGAACTAATGAAATGAAATACGTGGTTTTGTGATCCAATTATGTTAAATTTGGACTCATTGGAAGTTGGGGTAAAGTTTTCATGGTTTCAAGTCTTTTTAGATGATTTAAATCAAGATGTGGTTTGGGAGAGAGTTATGAATTATTGCAGCTGCGGTATCATTATTGTTGAGAGGTTATTGTTGGTGTTAATGGACTTATTTGTTATGGAACTTTATTCTTGTTGATCATTCATTGTAGTGAGATGGTTGGCAAGGTTTGTGACTAAATAAGTCAAATTGTATCTCATTAAGGTTTCTAATCAAAATTTGGGGAAATGAAATAGCTTAAACTTATCAAATGATTGAAAATCCTAATTTGGGATTCGAAAAGATTTGTAATTAGTTTTCAAATTAGTTAAAGCGAGTTAGGACCATAGTTGAGGACCTAATTGTAGAAATGAGACTCAAAGTGTGAATTTGAATCTTGAAAGGACTTTGGTTGGATTTTTGAAGGGTTTAAGGATTGACTTGACTTAAAAACTATATGAAGTTGTTTTTAAATTATTAAATTGAAAATCAAGGCTTGGTATTAGTGTTCTTGATGAATTTATAAATGAAATTGGCGATCCAATAGTTTTGAAGGGTTTCGTATCTTGTTCAAACCAGTCAAAGTGATCTCATTAAGATTCGTAATCGAGATTTGGAATAGGCATAGCCTATAAGTTGTTAATTGAGTTTAAATCTCAATTTAGAATACATAAACAAGTTGTTTGTTATTGTGAAACTAAAAAGGTGGTTAAAACCTATTTTAGAGTCCAATTTGCGGTTTAAAACCTGATGTGAAGTACATTTATGAGGTAGTATTGGTTGCAAGTTTAATGAATGGTTTGGGACTTTGTTATAACTTGAAATATGAATTTAAGTGTTCAAATAGAGTTGTGACTCTTAAATAATAATTTCTATGCTTAATAGGAGACGTGAAAATACGTGAAAGTCGGGGAACGTGGTGTGAGGCTTCGCAACGAAATTTGATTTGGTTGGACAGTAAGTAAACCATACAGTGGTCTCTACTATTTAATGATTTATCTTTGTACCTGCATTTGTGTTTAGTCTGTATTACATTTCGCATTTGGTCATACATTCATGGCATGCGTGTCACATTGTCATGTTCGATTTCGATCAGGTATCCCGCCTAGGTGAAAAAGACTAGGTGCGAGTAAAGCTAGTCGAGAATAGGTATCATGTTTTGTTGAAAAAGACTAGATGCGAGTAAATATGTAAGCGGGCAATGTTGATTTCGAAAATCATGCATTGGACTTCCATTACTGTTTTAGGTTCATTCTTAGGTCGGCCAACCTATTTGTGAACCTTAAATAGTAATAAAAGGGTTTCATGTGGTTATATAAATTTCTTGTTATTTGGAAATGTAATTACATGTCTTCATGTATTCGGACTAACATTTGCAGGAGTACAGAGTAGTGTAGGAGTTTACTTACCTGACATCTTCGAGTTGTTTTTGATGATGTCAGGTTTTCCGTGAAGACATGAAAGAACATACAAGACTCGAGGAACCTTGGTGAATGTTTTCATGTTTTAAAGTTTAATTATCGTTGTAATTATGTTAGAAATATTATTGTTTTGGGTTCCGGGGTGAGCGAGCTCATAAAATATTCTCAAATAGGTTATGTGAGTCTCCTAAATTAGTGTGAAATTGAGAAGTTTTTTATTCGGTTTCAGTTTATTTTAGGTTTGTAAAGTTGTAAATAAGGCATCAGAGACCTTAAGTTAGTTTAATTGTTTTAAATTGATATATATTGTGAACTGCGGGGAGTTGCGAGTCCTTTTTATGATTATCCCCATTCTGCTACCTATTAGGTGAATTTTTCTGCAGACGACTTTTAGGGGAGGTGATGCAGAAATATTTATAAAATATGGACATTTCCTCCAATTAAACAAATCATGAATTGACTTTAAATGAAGATATAAATTTTAGTTTTGGAGCATTATTAAGGATTGAAATCAAAATTATTTTGAGGTTGAAGTTAATTGAATGGATTAGTACCTAATTATGGGAATTAGACTAAGTCAGGACATAGTGAGATGGGCCCTAACACTTTACCCTGAAGAGAAAACCCAAAATTGAAGCACACACAAAAGACCCTCGAACTCCTACTGCTATCTTCCTGTTGTGCGCTAAAACCTTGACAAATTCGTCCAAAACTAGCTCCGAGCAGACCAATAATAGATGAACATGATTTTAGGGTTTCAAGAGTCGGGAGGGTTTAGGGGAGCCAAGTGAGAGAGATGTGGTTTTCTCACCAAAAGAGAGGGAAATTGAAAAGTTTAGGGCTTAATCAGCGATAGTGACGTGCTATCACCCGTCAGTCGGTTGTTAGCCGGTCAGTAGTCAGAGCTGAACAGGCAGATTGTTTTTTTCATTTGTTTTTTTAGTTTTTGGGATGACAACCGAGTGGGGCTTGCGCGTTAGAGCCATGTTGGTGCCACGGCAGGTCGATGCCCCAACTCGGTGTCCTATCTATGTTACTCCAACATTTTTCTTGTATATATGATGTTAAAGAACATTAGGTCTTATTATGTGTGTTTTATTCATAGATCAACAAATGTAGCGACCTATAACTTTGCATGGGAAGCTTATATCACTCCTAGAAATTAAAGCTTTTATAGCTTTAATTTAATTGCTTTTTTTTTCTATAATGCTATTAATAGCCTAAGTATAATTATAAAATTAAGTGGTGTTAATGTAGTTTAATTTAATTGCACACTTTTTACTTTAACTGTAGCGTTTCTTACTCAACCAATTATTTTATTGTATATTCTATTTCTGATCGGAAAGAATGGTGTGATGTACCTTCTATCATCGCTAATGTTTTGTCATCAGATTTGGAATAAAATATGCGGCTGGATTTTTGAAAAAAAAAAAAAAAATTCACCTTAAGCACTTATCCAAAAAAAAGGTTCAGCTTAAGCAAAAAGAAACTTATAGGGTACAGTACCAACCAAATTTACTTTGGTGTGGTAGTTGTAACCTACTTGTGTCTCCTCGAGATCTAGGAGTTCGAATCTTTTAAGTTTCGAGACATGTCTCATATATATAGTGGGGTGTGTTTATTGTGAACTAGTCCGAGATAATCTCGGACAAACTAACCTTTTAGGGTCTAGTAAGGAGTCTAAGGACAAAAACAACTCTTTCTTTTTTTTTTTTTCTTGATGAAATTAAGAATCAATTCAGTTGAGTCAGACAAAAAAGACATCAAAAGAATTAGAATCCGAGCACATTGGAGCAAAAAAATAATTAACTCCCCCTTTAATTGCCCAAATAGGAATTTAATCATCCTTCACAGTTCAGAAGAGGCTGTAGTTGGTACATCATGAGGCATTTGAAGAGGCTCCAAGCAGTCCACAACATCTCTCATCAATGGCCTTGCCTTGGGATTATGATTCAAACAGTGATAAGCGAGAATGGCCGCCTTGTGAACACTTCTCACTGGATAATCTCCTTCTAATCTTGGATCAACGATGTCGAGTAGTCTCTTCTTCTCCTTAATCAGAGGCAGCGCCCACTCAGTGAGATTTTGCTCTAGAGGTGGTAGGGACTTGTCTAAAGACTTCCTGCCAGTGAGCATCTCTAAGAGAACTACTCCAAAGCTGTATACATCGCTCCTTGACGTCAGACGACCTGCATTATGTGCGGATGAAGGTTTATGTAAAAGTTGATTTATGAGTAACGATTTGGTTACAAGAAGGGGTCCTCATGAAGATGCACTTTTTCGAGTCACGTGCTATGCATGATTCAATTTCCAATGGAGAAAGCCCGTTAAAGCTTAACCTAGACCTAACATAATTTCTATGGAAAACAAAAAATAAGAGACATCAACAAATAAGCTACATTTAGTATTACAAACTTTTGAAATTAAAATCACACCTGTGTTTAAGTATTCGGGTGCGGCATATCCATATGTTCCCATAATGCGGGTTGAAACATATGATTTATCTCCCACTGGTCCGTCCTTCGCTAGGCCAAAGTCGGAAAGTTTTGGATTATAGTCCTGAGAACATAAAAGTAAATATGAAAGGCCAGAGCAGTGAGCACAGCTTTTTCTTAAAAATCAATATGTATGAGGCTAGGACAGCATACAAGGGCTCGACAAGAGCAAAATTTAACAATCAGGGGTAGATGCATTATCTTTGTGCATTAATTAGGACCTAGAAGGCATGTGCTTTGCCAATTTTAAAAAGAAAAGAATGATGAGATAGGTTTACCTAATGATTAAGATTTAAGACTAAATTTCCTAATTAATAATTATCGCTTTTGGTGCGCTTGATCGTTGCCTTTGCTTAGAAGAAATATTGCTCAAGGATATCTAACTCATTTGAGAGGAAAACTAACCTGGTCAAGCAATATGTTTGATGTCTTAAAATCACGGTAAATGACTGGCTTTTCTGCTTCATGAAGAAAGGCAAGACCTCTTGCAGCACCTAGTAAAATTTTCATTCTGATAGACCAAGGAAGGGGAACTAGCAGTCCTGCCACACAAGGATGAAAGGGGAATCAAAAGGAATACCACACAGAAAGTAATAGTTCCACTCGTCTTGACATTTCATTCTATGAATTAATTACATTTCAGGAGAATAATATAGACTAGAAAAACGAAGACATCTTAAAGAAAAGTGGTTTGATAATAAGGCCTTGTTTGGTTAGGGGTGGAGTTATCTCCCGGGAGATAACTTACAGGGAGTTGGGAACTAATCTTGTTCGGTTGCCCAACTTGCTTGCAAGTTATCTCCCAACTTACACTCTTGGGTGTGAGAAATCTCCCCACCACCCCCCTAGGGAGTTATCTCCCGGGAGTTGTAGACAAAATTACCCCTCATTAATGACTTATTTATTACTCATCTCTCTCTTATTTGAGGCTATTTATGTCAATTCATATTTTTTATTTTTAAAAAATTTAAAACTTCCCTACAAGTTTAAAGTTGAACCAAACATGAAAATATTAACTCCAAAGAATTAACTCCAAGGAGATAACTCCCAACTAACACTGTAAGTAAGCAAAAACGAACGAAACGAGGCCTAAGTATATAAATGTTGTTGGTTACTCAAGATTGATGTCTACCATTATTTGGAGACGCTAAAAACATTTGCATTGGTAGAAGTATCAATGTCAACCATTTTAAAAATCTAAGAGCAGGAAAGCACAAAAAGAGCTAAGATAATTAGAATTTTAGCTTTCTAATATAAACTAATTTAGTGAAAAGATATAGAGTGGGCTCTTATGAAATCCTAATAGTGATTTAAATGTATTAGCCATATTATACTTAATGCTTGAGCCGCACATGTTCCCATACAGGGTCACTTGTTCTTTTGGGGCAAACAGGCTATTCCAATTACTCCCATAATCTTTTTGTCAAATACTCCATGTACTGCAATCCAATATAAGAATTCTACAAGTGCAAAGGTGAAGGAAAATTAGGAACTCACTCGAGAAGAAGTTGCTTTCCACGCTACCCCGAGACATGTACTCATATATTAACACACGATGTTCATCTTCGCAGCAGTATCCGATCAGCTTCACTAGATTTGGATGAGAAAGTTTCCCCAAAAATATGACCTCGGCCTATATATCGAGCCATTTTGTATAAAGCCGATGCAAGAAGTAAAATTCATGCATGTAAAAGCAAAAGTAAATAAATTTAGAGAGATACGATACTATAAAACCCAAACAAGTACCAGCCATTCTCGATGACCCTGAAAACTGGTATCACCGGCATGAACTTTAACAGCGACATGAAGAGGTTCTATTCCAGCCCTTGAATCCTTAGTGACGATTCCCTTGTAAACACTTCCAAAACCTCCTCCACCCAACACATGTTCTTGCTTAAAATCCTCAGTAATTATCTTCAATTCATTGAAAGAAAACGCAATCAACAGATTCGAGGCTGAATCACCTAGCAAGTCTTCCACTTCTTTAGGGTTGGAGGGTAATTTAGTAAATATCTTCTCTTCTTCTAGAGGTGGACTCCGGTCTTTTGGAGACTCTAAAATAATGACAATGTGCATGACCATATCAAAGAGTTTTTTACAGGCGTTTGAATATCTAATTAAGAAAAATGAAGGGCAAGTCTCAAGTAAGTATCCATTAAATCTTAGAAAGATTAAATGGCCAAAATCAATCATGAATACATAGTTTCCCTTTTTCAAACTTGTTTGAATCTGAATATGACAAGAACAAAGATCCAATACAATTAATCAACTTTTTTTGATACAGATAGCATAAACCATAATCAAAAAAATAAATAAAATAAAATCCAATTCAAAATAAGAACAAAACATGAAAAAAGTACTCAAAACTAAATAAACAAAATTATTTACCTGGTTTTGCATTAGATGAAACTTTACATATGGAAGGTCTCCAACCACAGTAGCAATTCCCCATCAAAGTTTAAATCAAAGAGACAAACTCAAACCCAATAAAACTCAAGTCCTTCAATAGAAAGCCATCACCAGAATCAACAATAGCAACTCATGTTGATTCATCCAAAAAAAAAAAGACCAAAAACAAAAAAAAAGGGCTTTAAAAAGAAAAGATGAACTCTCTAATCAGTATTTTGGGGGGTTTTGGAGAAGGTTTGTAATGATTTTTTTTTTTTTTTTTTTTTTTTGGTGTGGTATTGGTGGAAGACCGGCGATTGAAGGGGACAAACTATCTGCTCTGATTCAAATTTAAGAGAGATAACTACAAGTGTTAGCTCTGTTTCCTCTGTTTTATGAAGAGTTAGTGCACACACACATCACTCGTTTTCCTTCACATCCCTCTCTCCTCTTTTATGTATGTGTCTTTCTTGGCTGTCCTCGGCATCAACGCCATCCCATTAGTGCCCATGCAAGAAAACCTCACAACTACTCACCAAAAAAAAGATTTAACTTAACAAGTACTCATACATTGGTGGTTGGATGATAATCTACTACTATTCTAGGAGTTACATGCGCGTTTCTATTGAGTATTTTGTTCCTTTTTTTTTTTTTTTTTTTTTTTTTTTTCCTGAGAGTATTTTGTTCACTTGTATAATATCTAGATCTCTATAGTATGTCTTCAAAAAGAAAAGATCTCTATAATATATTGTTACTATTAATTTGTTAAATTTAATGAATGTCTAAATCATGAAAAGGAAAGTGTGATGTGGAAGTATTTTTTTTTTTTTTTTTTTTTTTTCGGTCTTTTGCACCAATGTGAGCCGGTGAAGTCTCCAAACATCCTAATCCAAAATGCTGATGTAAGCAATAGAAGACGCGCGAGACACACTTTTTGGGTTTCTTTTGTGCCACTTGATTTTTGCATCAAATTTTTTTTGGGTCTTTTGCACCAATGTGAGCCGATGAGGTCTCCAAACATCTCTAAGGGACACCAGTAAGTAAAATAGTAATGTGTATTCTTTGTGCGTCTTGTGTAGGTCATCATAGTATTCTCATTTTTGTTAGGAAAATAATTTTTGACGTCACAAACTCACGCTTCGAAGTCACATAGGCTTCGGGAGTCATCCGTTTGCGCCTCGGTATACACACTTTGCGTCTTATGTACCTGGATTTGTATGCTTACGCATCTTGAAGTACACACAGACGGCTCCCAAAACTAATAGGACTTCAGAGTGTGAGCTCGGTGATGTTAGTGTAGTATATTTTTTTTTTTTTTTATACTTGCGTCTCGAAGTTGAGACATATAGCTAAAAGCACGGAGTCTTGTGCATGCGGCGTGAGTCACTATAGCATTATCAAAATGCGAAAGTTAGGCTCTTTGTTGAATTGTGTGGCTTGTGTAAGTGTTTCTTAGGGCTATGAATTGGAGATGGATGTATGTCACGTTAGATTAATAGATAGGCATCTAGGGTTAAAAAAAGAAAAAAGAAAAATGCTTTATAACCCACTTTGAACATCCACTTTGGGCACTTAGTGAGCCTAAGTGGGTGTTCATCCATATGATACACCTCCAGGAGTGTGAGCGTATACCTCAAAGTGTTACGTACGACTGAACACCCACTTGGACCCACTAAGTGCTCAAAGTGTGTGTTTAAAGTGAGTTACTCTATCATATCTCTAAAAACACCTCTCTAATAGGGATGTGGATTTGCTTTGTGCCAGTAACATGATATAGACATCGCCTATGGCACACTTAAGTAAGTAATAAGAAACTAAATAAAAAACATTAAAATAGCCGAAGCTAAAAAGGAGCAATGAAAAAATAGTGGCAAATTAAAAAAAAAAATCAAAAGTAGCAGCGAATTAATAAGAAAAGAAAAAATCGAAAAGAAGCCTAAGTATCTAAAAAAAATAGCCGATTTTTGCATTATCTGTATCTGTAACCCCTATAAAAGAGTCTTAACTTGTGATTTCGACGCTCTAAAATAACTATATATTTTACGAATTAAGAACTCAAAAAAATCGATTGGAATTCCTCCCATCTCTCCATCCATATATCTTCTATAGCAGAACACGCACACACACATACTCTCTCTCTCCCTCCCTCTCTCTCCTCTTCACGCAGATTTACATCACACAACCTCTCTATTGGATCTATTATAATGTAACCAATTTATTTGGTAAGCTTTTTACTAGCCCGTTCGGTTCGCAAGTAAAATAATCTCATGGTCATGGGATTATTTTACACTGGGATTATAACATGGGTTTGGTTATTAGTCCCCAATAGAGGAACTTGTTCGGTTGGGGGTAAAGAGGTTGGGATTAAATAGGTGAAGTTACTAAATTGCCATCTTATATCAACAACAAAAAACATTCCTTCAAACCATAAAACCAAATACTCCCCTTCATCCCCCGTGCTTCATCTTTTTCGCGCGTCCACCTCTTCCTCTGTGCTTTTTGCACTTCTTCGTATGGAATCCTATAAACCAGGTACTCATCTCTCTCTCTCTCTCTCTCTCTCTCTCTCTCTCTCTCTCTCTCTCTCTCTCTCTCTCCTAGTGTCTTCTTCATGTCGTTCCCTAATCGAACATACATCGGGAACACACTTGTCTCGCGAACAAACGAACGTCTTCATCTCTCTCTTTTTCTCTCTCTCTCCTGGCACCTTCTTCGTGTTGTCCTTCATCTTCTTCAGATGACGAGCAGAACTACAACACTTAACTTCAAATGCAAATTCCGACTTGCATCGATGGGCCAACAAATGCTAATAGCAAGGCTTGGACCCAACAACCCTACTCTGTTTTTTTTGTTATTTTTTGGACTTGTCCATTCAAGAAGTGTGACATTTTATATTTCCTTTGATTTTAACAAGTATTTCACATGCTTAGGATTTACATTTAGGCTTCTTTTATTGAGTTCGAAAAGTGTTAAATTTTCAACATTTGATGGTGTCCATTTTACTTGCATTACTTTTCTGTCATGAGGAAGATACATAATATTCCATTTTCTGGTTTTTGTTTCCTCATATTACGGAGTAATAAACTATAGGATACCTAAACAACTGAAATTGTTATAGAATATGATTAAGTGTCATCTTTAGCAGGTCCATAAAGTTGAGCCTAATGATTTAAACAGGCCATGCATATTTTCCATAGAAACATGATGGTTGCAGCATGGAAATGAGCTTTTGTCCCATTTGATTTTCATGTTTAATACTTGAAGTGAGAGAACACTACTTACATTTTTTATTTGAGTCACATCATTTACTCGTATTCATCTTTGTTGTTTCTTTCATTGTCCATTATGACTTGTAGCAAGTCTTAGTTGCAGGAACTATCTCAATCCTTGTGGTGCAATCTTAACATTCCCCAAATTTTATTACTTGTTGTATTTACTACATCATTTGCTCTAGTTACACTTGAATATGTTGCAGGATTCACGATGTTTAAGGTTTATTTATGTTGTATTTCCATGGATTCATAATCCAAAGAGTGCATTCTTGCATCTCCTTTATCTACTTTAAATTGTGTACATAAAGTAAGCAACAATATTCCTAAAAAAAAAGTAAGCAACAATATCTCTATTAAACAAAGAAGTTTAAAAAACAATGAAACCCAAAAAGTGACATCTTTTTTTTATTTTAAGAAACTAGTAATAAATAAAAACGAAAGAAAAATATGCGAAAGTGCAAAGATTTAAATAAACAAAAACGAACACTACTATTTAGTTTAGGCAGTTGACTCTTTTTTTATTTCATGTAGTTTCATAATCTTCTTCTTCTCTATATCATGTTAAGTTTTGATAAGTTCATGTGGGAGCAATCAAGGTTTTACTATCCAAATAATTTGTTATTAAGGCTTTGTTGTTGTTATTGTAGTTAAATTAACTTTAAGATGAAAACCTATATATTCACACATTAGCTCACTAGGTTTTATGGGTCCCCATTTAATTCTATGGATCTACTATAGCCAATTAGATATGTCGACTAAACTTGTTGAATGTGATCCTCAACTGTGTAGTGTGAATTGTGATGTATATTATGTAATCTTATATTGACATTTTTCTCATCAACAATCCTACCCCAATACACCAATGTCCCACATAGTACACTTATGTAATGTCACAAATTAGTTAAACCAGGATTAGCGTTAATCTCGGGGATTAATGGTTGTCGTTCGGGCGTTACGTAGACAACTCGGTTGGCTTGGACACGAGAACCGATGAAATATGTTATTTTATGGATGGTGGTTGTGTATATGTGGTGTTTAAAAAGATTATTATTATTATATTGCACCGCATGTGTGTATGTTGCTACCGGGCGAGTGTGACGGGCTTCGCCTCGAAAGGCGTGTCAACGCGGGTGTCGAATAGGCGAACTACAGGTACACTGGGAAACTAGACTAATCCATGTCAGGATGACTAGTTAATCAATTAAAATGGGTAATGTGACCATGGGCCAAGTAAACTTCAATTAAAACAATAGGCTATGGTGTACCTCGAATTGCGTGTCGAGACGCGGGGCATCCAATGCTGGGTAATCGAGGGTTAGTGGGATCACAAGTTTTTTCAATTTGGTGAATAAAAACACTAATCATATATATTATAATGGGCCTAAGCTAATGTAATTGAATCAAATAAATCAATGTCTATAGTTTGGTTATTTAAATTAGAAACCATGAGATTGTTCTAGAGATACGTGTTGACACATCTAGGAACCATGTGAGTAGCAAATTAATCTCACTTTGATTGGGTTAGTGGGGGTTAGTGGGAGTTAGTGGGATACATGTCAAGGTGTGGATCATTAGATGAGATTCGAGATACGTAAATACATGGAGATCAATGGCTAGGAATCAATATTACCTTAATATATAAGATCAACACATGCAAGGAAACCATTTTCATTTTCAACTTATGAATCAAGAGAACTTGCGGGAGAAGAAGGAGGTTGATGGAGAGAAGGAATCCATGGAAGATTGGTGAGAATTTCTCAAGCTAGATGGTACATCAACTAGGTACACATCTATTTATGTCAGATTGAAATCATTTTTGATTTTTTACTAATTCCAAAGGATATATGATTGAATATTTACAATTGGTTTATATATCTGGATTCTTCATTTGAAGCTGATAATCTAGCTATATTGAAGTTCTTAATTTGGATTTGAAATCGTACAGATATGAGTTTTTTAAGTTGCAAGACCAAAACTAGAATTCTGCATGTTACGTTAGGAATTAGTCTATGTAATTTGGTCATAACTTGCTTATTTTAGATCCAAATCAACCCAAACTTGTGGCATTTGAAAGCTTACTCAAAGGTAACAAATTTACTTGACTGGAGATGTTGTAATTCAATTGTTTTCATGTCTAAAAGTGCTCTACAAATAGGTGCTGAAATTCAGAAGAAACGTTTTGAAACTACACTTGTTAAAGGCATAAATCCCTAACTACTAATCCAAATGAGCTTATCTTTAAGTATGTGTATTTGGGTATGTTTGCTGCCTTGTGACCAAAAATCACTTTTTTCGAAAATATAGATTGGGAGGAATAGATTTTCTAAGTCCGTTAGTCGGATTAGGGTCCAATTAAAGCTATGTTTAGTAGAATCATGATATCTCTTTCATTTTAAATCGGAGTTTTGCAAACTAAAACTTTTCGGAAAGCTAAGATAGTGACCGAAGATCTTTGTAGTGGTGGAAGATTCTGAGATTTGGACCATTTCATGCCTAAAAATGCGTTGTAACATAAGACTGAAATTAAGACTTAATTTAGTCTTTATGGCTAATTTGGGAAGATCAATTTGAAACATATTCAACCAATTTGAATACACAATAAACACACTTAACTGACTTTAGGGACTTAGTGGACCGTAACTCGAGTATTGAGGAGCTTGTCGGGTCGGATTCGGGTGTTCGGGGGAGTCGGAGCGTGTGTTGAGGTGCGTAAACCCAGTGGAATGCCTCACAGAATTCATGATTTGGTTTATCGACTTCGCTTTTCATGTGTTACTGCTAGTGGGCACACATGGGGTTTTCACTCCTATTTCGGTCTGCGTATATATTGGTTGTGGCTAAATCGCATGTACGGTTTACTTGTGATCATGCTCGTGTCGATGGTAGTAAACTATATTGTCACGACCCAAATCTATAACCCCGTTTTAATTCCTTAATCAGGATCACCGAACCTTGACGTGGGACTTACACTGTGATACGTGCACCGACCGAGGCACGTGGCCGAGGTATATCGTATTTTTGTAATGATGTGTGCCTAGTGTTATGTATTGTGTAGACTTACTAAGTCGGTTTGTACAGTTGTAGGCGTCGAGACGAGAGCGAGGACACGCCTCGAGTAGCGTGCGAGTTGGGGAACCGGGTAGTTAGCATTTTGGTAAGTCTTATTTAATACTAATATGAAATAAGGAATTACTTATAAGCTTATGGTTGTGTTTGTTAATGTAAATCAAATTAAAGGCCTATAGTTGAGTAAATTAAATGGAAAGCATATGATTGGTCTAGAGATACACATTGACACATCTAGGAACTAGGTGAGTAATGAAATGGTGTCACTTGAGGTTGAGATAGTGGGAGTTAGTGAAATATATGACAAAGGTGGACCATTAGATATTTCTAGGGATACATAAATCCATGAAGATTAAGGGCTAGGAATGAACATCACCTTATTATATATTATTAATGATCAAACAACATGCAAACCAAATCACTCATTCATTTTTGCTGGAGAAGAAGAAGGAATTTCTGGAGAGGAGTGAATCATCAAGGTGTTGAAGGAATCCATGAGAGTCGATGAGAAATTCTCAAGCTAGGGTGCTACATCAACTAGGTAAACATCTTTTTAGTTGAAATTAGAATAAGTTCTGGTTTTAGGCTAATTTCAGATAGTATATGATTGAGTATTTGCAATTAATTTATATATTTGGATTCCTCATTTCAAGCTGATAATCCAGATATGTTGAAGTTCTTAATTTGGTTTTGAAATCATAAAGATATGAATTTTTGAAGTTGCAACACCAAAACTAGAATTATGCATGTTGTATTAGGAATCAACCTGGGTGATTTGGTCATAATCTACCCATTTTAAATCCAAATTGATCCAAACCAGTGGCATTTGAAAGCTTATTTAAAGTGGAATAACTTTTCTTAACTAAAGGTATTTTGATTCAAATTTTTTTATGTCCAAACATGCTCTACAAATAGGTACTGGAATTAAAAAGGAAAGTTTTGAAACTAAACTTGTTAAGGGAATAACTCCCTAACTAATTATCTAAATGAGCTGATCTTTTAGTATGTTGTATTTGGGTATATTTTATGCCTTTTGACCAAAAGTTATATTTTTAGGAACTATATATTGAGAGAAATAGATTTTCTAAGTCCGCTGGTCGGATTAATTCTCAATTAGACCTATGTTTAGTGAAATCATGATATCTCTTTCATTTTAAATCATAATTTTGTAAACCAAACTTTTCCGGAAAGCTAAGAGAGAGACCAACAACAATTATAATGATGGAGGATTTCGATATTTGGACCATTTCATGCCTAAAAGTGCATTACAATGTAGGACTGAAATTGAAGCTTAATTTAGTCTTTAGGGACTGATTTAGGAAGATTGATTTAAAGTCTATTGAACCAAATTTGAATACACAATAAACACCACTAAATTGAGCTTAAACCCACTATATTTGAACTAATGAGACACCAAATTCAGGAACTTAGGAAAAGGGTACGGGAGAGCGAATACAAGAGTTGGAGTATCGGGATGCCAGTAAAGCTAAGACTTTACTTTGTTGTTGTGAGTATACCCAATGACAACTTTACTTGGCATTTCATTTCTATTAATTGTTGTCATTGCATAGTCCTTTTGACTATTTTGCCTTTGTATTCTTATATCATGTGTTCTTTGTGTTTATGCTCACTTGATGAGTCTAGTTTGCATAATTTCCATTCATTTGGTTTGATTCATTGATTCTATCCCATGCTATGTCTATTCTTGTTGTTTTAAATGTGAATTGAATGATAAATAGCATGCTATTAGGCTAGTGAACATCTTATAAATGTTTAAGAGGACTTGTATTCCTTATTTGTTTAGGTGTGTAGATGTGCCTATGCCTTGACAATCCATACTTGATATTTCTTGAAATTTTAAAAGTAGTTTTCGCATTTAGGTCCCGTACTCGATCGAAGTGTGCGCGACTCACGGGGTTAGAGTCCTTGGGGATGTCGGCACATGTTACTTGACACTGTATGACACTCGGGGTTAGAGTCCCTGAGGTGGTCTACACATCGGGGTTAGAGTCACTGGTAACACTTGGGTTATAATCCCTTGTGTTATATGATTATTGAGTCGGAGTGACATGTTTCACTGCCGACCGGACCTAAATCACTACTACTTAGCATAGTGTCAGTATCACTTGTTTTACTCTGGTATTTACTCGCATATGGTTTATTTTTTTTGTTTTCCCATTTATATGCTTTTAAATACCATTTGAATATTTGGAAATGCAAATTAAACTTGTCATCGGGGATTACTGTTTTATTCTTGTACTCACCGTCCTTTTTATGACGGTGGGTGCGGAAGCGTCTTCGGGTCGGGCAAGGAGAAGATCAGCGATTATCCCTGAGCTCGCGGCGCGTCACTTCATCGATTGTAGGTCTTCTTTTGGTATTTTGATTGTATATGTTATATATGTCTTTCATATACTATTTGGGATTGTATATTGGGTTGAGCGTTAGTTTCCCCGACTTGACTTAGACTATTTTACTGTTTCACTGCATTTTGAGGACTTTATATATGTGATGTCATTTCCTTGTTTTCAACACTTATGATTTTATAAATGGCTTCCGCATAAGTTAATAATTGCTTCTGCATAATCTATAAGACTTCCGCGAATTAGTTAATTTAATAAAAAGTTTTAATTAACTCTAAATTTTATAAACTGGTAGGTCTAGTGTATTACTTATCCTGAACACGAGAAAAGAGACGTCTAGGTTGTAAGGGCTGACTAATACGTAGTTAAGTCCTGCGTGGATATGATTAGGGCTTAATTACGAGATTAGGCCGGGCGGTGCCCTAGATTAGGAGAGGGGCCGTCACATATATCTACGATTGTCGGAAGGGATTAGGGTGGTCCTGATGTGTAATAGCATTGGGAAGGGACCATGCCATTTACTGAAGTTGAGGTTTAACCACTATAAGCCTGTAAGTATATACGTGGTTCCTAGTCAATTTATAGATTACTGGCTGGTGTAGGTCATGGTTTTCTCGTGATTATATGGATATTTACCGATTAATGCTTTATTTCGTAACTGGTTTAATTGGCATATGTTGTTTAATTGGCGTGTGCTGCTTACATTCATGGGAATATGATATATTGTTGTCAGGTGTTATATTTGCATGTTTCGTAGTTTATCAGTTTTATTTCATGAATATTATGTGGAATTCTCTTGGGATTTTACTAACTGGACTCGTCACTGTATTTTTTGGGTGATTGAGTGTAGATCTTTCGACGAGCAAGGGCAAGGGCAACGGGGTACTAGGCGACTACCTCTGAGATTGTGGAGCCACTCGTGTGTGATATCAGTATGTATTTATTTTGCTTTTATTAGGTTTTGGGGACCATAGAACACTGATTACATGATTATGAAACTTTTTTTATACTTAACTCGCCTTGATATATACATGGTATCTTTTTACCGAGTTTTGCACTACTTAGGATTGTTGAATACTGTATAATTTACTTAAATTAAGACTTCCACTGTAAAATTTCATTATAACTTGATAAATTGATTAACGGGCTAATGAAATTACTAATAATTATATGGAAATTAATTAGCTAAGTTAGGATTAAATGGAAAAGTGTAAGTACCCAGGTAGGTCGTGGAACGTCAAGGATAAGCGGGCCATGACGTGGCAAGGCTTGGTGATGTGGGATGCGACGTGGCAGGTAGCAAGGCGACCTGGAATCTGGGGCCGCCACACTTAATTTCATGATTTCCTTACTATTGAAGTGTGAGTGAAACTTCCTAGACAATAAAGCTTCGAGATATCTTTGAACTCTTAATTAGTAAGAGGAAATATATTGCATGTTGACTTTGAAGTGTGATCCTCATCTGCATAGTGTCTTTGAACTCTTATGTGCTCAAATAGTTCGAACTGTGTTTATGCAATCTTCATGTTGACTTGTTTGTTGATTGTTGTTGCTTGAGGCATGTGTTATGCTTAAGTTCTTGGAGCTATCCTTGTATAGATTTAACTTCATATAAAACTAAATGTAGTTTAGTTTGTATATAGCATTATGGTTCAATATTTATTTGTTTGCAATATAATTTCTTCTTGTCTATTGATGTGTCATATTGCGTTTGAGAAAATTAGGCATGGACAATGTCGGATTACAATAAGCGACTGGACGAGAAGGATTCTAAATGCCAAGGAAAGCATGTAGTAGTGCACCCCGACCTTCCAAACTGCTCGAACAAAGTTCAATTGCTCCAGGAAAGGCATGGGTAAAGCAAAGATGTTTCGTGACCCATCGGAGGAAGAACAAGGCGAAGATACTAAGGTTTGTAGATGCATGTGGATTCATACGGAGGAAGAATTACTCATGCATGCCATGTATGAGATGGTCGGTCTTGGAGTCTATAAATGTGATAATGGATTCAAGCCCGATTATCTTAACCATTTGGAGGAGATGTTGAAAAAAACTTGCCTAACTTCAAGGATAAAGGCTAAGCCACATATTGAGTCTAAAGTTAAAGTTTTGAAAAAATAATAGAGTATAGTCAATGACATGATTTTGGGCATCAAACATGGTTCCAGTGGCTTTGATCTTGATAGCAACACTAACGTGGTGATTGCACCCCCTGATGTATGGGATGAATACTTGAAGGTATGAAGTTGTTGTCGAGCTGTGGATATTTTTTTGAATGGTGTTAACTAATTATTTAAACTATTCTTTTTCAGAGCTTCCCGGATGTGAAAGAATGGCGTACAAAGTTGTTCCCATTTTACAATGATTGTTGTGTCATTTTTGGAAATGATAGGGCAACGAGGGAAGATGCAGTTACACCAGAAGATGCCCTAGAGGAAGTGGAAAAGATTGATTCAAGCAGCGATAGTAACTGTGAAGTGGAATGCATAACTGAAATGCCACCCGTTATTGAGGATGTGGAGATAACATCTGCTACATCATGGTCCCATACCACTACACCAGATGGTAATGGTAAGTATCATTTGCGGTGATACTTACTGGCCGACCAAATGGTGGTAGCGGCACAAGTGGTGGCGAGTGAAATATTAAAGGTGTCTAAAGCACTTAATATGGAACATGAGATGCGTGTTTCGTTCCTTGCTACTATGGGGGAAGTCAATGAATTGAATGATGTGGAGAAAGCAATTTATGGAAGTAAGATTATGGCGCGCGTGGAGCATATGACAGTTTTCCTTAACTTGAAACCATAGCTTCGTTATGATTGGGTGCATGCAATGTTTGACTGACTCGTAAATTATGTTTATGACTACTTTAGAACAACTTTTAGAAATCACTTTTGTTTTTGGATACTTTTGTTTATGATACAATTGTTGGTGTAGCGAGTACGCGAGTATAACTTTCTTTTTTCTCTTTTGCTTTTGGATTGTTTCCTTAGCATTCACCTTATCAGCTTGAATGTTTGTAATTATGATTTTTTTAATTTACTCAGACACCAAGACCAGCTAAATGTATATTGAAATCTATGCAAGAATCAGTGTTAGTTGAGGAAGTGCGCATCGAAATATGCCATGAAGCAGATCATGGATGGTCCCTTATTCTAATTTGTGCCTCTGCTATTCCACTTATTTCCTAGGTGTAACATTTCCTTAACTAAGACTGAATTATGCATGTAATTGATGATATGCTTTAGCAGATAAGGGCTCATGCATAATTGACTTTTAGATCGATTGATCTTTACGACTCTACACAATTCCCTCGTATGTAAAAGTGGACTTGAGCTCATTTGCTCCTTCATATTGTATCTCTATTACTATGATTTATAATTGAGGACCAAAACAAGGTGCAACTTGTCAATCTCTATCAGACGCATTGTGATTTCAGGCTAGAACATTGCATGTCGTTGATAGATCTAGCTAGTAGAGTGAGAAACTAGACATTCTTGCTGTCAATCAATAAGAACTATCAAACAATATAGAAGGAAAGAAACATATTTCTATACATTAATTAGGAAGATTATATTGCTATCAATCCATAAGAAAACATGAATACATACTCAAAACTCTCAAACAATATCAAACATGTATTGATCACCACATCATCTGTTGTTTTGGCAAAAATACAAAATCATTCCATCAACTAAATTCTGAGAAGAAATTTTAAAAAATGACCTAATAAAAGTAATACGCAAGTTGAAAGATGATTGCTCGTGGACAAGTTATAACAGAATACATAGAAAAATATTTGATAGTTGATTGGTTGCATAACTTGAAGGAGTTTAGTTGAAGATAGCAAAAATACAAACAAATGTTTTAACAACCAATGATTCCAATAGTTCATAGGTCACATTGTTTCATAGTATATCCCAATAAGGCTCATGCACTGGTTCATATCCATTGCTAACCCTTTGATAAAGAGTAATATCTCGCAGCCACAAATCAATGCTTTCCTCCTCTTCAAGTAGTATAGTCGGTCGTATGTCTTCAATCCATTGCGTTGGAGGGAGCGGCGGATGTGAGATCTCTTCTACCCCGGTAAGTACTAGTGCTTCTTCTGGGGTAAGCTAACGTGGTGGTACATCTGCCTTTTTCTTACCTCCTGTCTGACCATTCCATCTTGTTATTGCATCTTCCTTGGTGTTTGTAATTGCGGATATGACATTCCTATAACTGGTTGTAACATTCGTACCATGTGCCATATATACACGGGCTTCTTACCATTAAAGACAATGTACCATTTGCCTCTCATTTCCTACATATAACATGACATTAATATGGAAGATGGAAATGAATTTAACAACAAAGTTCACAACCAAAGAATAGTGCATCCCCAACAAAGTTCACAACAAAGTTCACAACCCAAAAAAATTAAACGATCAAAGAAGACAACCAATCAATGGGTTCAATACATCGAAAAAGTGAATACTCACAACAAAGATCATACACAACATAGTTCACACACGACAAAGTTCAAACCCAATAAATGGAAAAATAGTTCACCCCAAACAAATTTCACACCGAATCAATGATAAATATGCCACATATCCAAAGCAAGGTTGTTGCGAAATGTAGTCCACGCATTAGTCGGACCCACTGAGCCGATAACCTCTAGTTCCTCGTTGCTTGCATCATCTTCGACTCCTAACTCCTGCCCCTTTGGCACCATATTTTCCAACACATCATTTGGTAACTCTATCTGAAGGTAATTGTGAAGCACTGCACATGCAATGATCATGAACGAAGTCATTTTAATGTTGTAGTAAGAGGGACTTCATAGTACGGCCCAACGCTGTTTCAGCATGCCGAAACAAGTTTCAATAGTGTTTCTTGCCCTTGCATGACGCATGTTGAAAACTTATTCGGGTGTTTGAGTAGGATGGTTGCCAGTGGCCCATGCTGACAAGTGGTATCATTGACTACGGAAAGGTGCTAATAAACCATCGTTGTTGGAGTACCCTGCGTCGACCAAGTAATAAGTGTTGTTACGAACTTTTAAACCATTGCCACTTGAAACTACGTCTCTCATAATCCTTCCGTCTGCTGTCGATCCTTCCCATCCAGGTAGGATGTAAGTAATTAGCTTAGATGGTGTACAAGCGCACATGACATTCATCCTTGTGAATCATTTCCTACTCCTGAATCACGCCTTCATGGTGTTTGGGATGATAACCTCTACATGTGTCCCATCAACAGTACCAAGACATCCCTACATTGAAGCAAAAAAAATGAATGAGTAAGATTTGAAAGCATTAATTTAAGGTAAAGCCAAAAAAAATGAATCAACTATAAAGAATGAGGATTTACCGGAAAATATTTCCATCTAATATCGGTTTCTTCGAGACCAGTTGGCTTAGGGTTCTTCATAAATAGACGTTGCAATCGTATAAGTGCGCAAATAGTCCTCTTAAACACCACGCTTATAATGTTGCCTGACCTTTGGAACCATTTTGAAATAACCATATTGCGTATGTTGTGACCTAGTATGTGGAGTGTAATGGCCAAGTGTTCATCAACATTGACGCAACGTTTGTCCCATAATTTCCCATATTCATACAATAAACCATAAAGCTTTGTAAACGCCTGCCTTCTTATTCGAAGCATGTCGTAACAATCATCGTCGTTCTTGTAGACGAGCTCTTCGATGATTGCTCGATGCTTATCATAATTTAATTCGTATGTTCATCGTATACGTTGCCTACGACTCTAAACAAGTCTAGCATAAATGAAACGACCTTCAGACAAATTATGAGGTGGCAAAATCCCTTGAATGAAGTGGAGCTATAGATGAATTTGGATTCATGACAAGCAATTTAAAGTAAATAACCTACTAAACCAATAAAACAACTCAAATTAAGAACACACATCGAAATGGACAAACTTATAGCATTCCAAAAATATTATGAATGAATGGTTTTTGAGCTTATCATGAAGTCACTAATAACCATGAAGTCCATTAAACACATAAACCATGAAATCAATTGAACAACAAACAAAGTAGTTAATGTAACTAAGCTAAGCATTACATTGATAAGTCTGTTCAACAATTTTCTTGAGGTAATTAACATTTACTTTCTAACTAATGTACTGAACTTTCGAAGCTTTATGGTTGCTTGATAGATTAGTTATCATTAGTGACTCATTAGATCAAAGTCAAGTAAAGAAAATATCTGACTTGAGGAGACTTTGTGCAGAGAAGGTAACAACAAGGAGTTTACTTGTTGTTTATTGAAAATAATGGCTGAAGATTTTATGGTAATTCAAAGATTTTTGTATGCAGGGGGTAAACCTATGGATTGAAGTGGATGGTGGAGTTGGTCCATCAAATGCATATATCGACTTACAATGTGCTCATTCATGGTTTATTTATGGAAGGAAAATGTCTGATGTTTGCTTTGTTAAATGAAATTGAGGAAAGAAACATAAAACCTAATTGCATTACTTGCAATGGCATTTCACGTATACACGCTAATGTTGGTGAAAGGGGTTCGTCCAACATTGATAACTTATACATCACTTATCTATGTTCTTAGAAAGCATAATAGGATGAAAGAAGCAGATAAATTATTTGAAGAGGTGAAGAGCAAAGGCTTATCCCTTGATCTTATAAGGTAGAAGTTATTGGTCTCTCTCTCAACCATATGCACAATTATATCATCCTCTTAGAAAAAACGGTTAAATCCCTTGCCTCAATGGATGAATGTCAACAACAACAAAAAAATTGAATTCAAGATTTAAATAGAGTTGTTGTCATGTCAAAGAACAATTCAAATGCATTATCAAGGAAAAAACCAGAATAAGGTGCCGAGAATTGTGCTGTATATATTCAAAATCTAGGCCAGCTGAAGAAAAAAATAGATGGCATCCACAAAGTGGTAATGCAGCTGTGAACTTGCAGAAAGTGAAAGAAAAGAAATAATGAGAGTGACTAATGAAAACAAATTATGTTTAGTTTAAGGTATATTTCACATAGGGCTGGCAATTCGTGTCAACGAGTCGTAAACGTGTCGTGTCGTAAACGAGTCACGACCCAATTATCCTAAACACGGACACGACACGTTTATTAAACGAGTCACTATTTGCAAACACGACACACGACACGTTTAATAAACATGTAACCTGTATATGACACGTTTAACACGTTTATTAAACATGTCATGTTTAACATGTTTAACTCGACCTCGTTTGTGTACCTGTTTATCAACCTGTTAAAAATGCTGCTAGATTAATGATATCTCACTACAAAATCAATACAAACAACATAAAATATAAAATTATAAACCAACCTACCAAGTTATATCAATGTTGTCACATAGAAATGGACAAAATCTAAGTTTAACAAGGAAAAATAAAAAATACAAGTTCTCAAATAGTCAAGTTCAAGTTTAATAACCCAACTACAAGGTTATATGAAGTTAACATAGAAGTAAGAGATAGATTCAAGGTTAATGAGCAAAAAAGGCTTCGAGTTCTCTAGTTTCCAACAGAGTTTGAGCAAGTAGTTGACCGTGGATCATCACTCACACTCAAGTTAAGTACATCTTCTGTAATACTCTCCAAATCCAGCTTGCCATCTTGCCATACAACAAATAAAAAAGTGGAGTTTATTAATAATTATAAAGCTTAAGATACTAAAGATAAATAACGGTAAAAATGTCAAAAATAATATAACCTTCTAATCCTACACATATTCAATCTCGCAAGCAAATAATTGTTTCTGCATTCTCCGGCTTAAGAGAATATCGATATTGGTCAAGTACACGTCCCCCAACACTAAAAGAAGCTTCTGAAGCGACAGTAGACACCGGGATGCTCAATATATCTCGAGCCATTGAAGCAAGATTAGGATAACGGAATTGATTTGACTTCCAAAAGTCAAGGATATCCAACTTCACATGTCTTGGCATCTTTGGTTCATCTAAGTAAAACTCCAATTGACACTTTAGTGAATTGCATCTAAATTCGTTGGATGACATTTCATCAAATTCCTAAATCACATAATAAATAACATTTTAAAAAGAAATACAACAATATAGCTCTAATCTCAAATTAATTGGGTCTTACTACATTAATAAAACATACTATATAAAATAAATAAAATAAGATTCTTACATTGAATGCTTCCATAGTGTCAAAGGTGTCATCATTCCTAACATTATTAAGGTCATTACCTAATGCATTGGAACTTGAAGGTTGAAGAGAATGGCTTAACTTGTAAGCCTCAAATAAACTTTGCAACTTGGTGTTGAATCGATGAAATTCAAGAGAACCTTCCCCATAAATCTTCGTGTAGACAAAGTTGATAAAAGTCATCTTATAACGCGGATCCAACACACATACAATAGCCAAAGTTGCACAAAATTCAGACCAATACTTCTCAAATTTCAACCACATCTTACTTGCCATAACTTTCAAGTGCTCGTTATCCCCTTCTATTTGTTTTTTCAATTCTATGTAACACAAATATACGACAGGAAAATACAAATTCGTTGTAGGATAATTGGTGCCAGAAAACATTAATGTGGAATCATAGAACACTTTGAGAAAAGAACAAAATTGTTCTATTTTTTCCCACTTCACTTTTGAAGGACAATATTTATAGTTTGAATCAATTAAATCCAAGTGTTGGAATGCCCGACGATGATGAATATCACTTTGCAGCATAAGATAAGTTGAGTTCCACCTAGTTGACACATCTTGACTTAATCCTTTATTCTCACTCGATACCAAGCT